>OZ038511.1:68740619-68863119 GCA_964036315.1 Acanthosepion esculentum | reverse complement strand
CTGGAGACCGCGTGGTTAATCGCAAAGGGACAGATCTCCCGACCTGAACTTCTGGAACCAAAGGCTGATGGCGCGTTCACTCACAGTATTATCCCCAAAGGCTAGACGTATTTGTGGGCAAGTCCACCTTAAAGTTATAAAACAGACAACTCTGAACGAGATGTTTGAACATCGCCATAACTGGTGTGTGTGGGCACAACGCCCTGGCATTGATCAAGGGCCATGCACACACTTTACCGGCATGTGACGCACTCATCACACAACGTAAAAAAAAGGCAAGGACTTATATTTCCGATGGTGAGTTATCATTATTTACACATTGACTATTGTCATCATCATATAGAGAGTGAAAGTGAATGAGAAGATATATATATATATACACACATAAATATATGTAATAAAAATAGTTTTAAGGCTTGCTATATTTATGGGTAAACGTGCTCAATATCAGAAATAACGAGTGAAAGTGCTAAAGTGGAAATGACAGTTACATCCATCTAGTTCAACGGTACAGCAGTGAGACCTAATTGCCAATCTGGTAGCACACTTGAATTCATGCACTGGGGGAACCTGGGATAATCTTTTCAATGTTTTTCACGCATACAATTTTAAAAACACTATTTTACTGTTTGTTTATTTTGGGGTATATATATATATATATATATATATATATATATATATATATATATATATATATATATATATATATATATATATCATTATATTTCAATCTCCAGATACATGAATTCAAGTGCTACTAGATTGGTAATTAGGTCTCACCGCTTTACCGTTGAACTAGCTGGATTTAACTGTCATTTCCACAAAAAGGAAGAAAGGAGAGTCAGAAAGAGATAGATAGATAGATAGATAGATAGATATAATAAATGAATAGGGTAGTATGATAGAATTAGAAGAGAGAGGAAAAAAGGAAGAAAGGAAAGACAGAAAGAGAGATAGATAGATAGATAGAGAGAGAGAGACGTCTGACAGTCTGAACTTGGGGAGATAAAGAATGAAGCGCTCATCTAAACATTTGCGATGAAAATAGTGACGGGTAGCGACAGGCTTACGATATAGCATCTATGCGAAAGAGACTGCAGAGTGTAAAATATCCCACTCCCCACAAGAACGTAGGGGCGCGTGGCTGAGTGGTTAGAACGTTCGCATTCTGTGCATTAGACACGAGTTTGAATCTCACCGTGGTCGATTTGTCAGAAAGGCGACTTCCTGGTGTTATGGGATTGGAGGGATCGATCCCAGCGTGCGGCACCTTTGGAAAGTGCCTGAAAACCATACCACGGGTTGACCCAAGCCTTGTGAGTGAATTTGGGTAGACGGAACCCTTGGATGTCGTCGATAGCTGTGCTAGCACGAAGTGACAAGTCATCGTGGCCGAGGCCTTGAGCGTGCTGGCCTTGTTCAAATTGTTGATCACGCTAGATAACGCGCTCTTTCCCAGAAACTCTAAGGTTTTCTCAGCATAGTTGCAGTATAAAACACAAGTGGGCTCTGTGGGCATTGAACAAACACAAATGTGTCTGATCAAGTTTCTGCAATAGGGATTAGCTTGCTGTTCTACTAGACGGGTATCCTTGAATACGAGTGGCCAGCTATACATAAGAATTTCGAATTCTATTCAAGCCGGAAATTGAAAATTGCGTAAATGCTGCCCAGATATAGCAGCAATGCGTCATTATTAGTTTAATTTGACACTTGTAAAGATAAAGCAAGGCAGGAAGAGTACCTTCTGGAGCGGTAGAATGGGGCGAATATTTTTCAGCATTCTGAGGACTGGCAATGCCGAATAACCCTGCTTTCAAGAAAACCACATATTCCTCATATGGTAATTAACACACAAGTTATCTTGGTGGTGTTTTTAGTGTGACGGCGACAATGTTTGACAAGTCAGTTTTGATTGGCAAATATGTCCAGTATTGACTCGCTTACCGCGCAATCCACATCGCTTTGACTTCAAAGATCGGGGAAACGCTTTTGACAAGAGCTGGGCCGGTACTTGGAGTCAGGGTTTCACCACACATGAAGAAATAATTAACTACGGCCCTGACTTTCACCCTCGCCTTACTTTGGAGGGCTACAAAAATGATTAGTACGTAGGACGATGCTTTTTACATGATAACAATGTCAAAATAATTTCTTTAAAAAATGAGAAAAGTACAAGTAATGGGTGGGGGAAATCTCTTAGGTGGGGGGACGAACAGTAGAAGAATGAACAGACGAATAAGGGAAGTAAAGGGAGTCAGATAGATGGATAATTAGATAGAGGGGGAAAGAGAGAGAGAGATAATAAATGAATAGGGCAGGATGGGAGAATCAGATAGAGAGGAAGGAAGGGAGGAAAAAGAGAGAAAGTTGAGTTAGAGATAGATAGATAGATAGAGAGAGAGAGAGAAAGAGAGAGAGAGAGAAAGAGAGAGAGAATAAATGAATAGGGTAGGAAAGGAGAATCAGATGGAGAGAAAGGAAGGAAGGAAGGAAGGAAGGAAAAAGCGAGAAAGGAGAGTCATATATATATATATATATATATATATTTATATCGAGGGAGAGAGAGAGAGAGAGAGGGGATAAATGAATAGGGTAGAATAGGAGAATCAGATAGAGGAAAAAACGAAGAAAGGCAAGTCAAAAAAAGATAGATAGATAGATAGATAGATAGAGATAGATAGAGAGAAATAAGTGGAACAGGTAGATGTAGAGAAAGAAGAGAGGAAAAAAGAAGAGAGGAGAGTCAGAAAGAGATAGATAGATAGATAGATAGATAGATAGATAGATAGATAGATAGATAGATAGATAGATAGATAGACATGAACAGATTGAGATAGATAGAGAGATAGATAGATAGATAGAATAAATGAATAGGGTAGGATGATAGAATCAGAGAGAGAGTGAGGAAAAAAGGAAGTCAGAAATAGAGATAGAGATAGAGAGAGAGGGAGAAAGAGAGAAAAAGAGAAAAATAAATGGAGCAGGAAGGAGAATCAGATGTAGAGAAGGAAAAGAGGAAAATGGAAGAAAGGAGAGTCAGAGATAGATAGATAGATAGATAGATAGATAGATAGATAGCTATGAACATCCTGAGATAGATAGATAGATAGATAGATAGATATGAATATCCTGAGATAGATAGATAGATAGATAGATAGATAGATATGAACATCCTGAGATAGATAGATAGATAGATAGCTCTGAACATATTGAGATAGATAGATAGATAGATAGATATGAATATCCTGAGATAGATAGATAGACAGATAGCTATGAACATCCTGAGATAGATAGATAGATAGATAGCTCTGAACATATTGAGATAGATAGATAGATAGATAGATATGAATATCCTGAGATAGATAGATAGACAGATAGCTATGAACATCCTGAGATAGATAGATAGATAGATAGATATGAACATCCTGAGATAGATAGATAGATAGATAGATATGAACATCCTGAGATAGATAGATAGATAGATAGATAGATATGAACATCCTGAGATAGATAGATAGATAGATAGCTCTGAACATATTGAGATAGATAGATAGATAGATAGATATGAATATCCTGAGATAGATAGATAGACAGATAGCTATGAACATCCTGAGATAGATAGATAGATAGATAGATATGAACATCCTGAGATAGATAGATAGATAGATAGATATGAACATCCTGAGATAGATAGATAGATAGATAGATATGAACATCCTGAGATAGATAGATAGATAGATAGATAGATAGATATGAACATCCTGAGATAGATAGATAGATAGATAGCTCTGAACATATTGAGATAGATAGATAGATAGATAGATATGAATATCCTGAGATAGATAGATAGACAGATAGCTATGAACATCCTGAGATAGATAGATAGATAGATAGATATGAACATCCTGAGATAGATAGATAGATAGATAGATATGAACATCCTGAGATAGATAGATAGATAGATAGATAGATATGAACATCCTGAGATAGATAGATAGATAGATAGATATGAACATCCTGAGATAGATAGATAGATAGATAGCTCTGAACATATTGAGATAGATAGATAGATAGATAGATATGAATATCCTGAGATAGATAGATAGACAGATAGCTATGAACATCCTGAGATAGATAGATAGATAGATAGATATGAACATCCTGAGATAGATAGATAGATAGATAGATAGATATGAACATCCTGAGATAGATAGATAGATAGATAGATAGATAGATATGAACATCCTGAGATAGATAGATAGATAGATAGATAGATAGATAGATATGAACATCCTGAGATAGATAGATAGATAGATAGATAGATAGATAGATAGATAGATAGATAGATAGATATGAATATCCTGAGATAGATAGATAGATAGATAGATAGATATGAACATCCTGAGATAGATAGATAGATAGATAGCTATGAACATATTGAGATAGATAGATAGATAGATAGATAGATAGATATGAATATCCTGAGATAGATAGATAGATAGATAGATAGCTATGAACATATTGAGATAGATAGATAGATAGATAGCTATGAACATATTGAGATAGATAGATAGATAGATAGATAGATAGATAGATAGATATGAGAGGAAAGTTGAAGCACATACATAGAGAGAATAGATAAGTAAATGAGAGCGGAAGAACCAGAGAGAGAGAGAGAGAGAGTGAGAGAGAGAGAATAAATGGATATGGGATGAAAGAAGAGAGCAAAAGAATATATAAAGGAGGAGAGGAGATTTAGACGAGTGAGAGAGAGAGAGAGAGACAGACAGAGGGAGAGAGAGAGAGAGAAAAAAATTAAATACATCAGGAAAGAAAGGAGCGTCAGCGTAGAGACAGAGAATAGTTAAATAAGAGAGAAAAGGAGAGTCAGATAGAGAGAGGAAGAAAGGAGGTAAGGAGAGTCAGAGAAGAGAGAGAATAGATGAATAGGGAGGGAGGCCTGTGAGATGAGAGAGAGAGAGAGAGAGAGAGAGAGAGAGAGAGCGATAGCAAATAGTGTAAAGAGGAACGGAGAAATGAGAATTTGTCTATCTGTTTCTCTATCTATCTATCTATCTATTTCGGTCTGTTCATAGCTATCTATCTATCTATCTATCTATCTATCTATCTATCTCAGTCTGTTCATATCTATCTATCTATCTATCTATCTATCTATCTATCTATCTATCTATCTATCTATCTCAGTCTGTTCATATCTATCTATCTATCTATCTTAGTCTGTTCATATCTATCTATCTATCTATCTATCTATCTATCTATCTATCTATCTATCTATCTCAGTCTGTTCATATCTATCTATCTATCTCAGTCTGTTCATATCTATCTATCTATCTATCTATCTATCTATCTATCTATCTATCTATCTATCTATCTATCTATCTATCTATCTATTTCGGTCTGTTCATATCTATCTATCTATCTATCTATCTATCTATCTCAGTCTGTTCATATCTATCTATCTATCTATCTATCTATCTATCTATCTATCTATCTATCTATCTATCTCAGTCTGTTCATATCTATCTATCTATCTATCTCAGTCTGTTCATATCTATCTATCTATCTATCTATCTATCTATCTATCTATCTATCTATCTATCTCAGTCTGTTCATATCTATCTATCTATCTATCTATCTATCTATCTATCTATCTATCTATCTATCTATCTCAGTCTGTTCATATCTATCTATCTATCTATCTATCTATCTATCTATTTCGGTCTGTTCATATCTATCTATCTATCTATCTATCTATCTATCTATCTATCTATCTGTCTGTCTCAGCATCATCATATCTATGTATCTCAACACACTCATATCTATCTATCTATCTATCTATCTATCTATCTATCTATCTATCTATCTATCTATCTCAGTCTGTTCATATCTATCTATCTATCTATCTATCTATCTATCTATCTATCTCAGTCTGTTCATATCTATCTATCTATCTATCTATCTATCTATCTATCTATCTATCTATCTATCTATCTATCTCAGTCTGTTCATATCTATCTATCTATGTATGTATCTATCTATCTATCTATCTATCTATCTATCTATTTCGGTCTGTTCATATCTTTCTATCTATCTATCTATCTATCTCAGCATCATCATATCTATGTATCTCAACACACTCATATCTATCTATCTATCTATCTATCTATCTATCTATCTATCTATCTATCTGTTCACAAACGAATACTGAACACATGAAACACTGAGTCGTGCTACTGGTGAGAAAAAATCATATTTATTATTGCTATATAATTTATAACTCTCTCATTTCAAATCGAGCTGAATTTTATTAACACAACGGAGGAGAACTGATATTACATAATAATAGTTTAGTACTCTTCTTTGCTTCTGATGAATTGCTCCTGTTTCTTACTTTGCTTAATTTTACGAAGGCACCTTTTTCGTTTTCTATCCTCTCTTAAAGCACGACCTAGATATGTTAAACCTGTGTTTTGATATCTTCAATTTGGAGTTCGCTTTTCGGGCTGGTAACTATTTATCCATTATTACAATCCTTGCAAAGCGCGATTGTTGCAAGACGTTCGGTCCTAATTCTAAAATCTCCTGTTGTGATCGTTCGTCGCATGAAATACCTAAATAACTTGTCGGGTAGCAGTGGTTAACAACCGTCGTCAAACCGTCCCTTTCCCAAGCGCTAACAAAGATCCGTCAGTGGATTGTCTCACCCAGCATTCCGTGTCCGGGTTGACGGTTGGAGGGAGTTTAGCGTTCATACTTTTCATTTTGGTGCATCCGATTTCCTCGTAATTCATTTAATTCTAAGACAACTTGAAAATGGCATGAATGTCATTCAAACTGTAACAGCAGGAATTCAAAGAATATCATGGTAAAACATCTATCTATCTATCTATCTATCTATCTATCTATCTATCTATCTATCTATCTCAATCTGTTCATATCTATCTATCTATCTATCTATCTATCTATCTATCTATCTATCTATCTATCTATCTATCTCAATCTGTTCATATCTATCTATCTATCTATCTATCTATCTATCTATCTATCTATCTATCTATCTCAATCTGTTCATATCTATCTATCTATCTATCTATCTATCTATCTATCTATCTATCGTTTTACGAGAAAGCACCGTTTGATCCGGAATCATTTAAACGGCTCGGCCACAATGACCGTCACGGCCCAGAAAAATTCTCTCAAATTATGCACACGTCCTCATTCAGATTTTCTCCACACACTCGGGTTGGAGTTTTTAGATACCCTGGTATACTAGTAAGCCAGCCAAAATGAGCTGACTCATTTTATAGTTCACCAATAGAAGGTTAACCAATCAGAAGGCTCAAAATATTCAATACGACGTGTATAAAGGTGGCCATTTTTTTCCCGAATATGTGCTGCCAGTCTGTGATAATGAAGACTGAAGAATTACGGAACAGCTGCTGGTGGAATTGGCGATATTTCCCCCATCTACGGGTGTCTGGTAGATATCAACCTTTTAAAACTCTTTATTCTGCATTCAACCCCATCACTTGATAAGACACCAGAAGTGTTGAAACAAAATGGCTATTTTCGTAGTGATTTTATAACATATGTATGTTATAATTTTCGAATAAATAATTATATTTGCTCTATTGAGCACTCTTTTAAGAATAGTATTTTTTAGTTATTGGAATTTATTCCGTATACACCAATCCTATACTTATATATATATATATATATATATATATATATATATATATATATATATATATATATATATGTGTGTGTGTGTATATATATATATATATATATATATATATATGTATGTATGTATGTATGTAAGATTTTAGGATGAAAATAAAAAAGCAATCATGTCCCTTTTTACATGTACTCTACTAGTGAATTAAAAATAAACAAGTTCTCGTTAATTTGTTATTTGTAACAAAGCCTTTCAGCCGCCAATTTACTGCTCTAACCGGAGGTAAAAAAAAAAAAGAATAAAAAAGTTAAATGTAAGACTTTGGAATGCTGTAAGTGATGATAACACATGTTGCAACGTTTACCTTACCCCCCCCCCCGGAAATAATTACACCCCATTTCTACCCGGATTCATTCTCTTAAATATTCCGATGAACATAGTACTTATCTCTGCATAACACGCAAACCAAATTTCACAACATCCTGAATGTGTCAACTATATATATATATATATATATATATATATATATATATATATATATATATATATAGTGTATAATATGAAATGGACAAAGTCCGACAATTATTTTAAGACATTTTTTATGTTTATACATTCTTTTTTATAGATACAAATATTTAAGTAAATGCTCTGTTTGAAATAAACAGTATCAACAACATTTACCGGCCTGAATGTCCGAGAAATTGTCATAGAAAATATGCGTCCTCCGACAGGAATCGAACCTGTATCCCATACGGAACCGTCATATAGCCTGACGTGCTTTTACCGATTTCGCCACAGAGGAGCGTTTCGCTTAGGAAGGTCGACTTTACTGTTTTTAAACTACAATTTTTCCATGATTTTCTTACGTACAATCATATCTTGCTCGATGCGTTTCCAAATGTAAAAAAAAATGACGTCACATAAAATAATTGTCGGACTTTGTCCATTTTATAAGGTGTGGCAGCATGAAACATCCTGTTACCTTTGAGTGTTGACTTCAATGTTCACTTTTATATCTATATTTACATACGCTCTACCTCTGATACTGAGCACTTTATGCCATAAATATAGAACACCTTAAAACTATATTTCTTTATATATATATATATATATATATATATATATATATATATATAAAAGTAAACATAGACGTCAACACTTAGAGGCGACAGTCTGTTTCATGCTAGACGCAATCGTCAAGCGATGAATGTTGTTATTTTTCTCGGCTATTTATATATATACGGTCGTGCATACTCTGGTAAACAAATAAATTTTGCCAACAGGTGTAGACATAATAGTGCTCAATGTAGTTAGACTGAGCTAAGAAATATATAAATAATATAATAAATATATATAATGAATATATAAATATATGTATATGAATATAAACATACATATATCTACATTTATAATATGATTTTATATATATAATCAATGGACCCTTATGGTTGTCTGTTTTCTAATTTTAATTAAATTATATATATATATATATATATATATATATCCGGGTTTCTCTTATATCCGGGTTTGGTCTATTATATATACATTAACACAGGCTCTAATTTGGGACCAGAGAAAATCGCTCTTATATCCGGGTTTCTCTTATATCCGGGTCTCTTATATCCGGGTTACACTGTACTAATATAATATGGTTTATCCTAATGAAAAAAATGATAATTTTCGTAATTTCGATGAAGGGTTATTAAAGAGGATTGGATTATTGCTGAATTTAATAGATTAAAATTTAAAAAAAGCGATATTACCAATGAAAAAAAGGTATGAGTTTGTAATACAGAAAGAAAAAATGCCAGATAATAAGACAACGTATGTAATACCGAGTAATATCGAATGGAGAAAACATTTCCTATGTTATGTTCAAACCAAACAAATACTTACGTCATAGTCAGTCTGTTATATTCAGTGCGTGATACACGCTTAGGCGATCATATCATCTTTCGATACATGACTGACGAGGCAGATTTTTTCCCGCCGTTGGTTGCCATTTCTTTCTGCTGTAGTTGCCATCCAAGTCTATAGAATCCGGTCAGTCCTGCTATTTACCCATAGCTGAGGGGAGAAGAAGGGGATTCATACCTTTTCCAAGAGTATTATCGCGTAAGTAAATTTCTGTCAGTTATGTGCCATGGTTGATACACGCTTAGGCGATCATGTATCTTCTGACGAGGCAGATTTTCCCCGCAGTAGGTTGCCATTTCTTTCTTCAATAGACCAGTTGTCATCCAAGGCTATAGAACCCGGTCTGCCCTGCTATTTACTTATAGCTGGGGGTAGAAAAGAAGAGGATTCATACCTTTCCCAAGGGTATTAGTACGTAAGAGGAGTTCGAACTCGGCGCTCCGATTCCCCTATCCGAGCCGCTATCCATTACTCCACCTTACCTCCTTTTTATAAACAACGAATATTTTCCTATTTCCGTAACAATGAAATGCTTATACGAGGGTCATTCAATAAATAAGGTGAATTTTTCGGTATAAAGACTTCTAATACAGATAGAATCTTACTTTTTTTTATTTTTCAACATAGTCTCCCAGCACTGTCACACACTTTTCTCATCTGTGCACAAGCTTCCGTATTCCCTCAGCGTAAAAATGTTTGGACTGATGTCTCAGCCAGTCGCTTACAACACTTTTGACTTCATCGTCACTTTTAAACTTCGTGCCTCTCGTGAACGCTTTCAAGGGACCAAACAGGTGAAAGTCTGAAGGGGCAAGGTCTGGGCTGTAAGGAGGATGAGGGAGCAGTTCCCAGCCCAGCTCGTTGATGGTCTGCACCGTTTGGGCTGCTGTGTGAGGCCTTGCGTTATCATGATGCAAGATGACTCCTTCTGACTGATGACCCCTGCGTTTGTCCCAACAGATAAGCTCAAAGTCCTTGCAATGTCATCCACTGTTACCCTTCTGTCAGACTGAATGAGGTCATTGACTGATTCGATCACCTCAGGAGACCTCACTTCTGTAGGCCTCCCAGACCTGTCTTCATCCTCAACACTGCTCCGTCCTTCTTTAAACAATTTAGCCCAATTGTAGACATTTTTTTGACTGAAACATGTGGCACCATACACAGTTGACATTCTCCTATGAATTTCAACTGGTTTGCACCCTTCAGCAACCAAAAACTTGATAACTGACCGCTGTTCAATCCTGGAGCATGCTTCTTGGTCGGCTATCTTTGTTAATCGCCAAAACTCTCAAAGTTTTTTTTTTAATCTGCAAAAGAAATTAAGTCCATGTGAAAAAGAAGTAAAACAAAAAAAAATAAAATAAAAAAGAGTAAGCTACTATCTGTATTAGAAGTCCTTATACCGAAAAATTCACCTTATTTATTGAATGACCCTCGTATATTCAAGTATAAAAAAGAAATATACTCCATTTCCTTCAAGCATGTGAATGTTTGTAGACTTAGACACGATAAGCAGATACCTATCCCCAAATCGAGTAAGTACCTACAGACCGAAATATAAATATATACTCGAAACAACTAAATGTTTATAGACGCGTTACAAACGACTAGTATTTACCTCGTAAATATTTATTGACACAAATATAAATGTTTATTGTCTCGTGTATAAATGAACAATATTTACGTATCCTCGAACCAAGTCGATGTTTGTAAACTGAAATATTAACGCCCAATTTCGCCACTCCCAGACCCAACTAAATGCTTCTAGACACAAATATAGGGTGACCCAAAAAAAACGAGAACTTTTTAACAATGCAATAAAACCAAGAGTGATGGAAGAAAAATATTCAATTCATAGTAATTGAAACCTTAAAACATGCCATTTAAGAAATAATGATGGAAATTTTCATTTTTTAAAATTACGTCCTGTAGATGGCGTCCTCCTGTACGAATGCATTCTTGAAATCTGCTGTTGAGATTCCTCATTGACTGCTGCAACATCTCAGCTGGGATACTGTGAATTTCATTCTCCTTACTAAAATGGCGAAATGTTTACTTGCTCAAGGTCACTGTCTCGCAGTGTTGCCACTTGCTCATGTCTGGCAATACGCACTTAAAAAATTCCCGTTTTTTTTGGGTCACCCTATACAAATGACCAATATGTTGCCTGTAAAGACCCAAGTAAAAGGTTAGAGACTCAAATTAAATCGACCATTGTTTATCTATTCCCGAAACAAGGCATTATTTATAAGCTCATGTATTGACGATAATTTCTTTCTTTCTTTCTTTCTTTCTTTCTTTCTTTCTTCCGTTCTTTCTTTCTCATTTTTTCTTTCTTTCTTTCTTTCTTTCTTCCGTTCTTTCTTTCTTTCTTTCTTTCTTTCTTTCTTTCTTTCTTTCTTTCTTTCTTTCTTCCGTTCTTTCTTTCTCATTTTTTCATCTATCTATCTATCTATCTATCTATCTATCTATCTATCTATCTATCTATCTATCTATCTATCTATCTAATTCTTTCTTTCTTTGTCAGTTTTTATATCTATCTATCTATCTATCTATCTATCTATCTATCTATCTATCTATCTGTCTATCTAATTCTTTCTTTCTTTGTCAGTTTTTATATCTATCTATCTATCTATCTATCTATCTATCTATCTATCTATCTATCTATCTATCTATCTATCTATCTATCTATCCCATTCTCTTCATATCTATCTATCTATCTATCTATCTATCTATCTATCTATCTATCTATCTAATTCTTTCTTTCTTTGTCAGTTTTTATATCTATCTATCTATCTATCTATCTATCTATCTATCTATCTATCTATCTATCTATCTATCTATCTATCTATCTATCTATCCCATTCTCTTCATATCTATCTATCTATCTATCTATCTATCTATCTATCTATCTATCTATCTGTCTATCTAATTCTTTCTTTCTTTGTCAGTTTTTATATCTATCTATCTATCTATCTATCTATCTATCTATCTATTTATCTATCTGTCTATCTAATTCTTTCTTTCTTTGTCAGTTTTTATATCTATCTATCTATCTATCTATCTATCCCATTCTCTTCATATCTATCTATCTATCTATCTATCTATCTATCTATCTATCTATCTATCTAATTCTTTCTTTCTTTGTCAGTTTTTATATCTATCTATCTATCTATCTATCTATCTATCTATCTATCTATCTATCTATCCCATTCTCTTCATATCTATCTATCTATCTATCTATCTATCTATCTATCTATCTATCTATCTATCTATCTAATTCTTTCTTTCTTTGTCAGTTTTTATATCTATCTATCTATCTATCTATCTATCTATCTATCTATCTATCTATCTAATTCTTTCTTTCTTTGTCAGTTTTTATATCTATCTATCTATCTATCTATCTATCTATCTATCTATCTATCTATCTATCTATCTATCCCATTCTCTTCATATCTATCTATCTATCTATCTATCTATCTATCTATCTATCTATCTATCTATTTGTCTATCTAATTCTTTCTTTCTTTGTCAGTTTTTATATCTATCTATCTATCTATCTATCTATCTATCTATCTATTTATCTATCTGTCTATCTAATTCTTTCTTTCTTTGTCAGTTTTTATATCTATCTATCTATCTATCTATCCCATTCTCTTCATATCTATCTATCTATCTATCTATCTATCTATCTATCTATCTATCTATCTATCTATCTAATTCTTTCTTTCTTTGTCAGTTTTTATATCTATCTATCTATCTATCTATCTATCTATCTATCTATCTATCTATCTATCTATCCCATTCTCTTCATATCTATCTATCTATCTATCTATCTATCTATCTATCTATCTATCTATCTATCTATTTGTCTATCTAATTCTTTCTTTCTTTGTCAGTTTTTATATCTATCTATCTATCTATCTATCTATCTATTTATCTATCTGTCTATCTAATTCTTTCTTTCTTTGTCAGTTTTTATATCTATCTATCTATCTATCTATCCCATTCTCTTCATATCTATCTATCTATCTATCTATCTATCTATCTATCTATCTATCTATCTATCTATCTATCTATCTATCTAATTCTTTCTTTCTTTGTCAGTTTTTATATCTATCTATCTATCTATCTATCTATCTATCTATCTATCTATCTATCTATCTATCCCATTCTCTTCATATCTATCTATCTATCTATCTATCTATCTATCTATCTATCTAATTCTTTCTTTCTTTGTCAGTTTTTATATCTATCTATCTATCTATCTATCTATCTATCTATCTATCTATCTATCTATCTAATTCTTTCTTTCTTTGTCAGTTTTTATATCTATCTATCTATCTATCTATCTATCTATCTATCTATCCCATTCTCTTCATATCTATCTATCTATCTATCTATCTATCTATCTATCTATCTATCTATCTATCTATCTATCTAATTCTTTCTTTCTTTGTCAGTTTTTATATCTATCTATCTATCTATCTATCTATCTATCTATCTATCTATCTATCTAATTCTTTCTTTCTTTGTCAGTTTTTATATCTATCTATCTATCTATCTATCTATCTATCTATCTATCTATCTATCTATCTATCTAATTCTTTCTTTCTTTGTCAGTTTTTATATCTATCTATCTATCTATCTATCTATCTATCTATCTATCTATCTATCTATCTATCCCATTCTCTTCATATCTATCTATCTATCTATCTATCTATCTATCTATCTATCTATCTATCTATCTATCTATCTATCTAATTGTTTAATTCTTTCTCTCAGTTTTTATATGTATCTGTCTCAATTTCTCTAATTCTTCACATTTTTCTTTCTTATATATAAAAGAGAGAGTGTGTGTGTCTCTCTGTGCGAGAAAGAGTGCGAGAAAGAGAAAGAGAGAAAGAGAGAGAGTGAGTGCAAGAAAGAGAAAGAGTGAGAATGAGAGAGAGAGAAAGAAAGAGAAAGAGAGAGAAAGTCAGAGAGAAAGTGAAAGAGAGAGAGAGAGAGAGAACTACGTATAAAAGACCAGATGGTGGATTTGAATTACAATCTTCTTCGTAAATGAGACAAATCTTGTGGCAATCAACAAAGACAATGGCAAAATAAAGGAACCCCCTTTAAAGTGTTTCTTTTTTTCCCATTTCCATTTTTAATTCTTGCTAAGCAACTTTCTACCGCGGCTCCCGGCCTGGGAAAAACATCAATCATTTGCGAATTAGCGCGGCACTTGGCGCTGACGGAATGCTGAAAATGTAATCAACATTAAACTTCCGGAGTGAGAAAAAGAAAAGAAAAATAATGAATAATTGAAAGAAAAAAAAATGAAAGAAGGAAAAATGAGTAAAATGAAGAATAAAAATGACTATTTGCATTGCTCGATTTGTTGTCCCCCCCCACCTTTATTATCATATTCACGACGTTTCGGCAGTTGTACGCTCCGGCCTTCTTCAGGGTTTCTCTATAGTTCTGAGATGTGGTATTGTAACTATTTACACTATTTACATTATCCAGACTGTTGTCCTCATATGTGTTGCCATATTCATGACGTTTCTGCCGATTTACACTCCCTCCTTCTTCAGGGTCTGTCTATATTTCGGAGATGAGGTATTGTAACTATTTACACTATTGACATTATTAGGACTGTTGTCCTCATATGTGTTGTCATATTCAGGACGTTTCAGTCGTTGTACGCTCCAGCCTTCTTCAGGTTCTGTTTACTTTTCTGAGATGAGGTATTGTACCTATTTACACTATTTACATTATTCAGACTGTTGTCCCCATCTTTATTGTCGTCTTCACGACGTTGTACGCTCCGACCTTCTTCATGTGATATACAGTGGAATTTCTAACCAAACCATTTATTTTGTCGACTGTGGTACATTGTTCTATTTCCACCTGTCATGCCTCTTCTGGATATGTTAGTTTCAGTTATTTCCCATTAGTAAGTCAACTCTTCGGGTTAAATTTGATGGAGTTTAATGTTTTATTTTTTCACATAGTTTTGGTCTATCTGTAAATAGTGAACCGCATTGTGAAACCTAATCACTACAGTTTTCGAGGTGTCAAAGTTGAATTATATGGACGAATGGAAGGCGCCTGAATATTCGAAAAGGGTAACCCGCATCTTGATTATCTCTGCTGGGCATTAAGATGCCGCAATCATTGCTCAATACTCTTTGAACACCGTGAAAACAATGAGACGTGAAAAGGGAGAGATGGAACGGAGACGATGAGGCCCTGGCTTGTAGGGAAGAACAGAGCAGACGGTCTGATTGCTTCTATACACCAGAATTCATCCAACAACTGTGGGGGAAAGTTGTAGAGAATCCAGGAAATCTGGAAACAGAGAATTTGACCAGCACAGCTTGAGACGAATCTCCAACTGTAGTATATCTGCCAACCGCCCACGCGGTCAGATTTGGCACAAGGCCGAATTTAATGTGGGGTATCCGAGCCCGTAGACGCGGCCAAAAAATTCCCCGTAGACCCCATATAAAACAGGATCGGGTAGCTATTTCCCGAGACGAGACTCTGCCCTACGACATAGCCTCGTCTTGGGGATCCTCTCCGCCTGGGCTTTGGCACGAGACATAATTGTTGCAATTTCCATCATGAAACAGGCGTTGATTGAGGACCTCCGCTACCAGTCATAACATATATCTAACGGTCTAAAGGTCAACTTCTTACATAAATGTCTCGAGGAAAAACGTCTGTTGTAACCTAGGGAAGGCTACTGAATAATCACACGAAGGGTGACAATGAACGATAATACTTAGGACAAGAACAACACATATAAGATTCGCCAGCGGCGTGTAGAAGTAGTCAACTGCTAGAAGTGAGTCAAATGAATTCCACAATGAATCTCCAACTGCAGGATATCTACCAACCGCGCCACTCATTCAGATCTGGCAGAAGGCCGAGTTTAATGTGGGATATCCAATGCCGAAGGTTCGGCCAAAAAATTCCCCGTAGATCCCATATAAAATAGGGTCAGGTAGCTGTTTCCCCAAGGCGAGATTCTGCCCTTCGGTATAGTCTCATCTGGTGATTTTCTCTGTCCGGAGGCAGAGAATTTGACCAGCACAGCTGGAGACGAATCTCCAACTCCAGTATATCTACCAACCGCCCCACGCGGTCAGATGTGGCACAAGGCCGAATTTAATGTGGGGTATCCGAGCCTGTAGACTATGCCAAAAAATTCCTCGTATAAAACAGGGTCGGGTAGCTGTTTCCTGAGACGAGATTCTGCTCTTCGACATAGCCTCATCTGGTGCTCCTCTCTGTCCGGAGGCAGAGAGTTTGACTAGCACAGCTGGAGACGAATCTACACCTGTAGACCAACATACAGTATTTACTACTGTATTTATGTGAATGAGGACATACCCATTAACGTCCGTAGGTATTCTACAAAACTAACAAAAGCAAAAAAACTCCTAAACTATGTGAAAGGTCATGTTAACCAAGGGGAATCTGATTCTTCTTTGATGAAAATAATTTTTGTCAAGACCAGCTGGACAACAGCCGGAACAACAGATGGCTTCCCGATAATCCATATGACGTTCCACGTTTCATGAAGACCAAATTTCCCCAAACCAGCGAAGGTGATATCAGACCACCTCACATGTTTGAACAGGGTCTCAGGCTCAATTCGGATAGCTATGTGGAGTTACTGAACATCGTGTCTAAACCTCGGCTGCTGGAAGACCATATGCGTGGCAGCAAGATCCAGCCCCCTGTCACACTTCCAGGAAGACTCAGAAATGGTTGTCAGATAATTTTTACCTTCACCTGTCTCAATGTCTGGCCCCGCTAACTCCCATAACTGCAATCCCATGAATTATTATGGCTGAGAAAGGCACCAACCGCAATGATTGTTTTGTTTACGGCATATCAACACCTCAATGGGTTATTTAATGCCGACAACATTTTTAGGATAGATTCGTGTGAATAGAATATGTATTCTTTGGTTTAGTTTGGTTTGGTTTAATTTGTTTTACGGCATATCAACCTCAATAGGTTATTTAATGCCGACAACTTTTTTTTCCTGGTAATATTTTTGTTTCGTCAAAAATCTATTTCTGGTAATATTTTTTCCTCAAAAATGTATAGCTGGTAATATTATTTTAAAAAAATGTATAGCTGGTAATATTTATTTTTCAAAGACGTATTGCTGGGAATTTTTTTTTTTCAAAAATTTATTTCTGGTAATAATTTTTTTACGAAGTATTTCTTGTATTAAAACCTATTTTTACACTTTTATAATGCTTTTTACCTCAGTTTCGGGGTTAACTATTTGTCCATAGCTGGGACCCTGACAGGTGCTACCACCCTGGGTCAGGGTGGACCTGGGAACACCAGAAATTAAGAGGTGGTTCCATGCTCCTCAAAGCCTCCTTGGTGTTGGACGTAGTTTGTCGTTTTACCCTGCACGCGGATGTAGTTTATCGTCATACCCAGGACGGCACACTGTTGGTAACACCAAGGCCCAGCTGATCGACTGGATTAATGAGGCGTTTGATGCTCCAACTTGCGACAACGTGAAGGCCGCATGTGCCAGATACCGGAGTCGGAGTCAGGTAGATGCTCAGGCGATCGTGGCTCTCCACAACTTCCTACTCTTTGTAGCTGTTAGCTATATTTGTATTTTTACAAACACTTCCAATCCCTGCTCTGCGATCCATTTACCCAAGATTGTTAAGTAGGTTACTCACAGTTTAGCTCAGACATTGCCTTCATAATATCCTGTGAGTGTCAAATTTTCCAAGCCTTCATTCCTCACTATATTTCTAAGAAACTTCAACTAAGTATAAGCGTCTTTTTGTTTCGATTGTCTGTATTCTTCTATAGAATCAAGTCTCTGCTGATTTATGTCGTCTTTATCTTTGAAGAAATTTTTGCATTTAAAGAAATTACCCATGAAACCGCCATAATTTTGAAAGTGACCGACATCAAAATGCCACCCTTACGCTTTTTGAAAGTCGAAAATAGACAACCAAGAGGATATATTTCATCGAATCTACTAAGACATCTTTCATCGCTAGGGATCACTTGGGAAAAAATTATTCGTCTTTGTAAAATTGGACAAAGCGTAGGAAATACTTAACCATTCCAACCCAGCTAGTATACGATAGGGTGAAGAGTTAAAATTTCAAACGGGAGACATGTTAAAAAAAAAAATGGCATATCTTCAGCTTAAATTTGCCGAAAAATTAGAAGCGAATAAGTGACCTTCGGAGAGCCATCCATCTTTGTCAGCAGCGAACGTGGGCTTAAAATCAACAAAGAAGCGGTCATCCGATGACCGATCGACGATTTCCCAGGGGTGTCCAATGGCCTTTGCTTCGAATCTTCAACCTTTCTCTTCTAGCCGGAAACCGGTTATCGACATTTTCCGGACAGGGTCTGACGCTTCAGCACATCAACAGTGACAAGGAAAGTGGCGCGAACGCTCTGCTCAACGGGAAAATAATTCTCTATCATCTCTTTTAACAGACATCCCTGAAGAGTTCCAGCAATAGGTTTTGTGGGCAGGGTGACATGAACGCTATAGAGCAATGGTTTGACTGATAATAAAATGTTTTTATTTTCAATTTCGGTTGGAGATTTAGTTTCCATTTTTCTTTGGTTAGTTAGAAAGATGTTGTCTTTATGTAAGTGAAAGAGCAAAAAACTACAGAGACCCTATTCCGATATCCTCCCTCAAATATTCGTGTGTGTGTTTATGTGTGATTGCTAGATCATTTGGCATTAAGGATAATTACGGGCCTATATTAGTCTGGCACCAGGACACGATTATAGAGCGCCCAGCAAGACGCAAATTCATCATAAACAGTTTGCAAGACGTAAATGTTAACCATTACGTTACGCAGATCGTATAGGTACCTCCACTTTTTCGGCTTAAATTTTCGACACCTATGGTTTAAAATGAATTTAAAAAAATGAAAAAGCATTCTTGAAGAGATCATTTTAGCTTTAATAGAAAGCTAAAAGATTAAATACATTATTTCCAGTAAGTAAAATATTCTGGTGTATTTCAGATAGAAATTATATAGATTGGAATGTCAAATTTAATTTCCAGTTCTTTAAATTTTATTAAAAGCGGCCATTTTCTTAATTTTAAGAAATTTGTAAACAAAACAAACTTATTGATTTCAAAACTCTTCGAAATATATATATATATATATATATATATATATATATATATATATATATATATATATATATATATATATATATTTCTGACACGTTCTTTGAGTAAAATTAGAAAATTTAAAGTTAAATTAATCTGATTTGAAATAAATATTACTTATTTCATAAAAAAGTAATATACAACCATTTTATATGATTGGACCTGTTTATCTGAGGCGATGATTGATGAACGATTGAGTGACAGAGCGGTGAAAGCTAGTATGGCTGGCCAGAATTGACAAATTTACGAAATCTAAATGAATACATTTTTTTTTTTTTTTTAACTACCTCGTAATTTTTACAAATGAATATATTTTCCGAAATTATTTAATATTTTATTGACTTTTATTTACCTTTCGAAGATGCTTTATGCAAAAATAAAGAAAATTAAATACTATAAAATTTTCTTAAGTTAATTTCTCTGTAAAGAGACAAAACTCTTAGATCACGTGACCTTTTCATAATAATGTCACGTTTGCCTTTCATAGATGAAAAAGGGAACAAATAAAAAAAAATGAAAAATATTTTAAAAATAGAATAGTGTAACTACGTTTAATAATCTTTTCAATTTTAGATTTGTAAATTTCGTTTCCACTTAATTAATATATCACATCCCGGAAATAGCCCAATACAGAATTTTAAACGGTTTTAAACTATTATAAATTATTATATTTAAAATTAAAAATATGAAAAAAATCTTGTAAAAGTTCATTATTCATTGAAAGAATTATATTTCTTCAGACAATAATGTCCTTAATATAACTTATTTACAAAAGCAATCAAAAGCTTTTATAATTAAATAATGTCATAGTTTTATTGCATTTGTAATTTTACAGTTCAGAACAGATTTTCCGTTAGAATAGTGAAATTTAAAAAAAAAAAATAGATGATTTACATTCTCCAAGGAGTCCTACTTTTAACGAATAAAAAATTCAGGAAATAGAAAGTTTTTGCGAAATTTCATGAGTTGGTGGGTGGGAGGTTGTAACATATGTAAAAAAAAACATATTTTTTACCAAAATTTTCTAAAAATAACTTTCAAAAGTAATTTCATTCATCTGTGAATAAGTCTTGAAATTTTCATTAAAATCCGACAATTATTTTATTTTTACAAGAATTTCCAAATCAATGTGTTTTCAACAGAAAAAAAGCGCAAAAAAGTCAATTATTATGCCACCGCGATGACGTAAAAAAAACAAGATTTTTAACCAAAATATCGAACGTGTTAGAAAAGATTAAAAAAAAACAGTTTGGTCTTTCATCTTAATAATATCATAAACATTTTCACGATAAAACTATATTTTTATTAAGTTTGTGGCCTTTTTCATTGCACTATGGTGTTTTCCGCCAAAAAAGTGGAGGTACCTATTCTGAGAACGTTAATCAATTTCGTAAGTTTAGCCGAAAGTAAGGAGCACCCAGATAAGATCGAACTCAATATTCTAGTGGGATAAGCTTGTGAACCCATTACAGCTCGTCGAAGTGCTCAAATAGGATAGAAGCTCCCCGGCAGGGAATCGATTCCTGGTCTCACGCGGGGATAGTAACCACTATACTACCAATGATAGAAAGCACACGCACACACACACACACATACACACACACACACACACACACACACACAAACACACAAACACACACACAAACACACACACACAAACAGACACACACACAAACACACACAAACACACACACACACAAACACACACACACACAAACACACACACACACACACACACAAACACACACACAAACACACACACACACACTTATCGTTGTAAGTATTAGGTCCCAAATTTACTGTAACTAATCATCTAATTTGCTAGAATCTAACAACATTTTTAGACAAGTGGGCCGAATGATTTATTGCTCATCACAGAGCGCTCCTCACTACTAGAAAGATTCAAGGTAATTTTTCTTAGCTCTGTACCTCTGCTATTTCCATTACAGAAGACCATATGCGTAATAATATTTCCATTACGGAAGACCATATACATTAGAAATGCTAAGAAATTTTTATTTTTAAGAAAAGATTTTCCTATAATTAAAAATTGAAGACATGGTATAATATTATCGTTGAAGGCAGCGTGATTAACACATGTCGCTGCGTGGGATTTATTTCTAATCTATTCATTTCAAAATTTAAAAAAAATCTTATGAACGTTTCTTGTTTCAAAGTCAGAAAATATTTACACGTATGATCTTCCTTAGTGAAAAATCGTCAGTGGTTTAAAATGCTGACAACGTTACTTTTACCACATTTTTCCAAAATGTAACAAACATTGTACTTAATCCTTGCTTATGTACGTGGTTATGTATGAGAGAGTTTGTGAGTGAACAAGTGAGAACAGACAAAATCAAATTTTAAGAAACGTTATTTTCCTTGTGAAATTAAGCGCGTCATTCAGAAAGACGAAACGGACCGCATGTAGTACGCTAGATCATCTACAATATATATATATATATATATAAATATATATATATATATATATATATATATATATATATATATATATATATATATATATATATATATTGGGTGTAACAGCAAAATTGTTAAAATCGTGTAATAGCATAATTGTCCATCTCACAAAATGTTTAATATCTAAAAAACAATAAATTAATATATATAAAATAAAAACAAAACAATATATAATAAAATAAAATGATAATATAAAAGAAAAATGTAAAAGAAAAGAAAATATATATAAAATAAATACAAAAGAATATATAATAAAATAAAACGATATGTATATTGGAAAAATATGGACCAGGATATTACTCAGATGGTGGAAATGAGCAAGGGTTGTAACTTAGCAGCCAAAGCACCGCCAATCATCCACAAACCATGGCCAGATTATGCAGGACCAATTGACGGGTTCTACTATTTAATCATAGTGGATAGTTATAGTAAATGGCCGGAGGTGTTTCGTTGCAAAATTCCTACTTCAGAAAGATCAAATGGGCAAGCGGAGAGATTTGTTGATACACTCAAAAGAGCGTTACGAAAAGCCTATGATGTGCCTATGGAAAAAGCATTACAGCAATTTCTTCAGGTATATCGAATAACGCCAAATAATGCTACACCATCAACATTATCACTCGCAGAAGTGATGTTTACTAGAAAAATCAGATCAGCGTTTGATAAATTGCTACCAAGTCAAATGAAACAAGTAACACAGCCCTACGCACCAAAAAGAAAATTCCTCCCAGGAGAAAAAGTTTTTAATAAAGCATATAAAAATAATACATCTTACTGGGAGCAAGGGACAATTGAGAAAAGAATCGGCAATATGGTTTACATAGTACAGGGACAAAAATTCTCACGTAGAAGACACTTAAACCAAATGAGGAAGAGACCGTTACAGGATGCTAACGGTCCACCTCAAGAAGAGGTGATGAACACGATTTTTGAAACATTTGTTATAAAAAGGCCGCCAACAATGCCAGAACCAAGAAAATCGCCCAGAAAAAGAAAACCTTTGGAAATAGACCCAAAGAAAAAAAAGATATTGAAACCCCTGCTACGCAAAAGCTTCGGAAGCGGGGGTGTTATTGGAACTTACTCATAATAATAATGGACTATTCTGGACATCATAAATACTGCATCTCAAGAGAGAGCAGAGTTCAGAGTCAGTCCTTTTTGGACGACTCGACTAGACGGTCGAACTCTCTGCCTCTGAGGCAGAGGGGAACTCTCTGCCTTTGGGCAGAGAGGTACCCGGACGAGGTTCCGCCGAAGGGCAGAGCCTCGTTTGGGGAGGTTGACCGGCCCGATCCCGTTTATACGGGATCTACGGGCTATTTTTTGGCCGCGCCTACGGGCTCGGGTACCCCACTTTAAACCCGGCCTTGTGCCACATCTGTCCCTCGTGGGGAGGACACTAAATACTTCAGAGTCAGTCCTTTTTGGACGACTCGGCTAGACGGTCGAATTCTCTGCCTCTGAGGCAGAGGGGAACTCTCTGCCTTTGGGCAGAGAGGAACCCGGACGAGGATCCACCGAAGGGCAGAGCCGCGTTCGGGGAGGTTGACCAGCCCAATCCCGTTTATACGGGATCTACGGGTTATTTTTTTGGCCGAGCCTAAGGGCTCGGGTACCCCATTTTAAACCCGGCCTTGTGTCACATCTGTCCCTCGTGGGGAGGACACTAAATACTTCAGAGTCAGTCAGTCAGAGACAGAGACAGAGTCAGAGGATTACTGTAAGACATTGGAATAGTGATACTTACCGGGACAACATAGTTCACTCTAACCAAATCTTCTACTTCTTTGTACATATTTCTGTTTGTAATATATCTGTGTTATTCCATATCTGTGTTCGAGTTATTCTTCATTGGTTTTACCTTGGACCATCACCGTGGTACAAAGAACTTGGACCATAACAAAAATAAAAACAAAACAGTATATAATAAAATAAAACGATAATATAAAAGAAAAATGTAAAAGAAAATAAAATACATATAAAATAAAAACAAAACAATATATAATAAAATAAAATGCTAATATGAAGAAAAAATGTAGAAGAAAAGAAAATATATATAAAATAAAAACAAAAAGTATATAATAAAATAAAACGATAATATAAAAAAATGTAAAGGAAAAGAAAATATTTATAAAATAAAAACAAAACAGTATATAATAAAACGATAATATAAAAGAAAAATGTAAAAGAAAAGAAAATATATATAAAATAAAAACAAAACAATATATAATAAAATAAAATGATAATATGAAGAAAAAATGTAAAAGAAAAGAAAATACATATAAAATATAAACAAAAAAGTATATAATAAAATAAAACGATAATATAAAAAAATGTAAAATAAAAGAAAATATATATAAAATATGAACAAAAAGTATATAATAAAATAAAACGATAATATAAAAAAATGAAAAAAGAAAATATATATTAAATAAAAACAAAACAATATATAATAAAATAAAACGATAATATAAAAAGAAAAAAATGTTAAGAAAAAATATATATAAGATAAAATAAAAACAAAACAATATATAATAAAATAAAACGATAATATGAAGAAAAAATGTAAAACAAAACAGTATATAATAAAACGATAATATAAAAGAAAAATGTAAAAGAAAGAAAATATATATAAAATAAATACAAAACAATTTATAATAAAATAAATCGATAATATAAAAGAAAAATGTAGAAGAAAAGAAAATATATATGAAATAAAAACAAAACAATATATAATAAAATAAAACGATAATATGAAGAAAAATGTAAAGAAAAGAAAATATATATAAAATAAAATAAAAACAAAACAATATATAATAAAATAAAACGATAATATGAAGAAAAAATGTAAAAGAAAAGAAAATATATATAAAATAAAAACAAAAATTATATAATAAAATGAAACGATAATATAAAAGAAAAATGTAGGAGAAAAGAAAATATATATAAAATAAATATAAAACAATATATAATAAAATAAAACGATAATATAAAAGAAAAAATGTAAAAGAAATGAAAATATATATAAAATAAAAACAAAACAACATATAATAAAATAAAACGATAATATAAAAAGAAAAATGTAAAATAAATGAAAATATATATAAAATAAATACAAAACAATATAAATAAATCGATAATATAAAAGAAAAATGTAATAGAAAAGAAAATATATATGAAATGAAAACAATTCCTATATTCAGCAAGGTGTTTTTGAGCTGATCCTTAAATCGGCAACATGGGGCTCCACGTGTTCTCTTGCCAGATGCGACCTCTGAGAATAAAGACAAAAGAAAAACTGTTCTGTACTAACGCGTTTCGTCCTCTGATGGACTTTATCAAGGTAAATGTAAGGATTTCCTTTTGCAACATGTATTTATAAACAGCCGTTCTTTCATCGAATACTGCCGTCATATATGGTCTGGTGCCCCCGCTGTAAGTCTCGAGGTCCTTAACAAAATTCAGAGAAATTTATGCAATGTAATAGGACCTGATCTTGCATCTAGTCTACAGTCGCTTTCTCACACTAAGTATTTTCACGAGCTACTTTCTCTGGTTCCCAGACTGCATGAATTTAAGCGAGCTACTAGGCTGTCATCTCGGTCCCACCCTTTCACTGTCAAAATGGTTAAATGTAACCATCTCTTCTACTCAAACAGCTTTTTCTCTCGCACTTCCCGTCTGTGGAACTGCCTTCTCCTTGCTTGCTTCCCTGGTAACTATAATCTTCAAATATTCAAGTGTAATGTCAATCGACATCTTCTGATACCTTGATGTTGTTCCTCGTCCTTTTCTGTATCCTTTCCCCAAACATGCCTCTTTACTCTTGTTCTCAATCCTCTGTAACCCCTTGCGTGCTAGTGGCACTCCCGCCTTGCTAGAGATGAAATGCTTGAAAAAAAGTAAAAATATCGTTAAAGTTTCAAATTTCTTTTAAATTAAGAATGCTCAAATATATTCTTACGTCTAACTATGGTTTCCTTTCTTTGTCTACTACCAACACTATGTCATCTGAATATTTTATGTTGTTAAGACTGCGGGCGCCAATAATAAATCTTGGTAGAACTTCTAATTCTCTGATGATTCTTGAATTGCAAAGGTGGAATAATTCCGAAGAATTATCGCAGTAGGCTACCGTTACTTTCTTCTGTAGACTGGTTGCCAAACTAAGGCTATAGGACTCAGTCTTCCCTGCTACTTAACTTAAGTGATGGATTCATCCCTTCCCCAAGTATATTTACGCGTAAGCGTCAAACTCGACTGGAATACGAACACGGCTTTCCAATTTTTCACTGCGAGTCGCTCTTCATTACACCGTACGCACATCCAATCTTATGGCATCTGTATATCCCCAAGCGGTCACCCATCTAGCTACTGGCCAGACTTAACTTACTTACCCACAAGATCAAACAATAAATAAACTTAAATCAGGCATGGGCAACTTTTCCCGATCAGTGTGCCGCATCAGATATAGCTCATCATGAGGTGGAGCGCACTGCTAAAAAAGATTCAAGGTAATTTTTCGTTGAAGCTGTTTCAGTCATTTTCATCACAGAACACCATACGCGTAAGCATCTGCCATAGAAATGGTGAAAGGTTGATTGATTTTGGAGAAAAGATTTGTCAATAATTAAAAAAAAATGATGTTTTATCACAGATGGCAGTGTTTAACAAACACTGTTGCATGTGATTTGTTTCTTATTAATTCATTTGAAAATGCAAAAAATAATTTTTAAATTAAAAGAAAATTATTTCTTCTGCAGATAAAAAACTTATTATGAACGCTCTGTTTCTAAAGCAGATTATATTTGCACACATGGTTTTCCGTAGTGAAAAATCACCAATCGTTTAAAATGATGAAAACGTTACATTCAACGAAATTTTACAAAATTCAAGAAACATTGTGTTTAATCATTGTTTATATGGTTATGCATGAGAAAATGTGAGTGAACAAGTGAGTGAACAAGTCAGGACGAAACGAAATATTAAAAATTTTAATAAACCTTAGTTTCCACCATGGAATTCGGCGTGTTATTCAGAAAACGAGACGGGTCACACGTGGCACGCAGGCAGCACTTTGCCCCTGACTGACATAAATGTTATATTTAGTGAATACAAATTATTGAGTAGACATTCCTGTTTCTTTTTTTTAAAACAGGATTATTCAACGTCTACTGGCTTGGACATTCGAGAGACCTAATAAAGAACTTTTTCTATACGGCAAGGTTCGAACCTGTGTCACTCTTATATTGCGAAAACACCTCGAGGCGGTGTAATGGTGAACAAGTTTGTCCCGCTAGAACAATTACGACTTACCAGTCAGTTCGACTTTCACAGGGTGTCACCTACTTTCGGCCTTGTGCCACATCTGAGCTATGCTTGGAAAATCACTTTAGGGCACCCCGACGCGGTGTAATAGTTAGCAAGCTTGTCTTTCTAAAACAATAACGACTGATTAGTGAATTCGATCCTAACTGAGTGCCCCCTGCATTCGGCTTGGAAAATCTCTATTGCGAAAACAACTTAGTCTGCAATTCTTATCGCTGAACAATAAGTGACAGCACCAATCAAAAGAGTGAAGTAGGGAGAGAAGCTTGCAGAAATCTGCACAATCCGAGCAAAAAATATGGACAATGTTGATAGGATCAGTTGAAGGAGTTGTGTTTAGGAAATGGCGAATGCCAAAACTGGTGGAGTTGTTGTTCTGAGAGAGATTGGTAGAACGCTAATGGGCGTAGAGGGTTTGAAGGATGCGAATGGTCGTCAGATGCAATCTAGGAATTGGGGTTTGAAAATGGGGTGCCGATATAAATAAAGTAACTGGGAAAATAAACAGAGGCTGTTGATGGAAAAGCGTCTCTCCGCCATTTTCTCTTTTTCTCATCTTTCAACTCTCTTTCTTCGCTATTTAAAAAAAAAAAATATTTTGCTGTTTTTAATCTTGAAAAAATATTTTACAGTCACTTTGTAAAAATGTACGCAATCGTCATTTAGAAATATCAACTTTGGTCGTTACCTGAAAGTCAATTAAAACCCCTTCCCCATCAAGAAATAAAGTTTGAAATACTTATCAATTAAAAGGTACTGAATGATTATGTTGAAATGAGTCTTTATATTAGATATGATCAAACTGCGGACCGCTTGCGCTTCCTGAATGGCACACTTAATTTCATATGACTCCTACATTAATTACATTATTCGTACTCTTATCCTCATCTTCATTGCCATATTCACAATGTTTCGGCCGCTGTACTCTCCGTCATTCTTCAGGCGATTGGAATTTCAAACTGAACCCTTTATTTTCGTCTATCGGGGGTAGATTGTTCTAGTTCCATGTGTCATGCCTCTCCCGGATATCTCAAGAACACATGGCCCACTGGAGAAAGACGTTGGTTAGATCCGGTGACTCGACCCAAAGAGTTGTGGGTTCAATACCAAGTCAACATAAATGACTATAAAAATGTTAAAAAATTAAAAGTAAACGGTTAAATTAATAACCTCTTGTTAATCTATATCTATAAAAGGCAGGATGTGTGTGTGTGTGTGTGTGTGTGTGTGTGACGAATGCACGGCCGCAATTTTCGACGGATTTGCACCAAAATCTACATGCACATGCTCCAAGTTAGCGGAAAGACCACGACCGACTTTGCATTTCCCAACTCCAATCGATAGTGGAAATAATCGATGTTTTCATGCTTCTACGGCAGTTTTCATGTAGTTTGCAGCCATTTTCTACTGGCCAGAGTGAGAGCCTATAGCTGGCTGCCGCGAATAGGCAGGAAGGTTCTATTGGCCAGTGTGAGAGCCCACAGCTGACTGACACGAATGTTAACTAGCATGCAAAAAAATCGATAGCTACATTCGTCACAAGTGGGAAAAATTTAAATCTGCATGGCACTTTACTCCAATTGGCTCATTCGCTTGCTTAAACTCAACGTTGATTCTGATTCCGCAAAACTGGGTTGGGTGTGAAAAAATATTTGTTGTTAACATTCTTTTTTCATTCGGTTTTTCCAGTTACGAGTCCTTTTTTACAGCTGATCGTTTTGTGTTCATTTTGTTTGGTTCCTTTTTCGTAACAGATTTAATGTTTAGTATAGAGCTTAGAAAAAATTCGCAGTGTGAGATAGGCAAGAAGTAAGGCATGTAGCAACATCAGCACGGCAAAGGGCACTCCTTTAAAGACAAGGAAGGGCAAAAATATTTAAAGTCAAGTGATAGCGATTGCTGTATGAGTCGTACGATTTTTGAATCAAGCACGGGCAACGCCGGGCCATGCTGCTAGTTGAAAAATATATAAGACATAAATTTATCCCATGCTAAAATAATTCGAATATTAATTGCATAAAAAATATTCAACAACATTATTTACCCACTTTCATTTATTAGACATTAAATTATGTCACTTAGTATCCTCCATAGTTTACCTTGACATTTCAGCTAACCTGATGAATTTTTATGAGCGTTTCTTGACTTTAAATATTAAAAAAAACTAACAATATTTTTACTTTTGTTTATAAATACTTGTTGCAAAACAAACTCACATTTACCTGAGTACGTGTATACGTGTAAAATTTAATAATTTATTTGCCCTTTTCATGTTTTTTTTTCACTTTACACACACACCTTATCATTTTCCCTCGCTTTTCCTTTTTCCTCTTTTCTTTCAGTTGTTGCCATCTCGTCTCCTGCAGCCGGGAAACGTAGTGTAATTACAATATATATAGAGAGAGAGACCACATAAAAGGACCATTGTCTCCTGTGGTATCAACGACTGTCAGTGAGCATGCTGATTGTACCGTATTAAACGTAGCTTAGATATAGCACAAGGCAGCAAGTATAGAATAAACAGTGAGGAAGAAACCCACAGCTCAAACGAAACTGATCCAGCTAACCATGGAACCGCGTCGAAGTGCCGAGAGAGGCCGCAGATATGTAAATATGACGCCGAAAGGTCGAATAGGAAATCTTCCGAAGCAAACTTCAGAGTAAGAGATAGGCAACCACTATAAAACTGGAGCTCCCGCTGCTTCCAGATCTTCTTTTCCAACTGATGCGTGAGTGCCCCTCATGTGTGTCTTGTTGCCCAACAGACATGAAAATACGTGTGTCTTGTTGGTCAACAGGCATAAAAAAAACGTGTGTCTTTGTGTCCATCAGGAATAAAAACATGTTCTGTTGTCTGCCAATCATAAAAAAATGTGTTTTTGTTGCTTACCATCCTAAAAACAATACATAGCTTCATTTGAACAGCCAATCTAATATATACGTGCAAAAATTTCAAATGATGTATATCTGTAAAAGGACAATATGAAAAAAGACAAAAGGAAAACTTATCTTAGCTGACGCGTTTCGTCCTCTGTGGGACTTTATCAAGGCAAATTTTCTATTTGTCTTTATACATACACACACACACACACATATATATATATATATATATATATCAATCTCTATATATATATATATCGATATATATATATATCGATATATATATATATATATATATATATATATATATATATATATATATATCGATATATATGTATTTGGGAAATTTGTGAAAGAAATTACGAAAATTGTGTTTAATATTCCATGACAGTAGCCTTGTATCCTTTAATGACCAAATATGGTCGGAAGTATTCTTTTTCCATTGTATCACACACACACACACACACTCACACACACACACACACACATATATATATATATATATATTAAGATATGTCTCCTTGAATAATTTAGACAAGTTGTGTATACTTATTAGCACAATATCATCATCAGGGTGTTGTTTCTTCTCATACAAAAATACCCTGATGATGACATTGTGCTAATGTCGAAAGTACTCGGAATAAATGAATTTGTATGAATATGATAACTTTCTTTCTTCCTTTAATAACGTTATTAAGAAGCTTGACGTGAATATGAGAGAATCCTATTAAAAAAGTAGATAAAACTTGTCTAAATTATTCAATGAAACATGTCTCAATGAAAACATGCTGCCAAAATATACGCAATATATATATATATATATATATATATATATATATACTTACATAAACACACACACAAAACACACACACACATATATAAATATATATATATATATATATATATACGTACATAAACACACACTCACAAAACACACACACATACACACACACACACACACATATATATATATATATTCAAATTTATAACATATGCATGTCATAAGATCACTACAAAAGCTGCAATTTCGCTTCAACACTGCTGGTGTCTTATCAAGTAATGATGTTGAAAGGAAAATAAACGATTTTATGAGTTTAAAAGCCAACCCAACCTCCTCAGTAGGGGAAACTTTGTTACATAACCTATGATGGCCAATCAGAATACAAGTATATGGTAATTAAAATGGCATTACAACGTACCCTGGTATATGTAGAACCCGTTAGCACATTAAAGTTAAAATTAGATTACATTAGATATCAATATAAAAATAAAATTTAAGTTAACAGTTGAATTTAAAATTTAAAATTTTTTAATTGCCAATTCTGAAGCTAACCAAGCATCAAATTTAATATTATTTCAAGATTTTCCAGAAATGAAACCAGGAGAAAAAATATATAAATTATTGTTGTCCGCTCAGTGACAAGTTATCAGTAAAGTTAGACGCTGATAAAAAAGTATCACCAATCACTACACATATTTGATACATGGAAGTCAAAATTCAAATAAGGAGGTAGTCCGTTTGTTATTATTTTACCTATATATATATATATATATATATATATATATATATATATATTGAAAGACTTCTTTTTCTTTTTGCTGATTAGCTCAGGCTTGTAAATGGTTTGTTGTGTCTATTCTGTAATAGCTACATTATTAACGTGAAAACAAAATTAAATATATAAACATATATATGTCTAAGACACCAGAAGTGTCGAAACAAAATTGCAACTTTTGTAAAGATCTTATAACATGCTCATGTTATAAATTTGAATAAATATTATTTGTTCTACTAGTGTTTTTAGTTATTGGAATTTTATTCCATGTGTATCAACCCTGTATTTGTGTGTGTATATATATATATATATATATATATATATATATATATATATATATATATATATATATATATATATATATATATATATATATATATATGTATATATACATATATATATATATATATATATATAGTTTACGAAAAACTAGGTAATCCGTATGGTTGGACCCAAGGAGGATAAAATCCAGAGAGCTCAATGTAAATCAGAACTAATAATTTAAATAAAAACAGACCACTTTAAGGTATATTAATATATATATATATATATATATATATATATATATATATATATATATATATATATATATATATATATATATTAAATAAAAACAGACCACTTTAAGGTTCCATGTAATAAATTATTTCACCACAGCCCTTTTAAAGGACCGCGGATCATCAGATTTTACTTCCAAAAATTGAAACGAAAAATGAAAAGAAATGTACACATTTATGACGAGCAGTACTAAGTATATGTAGATTAACGAAGAGAGTAAGTGAGTGGGGAGAGAGACATGATTGAGTTAGACGTAACATTTCTATTCTTTCAAATTTAAATTGTTTGAGGGAATCCAGACATTGACACATTAAATCGGTTAATTTAACGGAAGTTATATATTGATATGGAAGGGGGAGAGGAGAAAAAGGCATAAACACATATACACATTATATATATATATATGTATATATATATATAATGTGTGTGTGTGTGTGTGTGTGTGTGTGTGTGTGTGTGTGTGTGTGTATCGTACGTGTGACCTAGTGGTTGTAACGTTCGTTTGCGGCCATGGATCTCACCATTATCGATTTTCAAGAAGGTGACGTCTTGATCGTTCTAGGCGGGAGAGACGATTCTATCGTGCGACATTTTTGAAAGTACCCGAAAACCTTACCACAGATTGATCCAAGTTTTGCGAGTCAATTTATGTGGACGGAATCTCTTTGGATGTTGTGTTACCTCGAAGTAACAAGTCAACGTCACCAGGGGTTTTTCAGCGTATTGGCTATCGTCAGACTGTTGATTACCCCAGTTTATGCGATCTCTCCCTGAAACTGTAACTTAGGGCCGCTCAGAAGAGTTGTAGTATAAACAAAAAGGTGGTCTCTGTGGGTGTGGAATAAACATAAATGTGACTGAGCAGGGGTAGGGTACCTGTCTGGTAGACGGGCGTGTCCAGAAGAAGGAATAGCCGTCCATTGTTATTGTAAGTATAATAGTGCGATGAAAGAAATTCGAATAATAATAATAATAATAATAATAATAATAATAATAATAATAATAATAATAATTACCACCCAGAACCGGTTACGGAAATAGGACCTGTAACAATTTTATAGGATTTCACAATACACACAGACAGAAGAATCAAAGCCAACCGCCCAGACACCGTGATTAGAGACCGCAAAGACAAAAATGCATCCTTACTGCATCAAAATACAAGGACCTTGAAATCGAAATCTCAAAAACGTGGCACATGGGAACATCAACAATCCCTGTTGTAGTTGGAGCCCTCGGATTGATTGGAAAAGATTCCAGTAGAATAATTGAAGGGATTTCTAGTATCCTGTGCCTTAAAGAAATATAAAAAAAGTTCTCACAAGTACAGCCTACACCTTACGAAGGGCTTTATCTATGTAAAACATGTGTGATTTTTTTTCAAAACTGCTCAGTGGAAAATCTCCTGGTGCCATTTCTGACCTTAGGTCTCTGGTTGGGACCCGGAAAAAATGAGTATACACCAGAAACAAAAGGAGATTTAATAATAATAATAATAATAATAATAATAATAATAATAATAATAATAATAACATCGTGATTACAGACCGCAAAGACAAAAAAAAGATGCCTCATTATTGATATAGGAGTCCCTGCAGACTACAATGTATCTTTGAAGATCTTCAAAAAGCTATCAAAATACAGGGACCTTGAAATCGAAATCTCAAAAATGTGGCACATGAGAACATCAACAATCCCTGTTGTAGTTGGAGCCCTCGGATTGATTGGAAAAGATTCCAGTAGACTTATTGAAGGGGTTCATTGTAGCCCATGACTTAATGGAATTTAAAAAATTGTTCTCACGAGTACAGCCCGCACCTTACGATCGGCTTTATCTTAGTAAAATATGTGTGCTTTTTTTTAATTGCTCAGTGGAAAATGTCATGATGCCATTTCTGGCCTTAGGTCTCTGGTTGGGACCCGGAAAGAAATGAGTACACATCAGAAATCAAAGGAAATAAAATAATAATAATAATGGATACCAAGTTGCCGAAAATTGGTACGAGCATGTGCCTTGCAGAACAGTTAACTGAAGAAGTTGGAAAGCCGTCAATATTCTGGGACTATCATTTTCTGACAGACGTTAGTGATACAACCATCGCCGTCCGGATATTATTGCGCGAAATAAAGGCTTTTGTGTACGTAGTTAATGTAAGTGTTGTTCCTGGCCTGTTCCCGCCTGCTTCTTTGGTTATGATCCAAACTGAGATTCCCAAGTTTGTTTTGGCCCCTTTTCATCTCGACTGAGTCAGCTTTTTATTTCCCATGTCCGTATAATTTTTCTCCTCTCCCACCCTCTTGGCGAGAGAGCTTCTTGATTTTGTCCAATGAGCAGAATACAGCGGCTTCTCATTTTGCGGGCCCTACTAACATCAGTTATGTTTAGTTTACTTTGTGGTTATATTTAGTTTATTTGGGGGTTCATTTCCTCCCCTCTCATTCTTCCTCTTTAGATTTTTATATATATAATTATTTATTATCATTAGATGTTTATGGCATGGGGCGCGTTTTGTAGGTTCCCCTTGAAAGGATGCGGTATTATGGTGTATAGAAGATTGATTGGTGACGGATGGGTTTTTGTGGTGAATGCGAAAATTGTAATGAGTGAATGGGTCGTGAATTGGATTAGCTAAGTATAAGATAGTTAGTGTGGACCAGCCTCAACCCCTCCCCTTTTTGGTCTTGTGCCGTAACTGTGTATTTTGCACAATAAATAACAACAAAGGCTTCAAAAACTGTAATTATGACGTCGTCATACCAAATGACGTATATATAGCAAACAAGTTAACTGAAAAATTTACAAACTACTTTTATTTAAATGTGGCAAGTTGAGTTGAGAGCCGAGTTCCAATTCCAGTCGGGTTCGTTATATTCACTTCCGCGCCAATATTCATGAGAAAGGTATGAATTAATTTCTTTGACCTCCAGTTATGGGTTAATTAGTAAGACTTGTATAAGTAACTCATGATTATCTCCAAAAAAAAAAGATTTACAATCTAAAAATATTTTCTGGCTTTAAATATTTTGAAAAGGGTTGATAAGCCGTAAAAAAGAAATGAAAAATCAATAATTGACCAATTTTGATTTTCTTCCCGCTGATGGCGTCTCTAGTGATTCATTAATCCAGCAAGTGACCTACACCTTAAGTCACACCTTTCTAATCCCGTTCTTACGATTGGCTGAAATTAATCAAATCCGTATTTCTCCAGAATATTAGCATTTTTATTATCCTGATCGAAACACAGCTTCGCTATAATCAGGCTCAGTAACAATCCACATGAAAAAGGTTCGGGAAATATGGACCTTCGTGCCCGTAAAAAATACGAAGTGTCAAAAGAACGGGCTTTTCCATGACACCGCTATTATTTTAACTTCACTTCTCGGCAATGTTTATCTTTTTAAAAAGCGATGATTAGAATCGGAATAAAACCTAATTATATGATGAAAGTGAATTTATACATCTTTTTTTTAATCTTAAGAATTTACAACAAAAATATTAAACACCATTCATTTATTAGATTGGTTATTCACAAGAATAATTTTATATTTACATTCTAAAAACTAATGCAATGAAATATTTATCATTTATTGCGAGTATAAACACTTCCGATGAGATTTTATAAACTCTTGGTACATTTGACCCACTAACTGTTTTGTTGGATTCATATAAATCCCAAATAAGATATAGAATTTGAACAAAAATTATTAACAAATATATTGGCAAGACATTTCACCACCCCCACCCAAAAAAGATGAGAAATAAAATTAATTACTCACATTTTGCAAGAGCGAAAATAATACGTATTTCCGCTATGAAACGTCACCGAGAAAAAGATCGATTCTTTCAAATCTCGTGCCGCCTGTAACTATCATCAGGGGGCGGTAATTCAACGATCAGACTGAAGAGGATTCTCTTATGAAATCTGATTAGGTATGTATGTTTCTAAATGTCGAGGCCTATAGACAGTGCAATGATTTTTAGTTGTTATCATCCATCACATTTACTAATTTATAAATAAGTAGACATGAAAATATTTTTTATTCACAACTTTATAGACATTTACTAAATTATGAAAATTTGTGAACCAACTATAAGGAAATCCTTATGATCTACCATTATGTAAAGTTTGAAATGATTGCCAACTCTTCCAAATAACAATAAATAATGTAAATAAACAATAGAGTGTTTAATATTTGTGTTGTTAATTCTCAAGAACAAAAAATGTATCAATTCACTTTCATCATATATTTAGGTTTTATTCCGATTCTAATTATCGCTTTTTAAAAGAAAGAACATTGCCGGGGAGTGAAGGACCCTAGGTCTCATGAATTTAAACGTCCTACGAGGCTGGCATCCCGTTACCACCCCTTCAGCGTTGAAACTGTTAGATGTAGACGTCTCTTCTACTCCAATAGCTTCATGTCTCGCACATCTCGCCTGTGGAACTCCCTTCCTTATTCCTGCATCCCTGACAAATACAAGCTCCAACTATTTAAGTGTAACGTCAATCGACATCTCCAGTTGCCTTGATCTATCCACTTCCCTTATCCGCATCCTTTCACCTTTCATTCCTATCTGCTCTCGCTCCACATCTTCTGTAACCCCCTTGCCTTGATCGATCCACTTTCTCCACATCCTCTCCTTTACCACTCCTATCTGCTCTTCCTCCAAACCTTCTGTAACCCCCCGCGTACTAATGGCTTCCAGCCTTGCTTGGGGTGATATGCTTAAAAAAATAAATAAAATAAATAAAAGCGGTGTCATGGGGAAATCTGTCCTTTTGATACATTTTTTTATTGTTTGACGTGTAGGAAGGTCCATGTTTACCAAATGGTTCTATCCGATAAGTCTCCCAAGAAGTTGTGATAATTCACAAATGTTAAAGAAAAGTCATGATCGCTTATGTCCTAAAGTGATATGACGTGAAAAATTAAAAATGAAAATAAATGAAAAGAGGCAAGCCCCTAGATAGAGATCACAAATCCAACCATGAGCAAAACACACGCGTAAAACAATACCAAGACTCGCATATAATGATCCCATAAAATCTTTATACGTGTGTATATATGTGAAGATATATGTAGACTTTTATAGACGATCTTTCTTTTTTTCTCTCTGTTTTCTTTTGTTTACTTTCTGGTGAATGTATTTGCTTAAAGGTGTATAGCTATTTTGTCACTGCTGGACTTCAATGCGTTTTCTTGTGATCGTCAGCTCTAGCAAAATCCATCTTTGTTGGTGTAAGACTTGAAATGTGTTTACCCACGATAAAGAGCGAGAAAAGAGTGTTTTAAGGCAAGATGGCTACACCAGCAGCGGAAAGAGTAGATGTAAAACCGGGAATGATAGGTGTCGGAGGGAAGGATGAAAACCGAGAAAAACGAAACGAAACAAAAAACACAAATAGGAAATCAGGAGAATGGCGATAGATAAATTTTAAAATGTTTGTACAGTCTTTAAGTGTGAAATTTGGAAGGACAGGGGAAGATTATTATTGAAAGCGGAGAGGCGGAAAGTGTATAGGTCGTGGGGTGACAAGTAATGGGAAAATAAAGGAAGGAAGGAGAAAAGGAGAAGGAGAAGGAGAAAAAGAGAGGAGAAAGAAGAAAACGAGAAAAAGAAACAAGAAACGAACAATGGAGGAGAAGAAAACAGAAAAGGAGAACTAGAGAAAGAAAAAGAAAAAAAAAGATCCTAGAGAAGAAGAGGAACAAACAAAAAAGATAACTAGAGAAAGTAGCAAAGAAGAAGAAGAAGAACTAGAAAAAGAAGAAGGAACTGAGCAAAAAAGAAGAGAAATAATAAAGAAGAATTAGGGGAAAGAACAAATATATGAGAAGGAAAATTAAAAAAGAAGAAGAAGAAGAAAACTAACAATGAACTCAACAGCAAGAAGAAGTAGAATATGTTATGAATGAAAGAAAGAATGAAAAAAATAATGAAAAAAAAGAAAAAATAGATAAAGAAGAAACGAGAAAAGAAGAATGAAAATAGCTAAAAAGAACTGAAAAAGAATAAAGAAGAAAGAAAAGAAAATAGGAAAGAACTAGAGGAGAAACTAAAGAAAAAGAAGAAGGAGAACAAAATAGTAAAGAAATAGAGAAGAAACTAAAAGAAAAAGAAAAAGAAGAAGAAAAGAGCAAAGAAGTAGAGAGAAAAAAAGAAAAAAAAGAAAAGGAAAAGAGGAAAGACCTAGAGGAGAAAGTAAAAGAAAAAGACGAAGAAAAAGAAAATGGCAAAGAACTAGGGGAGAAAGTAAAAGAAAAAGAATAAGAAAAAGAAAATGGCAAAGAACTAGAGGAGAAAGTAAAAGATAAAAGAAGAAGAAAAGGAAAATGGCAAAGAACTAGGAGATGCTAAAAGAAAAAGAAGAAAGAGAAAATAGAAAAGAACTACAGGAGAAAGTAAAAGAAAAAGAAGAAAAAGAAAATAGGAAAACACTAGAGGAGAAACTAAAGAAAAAGAAGATGGAGAAGATAATAGCAAAGAACTAGAGGAGAAATTAAAGGAAAAAAAAGAGGAAAATGAAAATAGCAAAGAACAAGAAGAGAAACTAAAAGAAATAGCAGATGAAAAAGAAAAGAGGAAAGAACTGAGGAGAAACTAGGTGAAAAAGAAGAGGAAAAAGAAAATAGAACAGAAGTAAAGGAGAAACTAAAAGAAGAAGAAGAAAAAGAAAAAAGCAAAGAACTAGAGGAGAAACTAATAGAAAATGAAGAAGAAAATGATAATAGCAAAGAACTAGAGGAGAAAGTAAAAGAAAAAGTAAGAAAAAGAAAATAGCAAAGAACTAGAGGAGAAATTAAGAGAAAAAGAAGAAGGAAAAGAAAATAGCAAAGAAAAAGCAGGGGAAAAGGTATGAGAATAGGGAGAAGAAAACGGAGAATGAGAAAAAGAATATCCAGAGGAAAAATGAGAAGAAGAAGAAGAAGAAGAAGAAGAAGAAGAAGAAGAAGAAGAAGAAGAAGAAGAAGAAGAAGAAAAATAGGAAATAGTAAAGAAGAACCAGAGGAGAAAGAAGAGAAGAAGAAGAAAGAGAAGAAGAAGAAGAAGAATAACGACAAGAAGAAGAATAATAAGAAGAAAGTATTAAAGATGAAGTAGAGGAATAACTAGAAGGAGAAGGAGAATAATAATAAGAATTATAATAAGAAGAATAAGAACAAAAAAAGAAGAAAAAAGATTATAATAAAGAATAACCAGAGAAGAAGAAGAACAATAAGTAGAATGTAGGAAAGAATAGGGAGAAGAAGTAGAATGAGAAGAATATCCAGAGGAAAAAGCAGAAGAAGAAGGAGAAGAAAATTGTAAAGAAGAAGTAGAGAAAAAACTAGCAAAGAACTACAGAAGAAACTAAAAGAAAAAGAAGAACAAAAAGAAAATATCAAAGAAGTAGAGGAGAAACTAAAAGAAAAAGAATATGAAAAAGATAATAGAAAATAACAAGGGGAGAAACTTAACGAAAAAAGAAGAAAATGAAAATAGCAAAGAAGTAGAGGAGAAACTAAAAGAAAAAGAAGAGGAAAAAGTAATTAGAAAAGAAGTAGAGGAGAAATTAAAGGAAAAAAAATTGGAAAAAGAAAATAACAAAGAACTGGAAGAGAAAGTAAAAGGAAAAGAAGGAGAAAAAGATAATAGCAAAGAACTAGAGAAGAAACTAAAAGAAAAAGAAGAAAAAAAGAAAATAGGAAAGAAGTAGAGGAGAGATTAAAGGAAATAAAGAGGAAAAAGAAAATAGCAAAGAACTAGAGGAGAAACAAAAAGAAAAAGAAGAAGAAAAAGATGATATAAAAAATCTAGAGGAGAAAAAAGAGGAAAAAGAAAAGAGGAAAAAGAAAATAGAAAAGAAGTAGTGGAGAAATTGAAGGAAAAAGAAGAGGAAAAAGAAAATATCAAAGGAAGAGAGGAGAAACTAAAAAGAAATGAAGAAGAAAAAGAGAATAGCAAAGAACTAGATGAGAAACTAAAAGAAAAAAATAGGAAAAAGAAAAGAGAAAAGAAGTAGGGGAGAAACAAAAAGAAAAAAAAGAAGAAAAAGATATTAGCAAAGATCTAGAGGAGAAACTAAAAGAAAATAAGAGGAAAAAGTAAACAATAAAGAAGAAGAGGAGAAATTAAAGGAAAAAGAAGAGGAAAAAGAAAAAGAAAATTGCAAAGAACTAGATGAGAAACTAAAAGAAACAAAAGAGGAAAAAGAAAATAGAAAAGAAGTAGAGGAGAAACTAAGAGAAAGGAAGGGGAAAAAGATATTAGAAAAGAAGTAAAGGAAAAATTAAAGGAAAAAGAAGAGGAAAATGAAAAAGAAAATAGCAAAGAACTAGAGGAGAAACTAAAAAGAAAAGAAGAAGAAAAAGAAAATAGGAAAGAACTAGAGGAGAAACTAAAAGAAAAAGAAGAAAAAAAAGAAAATTGGAAAGAAGTAGAGGAGAAATTAAAAGAAAAAGTAGAGGAAAATGAAAAAGAAAATAGCAAAGAACTAGAGGAGAAACTAAAAGAAAAAGAAGAAGAAAAAGAAAATAGGAACGAACTAGAGGAGAAACTAAAAGAAAAGAAGAGGAAAAAGAAAATAAAAAAGAAGTAGAGGAGAAATTAAAGGAAAAAGTAGAGGAAAATGAAAAAGAAAATAGCAAAGAACTAGAGGAGAAACTAAAAGAAAAAGAAGAAGAAAATGAAAATAGCAAAGAAGTAGAGGAGAAACTAAAAGAAAAGAAGAGGAAAAAGAAAATAAAAAAGAAGTAGAGGAGAAATTAAAGGAAAAAGTAGAGGAAAAAGAAAATAGCAAGGAACTAGAGGAGAAACTGAAAGAAAGAGAAGAAAAAGAAAATAGCAAAGAACTAGAGGAGAAACTGAAAGAAAGAGAAGAAGAAAAAGATAATAGCAAAGAAGTAGAGGAGAAACTAAAAGAAAATAAGTGGAAAAAGAAAATCGCAAAGAACTAGAGGAGAAACTAAAAGAAAAAGAAGAAAAAGAAAATAGGAATGAACTAGAGGAGAAACTAAAAGAAAAGAATAGGAAAAAGAAAAGAGAACAGAAGTAGAGGAGAAATTAAAGGAAAAAGAAGAGGAAAAAGATAATAGCAAGGAACTAGAGGAGAACCTGAAAGAAAGAGAAGAAGAAAAAGATAATAGCAAAGAAGTAGAGGAGAATCTAAAAGAAAAAGAATAAAAAGAAAATAGGAATGAACTAGAGGAGAACTTAAACGAAAAAGAAGAGGAAAAAGAAAATAGCAAAGAACTAGAGGAGAAACTAAAAGAAAAAGAAAATAGCAAAGAACTAGAGGAGAAACTAAAAGAAAAAGAAGGAAAAGAAAATAGGAATGAACTAGAGGAGAAATTAAACGAAAAAGAAGAGGAAAAAGAAAATAGCAAAGAACGAGAGGAGAAACTAAAAGAAAAAGAAGAAAAAGAAAATAGGAATGAACTAGAGGAGAAATTAAACGAAAAAGAAGAGGAAAAAGAAAATAGCAAAGAACTAGAGGAGAAACTAAAAGAAAAAGAAGAAAAAGAAAATAGGAATGAACTAGAAGAGAAATTAAACGAAAAAGAAGAGGAAAAAGAAAATAGCAAAGAACTAGAGGAGAAAGTAAAAGAAAAGAAGAGGAAAAAGAAAATACAAAGAACTAGAGGAGAAACTAAAAAAACGGAAGAGAGAAAAGAAAATAACAAATAAATATTTGAGAATCATAAAGAAAAAAGAAGAAAAAGAAAATACAAAGAACTATTTGTGAAACTAACAGAAAATTAAATGAAGAAAATTGAAAGAAAACGCAGAGGAAAATGTATAAGAATTGGGAGAAGAAGAAGGAGAATGTGAAGAAGAAGAACCGGAAGAAGTAGAAGAAGAAATTGTAAAGAAGATGCAGAAGAAAAACTAGAAGAAAAAGAAGAAGAAGAAGAAGAAGAAGAAGAAGAAGAAGAAGAAGAAGAAGAAGAATACGACGACGACGACGACGACGAAGAAGAAGAAGAAGAAGAAGAAGAAGAAGAAGAAGAAGAAAAAGTACAAGTAAAGTACAAGAAGTACAAAAAGTAGAATGTAGGAAAGAATAGGGGGAAGTAGGAGAATGAGAAGAAGAATATCCTGAGGACAAACAAGAAGAAGAAGAAGAGGAAGAAAGAAAGAAGAAAAAATAGTAAAGAAGAAGCAGAGGAGAAAAAGTAGTAGTAGTAGTAGTAGAAGTAGAAGAAGAATTAAAAGAAAAAGAAGAACAACAACATCAAGTAGTAAAAAATAATAAAGAAAATGCTGAGGAGTATGTAGAAGAATAAGGAGAAGAAGAATGAGAAGGGGAAGAAGAATATCGAGAGAAAAATCTAGAAGAAGAAGAAGAAGAAGAAGAAGAAAGAACTAAATAGTAAAGAAATAGCAGAGGAATAACTAGAAGAATAAGATGAAGGAGAAAAAGAATAAGAAGAAAATAGTAAAGAATAACCAGAGGAGAAAACAAGAAGAAGAAGAAGAAGAAGAAGAAGAAGACGAAAAAGAAGAAGAAGACTGAGAAGAATAAAATAGTTAAGAAGAAGCAGAGGAAAACGTAGAAGAATAGGAAGAAGAAGAAGGAGAACTAGAAGAAGAAGAAGAAGAAGAAGAAGAAGAAGAAGAAGAAGAAGAAGAAGAAGAAGAAGAAGAAGAAGAAGTGTCAATGGCGAGCACGAGGCAAAAATAAGAAGAATATGTGGGCTGAAACGTTCATAGGCTTACTATGAAGGAGTGATGCTACAGCTGTGAAACCTTGCCTGCATTCATTTCAAAACTTTTTATTAGGTCATCCCATAAGTTCTGTCCGAATTTTAATTTTTTGTTAAAATGAACGAAATTTAAAGTGTATTTTATAATGTCTAATGGAGCTGAACATTATTTTTATGTTTAGATGCATTTAAACTGATCAAATTTTATTTCAGAGAACAATAAAATTAAATTTTGTTTGACTAAAACCCTGCTAACATGGAGGTACCCAAAAATCATTTGAGGCACATAATGCTTTATGAGTTCAAGAAAGGAAACTCAGCAGTCGAAGTGGCTAGAAACATTCACTCAGTTTATGGAGAGGAATGTGTGAATGAAAGAACTTGCAGAAGATGGTTTGCAAAATTCAGAGGTGGAGATTTCACCGTTGAAGATGAAGATCGAGCCGGACGTCCAGTTGAGTTTGATGAAAAGCTTCTTGAAGCAGCCCTTGAAGAAAATTCTGCTTTATCAGTTGAGGAATTGGCAGTGGTTCTCAGTTCAAACCATACAACTGTTCATCGTGATCTTCAACAACTTGGAAAAGTTCCTAAACTTGGAAAATGGGTGCCTCATGAATTGTCTGAAAACAACATCAAATCCCGAGTTGACATCTGCTCTTCTCTCCATTCTCGCCAACTTGTTTCATCTTTTTTGGATAGACTTGTGACTGGCAACGGAAAATGGATCTTTTATCGAAATGTTAAGCGTCGTAGACAGTGGATTGGTAAAACGGAAGGACCCCAGCCACAGCCGAGAAGGGAACTTCATGGGCAAAAGGTTCTCCTTTCAATCTGGTGGGATTACCAAGGAATAATCCACTTTGAATTCTTACCACCTAATGCAACAATTAATGCTCAAATATACTGTCAGCAATTAGAGCGTTTGAACCAAGCTTTGAGGAAAAAAAGACCTGCTCTAGTGAATCGAAAACGGGTGATGTTTCATCAGGACAATGCGCGACCACACACAGCAAGAATCACGTTACAAAAGAACGAAGAACTTGGTTGGGAGAAAATTCCTCATCCACCTTATTCTCCAGACCTTCCTCCTTCAGACTACCATTTGTTTCATAGCTTACAAAATCATTTGGAAGTTACAGCTTTTGTAACACAGGAAGAGGTTAAAACTGACATTTGTGAGTTCTTCGAATCAAAGGCAAAATTCTTTTTACAGTAATGGAATTAGTAAGCTTGTTAATAGATGGAAGGAAGTCATAGATAATCAGGTAAAATATATTGTTGATTGAACCTGTAATTAAATGTACCATTTGGTCACTTGTTTTCTTTATTCAAAATTCGGACAGAACTTATGGGATGACCTGATATGAATAACTATTGTTTCTTCCTAGGTCCGATTGTAGACTGAAAAGTTCATAGGCTGACTATGAAGGAGTGATGCTAAAGCGGTGAAACGTTGCCTGCATTCATTTCAACTCTTCTTATTAATAACTGCATTGTTTCAACCATTCTTATTAATACTTGTATTGCTACTTTCTAGGTACGTGTGTAGGTTGAATTGTTCATAGGGTGAATATGAAGGCGTGATGCTAGAGGTGCGAATCTTTGCATGCATTCATTTCAAACCTTTTTATTAATAACTGTATTTTTTCTTCCTAGGTCCGAGTGTGCGCTGAAAAGTTCATAGGCTGATATTGAAGGAGAGATGCTAGAGCTGTGAAACCATACATGCAATCATTTCCACACTTCTTATTAATAACTTTATTTTTCTTCTTCCTATGTCCAAGTGTGGAAAAAACTATGAAGAAGGGATGCTGTGAAACCCTACATGCATTCATTTCAACCCTTCTTATTAATAACTGTATTGTTTCTTCGTAAGTCCGCGTGTAGGCTGAAAAATTCATAGGCAGATTTGAAGGAGTGGTGCGAGAGCTGGGAAATCTTGCATGCATTCAATGCAAAACATTTTTAAAATAACGGTATTGTTTATTCCCCAGATCCAAGTGTGGGCTAAAAAGTTCATAGGCTGACTATGAAGGAATGATGCTAGAGCTGTGAAACCCTACATGCATTCATTTCAACCCTTCTTATTAATAACTGTATTGTTTCTTCGTAGGTCCGGGTGTAGGCTGAAAAGTTCATAGGCTGACTATGAAGGAGTGATGCTAGAGCTGCGAAACCTTGCATTCACTCATTTCAACCCTCTTATTAATAACTGTATTGTTTCTTCGTAGGTCCGGGTGTAGGCTGAAAAATTCATAGGTTGACTATGAAGGAGTGATGCTAGAGCAGTGAAATCTTGCATGCATTCAATTCAATCCTTCTTATTAATAACTGTATTGTTTCTTCCTATGTATGAATGTGGGCTGAAAGGTTAATAGTTTGATTATGCAGGAGTGATGCTATAGCTTCGAAACCCTACATGCATTTATTTCAACCATTCTTATTAATAAATGTATTGTTCTTCCTCGTTCAGAATGTGGGCTGAAAATTTCATAGGCTGAATATCAAGGAGGGATGCTACAGCTGTGAAACACAACATCCATTCATTTCAACCCTTCTTATTAATAACTGTATTGTTCCTTCCAAGGTCCAAGTGTTGGCAGAAAAGTTCATAGGCTGACTATTGAAGATTGATGCTACAGCTGTGAAACCCTACATGCATTCATTTCAACACTTCTTATTAATAACACATTTCAACCCTCTTATTAATAACTGTATTGTTTCTTCCTAGGTACGTGTGTGGGCTGAAAAGTTCCTAGGATGACATGAGGGAGAGAGAGGTGAGAGTTGTGAAACCCGACATGTTTTCATTTCCACCCTTCTTATTAATAACTGTATTGTTTCTTCCTAGGTCTGAGAGTGAGCTGAAAATTTCATAGGCTGAAGATGAAGGAGTGATGCTAGAGCTGCGAAACCTTGCATGCACTCATTTCAACGCTTTTATTAATAATTGTATAGTTTCTTCCTAGCAACGTGTGTGGACTGAACAGTTCAGAGGCTGATCATGAAGGAGTGATGCTAGAGCTGTGAAACATTGCATGCATTTTATTCGACCCTTCTTATTAATAACTGTATTGTTTCTTCCTAGTTCCGAGTGTGGGCTGAAAAGTTCATAGGCTGAGTATGAAGGAGTGATGCCAGAGTTAAGAAATCTTGCATGCATTTATTTCAAACCTTCATATCAATAATATTATTGTTTCTGCCTATGTCCGAGTGTGGGTTGAAAAGTTCATAGTCTTAATATGAAGGAGTGAGCTAGAGCTGTGAAATCTCCAACCCTTCTTATAATTAACTGCATTGTTTCTTTCTATTTATGAGTGTGGCTGAAAGCTTCATAGGCTGACTCTGTGAAATCTTGCATGCATTCATTTCTAAACTTTCTTCTTAATAATTGTATAGTTTCTATTCCTAGTTCCTAGCGTGGGCTGAAACGTTCGTAGGCTGATTATGAAGGATCCATTTCAATCCTTCTAATTAATAACTGTATCTTCCTCGGTACGATTGTTGACTGAAAAGTGAATAGGCTTTCTATCAAGGAGCGTTGCTAGAGCTGTGAAAACTTGTATGCATTCATTTCAAATCTTCTTATCAATGACTTTACCGTTTCTTCTAAGTACCAGTGTGGGCTGAAAATTTCATAGGCTGATTATGGAGTGTTGCTAGAGCTGTGAAATTGTGCATGCATTCATTTCAACCCTTCTTGTTAATAACTGTATTTTTTCCTCCTAAGTCTGAGTGTGGGCTGAAAAGTTCATAGACTCTCTAAGAAGGAGAGATGCTAGAGCTGTGAAACCTTGTCTTCATCCATTTCAACACTTCATATAATTAAGTGTATTGTGTCTTTCTTGGTATGAGTGTGGGTCGAAATGTTCATAGGCTGACTATTAAGGATTGATGCTAGTGCTGCGAAACCTTGCATGCATTCATTTCAAACCTTCTTATTAATAACTGTGTTGTTTCTTCCTAGGTCCGAGTGCAGGCTGAAAAGTTCGTAGGCTGATTATGAATGACTGATGCTTGAGCTGCGAAACGTTGCATGCATCAATTTAAATCCTTCTTATTAATAACTGTATTGTTTCTTCCTAGGTACGAGTGTGGGCTGAAAAGTTATTAAGCTGTATATCAATGAACGATGTTAGAGCTGTGAAAACTTGTATGCATTCATTTCAATTCTTCTTATCAATAACTGTTTTCTCCCTAGGTACGAGTGTTCGCTGAACAGTTCATAGGCTGACTATGAAGGATTGACGCTAGAGCTGCGAAACCATGTCTGCATTCATTTCAACCCTTCTTTTTAATAACTGTATTGTTTATTTCTAGGTACGAGTGTCGGATGTAAAGTTCATAGGCTGACTATGAAGGATTGATGCTAGGGCTGGGAAACCTTGCATGCATTCATTTTAACTCTTCATTTAAATAATTGTATTGATTCTTCCTAGGTACGTGTGTGGGCTGAAACGTTCATAGTCTGACTATGAAATAGTGATACTGGAGCTGCGAGTCCTTGCATGCATTCATTTCAAAACTTCTTATTAATAACTGTATTGTTTCTTCCTAAGTCCGTTTGTGATCTGAAAAGTTCCTAGGCTGACTATGCAGGAGTGATGCTAGAGCTGTGAAACCTCGCATTCATTCATTTCAAACCTTCTTATTAATATCTGTATTGTTTCTTCCTAGGTCCGTGTGATTGCTGAAAAGTTCATAGGTTGAATTTGAAGGAGTGATGATGGAGCTGTGAAATCTTGAATGCATTCATTTGAATGCATCTTATTAATAACTGTATTTTTCCTTCCTAGTTCTGAGCGTGGGCGGAAAATTGAATAGGCTAGAGCTGCGAGACCTTGCATTTCAAACCTTCTTATTAATAACTGTATTGTTTCAGCCTATGTACCTGTGTGGGCTGAAAAGATCACAGGCTGACTATGAATGAGTGAAACTAGTGCTGTGAAACATTGCATGCACTCATTTTAAACCTTCTTATTAATAACTGTATTGTTACTTCCTAGGTACGTGTGTGGGCTGAAAAGTTCATTAGCTGACTATGAAGAAGTGACGCTAGAGCTAAGAAATCTTGCATGCATTTATTTCATCCATTCATATCAATAATGCTATTGTTTCTGCCTATGTCCGAGTGTGGGTTGAAAAGTTCATAGTCTTAATATGAAGGAGTGAGCTAGAGCTGTGAAATCTTCAACCCTTCTTATAATTAACTGCATTGTTTCTTTCTATTTATGAGTGTGGCTGAAAGCTTCATAGGCTGACTCTGAAGCATTGATGCTAGAGCTGTGAAATCTTGCATGCATTCATTTCTAAACTTTCTTCTTAATAATTGTCTAGTTTCTATTCCTAGTTCCTAGTGTGGGCTGAAACGTTCGTAGGCTGATTATGAAGGATCCATTTCAATCCTTCTAATTAATAACTGTATCTTCCTCGGTACGAGTGTTGACTGAAAAGTGAATAGGCTTTCTATCAAGGAGTGTTGCTAGAGCTGTGAAAACTTGTATGCATTCATTTCAAATCTTCTCAATGACTTTACCGTTTCTTACCAGTGTGGGCTGAAAATTTCATAGGCTGATTATGAAGGAGTGTTGCTAGAGCTGTGAAATATTGCATGCATTCATTTCAACCCTTCTTGTTAATAACTGTATTATTTCCACCTAAGTCTGAGTGTGGGCTGAAAAGTTCATAGACTCTCTAAGAAGGAGAGATGCTAGAGCTGTGAAACCTTGTCTACATCCATTTCAACACTTCATATAATTAAGTGTATTGTGTCTTTCTTGGTATGAGTGTGGGCTGAAAAGTTATTAAGCTGTATATCAATGAGCGATGTTAGAGCTGTGAAACTTGTATGCATTCATTTCAATTCTTCTTATCAATAACTGTTTTCTCCCTAGGTACGAGTGTTCGCTGAACAGTTCATAGGCTGACTATGAAGGATTGACGCGAGAGCTGCGAAACCATGTCTGCATTCATTTCAAACCGTCTTTTTAATAACTGTATTGTTTATTTCTAGGTACGTGTCTGGGCTGAAACGTTCATAGTCTGACTATGAAGTAGTGATGGTGGAGCTTCGAATCCTTGCATGCATTCATTTCAAACCTTCTTATTAATAACTGTATTGTTTCTTCCTAAGTCCGTTTGTAATCTGAAAAGTTCCTAGGCTGACTATGCAGGAGTGATGCTAGAGCTGTGAAACCTCGCATTCATTCATTTCAAACCTTCTTATTAATATCTGTATTGTTTCTTCCTAGGTCCGTGTGATTGCTGAAAAGTTCATAGGTTGAATTTGAAGGAGTGATGATGGAGCTGTGAAATCTTGAATGCATTCATTTGAATCCATCTTATTAATAACTGTATTTTTCCTTCCTAGTTCTGAGTGTGGGCGGAAAATTGAATAGGCTGACTATAAATGAGTGAAACTACAGCTGTCAAACATTGCATGCATTCATTTCAAACCTTCTTATTAATAACTGTTTTGTTTCTTCGTAGGTCTGAGAGAGGGCTGAAAAGGTCATAGGCTGAAGAGGAAGGAGTGATGCTCGAGCTGCGAAACCTTGCATGCATCCATTTCAAACCTTCTTATTAATAACTGTATTAATTCTCCCTAACTACTAGTGTGGGTTGAAACGTTAATAGGCTGACTATAAAGGAGCGATGCTAGAGCTGTGAAAATGCATTCATTTCAAATCTTCTTATCAATAACTTTACTGTTTTTTCCTAGGTACGAGTGTGGCCTGAAAAATTCAAAGGCTGACTATGAAGGAGTGATACTAGTGCTGTGAAACCTTGTCTGCATTCATTTCAACCTGTCTTTTTAATAACTTTATTGTTTCTGTCTATGTACGAGTGTGGGCTGAAAAGTTCATAGGCTGACTATGCAAGAATGATGCTAGAGCTGTATTGTTTCATTTTAGGTCCGTGTGTGGGCTGAAAAGTTCATAGTCTGAATTTGAAGGAGTGATGCTCGAGCTGTGAAAACTTGCATGCATTCATTTCAACCCCACTTATTAATAACTGTATTGTTTCTTCCTGGGCACGAGTGTGGGCTGAAAAGTTCATCAGCTGACTATGAAGGTGTGATGCTAGAGCTTTGAACCTTGCATGCATTTATTTCAAACCGTCTTGTTATTAACTGTATTGTTTCTTCCTAGGTACGCGTTTGGGCTGAAATGCACATAGGCTGACTATGAAGGACTGATGCTAGAGCTGTGAAATCTTGCATGCATTCATTTCCATCCTTCTTATTAAAAAGTGAATTGTTTCTTCCTAGATCCTTGTGTGGGCTGAAAAGTTCATAGGCTGACTATGAAGGGGAGATGCTAGAGCTACGAAACCTTGCAAGCATTCATTTCAATCATTCTTATTGATAACTGTATTTTTTCTTATAAGGTACGAGTGTGGGCTAAAAAGTTCATAGGCTGACTATGAAGGAGTGATGCTAGAGGTGCGAAATCTTGCATGCATTCATTTCAAACCTTTTTATTAATAACTTTACTGTTTCTTCCGAGGTACGAGTGTGGGCTGAATCTTTCATAGGCTGACTTTGAAGGTATGAGGCTAGAGCTGTAAATCCTTGCATGCATTCATTTCAACCTTTTTTTTATTAATAACTGTCTTGTTTCTTCCTAATTACGAGTGTCGTCTGAAAAGTTCACAGGCTGACTATGAAGGTGTGTTGCTAGAGCTGGGAAACATTGCATGCAATCATTTCAACCCTTCTTATTAATAACTGCATTGTTTCTTTCCAGATCCGAGTGTGGGGTGAAAAGTTCATAGTCTGACTATGAAGGAGTGATTCTAGAGCTGTGATACCTTGCATGCTTTCATTTCAACCTTTCTTATTACTATCTGTATTGTTTCCTCCTCGGTACGAGTGTGGGCTGAAAGTTCATAGGCTGACTATGAAGGAGTGATGCTAGACCTTTGACATCTTGCATGCATTCATTTCAACCCTTCTTATTAATAACTGTATTGTTTCTTCCTATATCCGAGTGTGGTCTGAAAAGTTCATAGGCTGACTATACAGGTGTGATGTTAGAGCTGCGATACATTGCATGCAGTCATTTCAACCTTTCTTATTAATAACTGTATTTTTTCTTCTCAGGTACGAATGTGGGCTGACAAGTTCATAGGCTAACTATGAAGAAATGATGCCAGATCTTTGAAACCTTGCATGCATTCATTTCAACCCTTCTTATTAATAACTGTATTGTTTCTTCCTATGTACGAGTGTTGGCGGAAAAGTTCATAGGCTGACTATGAAGGATTGATGCTAGAACTTTGAAACCTTGCATATATTAATTTCAACTCTTCTTATTTATTACTGCATTGTTTTTACAGTATGAGTCTCTGCTGAAATGGACAGGGACTGACTATGAATGAGTGATGCCGGAGCTGGAAAATCTTACATGCATTAATTCCAATTCGTCTTCTTAATAACTGCATTGTTCCTTCCCAGGTAATCTGACATCAGACTGTTCAATGAAGACTGTTCGTCTTGTTGGTCCTATGTCAGCAATATCTGATTCGACGTCACCATCACCGGCGGTTATTATTGACGTCTATTACTGACTATCATTATACGTTGGCATTATTGACGGCCATTACGGACGATCATTTTAGACTGTTATGTTTGGCGGTCGTTTGATTGTTACTGACGGTTATTATAGTGGATTATTACTAACGATCATTATACAGGTTTATTACTTACGGTATTAAAGACGATATTATAGAGGGTTATTGCTATCCGTCGTTATAGAGGGTTATTGCTATCCGTCGTTATTGAAAGGTTGTCAATGACGGCCCTTATAGACGATTGTTACTGACGGTCGTTATAGACACATTATTGACGGCCATTATAGAAGATTATTACTGACGGTCATTATAGACAATTAATACAGATGGTTATTATAGATGCTTATTACAGCCATTATAGTTGCTTATTACTGACGGTCATTATAATCGGTTATTACTGACGGCCATTATAGATGATTATTATTGAATGCCATTACAGACGGTTATTACTGATGGTTAGTGTAGATTATGAATATTGTGTGCCATTATCGTTGGTTATTACTGATGATGATTATAGATGTTTATTACTGACTGCCATTATAGAAGATTACGAATGACAGACATTGTAGACGGTTATTAGTTAGGGCCATTAGAGAAGGTTATTATTGACTTTCATTATAAACGGTTATTATTGACAGCCATCACAGATGGTTATTACTGATGGACATTATAGAAGCTTATTATTATCATTATAAAAGGTTATTACGCTCATTATAAACGTTTATTACTGACAATCATTATAGACAATTATTACTGACAGACATACTACACGGTTATTATAGACGGTCATTATAGTTAGTACTTATTTTAAATGTAAATGCAGATTTTGATAGAGCCTTTGCTCTAATGTTACATCTATTGGCATCTAATTTATGTCGCGTGTTTAAAAATCTAACTAGATTTTAATATCTCTCTGGAAATATCGATTGAAATATGCATCGATTTCGAAAACTTTGTTTTGTTTTTTTTAAATAATTTCACCCCAAGCAAGGCGATAATGCCACTAAGACGCATGGCGTTACTGGGTGCGAAAAAGAACGAGAAGGCCTTAGTGGTGAGAAAGGGCGATAAATGAACAGGATTCGGGAAGATAGGGATTGACGTTGCATGCAAGTTTATTAATCAGCTTTCGAAATTTTAAAAGAAAGAAAATTAATTCAATTATTTCATACGAGTAATAAATCAAAACCCGTTTTTAATGACAATTAAATGGTAACCATACAACCAGTATATATTTACAGCTGTTCATATATATATATATATATATATATATATATATATATATATATATGAGTAATGAAAATCTTGGTAATCCGTATGGATAATCCTGAGAGCTCAATGTTAAGTCAGAGCGAATAATTTAATTTAAAGAAAATCAGACCACTTTAAGGCTCCATTTGTAATAATTTATTTCACCAGAGAATTTTATTTTTTTCTGAATCTTCACACTTCACTTTCACTGAATCTTCAGACTTCACTTTATATAAGCTCAACACTGCCCGTCAAAAGTGTAAATTTTAAATTCATTTTTCGTTTCACCTTTGAAAGTGAAGTCTGAAGATCCAGAGAAAAATAAAATTCTCTGGTAAAATAAATTATAACTAATGGAGCCTTAAAATGGTATATTATATATATATATATATATATATATATATATATATATATATATATATATATATATCAGTTCCTCTCTCTTTCGTTCTTATTATTTTTTAGAGAATTGTATTTCTCCTCTGACTTCCTCATTTTGACCTTTGAAATCAGATGCATGGAAACAAAGGAAGTCGTTTCTGATTGGCTAAAACTAGCATGCGAATGTTAGAGAGATAGAAAGGGGTTTTAGTTTTACACGTCGAACAATATAGACATATAGAAATTGCTCCCCAGTGGGGGGCAGATAGCAACCCCACTGGCTGATTCAAAATGTACACATCGTCGTAGTTAATAAAATAGTCAAACTTAAAATTCCTTCTGTTGAAGTTCTCTTGTATCTCCAAACAAAACAACTGACGATCAACGGCCGAGAAAGAGGAAGGCAACGTTATTATGGAATCGACCCCGTTGACCAAGACCAGCCCCAGAAGAAGGGCATATGCAACATTGTATTAACTGGCACAGAGACCAAAAGACCGCCCCAGAATGAGGTGGGTATACAACAGGTTTACCAAGGAGAAGAGCTCATTAAAACAATAGAAAAAAGTATAGAAAAGACAAAGGGAAATCACGTCATGGCGGTGGAAAAAATGGCTGAAGTCGGGATGCCAGGTCAGGACCAAAAACATTGCAGATTTTGAATTTGGATTTTGTCAAGAATCTCGAAATATACAGCAGGAGCGCCGGACCAAATATGGCAGACAAATTCAATGCACAGACGAATGGCAGATTTATAAATGCGTAAGATGGATTTTGACGAGAACAAATTGTCTGGCCCGACACAACGACCCAATTTTTTCTTAGCAGCAGACCCAGTAAATGATCCGATAAAATCACTCCACTTCATGTCAGTGGAAAACGTGAAACTAAGAAGACGCCAGGTGTTGCCATTCTGGAGGTTAGCATCAGTCATACCGATGGAAGGCAAAAATAAGATACCCTGGATCGAATATGTGAGCAACGACGAGATTTTAGAGAAAAAGGAAACACAAAGAAGATTTATATTAACATCAGGAAGAGACAGTTGAAATTTCTGAGGCGCATAATGAGGATGGAGGGCTTGGAAAATCTGTTACTCACAGGACGGATTGAGGACAAGAGGGACAAAGAAAAACATATGACATACTTGACGAGGTTGGGTAGATAGATAGCGGAACAGGGTATAGAAATAACGAAAAGATAGTTTATTTATTCCTGCAAAGGAAAGAAAGTTGCGGAGAGTCATGATCGTCTAGGGTAGATGGCACATTAAAAGAGATGGTGATTAAAAGATGGCGGTTTCGTTTCGATGGCTTTGAAAATTTTCAAGCCTTTCTCTGACTCAATTATAATAATGTATTAAAATAGGCGACGAAATCGATCCTCCCTTACTATCCGTCCTGGGTATGACCTTAAACTACACCCAGCAGCAAGGCGTCTGATTAGGAGGCTTTGAGGAGCGTGGAACCACCTCTTAATTGCTGGTGTTCCCAGGTCCACCCTGACCCAGGGTGGTAGCACCTGTTAGGGTCCCAGCTAAGGGCAAATAGTGAACTCCCAGACTATACCACGCCCTGGGTATCACGATAAACTACATCCGAGTCCATGGGTATGACGATAAACTACATCCGAGTCCATGGGTATGACGGTAAACTGCACCCGAGTCCATGGGTATGACGATAAACTGCATCCGCGTCCATGGGTATGACGGTAAACTGCACCCGAGTCCATGGATATGACGATAAACTGCATCCGAGTCCATGGGTATGACGGTAAACTGCACCCGAGTCCATGGGTATGACGGTAAACTGCATCTGCGTCTATGGGTATGACGATAAATTGCATCCGCGCCCTGGGTACGGCGGTAAACTGCGTCCAACAGAAAGGCCGTTTTTGAAAAAATAAGGTTGTCGGCTATACGCTTTTGGAAAATAGTATTACCAGCTAAACGTTTTTGGAAAAATAATGTTACCAGCTATATATTTTTGAAAAATAATATTGCCAGCTATACGTTTAAAAAAAGAAAATTATTACCAGCTATACGTTTTTTAAGAAAACCTTATTCAATGGAAATGTAACTGGGGTCAAAACACGATGAAAGTGTAAAAATAGGTTTTAATACCAGAAATTCTTTGTAAAAAATTATTACCATCAATACATTTTTGAAAACCAAATGTTACCAGCAATACATTTTTGAAAACTAAATGCTGCCAGCAATGGATTTTTGAAAAGCAAATGTTGCCAGCAATACATTTTTGAAAACCAAATGTTGCCAGCAATACATTTTTGAAAAGCAAATGTTGCCAGCAATACATTTTTGAAAACCAAATGTTGCCAGCAATGCAGTTTTGAAAAGCAAATATTACCAACAATATATTTTGGGAAAAAGAAAAAGAAAAATATATATTACGAGCTATACATTTTTTGAGAAAAAGAAAAATATTACCAGCGATACATATTTGAATGAAAATTATTACCAGAAATGGAATTTTTGAAGGAAAAAAATTACCAGAAATAGATTTAAAAAAAAAACATTACCAACAATAAAAATTTTGTCGGCATTAAATAACCCATTGAGGTTGATATGCCGTAAAACCAAACCAAACCAAACCTCCCCATCTATGCATTTCTGGTCAGAACGATGGCTAGACACTTGTTAGAAAGAATAAGAACCTGTGAAAAGGCGTATGAACCTTCTTGCAGGGTCAACGGACAACTTGGACAACTTGGCTAGAGTGAGCTTGATAGCTATGTACAGTGCTGTTCGATAAAAGTGACTCACCTGATTTTTTTACTTACAAATTTTTTCGCCTATTGTTTTGGGGGGGTCAAACTAATTTTTAATCTTACTAATATAAAGACCCCTCCCCGACCACCTAGTAAAAAAAGTTTACTCACCCTAAGGTATTCTATTGATAATTATAATTATAACTCACCTGCTTCTCATCAAAGTATTCCTTCATCAATTTTGATTTGTGACAGGGAGCATTATCCTGCATAAAAATGAGCTTGGTGGGGTCGATTTGCACCCTTTCAGCAGAAGGGAGCAGACAAGACTCCAAAATCCTCTTGTACTGCTCGCTCCTGAGGGTTTTTTCAATAGGCTTTAAGAAACCAGTTCCATGAAAAGAAAAACATCCCCAGAACATTATACTGAACGGATGCTTGACAGTACTTACTGCTAAATTCAAAGAGCTTTCAAAGCTTCTTCGGATTTTCGATCGCTTATCCTTTGAATTTAGCTCAACTTTCGTTTCATCGGAGAAGAGAACATTTAGTAAAAAAAATCAGGTGAGTCACTTTTATCGAACAGCACTGTATATAGTCAATGCGGTATCGCTGGTGCAAGGCTTCTTAGACTAGAAGTCGACAGAGTCTATGGTTCCTCTAATGCAGCGATGTCCAAAGTCCGACCCGAGGAACAATAAGGGCCGGCGGTCAAATTTCATGTGGTCCGCATCCTCTATCATAGAATGAATCACTTACGGCTGGCATATATTGTTTATCCGTCTATGTAAAGTACGCACTTAAGTAATGCAATTTTATGCTTTACTAAAAGATAGAATCTGCCTTTGAACCAGATCTGGCCTTCATTCCCCAGTCCAGATCTCAGTATCACCCTTCACATTAGTGCAGTCAAGTTGTTTGTTTCGGTCATCTGAGATGAACAGGGGAGTGGAGAACAGATATATTTATTGATTGATTTGATTTGTACAGTTTATCAACCTTCTGACAGTTTATTAAAGCCAGAAAACTTTTTAGATTGTAAGAATTTTTATTACAGATAATAATTATTTAATCACATAAATCCTACTATTTAACCCATAACTGGGGGAGGTGATCGATTCGTACATTTCCTAAATGTTTTTGCAGTTAAATAAACATAATAAACCCGATTGCAATTGGAACACGGCTCTCTGATTTCCAATTCTGAGCCGTTATCAATTACACCATCCGCACATCAAAGCTTGCAGAACTTGGCATTCCAAAGCGGTCACCCCTCTGCCTACTGACCAAGCTCGACGTTACTTAACTTCGGTGATCTTACAAGAATTGGTGTTTCAACGTGATATGACTGTAAGTCGTAAGTCATACCTTCTTCAAATTTATTTGCGTGAAATTTAATGAAACGAACTAGTTTTAAAATCATTTCAATCCAAACAAGGCAATAAAGCCACTAGGATGCAGTGGGGGGGGGTACTGAGAGTTAGATAAGTACAATAAAAGAAAAGACAAAAGATAACGATTGACATTGCATTTAAATTTTTGAAGATCAAACTTGACTAAGAAGCGAGAAGCTGGAAGAGAATTCCACAAGTGCGAAGTGTGAGAGAAGAATCTTTTAACACAGAACATACGGTTAAATGTAGCTATTTCAACCGTCAAATGATGAGACCTTGCCGCCAATCTAGTACTGCGTTTAAATTCATAAAGACTATATACCATGGTAGAAAGTTCATCAGAACAATTACCATGAAAATATTTATAGAAAAAAACACAGGAAAGATACTCGAAGCTACTCTTTTTAGATTGAGTCCACCTCAAGCAAGACAGTAAAGCCACTAAGACTCAAAGGGTCATTGGATGTGGGAGATCTAGAATAGTGAAACATTACTAAGGAGCGAGAACAAAAGAAAAGTACTTAGAAGGACAGTAGATAGCGATTGACATTGTATTTAAATTTTTGAAGATTAAAGTTGGCCTGAACGCATGGAGCCGGCAGTTTCACAAGCAAGAGGCGCGAGAAAAGAAACTCTTAGCATAGGGTTTACGGTGACATTTAGCCAACTCTACTGAAAATTGGTAAGACCACATCACCAGTCTCGTTTTATGCTTAAATTCAAAGAGTCTAGACAATATAGCGAAGAACCCATGCAAAAAATTACCACGAAAGTATTTATAGAAAAATCAAAGGGCGGCAACTTAACGGCGGTGGAAAAATGGCTGCCAGATCAGGACCGATAATATTGATGATTCTTTGGATTTTATTAATAAATCTGTAAATATATATCAAGAGCACGAGACCAGACAAGAAAATTATTTAAATATGGCCGTCATTTTTATGGTATGTGTCGTGTTAGTTTCTTTGAATATTTTTTACTTTTAATGATTTAAATGGCAAAAATAATTTATAAAATTTGACACTGGAGTTGATTGTTGAGAACAAAATTCTAGATTAATCACCGGAAAATATAACCAATGCAATTTCAAAATTATTTTAAAATGGCTGTCATTTCTTTGTGGTACGTGTCCAGTTAGCTTTCTTTGAATATTTTTTACATTTAATGATTTAAATGGCAGAATACTTTAACACTAGAATTGACACTAGAATTGATTGTTAAAATCAAAATTCTTGACTAATCAGCGGAAAATGTAACCAATGCAATTTCAGAATTATTTAAATATGGCCGTCATTTTTATGGTACGTGTCGTGCTAGCCCTTCGATTTTATCCAATGCACCATCCAGCGATAGCAATGTGTTAATCTATATTTATAAGAATTTAAATCTAGTTCGGTGTTGTATGCCTTTACGTTTTTCCCAGGCTTGTTATTTTAAATTTTTTTTTAAATAAATAAAATACAATGAAATAAAGCCATACCTAGCGTAAGTGATCTTTCCCTTTAGTCTAAACATCGCCATTTTGTGATTCTCGGCACTCTACGATCGCGAAGAACGGAAAATGTGTTACCACCCACATTGCAATTTTTTTCTCTTCTTTCTTAGCGACAATCACGTGGGGGCGGTAACTGCAAATGTCTTGAGACGCTGCAATTTGAAAGGACTTACCTCGCGGGAACTGGCCCACACCCAGAATTTATAAAAAAAAAAAAAAATAAATAAATAAAAAATAAAAAAATAAACAACACCCCACCCCCGTTTTTGGTTAAACGCAACTACCATAGTCACAATCCAGTTCTTCGAAAAAAGAAAAGTCGCGATTTAAACTCGCACACACACACTCACTCTCTCTCATATATATATATATATATATATATATATATATATATATATATATATATATATATATATAGGGTGTATCAAAAATACATCTACAAGTTTTGAGGACGGGTTCGTCACACCAAAACAAGGACAAAAGTCCACATAAACATGTCCGAAAATCCTTCGTTTTTCAGTTAAGTTTAAAGTTTACGGTTGATGCTTACTTTTACTGTAGGCTCACCCAATACTTTCTTGGCCTCTAAGTTGTTTGTATTTTGTTTTTTTCTTCATTTATATAATGAAGACGAACAGTCAATTTCCTTACTCATGGGGTAAATTAATTGAAAAAATAATTTTCAATTTACCAAAAAGAAATATCTCAATTTGAAGTTGTTTATTCCAATTTGAAGTTGTTTATTCTTATTTTGAAGTTGATTGTTTTTAGGTTTTTGACATTTTCTCAATTTGAAGTTGATTAATCCATTTTGAAGTTGATTGTTCCATTTTGAAGTTGATTGATCCAATTTGAAGTTGATTAATCCATTTTGGAGTTGATTAATTTTTTTTAATTGAAAATAAGTCCATTTTGAAGTTGACTATTATCATTTTGAAGTTGAAAAGGTATAGAATCAATAAAAATGTGGTTCTACAGATGGATGCTGAAAATACAATGGATGGAGTGCTTAAACAACGATTAATTGGTTGATTCGTTTTCTACGGCTTATCATTTAAAATATTTCTTTTTTGAGAAAATGATTTAATTAAACAAGTCTTACTAATTAACCCATAGTTAGAGAAAAGGTGGATTCATACCTTTCCCAAGACGTAAATGGATATAACGAATCCAACTGGAATTGAAACTCGGCTCTCCGATTAACAATTCCGAGCCATAATATATTACACCAGCCGCACATCCAAGCTAATAGCATTAAGAAACAAAGAATTATTAAAGAAAATGCAAACAAAAAAGGGACACTTATACTCAGAATCAGATGAGAGACAGCTGGAATTTTATACGGCACATAATGAGGAAAGAAGGCTTGGCGAATTTGATACACAAAGGGACATATTAAACGTAAACGAATGCTGTGGCAGAAGGCCATTTATCTGACGAGCTGGTTTGAATGGATGGCGAAGTGAGCGTCGGGTGGCATGGCAAAATGAAAACCGTTACTAATAGCTATAGGGAATAGGAAGCTGTGGAGAGCCCTGCATATTTCTTTTATATTTTTTATCGTAGCTCACGTGGTAAACAAAATATATGGACACTCGTCCTGTACTCGAGTGAGTCACTCAATGATGCACGAACCTGAAAGTAAAAGAATACAATATCTGATATTGCAATTCTTTACGCTCTTTCGAATAGCGTTTCTCATCTTTTTATCCTTGTGCCACCCTTGAAATAGTTTTCATGTCTCTGGGAAGCCCCTGCAGAAAAATGATTATATACCATTGTTAATATATGTCTCTTTTATATTTTTTATCAAGGGCTCGCGTGGTAATCATACTCATCCTGTACTCGAGTGAGTCACTCAACGATACACGAATCAGTAATTCCAGTTGTAGTTAGAGTCCTCGATTTGTCTGGAAAAGGGGTTCGTGAGACTTATTGAAGAGATTCCTGGTAGCTAATGCCTTAGAGAAATACAAAAAATTGTATTCACAAGTGCGTACAGCTCACATTTAATACGTGAGCTGTACGTACTCTTGAAATATATTTCTGTGGAATTCTTGAAACAGATTTCAAGAGTTCCAAGGAAGTTCTAAGGTACAGTGGATTAAGAATTATAAATTTTAGAAGTACATTTGATCGGAGCCATTAATATATGGACACTCGTCCTGTACTCGATATATATATATACGGTTGAGGTCTGTTGGTTTGAGGTGTGAGTTTGTAAACAGTGACTATTTAAGCTAATATAGCATGACTCTTCGGCAGAATTGAGTCACTGTCAGTCACTGCGTGTTTATCTAAATCTAAAAATAAACACGCTAAAATTCACCTTCATCCCTGCCGTGATCCGAGGGCTTAGTGGTAGAAGTTGCGACTGACGCCAATTCAGTCGGGTTTCGATCCTAGTTAGAGACAACCGGACGTCTAGCCACACTGATGAGCTGTGAAACAGTCTGTCTGTGGATGACATATATATATATATATATATATATATATATATATATATATATATATGGTAGTTGCTGCTGAACAATTTTATGACACATGAAGATTTCAGAGGATAACAATTTCTACAGAAGTGTTAGGGAAGGAGTCGGCAACCCCCAAGCCATGTCCGTCCGTCAAACTTAACCGTAATAAGGAATTTGCATGTGTCGTTATTCCTGCAGTAAAATAAGGAACCTTGTTTAAATGATATAACATTAAATTCGTTGTTTTTTCTTTCTTTAAACTTCCTGACCCAGCCAGCTTTCTGGGTGGAGCGATCTACGGTCAAGCAATCTATTATATTGCATTTGATATCATAACCCGCCCCCCTGTGTTAGGGGAATTTGATGTGCTTCCTTATAAAAGACGATAACTCAAAATACAACGGAGTTACTTCCCTTGTCTTGAAAATGAGCGCGTTATTTTTTAATTAAACATGGTGACAAACTGAAAAGTTTCCAATCCGAATAAAAAACAACAACAAAAAACCTTGCTGTTATCAGACGGTAAATAAGTTATTTTGTGTTAAAATACACCTGTCTAATATTGACATTCATTTTTTTCTCCATCGCATTTTATCTTACCATTTTATCCTTAGATAAATTCTTGCTTTAATTTTCCAAGTTACTGGGTACGGGAATTTATTCACATTCATATGTTACGGTATTAATACAATTCTAAAAATAGCTTTTAAAACAAAATAAATTAGCTGGGGGGCGATGTTAAGATACAAAAAAAAAATCCTTTTGACACAATGCTTTTGGTCTGGTTCTAAATTAAACATTGTTAAGAATTCGTTGTATATATATATATATATATATATATATATATATATATATATATATATATATATATATATATATATATATATATACAGGGGTTGGACAAAATAATCGGAACAGGTGCAAATTCCACTTCTATATTTTAAAGACTTATTATATTAAGAAATTTAAAACTTCGTAATTGCAGGTTATATCTATTGTAAATACGTTTATTTATCTAATTTACTGTCTTTGTCTTATTTATTTTTAGAATGCGTGACCTCTCTGAGTTCGAAAAAGAGCAAATTGTTGGAGCTCGCATGGCAGGAGCCTCGATCGCTAAGGTTGCTCAACTGTTTGGTTTTTCAAGAGCTACCATATCAAGAACTATGACGCTATTCTTTTTTCCAGGTTTTCGGATAAGATGTTTAGCCATCTTGACACCATTTGTGGAAGTTATTTAGCTAGAAAGAGAACAGGTTAAAATCGTTTTGTGTCAGCTCCACTGTCTTCTCAAATGAGCAATGGGGAGAGGCAAAAGATCATTCAGGCCTTCAGTAATGGTAGCAACATTCATACTCTGACCTCCATCTTCAAAGTCCATTCAAGAACCATCAAGAGAATGGTGAATAAGTTTTTAAAAAAGGGAACAGTAGAGATAAAAACTGGATTAGGATGTCAACAACAGGAAGAGGGATCATCATTTCAACTTAGAGCTAAAAAGATCAATTAGAAAAGATCCAACTCAATCCATATGACGTTCGTCATGTGAGAGAAGGGTATGACAGCCCAAAAAGCAGTGAAAATTCAGTCAGGTTTCGATCCTAGCTAGAGGCAACCGGACGTCTAGCCACACTGATGAGCTGTGAAACGACGAAACAGTCTGTCTGTGGATGACATATATATATATATATATATATATATATATATATATATATATATATATATATATATTAAAAAGAAGAGAGAAACCGCAAACGTTTTTAGTTGTAATGTGGATTACGTGTTTCCGGTCTCGCGACCGTCACCATGTTTTTGTTTGTGTGTGTGTATATATGTATGTGTAAGTGTACAAATGTGTTTACTAGTTCCTTGTAATAGGACACTGTGTATGTATGTAGAGTGAATATACATATATAAACGCATGCTGACAAAAACACATGAAAATGGAAATAGATCTAAGAATGCACAAGGGTCATTAAAAGATAAGAATGCCGATAACTACTTCACCATTTCAGGGACCAATCTTAATTGTTTTATAACCCTTCACGCATAACTTTTCACTGCCAGTTCAAGAAAGACATTTGGGTCACTAACACACAAAAAAGAGAATGTCTCATATCGTGAATATTTAACATCGAAAAACATAAGAAAAAAATTAATTATTTTTCATAATATGTGTAACTCTCCACGTTTTGCCTGATGACGGTCGTGGGACCAAAACCTCGTGTAGCAAAATTATGGAAAATAAAGCATAATATTTTTAAAAAATCCACATTACAATCAAAACGTATTTCAATCCTTCCTGAGCTTCCGATCCTTACCTATGGTTAATTAATGATGAACATACCTTTTTCCTTTATGATCGATTTCATCGCGATTATTCTGTTATGGTTGGAGAGTAATTATAAAAACCTCAGAGAATTCCAGTAAAATATCTTTAATCATTTCTAAGATACAACGGTTAAGAGGTTAATCTAACAGATGGACAATTGTGCTTTGACACAATTTAGACAATTTGGCTGTTAAATCCGGTAAAGTTACTCAAAAAATCATTTGCCTATTTATCAAAAAATCATTTGCCTATTTATTACCGTTTCTCGTAGATCTCCTAGGGACCTGTTGCAGGGTCCTAGGTTTCCGGAGAACATCAGTTGAGAAAAATTGGTCTAACCTGTAAGCATGACCATCATTCCTTCCCCGAAACATCTAAAAGTCGGAGTGGATTTCAAATCTCAAATAAGAATAGTAGTATTAGTACAAGTAAAATGTTTTCTCCTCTTTGTATATATTTATTAGGTTTCATTTGTTCGCCGCCTTATGCTTTAAAACAGATTTTCGCAGAAGAGCCTATGTGGACTGTGCAGCGCACGGCATCTTATATCATCGCCTAGACCTGCGCACTGGGGACGTCACCACAGTTTCATCACCCGACGAGAGCAGAAAAAGGACTGGAATTTGACCAAACGGTACTACTATTATCTTGCGAGATAAACGGATATCCACTACTCCTCCTAAGCTTATTCAATTAGTTAGGCCGGACGCAAGCCCGAGCCGGGTAGACAGCTTCTCTCCGATATTTTCTATCTGGCATAATAGTTCAACAGAATGTTATGCAACGTCCAGCAAGATTCAGTCGTCTTTCCCTGATCTTTGTTGCGTCCTTGGACAGAGAGCCAACTGCCTTGGGGGACACGGTTCCTTCAAGATACACTTAAAATCATTCTCAGCATTCGTCGAGAGATAATTTCTCTGTTTTGCTGAGGGCCCGCCAAAATATTTAAACAAATAAATAAACTTTACATAGAGGGGTGACCGCTTGGGAATACCAAGTCCTGCAAGCTTGGATGTGCGGATGGTGTAAGTGATAATGGCTCAGAATTGGAAATCAGATAGCAGTGTTCCAATTCGGGTCGGGCTCGTCATGTTTATTTAACCGCAAAAAACCTTTGGGAAAGATATGAATCGATCACCTCCCCCAGTTATGGGTTAAATAGTAGGATTTGTGTGAGTAAATAATTATTATCTGTTATATAAATTCTTACAATCTAGAATGTTTTCTGGCTTTAATAACTTGCCAGAAGGTTGATAAACCGTAAAAATCAAATCAATAAATATTCCCTCTTTGGTACCTAAGAGTTATGAATTTAAGCGCAGTACTATATTTGTGGCAAGGTCTCATCATTTAACAGTTGAAATGGCTAGAGGTAACCGTAAGTTCTATGTTAACAGTTTCTTCTCTCGCACGAACTAACTTCCGGCTTCTCGCTTCCCAGTCAAGTTCGGGCTTCAAAAATTTAAATGCAATGTCAATTGTTGTCTTCTGTTTTAATTCTTGTTCTTTTATTGTCTACTTTCTTTAATAATGTTTTATTTTTCTCATATTCTCTAACGCTTGCGTATTAGTGACTTTATTGCCTTTCTTGGGGATGAAATGATTACAATGAATAAAGAAAAAGGGATTTAATGATAATAGGGAAATACTTGCTTAAAAGAGAGGCTTTTGATGTAGTTGGTGATTGTTACAAGATCGTATGTTGAGTTATTCTCATTTACTCTTTTTCAACAGCATTCCTGTTAGAATTTGACTTTTTTTTTTCTTTTTACAGCACATCTGCTCTACCGGTGAAAACACAAAAATGCACCCCGAATTTTCAGGTTACAGTGAGGCAGATGCAGCTGTAAAACGGACTTAACAAGGTTGAAGATCTATCTATATGTAGGTAAACCTGATATGTACTAGTTGAGTGACTTTCTAATTACCTATCAGTGGAATCTGAGATTCGTTCATCTGACTTCACTATCAGCTACTCATCAAGAAAAAAAAAATGGCCCACGTGTTTTCCTTAAATGTTTTCTTTATTAGCGACTGGTATTTTTTGAAGGAAAGCAATTGTTTATTTTATTTCTAAAGTTCAATCACCTTCTGCAATGTCTTTGATGTAATAACAGATATTTTGCCGAAAGTAGTACTAACTTTTCTTTCAGCGAAACAAGCATCAGAGTTGACCTTTTTCTTTTAAGTCGATTTTTGAAAGGTGAAAATTAGGAAAAAGAAAAAAACGGTAACAATAAGATATTAGAGAAAGAAAAGAAAGAAAATAAGAAAGAAGAAAAGGAGAGGAAAATGGGGAAAAAGAAGGTGAAAATAAGGGAGGGAGAAGAAAAGGTGAAAATAAGAAAGAAAAGAAACATGAAACAAGATAATAATAAGGAAAAAGAAAAGGAAGGAAGAGGTGAAAATATAGAAGAAAAGAAGGAAAGAAAGAACATAAGGAAGAGAAAGAAAAAAAAGAAAATATAGACGGAAAGAAACAAGAAGAAATGTAAAAAATAAGGAAAGAAGAAAAAGAACGAAAGAAAGTGAAAATCCGCCTGAAAGGAAAGAAGAAAAGAAGGTGAAAATAAAGGGGAGGGGAGAGAGATCTACAAGAGATAAAGAAGGAGGGACATCTGAAGAAAGGAGCATGGGTAGTAAAGATGGTGACATCTGGAGAGTGAGAGAAAGAGAGACGTATACATATAAAAGATGAAAAAAAAAAGAAAGATCTTCAGAAAAAGACGTGAACAGAAAAGATATTTAATTCTGGAGAAAGAGAGAGAGAGAGAACGAGAGAGCGAGATAGAGAGATAGAGAGAGGTAGTGGGAGAGAGACGTATACACGAGAGACGAAAAAGGAAAAACTGAAGAAAAAGACATGAATAGAAAAGATACTGAATTCTGGGAAGAGAAGGTGAGAGAGAGAGAGAGAGAGAGAGAGAGAGAGAGTGAGACGAAGACACAAAAGATGAAAAAAGAAAATCTGAAAAAGACGTGAATAGAAAAAGAGATTGAATACTGTAGAAAGAGAAAGAGACAGACAGACAGAGACAGAGACAGAGACAGAGAGACCTGGAGAGAGAGAGAGAGAGAGGGAGAGAGAGAGAAAGAGAAAAAGAGAGAGACGAATATGCAAGAGGTAAAAAGAAAAATCTGAAGAAAAAGATGTGAATAGAAAAGAAATTGAATTCTGGGGAAAGAGAGAGAGAGAGAGACAGAGACAGAGAGAGGGAGAATGTGTGCGAGTGAGAGCGAGAGAATGAGGAGAGAGAGAAAGAGACAGAGAAAGAGAGAGACGTATACACAAAAGACGAAAAAGGAAAATTCCGAAGAAAAAAATATGAATAGAATTCTGTGGAAAGGGAGAGAGAGACAGAGACAGAGAGAGTCGGAGAGTGTGTTAGACAGAGAGAGAGAGAGAGAGAGAGAGAGAGAGAGAGAGAGAGAGAGAGAGAGAGAGAGAGAACGAATACACAAAAGGCGAAAAAATAAAAATCTGAAGAAAAAGACGTGAATAGAAAAAGCGATTGAATTCTGAGGAAAGAATAGAAAAACGATTGACATCTACAGAGAGAAAGAGACAGACAGACACAGACAGACACACACACACAGCCAGACAGACACACACAGCCAGACAGACACACACAGCCAGACAGACACACACAGCCAGCCAGACAGACAGACACACACAGCCAGCCAGTCAGACAGAGATAAGAATCAAGAAGTAACAATTATACAATATAAAGAAACAGGAGAATATAAGTGAAAAAATAAAGACAAAAAAAATGAAAGCTGATAAAAAAAGGTAAAACGAAAGACGACAGAAACAAGTGAACGAAGAAAGAACAAAAATACAAAAAAGATGGAATGAAAAGCGTGCGGATTCAGACGTTCAACAAACAAGAGCAGAACTGAAAGAGATAATTATTGTTTGTGTCGAGACGAATGATGAAATAGCGAACGCAACAAACCAAGATGGACGCCAAGAAATGAAATGCTGGGATTTTGACTCTGTCCAACATGACGAACAAAAATAAACAGACGCGGGAAAAGTGCGTCGTGATAAAGTTCGTTTCGCTTAAACACATTCGGACTTGACTGATAATCTTGGTGACATAACTAATCGCAAAATTAGATAGAGGTTGAGAGAAGATAAAAAAATGGCAAGTAAAAAAATAGCGAAGTTAAAGAAAGGACGATAAAAAGGGAAAGGGTATATGGGGAGGGTTGAACAGAAGGGGCATAAAGGAACAAAAGAGGGGTGATGAAAGCATAAGAGAGAAAGAAGAAAAACGGGAAATAGAGATTGTTTAAAGAAAGGGTGAGAGAAAAAGAGAATGAAGAAGGAATAAAGAGACAAAAAGAAGATAAAGAGCGAAAAAAGTATATAGAGAGGAGTAAAATAAAGGGAGTAAAAGAAAGAGGAACAGAAACAATGGTAAAGAAATAGAAAGAGAGACAAAGAGGAAGAGCATAAGAAGGAGGGGGAGAGAGAATGTATAAAGATTCTCATTGGGTGCCGCATACTTTCGGCCTTGTGCCACATCATAATCGTCATATGTGCCTCTTTGAACCGAGTCATTTTAAAAAACTTTTCACCCCAAGTAAGGCGGGAGTGCCACTAGCTCGCAAGGGGTTACAGAGAATGGGAGCAAGAGTAAAGATGCATGATAGAGGAAAGGATGAAGAGAAGGACGGGGATCAAGATCAAGGCATCTGAAGATGTCGATTGACACTGTATTTGAGTATTTGTAGATTATAGCTATCAGGGAAGCAAGTAAGAGGAAGGGAGTTCCACAGACGGGAAGTGCGAGACATGAAGCTATTGGAGTAGAAGAGACGGTTACATTTAACCGTTTCGACAAGTAAAAGAGTGGGACTGAGATGCCAGCCTAGTAGCACGCTTAAATTCATTCAGTCTGGGAACTAGCGAAAGTAGCTCGTCGGAGCAGTTACCGTGAAAGTTTTTGTAGAAAAGACTGTGAGAGAGCGACTGTAGACGAGATGCCAGAAGAGGACCATCAAGGACCATCAAGAGAATGGTGAATAAATTTTAAAAAAGAGGGAACAGTAGAGAGGAAAAGAGGTCACAACCAGAAGAGGGATCATCATTTCAACTAAATACTTTCTTATTGCTCAAAGTTGAGTCCAATATAAAAAATCACGGAAAATTCCAGTAAGATATCTTTAATCATTTCTAAGATACACACACACACACACACACAAACACACACACACACACATATATATATATATAGCATATAAGAGAAAGAGGGATAAAGAAAGGGTAATGGATATAATGGAGGAGGAGAAGGGATGTATAAAGAAAGAAGGGAAGGGTAAATAAAGGTATTAAAAAGCATAGGCTAATAGAATAGAACATTTGAACGGACTTTATGCATAGAAAAGAAAATACTTATACGAATACAAGAACAATTAAATTGAAGCTTAAATGCAGTCGTGTTATTAAAAACATATATACCGGATGTAACAAGAAAATTGTCCAAATCGTGTAACAGCATAATTATCCACCCCGCAAAATGTTTAATACGTAAAAAAAACTAAAAAAAAAAAACCCACTAAACTTACTGAGTTTCTTTTTTCCAGGTTTTCACATAAGACCTTTAGCCATCTTCATACCATTTGTCCTAAGAATCACCGTAAAACCCTTTGAGTTATTCAGCGAGAAAGAGAACAGGTTAAAATCATTTTGTATCAGCCCGACTGTGTCTTCCCAACTGAACAAACGTAAAAGGGAAATGATCATTCAGGCCATCAGAAATGGTACCAACATTCATACTCTGGCTTCCATCTTCAAAGTCCATTCAAGGACCATCAAGAGAATGGTGAATAAATTTAAAAAAGAGGGAACAGTAGAGAGGAAAAGAGGTCACAACCAGAAGAGGGATCATCATTTCAACTTAGCGCTAAATACATTCTTATTGCTCAAAGTTGAGTCCAATATAAAAAATCACGGAAAATTCCAGTAAGATATCTTTAATCATTTCTAAGATACAACGGTTCAAAGCTTAATCTCACAATGGGACAATTTTGGTGTTACACGATCTAGACAGTTTTGCTGTGACACCCGGTACACACACACACACACACATATATATATATATGGTGGGGCGCCACAAAGAAGAGTAATACATGGTTGGGTGTTCGCCAAAATCCTGAAACTGCCGATCACCATATAGTGTTGATTTCTATATCTACAGTTTATACACTCTCTCTCTATGACATTAATTACTCTTAAAACAAAACGCATTCAGTCAGTTATGTGCCATGCGTGATACACGCTTAGGCGATCATGTATCTTTCGATACATGACTGACGAGGCAGATTCTTTCCGTAGTAGGTTGCCATTTCTTTTTGCGGTAGGCCAGTTGCCATCGAAGGCTATGGAACCCGGTCTGTCCTGCTATTTACTCATAGCTGGGGTGAGAAGAACACGATTCATACCTTTCCCGAGGGTATTAGCACGTAAATGAATTTCAGTCAGTTATGTGCCATGCGGGAGCATGTGTGATTATGTGCCATAAGCGATCATGTATCTTTCGATACATGACTGACGAGGCAGTTTTTTCCTTGCCATTTCTTTCTGCTAGTTGTCATCCAAGGCTATAGAACCCAGTCCTGCTATTTACCCATAGCTGGGGAAAGAAGAAGAGGATTCATACCTTTCCCAAGAGTATTAGCACGTATGAATGTAATGGATTCGATTGGAATTCGAACTCGCTTCACCGAATCCTCAATCTGAGCCGCTATCCATCACTCCACCGTGCCTCCCGTCAAAACGCATTAATCACTCTTAATATAGAAAACTTTAAGCAATAACAAATAGATGTGCATTCCGTAAATGGGTAGTTAAACCATGCTGTACCGTGTTGCTCTCTGTGGTCGACTGTGGTTTCTCCTACAAAGGTGGACACAGGTCAGCATCCTAATGGAGAGCATACTTTTTTTCTTAAATTTCTTGAATGTGCATGCCGGTAATTCACACTATTTAAAAAAAAAGTAAATAAAATTAAAAAAAAAAAACAACAAAAATCAGAACGTCTACTGAAACACGGGTATCCTCAAAACAATGTTTACGACCAAATTAATGCACAGTGCTTTAATCCATTAGGAGATTACTTCATGGTGCAACCCTAGGTTGCTTAAACCTAAGCTTAGAGCTTAAACCTAACCTATTGATGAGCAGTATCGCTGCTTGTCACGCTTGACTGCACTAACAAAGAGTTTCTCTTTATTAATGCAGTTGCTGCTGATGCTACCGCTGAAGCCTTGTTGTCATTTCTTTTCATTTATTTATTAACGGCGCCCAAATCGTATTCATTTATTTTAATTAATTTTTACTGCAAAGCCCGGGGTCTACTCGATGTAGAGGGTTACATTTGGAGGCCACTGTTGACCATGTTCGTCGTAGTCTATGAATATAGAATCCAGCGCAGTCAGTAATCTGTTCAATGGAACAACGCCAATACCACTAGCAGCAGCTGTTTAGTCTTCGATATCAGAGGTTGGCAGTGAATATTTGGAAAATACATGGCTGCCTTTATACACGTCGAATTGAATATTTTAAGCTTTCTGGTTGGTTAAATCTTCTATTGGTCAACTATAAAATGAGTCAGCTCATTTTGGTTGGCTCACTAGTATATAAATGTGCCCCAAAACTCTAACAGCCACTTGTGTGTATAGGAGTGGAAGACTACGGTTAACTCTGCCCTTGAACAGGTTAAGATTGCCTTTGATCGGGAAAACATCCTGTTGGGTGTCGATTCCACAGGGTAGTGGTTCGCAGGAGGAAGCTGTTCGAGTGGAACTTTCTTCTCATCAACGGAAGACGGAGGGAATGTGGGTTATTTGCTACTATGTAAGTGTCATGGATAGTTCTTGCCGTGATGGTTTGTCTCGGCGAGACCAGAGAATGTCGTTCATCCGAGCACTTTGCGTGGAAATAGTGGTAGAACAGAGAGAGGCTTGCCACGTCCCGCCTGTGCAAGAGAAGTTGATACTTTTGAAATCTATCAAAGCTGGAGAGTGTGGTCTGGGTCGCTCCCGCCAAAATGCTTGACCGACTAAGGATGTTTTTATATGTGTTTGATTTTTCCAGACGCCTGAGTTCATTGTTTCTCCTTGTTTTTTTAAATTTTTACTTCATTCCAGAAAGGCTGATGACAACACTTTTCCTTCTATACATGATCAACCATGCCTAATTTCATTGTCTTACCCGTTTTCAATTGTCCGCCAGTGATCTGCTCGTTTCACTTTTCGTCATCGCTGCAAAGGATGGAATACACACTGTTGTTGATTATATTCTCTTCAGTGTTAGGCTTGATGTAGCAGAAATTTATCCATAGGACCTGGTATTGTATAGACCGAAGATCTTCTGACTCTTTTCCGATAAACACTTTCTCTAAGGAAGATAGAGCACCTTGCATGGATTGAACGATCAATTTATTTGTATGGATGGTGAGATTTGAAGTTAAGATATTGCCCAGTGAAGGTTGGCTTGTGATATGGGCATAATTCGAACCCTTCTAGTTGACGAGTCCATGAGAGGATATAGATAAGATATGGACGAATCTATGATAGGGCATGGATATGATAAGAGTCTATAATAGAACATGGATATGATATAGATGAGTCCATGATAGGACATGGATATGATATGGACGAATCTATGATAGGGCATGGATATGATAAGAGTCTATAATAGAACATGGATATGATATGGGCGAGTCTTTGATATGGAAAGCAGGCGGAAAGTGCGAGAAAAACTGATGGAGTAAAAGTGGCAGTTACATTTAAATATTTCAATAGTAAATGGATATTCAGGTCTAGGGTCATCCGTTATCTTCCCCACATATCAATATACTGTGCCTCTTACAAGGTAACTCTCTACCTCGAGTGTCTCTGGGGCCTTGTACAGGGTGAACATCACTGTATTAAAAAAAATATGATGAAACCCTTTGTTGATTACTGCAGAACACTTGCTCCTCCCATTTTATAGGCAGAAATCCACAAATGCATGTTGGGATATTTTTCATAGCCAATGAAATAGGCCGGTTTACAGTTTGACTTGATTCAGTCCAGATCTGCCTAAGCATTACGTTCGCTTGCCTGAACTTGTTTTTAAGTTTCGACGCCAATTGTTGATTACTGCAGAACACTTGCCCCTCCCATTTTATAGGCAGAAATCCACAAATGCATGTTGGGATATTTTTCATAGCCAATGAAATAGGCCGGTTTACAGTTTGACTTGATTCAGTCCAGATCTGCCTAAGCGTTACGTTCGCTTGCCCGAACTTGTTTTTAAGTTTCGACGCCAATTGTTGATTACTGCAGAACACTTGCCCCTCCCATTTTATAGGCAGAAATCCACAAATGCATGTTGGGATATTTTTCATAGCCAATGAAATAGGCCGGTTTACAGTTTGACTTGATTCAGTCCAGATCTGCCTAAGCGTTACGTTCGCTTGCCCGAACTTGTTTTTAAGTTTCGACGCCAATTGTTGATTACTGCAGAACACTTGCCCCTCCCATTTTATAGGCAGAAATCCACAAATGCATGTTGGGATATTTTTCATAGCCAATGAAATAGGCCGGTTTACAGTTTGACTTGATTCAGTCCAGATCTGCCTAAGCATTACGTTCGCTTGCCCGAACTTGTTTTTAAGTTTCGACGCCAATTGTTGATTACTGCAGAACACTTGCCCCTCCCATTTTATAGGCAGAAATCCACAAATGCATGTTGGGATATTTTTCATAGCCAATGAAATAGGCCGGTTTACAGTTTGACTTGATTCAGTCCAGATCTGCCTAAGCATTACGTTCGCTTGCCCGAACTTGTTTTTAAGTTTCGACGCCAATTGTTGATTACTGCAGAACACTTGCCCCTCCCATTTTATAGGCAGAAATCCACAAATGCATGTTGGGATATTTTTCATAGCCAATGAAATAGGCCGGTTTACAGTTTGACTTGATTCAGTCCAGATCTGCCTAAGCGTTACGTTCGCTTGCCCGAACTTGTTTTTAAGTTTCGACGCCAATTGTTGATTACTGCAGAACACTTGCCCCTCCCATTTTATAGGCAGAAATCCACAAATGCATGTTGGGATATTTTTCATAGCCAATGAAATAGGCCGGTTTACAGTTTGACTTGATTCAGTCCAGATCTGCCTAAGCGTTACGTTCGCTTGCCCGAACTTGTTTTTAAGTTTCGACGCCAATTGTTGATTACTGCAGAACACTTGCCCCTCCCATTTTATAGGCAGAAATCCACAAATGCATGTTGGGATATTTTTCATAGCCAATGAAATAGGCCGGTTTACAGTTTGACTTGATTCAGTCCAGATCTGCCTAAGCGTTACGTTCGCTTGCCCGAACTTGTTTTTAAGTTTCGACGCCAATTGTTGATTACTGCAGAACACTTGCCCCTCCCATTTTATAGGCAGAAATCCACAAATGCATGTTGGGATATTTTTCATAGCCAATGAAATAGGCCGGTTTACAGTTTGACTTGATTCAGTCCAGATCTGCCTAAGCGTTACGTTCGCTTGCCCGAACTTGTTTTTAAGTTTCGACGCCAATTGTTGATTACTGCAGAACACTTGCCCCTCCCATTTTATAGGCAGAAATCCACAAATGCATGTTGGGATATTTTTCATAGCCAATGAAATAGGCCGGTTTACAGTTTGACTTGATTCAGTCCAGATCTGCCTAAGCGTTACGTTCGCTTGCCCGAACTTGTTTTTAAGTTTCGACGCCAATTGTTGATTACTGCAGAACACTTGCCCCTCCCATTTTATAGGCAGAAATCCACAAATGCATGTTGGGATATTTTTCATAGCCAATGAAATAGGCCGGTTTACAGTTTGACTTGATTCAGTCCAGATCTGCCTAAGCGTTACGTTCGCTTGCCCGAACTTGTTTTTAAGTTTCGACGCCAATTGTTGATTACTGCAGAACACTTGCCCCTCCCATTTTATAGGCAGAAATCCACAAATGCATGTTGGGATATTTTTCATAGCCAATGAAATAGGCCGGTTTACAGTTTGACTTGATTCAGTCCAGATCTGCCTAAGCGTTACGTTCGCTTGCCCGAACTTGTTTTTAAGTTTCGACGCCAATTGTTGATTACTGCAGAACACTTGCCCCTCCCATTTTATAGGCAGAAATCCACAAATGCATGTTGGGATATTTTTCATAGCCAATGAAATAGGCCGGTTTACAGTTTGACTTGATTCAGTCCAGATCTGCCTAAGCGTTACGTTCGCTTGCCCGAACTTGTTTTTAAGTTTCGACGCCAATTGTTGATTACTGCAGAACACTTGCCCCTCCCATTTTATAGGCAGAAATCCACAAATGCATGTTGGGATATTTTTCATAGCCAATGAAATAGGCCGGTTTACAGTTTGACTTGATTCAGTCCAGATCTGCCTAAGCATTACGTTCGCTTGCCCGAACTTGTTTTTAAGTTTCGACGCCAATTGTTGATTACTGCAGAACACTTGCCCCTCCCATTTTATAGGCAGAAATCCACAAATGCATGTTGGGATATTTTTCATAGCCAATGAAATAGGCCGGTTTACAGTTTGACTTGATTCAGTCCAGATCTGCCTAAGCGTTACGTTCGCTTGCCCGAACTTGTTTTTAAGTTTCGACGCCAATTGTTGATTACTGCAGAACACTTGCCCCTCCCATTTTATAGGCAGAAATCCACAAATGCATGTTGGGATATTTTTCATAGCCAATGAAATAGGCCGGTTTACAGTTTGACTTGATTCAGTCCAGATCTGCCTAAGCATTACGTTCGCTTGCCCGAACTTGTTTTTAAGTTTCGACGCCAATTGTTGATTACTGCAGAACACTTGCCCCTCCCATTTTATAGGCAGAAATCCACAAATGCATGTTGGGATATTTTTCATAGCCAATGAAATAGGCCGGTTTACAGTTTGACTTGATTCAGTCCAGATCTGCCTAAGCATTACGTTCGCTTGCCCGAACTTGTTTTTAAGTTTCGACGCCAATTGTTGATTACTGCAGAACACTTGCCCCTCCCATTTTATAGGCAGAAATCCACAAATGCATGTTGGGATATTTTTCATAGCCAATGAAATAGGCCGGTTTACAGTTTGACTTGATTCAGTCCAGATCTGCCTAAGCGTTACGTTCGCTTGCCCGAACTTGTTTTTAAGTTTCGACGCCAATTGTTGATTACTGCAGAACACTTGCCCCTCCCATTTTATAGGCAGAAATCCACAAATGCATGTTGGGATATTTTTCATAGCCAATGAAATAGGCCGGTTTACAGTTTGACTTGATTCAGTCCAGATCTGCCTAAGCGTTACGTTCGCTTGCCCGAACTTGTTTTTAAGTTTCGACGCCAATTGTTGATTACTGCAGAACACTTGCCCCTCCCATTTTATAGGCAGAAATCCACAAATGCATGTTGGGATATTTTTCATAGCCAATGAAATAGGCCGGTTTACAGTTTGACTTGATTCAGTCCAGATCTGCCTAAGCATTACGTTCGCTTGCCCGAACTTGTTTTTAAGTTTCGACGCCAATTGTTGATTACTGCAGAACACTTGCCCCTCCCATTTTATAGGCAGAAATCCACAAATGCATGTTGGGATATTTTTCATAGCCAATGAAATAGGCCGGTTTACAGTTTGACTTGATTCAGTCCAGATCTGCCTAAGCATTACGTTCGCTTGCCCGAACTTGTTTTTAAGTTTCGACGCCAATTGTTGATTACTGCAGAACACTTGCCCCTCCCATTTTATAGGCAGAAATCCACAAATGCATGTTGGGATATTTTTCATAGCCAATGAAATAGGCCGGTTTACAGTTTGACTTGATTCAGTCCAGATCTGCCTAAGCGTTACGTTCGCTTGCCCGAACTTGTTTTTAAGTTTCGACGCCAATTGTTGATTACTGCAGAACACTTGCCCCTCCCATTTTATAGGCAGAAATCCACAAATGCATGTTGGGATATTTTTCATAGCCAATGAAATAGGCCGGTTTACAGTTTGACTTGATTCAGTCCAGATCTGCCTAAGCATTACGTTCGCTTGCCCGAACTTGTTTTTAAGTTTCGACGCCAATTGTTGATTACTGCAGAACACTTGCCCCTCCCATTTTATAGGCAGAAATCCACAAATGCATGTTGGGATATTTTTCATAGCCAATGAAATAGGCCGGTTTACAGTTTGACTTGATTCAGTCCAGATCTGCCTAAGCATTACGTTCGCTTGCCCGAACTTGTTTTTAAGTTTCGACGCCAATTGTTGATTACTGCAGAACACTTGCCCCTCCCATTTTATAGGCAGAAATCCACAAATGCATGTTGGGATATTTTTCATAGCCAATGAAATAGGCCGGTTTACAGTTTGACTTGATTCAGTCCAGATCTGCCTAAGCGTTACGTTCGCTTGCCCGAACTTGTTTTTAAGTTTCGACGCCAATTGTTGATTACTGCAGAACACTTGCCCCTCCCATTTTATAGGCAGAAATCCACAAATGCATGTTGGGATATTTTTCATAGCCAATGAAATAGGCCGGTTTACAGTTTGACTTGATTCAGTCCAGATCTGCCTAAGCGTTACGTTCGCTTGCCCGAACTTGTTTTTAAGTTTCGACGCCAATTGTTGATTACTGCAGAACACTTGCCCCTCCCATTTTATAGGCAGAAATCCACAAATGCATGTTGGGATATTTTTCATAGCCAATGAAATAGGCCGGTTTACAGTTTGACTTGATTCAGTCCAGATCTGCCTAAGCGTTACGTTCGCTTGCCCGAACTTGTTTTTAAGTTTCGACGCCAATTGTTGATTACTGCAGAACACTTGCCCCTCCCATTTTATAGGCAGAAATCCACAAATGCATGTTGGGATATTTTTCATAGCCAATGAAATAGGCCGGTTTACAGTTTGACTTGATTCAGTCCAGATCTGCCTAAGCATTACGTTCGCTTGCCCGAACTTGTTTTTAAGTTTCGACGCCAATTGTTGATTACTGCAGAACACTTGCCCCTCCCATTTTATAGGCAGAAATCCACAAATGCATGTTGGGATATTTTTCATAGCCAATGAAATAGGCCGGTTTACAGTTTGACTTGATTCAGTCCAGATCTGCCTAAGCGTTACGTTCGCTTGCCCGAACTTGTTTTTAAGTTTCGACGCCAATTCTTAGTTTGTGAACACATTTGGCCTTGTGCGAGAAAAGAAGCTGTTTGAGTGGAATTTACTTCTCGCCGACGGATTACGAAGGGAATGTTGGTGGTTTGCTACAATGTAAGTGGCGTGCTTGGTCCTAGCCATGAATATTAGGCCTGCCGGAACCAAGGAATGTAGTCCGTCCAAGTACTTTCCTTGGAAGTAACGATAGAGCAGTGACTTAAAAAGAGCAACACTTAAGATATAAAAAAGGAAATTCTTTTTTTAATCTCTTCACTCCAGGCAAGGCGGGAATGCCACAATGTTAAACTCTCAGTATTTGACAGAAGGCAAGGATTCATACCCCGAATACAACATCCGTCCTGTGTCACAACCTGACTCAATTTCAAGTAAATCTCTACAACCTCCGTCCTGGGTATGACAATAAACTACATCCGGCAGTAAGGCCTCTGATAGGGAGAATTTGAGGAGTGTGGAACTACCTCTTAATTACTGTTGTTTCCAGATCTATCGTGGCCCGGGGTGGTAACACCTGTTAGGGTCCTAGCTATGGGCAAATAGTAAACTCCCAAACAGGGGTCAAAATAAAGAAAGTATGAAAAAAATTTTCATAGTGATTTTATAAAATCCAGCAATAGATTAAAAAAAAATCCAGCAACAGATTTAAAAAAGAACAAAAAATAGTCACACTCCCAAGAAAATTAAATTTCGTCATTAAATGACCCATGGGGTGTTGATATGCCGTTAAACAAATAAACAAATGAATACGAGCTAAAAGAAATCAAAGGGATCAAAATAAAGAAACTATGAAAAAGAACTTTTTATAGTGTACATATATTTTTTATACCAGCAATAGATTAAAAATGTACCATATATAAAGCTATATGAGAAACAGAAAATTAGTCAAGCTCCTAAGAAAATTAAATTTCGGCATTAAATGACCCATGAGGTGTTGATATTCCGTTAAACAAACAATCAGAGGAATACGAGCTAAAAGAAACATCACTCACTTCAAATTTCATTCTTTCTCTCACTCACTCTCTTTCATTATCCTTATCTCTGTTATTCGCTTCTTCATCTAAAATCGTGTCAACCTGCCAGTGTCAGATTAGAGCCGCGGCCGTGACCGATCCACTGCACACACTCGTGTATAAGTCGAATGTAAGAGTAAAAATTATACACGTACATGTAATAATCTCCTTCTATCAGTAATGTCTGTACTGATTCCTGACCACTGACAATACATTTCTCTCTTATTTTAAATGAATTCATCAAAATGCATATAATAGCCCTATAAATTGATGAACATAGTCAAACTTTTTCGTACTGATTATGTGTACATTTCTATAGTAAAATCATTTACATTCATACCCCGATACAACCTCCGTCCTGCGTAACAACCTGACTCAGTTTGGGGGTCAAGTAAATCTCTACAACCTCTGTCCTGGGTATGACAATAAACTACATCCGGCAGCAAAGCCTCTGATAGGGGAAATTTGAGGAGTGTGTAACCACCTCTTAATTGCTGTTGTTCCCAGATCTATCGTGGCCCGGTGTGGTAGCATCTGTTAAGCTATGGGCAAATAGTAAACTCCCAAACAGGGGTCAAAATAAAGAAAGTATGAAAAACAACTTTCATAGTGTTTTTTTTTTTAAACCTGCAATAGATTTAAAAAAATTCCAGCAACAGATCTTTGTGAAAAAAAAAATTACATTGTTTATATAATAGCCCTATTCCATCAGAAAATAATTATATTAATTCCTGACCACCGACAATCCCCTTTAATACTGATTTTCTATGGATTCCTATCGTCAAGTCATTACCGGAGATTCGGTTAAATATTCGGGACTCGACTTATACACAAGTAATCATTTTGACATATGGACATACGAGGCCAGGACATGGCTCTTAAGAATTTCAGACGTGAAAAATGTTCATTCTTTTCTTGGTTCCTTGCTTTTTATTTACTTTCATTAAAATCAAATTTCTTCTTTATTTTTCTTCTTTTTCTTCCCCTCATCTTTTCTTCTTTCTTTTTTTATCAGTACATCCCCTTTTTCTTCGACAGTTTTCTTTGAATTTTTGGGTTTTACTTTTACCATTCTTGTTTTTTCTTTACTTCTTTCTTTCGTTCTTTTTTTTACCTACGTTATTTTTTCTTCTCTTCTTTCTGCTTTTCTTTCTTAACTTTTCCTTTTTTTTCTTTCCTTCTTTCTTCCTCTTCTCCTTCCATAGTTCTTTCTTTCTTTCTTGTTGAGTGTAACTTACACACGGTCAACCAAGGAGAAAAAAAGAAAGAAATTGAATATCTTGTGACAGATTTGTTGTAAAATCTTTCTTTATTTTTCTCTTTCTTTTTTTCTTTCTTTCTTTCTTTCTTTGTTTATTCTTTCTTAAATTCTTTCTTTCTATCTTTCTTTCTTTCTTTCTTTCTTTCTTTCTTCATCTCTAACGCAAAAAAGAAATAATTATTATTATTATTATCATTATTATCTTGACAGATTTGTTGTAAAATCTTTCTTTCTTTCTATCTTTCTTCCATCTTTCTACTTTATTCTTTCTTAACTTCTTTTTCTTTCTTTCTTAACTTTTATCTTCTTTCATTTATTCTTTCTTTCTTTTCTCTTTCTTTTTCCTTCCTTCCTTCTTTCTTTCTTTCTTGCGTTGTTTTTTGTTTCTTTTTCCTTCTTTTTGTTATCTTTTTTTCCCTACTTTCTTTCTTAACTGTTTCATTCCAACTTTCTTTCTTCCTTTCTTTCTTTCTTTCTTTCTTTCTTTCTTTCTTTCTTTCTTTCTTTCTAACACATGTTGAGTGTAACTTCCTTACACACGAGCAGCTAAAGATAAAAATAAACAAGGAAATTGATTATCTTGTGACAGATTTGTTGTAAAAGCGACGAACAAATTTTACAACTACGTTAAATATCACTTATGTAGAACTTAGTCAGGATTTTTCTTTTAGTCTTTCACTAAATTTCTTGCTTTTTCTTCACTAATTCTTATCACCATCCTCTCCGCCTTTATAATTAACTTTTTTCTCGAAATAATTGGTCAAAAGCAGAAGGCATATTACATAGTTCCATACAAGAGTCAGAACATTCCTTTCTCTTGAACTTCGTTCCCAAATCACTTTGGCATCAGATTCCTTCATTCTCCAACAAATCCCAAAATGTATGGATCAGGTGTAATCGGGACTGACAGCGGAGTTTATCCAATGGAGGTTTTGTATCAGTAACTGGAGATGTAAAACTACAACATTGGCTACGCAGGACGGGTGTTGGGGAATTAGAAAATTCAAGGCGGGAGAAGACAAATGTCATCTATTTTTCTCCTTCATTTCGCCTTTCCTTCATGTAAACATAAGAAATGCGGTAAGTGTCGTGGCTGAGTTGCTAAAGATACGGTGACTTTTACTAATCATTTTCGCTCTAATGTGGCTGATCTCAACTGAAGTGATGGCGTTGGATTCAAGGTGTACAGCAATCTTTTTTTTTCGTTGTTTCAAATGAGAAGTCTATTTATGTCTCTCGCACACTCCATATCTCGAGTTTCCAATTTGACCAATACGTATTATCTGTCTATATCTCTGAGATGAGGTATTATGATTACTTGCATTATTTACATTATTCGTATTTGAAATAGATGCCTCATTTTTACCTGACGAAGGCCGGCGAATGAATATAGCAATGAAAATGATAACAGTCCGAATAATGTAAATAATTAAGTATATATTACTTCAAACGTTATTGTATTATATATATTTATTAAACAGTGTGCAGTACGTTTATCGGCACTCGTACAATCTTTAACAATAAATATTATTATCTATGTTAGATTTTATTATTTTTTTCATAATATTTGATTGGTTTGTTTCGGTTCAGGCAGTGGAGAACTTTCAGAGGGAAAATTAGCAGGAGATAACTGATAACTGATATCCATCAAACATGGCTCGTGGAACTAGAACAGTCTACCCCAGTGATCGAAATAAAGGGTTCGGTTCGAAATTCCAACCACCTGAAGAAGACCGGAGCGTACAACGGCCGAAACGTTGTGACAAAAATGGCGACAAAGATGAGGACAATAGTCCGACTAATGTAAATACTGTACATAATACCTCATCTCAGAAATATAGACAGACTAGAAAATATGTTTAGTTTGTAATAAGGTTTTTTGAAGATAATAATCATTTACTGATACAAGTCCTACTAATTAACCCATAGTTAGGGAGAGAAGAGCTGGATTCATAACTTTCCCAAGGTTACTTGCACATAAATGAATATAACTAACACAATTAGAATTTGAACTTGGATCTCCGATTTCCAATTCCGAGACGTTATCCATTACACCACCCGCACTCCCAAACTTAAAACACCTGGTAATTTCTATCTAGGTACTGACCTTTTCATAATGGTAATAGTAATATTAACCGTTTCCTTATAAGGAAACATTCAGCATTCATTGACCGATCAGCCAGTGCAGTTGTCGGTTGAAATCTATGAAATCATTCTATTAAAAACTTTTTTCAGGAAAATAGGTTTCTCATATACAGTTACGATTATTGCTCTTTCCAAAATTGACGGCGGTTTCCTTCCTAACCTTTAATGTAGTGTGGAACGTCAGCATCTTAATTATGTTATTTTCTGTTCGATTTATATAAGCTGTTGCTGCTATCGAAAGTACAGTTCTCTATTTGTGATTCTGTAGCGCCAGACCCCGATGTTTGACAAAGGGCTACTGTTGAAAGTTCGCAAGTGATGTGGTTTCTGTTATTTGGTACAGTTCTTTGTTTGTGATTATGTAGCGCCAGTCCCCGAGGTTTGAAGAAAGGCTACTGTTGAAAGTCCCCAAGTGATGTGGTTTCTGTTATTTGGTACAGTTCTTTCTTTGTGACTCTGAAGTGCCGGTTCACAAGGTTTGATGAAGGAGAATACTCACTAGGACCTACAGGCTTTATTCACTCTAAGCCACTTTTAAAAGTCGATCTGAGAAAGTTGTGGCATAAGGCTGACAGGTTAAATATTTCTGAAGGTGTTTCGTGCAATGAATGAAGTCCATTTGGTTTGGCTTCGTTTGTTTTACAACATATCAACCTTAATGGGATATTTAATGCCAAGATTTTTATTGTTGGTAATTTTTAAAAAAATGTATTGCTGTTATTTTTTTTCCAAAAATGTATTGCTGGTAATTTAAAAAAAAATGTATTGCTGGTAATTTAAAAAAAAATATATTGCTGGTAATTTTTTAAAAAATGTATTGCTGGTAATTTTTTTTCAAAAATGTATCGCTGGTAATTTGATTTTTTCAAAAATATATTGCTGGTAATATTTTCTTTTTAAAAATGTATTGCTGTTAATTTTTTATTTTATTTTCAAAAATATATTGCAGGTAATTTTTTTTTCAAAAATGTATGTATATTTTAAAAAAAAAAATATAGTGCTGGTATTTTTTTTTAAATGTATTACTGGTATAATTTTTTTTCAAAAATGAATTTCTGGTAACATTTTTTTAAAGAAATATGTTGCTTGTAATATTTTTTTCAAAAATGTATTTATGGTAATTTTTTATTTTTAAATGTATTGATGGTAATTTTTTTTTTAAATGTATTGTTGGTAATTTTTTTTCAAAAACGTATCGCTGGTAATTTGATTTTTTCAAAAATATATTGCTGGTAATATTTTTTTTTTCAAAAATGTATTACTGTTAATTTTCTTTTTTTTCAAAACTATATTGCAGGTAATTTTTATTTTAAAAAATGTATGTATATTTTTTTTTCAAAAATATATTGCTGGTATTTTTTTAAATGTATTACTGGTGTAATTTCTTTTTCAAAAATGCATTGCTGGCAACAATATTTTATAGAAATATATTGTTGGTAATATTTTTTTCAAAAATATATTGATGCTAATTTAAAAAAAAAATGTATTGATGGTAATATTTTTATTCACAAATATATTGCTGGTAATATATATTTCGTTTAAAAAATCTATTGATGGTAATTTATTTAAAAAATGGTAATATTTAAAAAAAAACTTATTGCTTGAAATATATTTTTTCTTTTCAAAAATTTATCGCTGGTAATATTTTTTTTCAAAAATGTATTGCTGGTAATAATTTTGTCTTCAAAAATATATTACTGGTATTTTTTAAAAAAAATGTATCACTGGTAATGTTTTTTCAAAAATGTATATAATATTTTTAAATTGTATTGCTGGTTATAGATTTTCCTAAAAAATCTATTGCTAGTAATAATTTTTTTACAAAACTGTATTGATGGTATTAAAGACAATTTTTACACTTTCATTGTATTTTGACCCTAGTTTGAGGGTAACTATTTGCCCATAGCTTAAAATATAGTAAGAATAAATTGATTTCACATTTCAGACGGGTTGTCAGGTCCGTATTTTTTAAAGCATAAATCAATACATACCCTTCATGTTAAGATCTTTTCCTCTATCTGATTCCTATATTCCAAACAAAGCAAAAACCTATTTGCCAACAGAAAAATCACCGTTAAAACCATAATCTGTGAGATTAACAATAAAGCAACTTGCATTACACACTACATGATGACCTAATATTATACACCCAGCATTTGGCCGAAGGTAAGGATTCATACCCCGAATACAACCTCCGTCCTGTGTCACAACCTGACTCAGTGGCGGGGGGGGGGGGGCAAGTAAATCTCTACAACCTCCGTCCAGGATGAGACAATAAACTACATCCGGGAGCAATGCCTCTAATAGGGGAAATTTGAGGAGTGTGTAACCACCTCTTAATTGCTGTTATTCCCAGATCTATCGTGGCCCGGGGTGGTAGCATCCGTTAGGGTTCTAGCTATGGGCAAATAGTAAACTCCAAAACAGGGGTCAAAATAAAGAAAGTATGAAAAAAAAAATTTTCATAGTGTTTTTTTTTTTAAAACCAGCAATAGAATAAAAAAACAGTTTTTGTAAAAAAAAAAAAATAGTCAAGCTCACAAGAAAATTAAATTTTGGCATTAAATGACCCATGAGGTGTTGATATGCCGTTAAACAAACAAACAAATGAATACAAGGTAAAGGAAACATCACTCACTTTAAATTTCATTCTTTCTCTCACTCACTCCCTTTCGTTTTCCTTATCTCTGTTATTCATTTCATCATCTTAAATCGTGTCAACCTGTCAGTGTCAGATTAGAGCCGCGGCTCTGACCGATCCACTACACACACTCGTGTATAAGTCGAAAGTAAGAGTAAAAATTATACACGGATTTATACAAATAATAAACCTTACCTTTTCTATCCTATTTGCATTCATTTTCGACCACAGACAAAGCATATATAACGAAAAATATGCTTGATTAGATTCTCTCCACCACTGACAATCGCTTTCATCCTGATCGTGGATAATACCACAGAAACATCATCAGCAATTCATTTATATTATGAATATTATATCTTTATTCTATCAGTAACGTTTGCAATAATTCTGGTCATTAACAGTTCATTTCTTCCTGATTTTAAATACATTCTTATAGTAAAATCATTAGTAATGCATTTACATTATGCATTTACTATATATATTATATGAATAATACTTCACGACCACTGACAACTCTCTTTTTGATTTTGAATGTATGCTATAACAAATCTTTAGCAATGCATTTAAATTATATATATAATAGCCATATTCTATCAGTAATGCCTGAATTAATTCCTGACCAATGACAATCCCTTTCTTCCTGATTTTCAATCCATCCCTATAGTAAAATCATTAGCAATGCATTTCCATTATACATATAATATCCCTATTCTATCAGTAATGCTTGTATTCATTCCTGACCTCTGACAATCCCTTTCTTCCTGATTTTCAATGCATTCCTATAGTAAAATCATTAGCAATGCATTTCCATTATACATATAATATCCCTATTCTATCAGTAATGCTTGCATTCATTCCTGACCACTGACAATCCCATTCTTCCTGATTTTCTATGTACTCCTATAATAAAATTTCAAAGCATCCCTATCATAAAATTATTAGGGGTTATGACTACATCACATTGAAACACCAGTTCCCGTACGATCACCGAAGTTAAGTAACGTCGAGTCTTGTCACAAGGTTAATATCCGGGTTTAATTTTCTCTTCCCTTTAATGCTAATACTTTCCACGCTCCCCTGAACACTGTCTCGTGTATTTCGACTTATGGTGACTGCATCTTCCAAGACGATAATATTCCAATACATACCGCTTGAGTGGTTAAGAATTGGTATGAAGAGCATGAAAGTGAGCTAGAATACATGGAGTGGCCTCCCCAATCTCCAGATATCAATATCAACATTTGTGGTGCATTTTGGAGCGACAAGTTAGGAGCCATTATCCTCCACCGTCGTGTCTTAAAAGGCTAGAGCAGGTGTTAATGGAAGAATGGCTGAAAATTCCTCTGGATGAAGTCAGGAAGCTGTATGATTCCATTCCTAGACGTATTAAAGCTGTATGTGAGGCTAAAGGAGGACCAACTCCGTATTAAATAATTTTTTTTTAATTTAACAAGTGTTTCAATTATTTTGTCCAACCCCTGTATATATGGAGAAATTTACATTCTTATATACCAGAAGAATATTAGAAAAATTAATAACGAAAGGATTTTTTACAAACCACGACACTCAATGCATTATTTGCTTGCGGAAATGAGTCTGACCATAATTTTGATTAAAAGAGAAAGCAATTTACTAAGACGAAAGTTTATAGAAAGTGCTCTGATTGCTAGATGATTCTCAGTAAAATTTGCGCTCAGGTTTTTACATTTCACATTTCCTGACATATGTTCTTATATGACAAAGCGGGATACTTATTACCAAAAGTGATAGAAACATTAAATAAATAAAATTTATAAGTTAAAAATTTCAGCGTCTCCTTCCTCATTCTCCGCGCGAATGTGTAGTTACACCAACATAAACGTCACTTTCGTCCGATAGTGTCATAAAGAACGAAGCGCGACACACAAAATATTATTTACACTTTATCATTAATTTTTTTCTGATATATATATATATATATATATATATATATATATATATATATATATATATATATAGCTTTTCTTCATACCCTGCCTGGTGGCAAATGCTGCTGGTGGTGGCGGTCCCACCATAGCCACCGAAACCGTGAGATCACCCCTGGTCGGCGGCTGATGAAGACAGGGTATCGCACGTGCTAACACACGTTGTATGTTAATATATATATATATATATATATATATATATATATATATATATATATATATATATATATATATATAATAACTTACGTTAATTGCACAACTGGTGAAATTTAAAGTGATGGAATTACTATATTTATTTTTATTGCTTCGGAATGAAACTCGGAGTTATTCTATTAATGTAAGATATAATGTACATTTCTTTATATATATATATATATATATATATATATATATATATATATATATATATATATATATATTTAAAGATACTATTTTTATGTTTAACGTTCTTTTTATAGATACAAGTATTTAAGCGAATGCTCTGTTTTATAATAAACAGTATTAAATAACATTTACCGGCCTGAATGTCCGAGAAATTTTCATAGAAAATATTCATCCTCTATGAAAATTATATATATATATATTAAAGGAAAAAACAGACCACTTTAAGGCTCCATGTAATAATTTATTTCACCAAGCCCTTTATTAAAGGACACTGGCTCATCAGACTCCACTTCCAAACGGTGAAACGAAAAATGATAAATGAAAATTGAAATGAACCTATACACTTTTGACGGGTAGTATTAAGTTTATGTAATTTAACAGAGAGGGAAATGAGGTGTAGTGTGAGATACATGATCGAATTTAGAGAGAGTTTACATTAATATTTCTATCTATCATACTTAGTATTAAGATAGGGGGGCCCAGACATTGACCTATTTAATCGGCTAACTTAACGGAAGTGATATATTGAGAGGGAAGGGGGAGAAGAGATAAACAAAGAAGGGAGGGGGAAGTAGAGAGAAAGAAGCTGTCATTAAGTTTTGCTAAGTAGGAGAGATAACTTTAGCAATTTATGTCAAAAATATTTTGATGTTTGATAGTAATTTAATTTTTAAAAACACCGAAGAAATTAAATTGATATTTGCTAGCAATTTAAAATTCTAACTCTTTTAACAAGTAATTTAGGGATTTAGTATTATTTAACTAGTATATTTAAAAATACATTCATAGAAAGTACATTAAAACTAATTATTTAAATTATAACAGTTTACTTATATTAATCTTTCAATATTGTAAATGATTGTTAAGGCAACTTCTCAATTAGTTTGAGTCTAATTCATGAATGTAATTTAAGACTATTTTTAGATGGGTAATCTTTTTTACTTAAGGTTTTAGTCTTCAATTAAGATGGTGTAATGATTGAAGGCGATTATTAAATATTTTGTTTTATCATATACATATATACCTATCACACATATACTTATGCAAATCACATATATACATACGTTCATTTACATGTGCAATTACTCTCATAGTCACATATACATGTATCTACATACACAGGTACTCGTGTACTTTCATATATCATTACTTACATATATGTTTCCAATTCTTTAGACATATTAATATTTATAACTCTTTAAATTTTACATAAAGTTCACAGTTGATGTTTAACGTTAGGTGATGACTTAAGTTTATAAATATCAAATTAAATATTATTAATTTTAATATTTTACTATCCATATTCCTAGTTAAATAGTAATATATTTATATTTAAATTAATTTATCAATTTAATCAGAAATTACCTCCAGCTGATTAAAAAAAAAAAAAAAATCAAAAACATTTCAATCCCACAATTCTAATTAGAGAATATTAAGATACTAAAGGAACTTTAAGTCCTTCCCCTAGAACACTTTCCATATATACATATGCACACACACATATATATATACACACACTTACATATACATATACATACAAATACACAAAAAAAATTCTATAATCATAAACACCTACACCTGCATACGTATTTATATTACTATATTTTACATATATTTCCACTCATTACATATACTAACACACACATATTTACATTTATATATACACATATTTGCATGCACAGACTACATGCAATCCTATATACATGGCACGATATCGATATTCGCTCATATACATATATACATATACACGCATACATCAACGCACGCATACACACATATGCACATATATATACATACAAACATATCTACCTAAATTTTTCCGTCCTGGGTATGACGTTAAACTGCATCCGAGTCCTGGGTAAGACGATAAACTACATCCAACAACACGGCCTCTGATCAGGAGGTTTTGAGGAGCGTGGAACCACCTCTTAATTGCTGATGTTCCCAGGTCCACCCTGACCCGGGGTGGTAGCACCTGTTAGGGTCCCAGCTATGGGAAAATAGTGAAATCCCAAGATGTGTCCACGTCCTGGGTATGACGATAAACTACATCCGCGTCCTGGGTATGACGATAAACTACGTCCAATCGGCTGGTCATGTCATGCCCCATCACATCTAACCCATCCCAAAACAACTACAACTTACAATTAACTTTCCCTCCCAAATCCTACACTAAATATACTAATACCTTACCCCCTAAAACAATGACGTTGCCAGCTATACGTTTTTGAAACAATGATGTTGCCAGGAATACATTATTTTTTAAACAATGATGTTGCCAGCTATACGATTTTGAAACAATAGCCAGCTATACGTTTTTGAAACAGTTGCCAGCTATACGTTTTTGAAACAGTTGCCAGCTATACGTTTTTGAAACAATGATGATGCCAGGGATACATTTTTTGAAACAGTTGCCAGCTATACGTTTTTGAAACAATGATGTTGCCAACTATACGTTTTTGATATATCTAGTAAATACTGGATCTGGCATTAAATAACCCATAGTGGTTGATATGCCATAAAACCCCCAAAAAACAAACAAACAAACCTAAATTTTTGGACACACACACACACACACACACACACACACACACACACACACACACACACACACACACACACACACACACACACATCCACATATATCTATATACATACATATATTCACACATATACACATATATATATATATACACATACATATATACCCATCTTACATATGCGCCTACAATACACATACACATACATATGCGTACATACACCCCTATACAAATGTATATACATATACACATAAAATTACATGTCAATGTTCAAGTTCATCTACATATTTGTATACATACAATCATGTGTCCGCAACCATGTGTGCATAATCAATTCCGAAACCAAAAATACCATAACACTTTCCTTTCTATATAGTTATTTCTAAATATATTTTGTTAGATTTAGGTGTTTTTTGTGTCCACATTTCGAAATCAATTCGTAATGTTGGTTCAGTAATATGTCCGGATCTTTATGTTTTATTATTAGGATCTTCTCTTTTATACACAAGTCGCATCTATCTCTGAAATTTGTTGCAGTTCTGGCTCTCGAGATGATTCTCCATTTTACTTGCGGGGTTAAGCCGCTCTCCACCAAATCCCAATAACGTTTCGACAGTGCTGTATGGTGTTTTTTTTAAATCTATTTGTGAAGGACTGCCGATGGTTATAAAACCTTTGCTAGCAATTTCCCGCCGATATTCCTATATATATCTTTTTTTGTTCGATATTTTCTTTCATATATATATATATATATAGATGTTATATTTTCCTTCATATATATATATATGTTATATTTTCCTTCATATATATATATATATATATATATATATATATATATATATATATATATATATATATATATATATATATATATGTTATATTTTCTTTTTTCCTTTTGAATTTATAGGTGTGATAAATTGATTCGTGATTACGATTCCAATGAAAAAAAAATTTAACCATGGAATATTAGTGTTTGAGCCTTTTATATTATATTCTTTCTCTCTCTTGTACATAGACCTGTACATGTATTTTAACGTCTTGGAAATATATATATATATATATATATATATATATATATATATATATATATATAAGACATTTTTATGTTTAACATTTTTATGTTTAACATTTTTTTATAGATACAAATATTTAAGTAAATGTTCTGTTTTATATATTTGTATCTATAAAAAGAATGTTAAACATAAAAATGTCTTAAAAATAATTGTCGGACTTTGTCCATTTCATAATATATATATATATATATATATATATATATATATATATATATATATATATATATATTGACCAGTAGTATATATATATATATATATATATGTATGTATATTTACCAGTAATATATATATATATATATATATATATATATATTGTGACCAGTATATATATATATATATATATATATATATATATATATATATATATATATATATATATATATATATATATATATATATATATATATATATATATAATAAAAAGGCTTAAACACTAATATTCCATGGTTATAATTTATTACATTGGAATCGTAATTACGATCCAATTCATCAGACCTACAAATTTAAAAAGAAATCAGAAAAAATAACTCCGGGAATAAAAAAATAAAATTTAGTAAGAGTGTATGTATGATAGTGGGGGAGGAATGTGAGAGGTAAATGAAGACTCTAGGGAGGGGTAACAGACGAGAGAAGAACAGGAAGCCCTAAAAGTTAAGGTGGGGATTAAAATTTAATAGAGACAAGTTTTAAAGAGATGTACAGGGTGCGATGGGTAAATTGTCGCAATTTTATATTTTTAATTTCACGCATGCGTGTCGTTTGTTTTTTTATTTTGTCGGCTGCATTGTATAGTATGGTCAGTTGGTCACCGTCTGTGAGAAAAAAAAACTGCGCCATGGGGCAATTCATTCCGCCAGAAATATAGAAAGGGCACTTGAGAAAGTATATTATAGAAAATGTCCTCTCGAGTTTAAGCTTTCGAAAATATCATTAAAATGTTTTTTTTTAAAGTACATAGAAACATTGTTAAAACGTCAAAAAGAAAAAAAAAAGAAAAAAAAAATATGGAAGCAAATCCCACCCGACACAGACAACACAGATCTGAATAAACCAGAAACAAACGAATAGAAAACAAAACAAAAATAATAGACGCTTGTCGGACCACCACAGCGATGTCGCCAACTGAAGGCCCGTTTTAATGTTCATTTGCGGTAGGCGAAAGTGGTGTTGAGTGCCGACTGACTTGTCACAGCCTCGAGAGGGTGATCCTTGCCAAAAAAGCATGCTTAGACAGTTGGGTGGTGATAGGGCCTCACGTATCACTTTTGGACCATGGCAAATTCAAACAAATTCAGGATGACTGTTTTCAGACATCAAAATAAATAAGGAAACAAATATGAAAAATCATATCGATGTTTTCCGTATTTACTAAACTTAGATTCATTCAATACAAATTAACAAAGCAGTTATGACATATCCAGTAAAAAGAGCGGATTAGTATCTAGTGTTCTGGCATCAGTTTAAACAGACGCCTTATTTTTAGTAATTTTTATTACTGCCATTTTTTTTGCGTAAAATCGTATTTTCTTGATTTCAAATAAAAAAATATGGAAAATTTCCAACATATTTTAGTGAAATATTCACTTTCAAAATTTCTATTTTTAATTATTGTTGAGATATATGGGAAAAAAGGCATCAATTTAAAATAATGTCAGGAGAATATGGCGGCTTCTTATTTTTGGAATATTGTGACTATTTGTCTTAAAATTGAATTTTCTTGATTTTAGATTAAATGTTTTAACATTTTCCAACACATTTCAGTGAAATATTCACTTTAAAAAATTCTACTTTATAACTAGAGTTGAGATATATGGGAAAAAAGGCATCAATTTGAAATGACGTCAGGCCTTTGTTTTACACATTCTGATTATTTGTCTTAAAGATTAATTTTCTTGATTTTAGATAAAAAAGTTGGACATTTTCCAACACATTTTAGTGAAATATTTATTTTCCAAAATTATACCCTAAATTGCGGCGTAAAAATCGATCTGGCGTACAAGTCGGCCTTAAGATTTTTGCATAAAATTTCTGAATTAGGCCTATAGCTACCGTATATGCCGACCCCCAAACTTGCGGTAGGCTAAAAGTGGACTAAAACTTAAGCCTACCGGTAAATGATGTTAAGCTACAGTGCCAAAACCTGTGCCAAAACTGCGTAAAGTCACACCACTTACCTGTATATTGAGACACTAAACGTAATATCTTTCCATATGCAATGTATAGCAAACAACCTACAACATACACCGACTACTGACAAATACTTAAAGTTAACATCAACTCCTATAAAATATTAATATCGTGCCTGGTAGATTTATATAAAATATTAATATCATAAATATAATAATATATATAATAAATATAATAATAATATTAATAATAAATAATAATAATAAATAATAATAATAATAATCATAATAATAATAGTAATATGATAAATATAATAATTTTTATAAAATATTAATATCATGCCTGGTAGATTTTTTATAGTAATGTTAAGTATCATATGTTATTGTAAAACACGGTATCACTTATCCGCCATTTGCATCTGCAGTTGGACGCGACGCGTGCTGTGGCCTTAATAGAATAATGAATTTCTGTTAATATTTAATGTTAATTTCATTGTTAATATACCGAATATGTTCAGCAAACACAAGTTTTAGTGGGATATAGGTGTGGCAACCTGTTGGAGGTAAGGTAAGTGTTGTATAATAATTGTGAGGGGTGTTGTCCCACTTGGCAAAAATTTGCATTTTATACCCGCCATATAAGTCAAGCCCTTATCTATCTATCTATCTATCTATCTATCTATCTATCTATCTATCTATCTATCTCAGTCTGTTTATATCTAAGTCTGTTCATATGTATATCTAAGCCCCCCCTATCTCTCTCTCTCTCTCTCTCTCTCTATCTATCTATCTATCTATCTATCTATCTATCTATCTCGGTCTGTTTATATCTAAGTCTGTTTATCTATCTATCTATCTATCTATCTATCTATCTATCTATCTATCTATCTATCTATCCTTCCTCCTACCGCTCTTATAAAAATCTCTACAGTGGGCCTTATTTTGGGTGATCTGAAAGTATACAAAGTCTACCTTTACACACACACACACACAGACACACACACACACTTATATATATATATATATATATATATATATATATATATATATATATATATATATATACACACACATAAGGTGTATTTCGGCAGCAATAATATCGACAAGTTCTGTCTATGCAACTTTTTCAAACTTCTGAAGTCGTTGTTTTACATATTCGGTAAATTTGCCAAAGTTGATTCTTATTTTTTGTTTTTGTTTTCCCCGAGTACTTTCGAATGTTGCTACATTTGTTTTGAAGGATTTCACTTTTGTGCGCCCTTGTAACTGTCTTCTGGTCTAATTCTGGCGTCCCCTCGATTGCTGGAAACGATTACAAGTCACTCAAGTCGAGGTCATCTATAACGATCAAAAAATTTAATAAAGAACTTGGGCAAATTTGCCGATTTAAAATTTTTTTTTTTTTTAAGCTTATCATCCCAAACAAGGCTGGAAGCCACTAGCACGCAAGGGGTTACAGAAGGTTTGGAGGAAGAGCAGATAGGAGTGGTAAAGGAGAGGATGTGGAGAAAGATAGTGGATCGACCAAGGCAAGGGGGTTACAGAAGATTTGGAGCGAGAGCAGATAGGAATGAAAGGTGAAAGGATGTGGAGAAGGGAAGTGGATAGATCAAGGCAACTGGAGATGTCGATTGACGTTACACTTAATAGATTGTATTTGTCAGGGAAACAGGAATAAGGAAGGGAGTTCCACAGGCGAGATGTGCGAGACATGAAGCTATTGGAGTAGAAGAGACGTCTACATCTAACAGTTTCAACGGTGAAGGGGTGGGAACGGGATGCCAGCCTCGTAGGACGTTTAAATTCATGAGGCCTAGGAACCAGCGAAAGCAGCTAATCGGAGCAATTACCGTGAAAGTATTTGTAAAAAAGACAGAGCGAGGCAACGTCGCTTCTTATTTTCAATTCGGTTTTGAAGTTCGTAAATATAAATTTAATAAAGAACTTTGGCAAATTTGCCGATTATTTTAAACAACTAATTCCGACATATGAAGAATAAATAAATAATTTAAAAAAATCGGTTAGACAGAACTTGTCGATATTATCCACCAAAAAACGTTTGAAAAGACACACACTGTGTCCCACTGTGTTCTGAGTCCATTGCTCTGAGGAGCATAGTTAAGGCACAGCAAAAATTTCCACTCCTCGGCACAGTACAAATTACGACTTCGGTCGATTCCACCAATAAATTAAAATCTTTAGATATAACAAATATAAAACATCGCTACCTTAGGTGCCAAATTACTTTATACAAATATATCCGTCGTTAAATGCCTAAGATTCTTAGATTGCATTTCAATCTACCACTGCCAGAGGACAAAATAATAAAACTATATTGTTTCATTACAAAAACAATATATATATATTGTACTGATAAATCATCAGTTACCTCCCCTTGAGATCTAGGAGGTATAAAAAGCACCCTGTACAATCCGTCAGTAGACGAGTAGTCAGAGTAAAGTGCAATAAAGCTTTGGTATAAGTTTATTCACTGGTTCTGTTTTTTACTACAATATATATTGAAAATTATCTCCCCATTTTAAAATATTTATACTTTGTTTATTAATTATAATTTTTAAAAGAAATGGATATTAGAAGGAAACGTTTAGCATGAGGTTTTATTTAAAATTCGATATCGGCACCAGATTTCGCTACCAGCTTCTCGGGCCGCGTCAACTGATTTCACAATGAACTCTTTGGAAGACATAACTTCTTGTATTCACACTTCAAAAGATTTGTTTGGTATAGTAGACTTGCTCCTTTAATCAAACCCAAACAAAAAAATGTCCCATGTCATGACTTCTGGATGGCCACTCATACATAAAATAAGAAGTTATTGAAATCACCCCTTATATATATATATATATATATATATATATATATATATATATATATATATATATATATATATATGAAAGTGAACATAGAAGTCAACACTTAGAGGCGACAGCCTGTTTCATGCTAGATCCAATCGTCAGGCCTGATGATTGCGTCTAACATTAAACAGACTGTCGCCTCTAAGTGTTGACTTTTATGTTCACTTTTATATTTACACACTCTATCTCTGATATTGATCACTTTATCCCATAATATAGCACATCTTAAGACTATATTTCTTCATATATATAATCAGTATTTTTTAAATTTTTCCTTCGCTACATGAGAGTTCTCATGTTTCAAAAACAAGAGCCAAAATTTTAATATAATTATTAAAATTATATTGAATTAAAGTATCAAGCTCTGTTTCATCTTCTAGCAAAATCTTGAAAACTACGCATCTTTATAAGCATATTCATTCGTAAAATTAATTACTATGGAAACGGCTGAAGCAATAATTTAAGTAAGGGGCGTAAGGGTTAACAATTTGTATCAACATATCAGTTACTTTCGGAAAGACGTCTAGTCAAAGTAAGGTTGGGGGTGTCTAAATTAAAGCGAATGATGACATTCATTATACACATATCGTCTAGTCTGTTTCAGTGATAGAGAGTTATTGGCGTTATACGTTATTGCTACATTGTTAAGTGTTTGAAGATTTTGTTTTCTAAAAGGGTTGTTCATATATACATGCGTTGTATTGAACTACAATTTGTTTTTTGACGACTTCATAAAGGTTTTTTTTTATCTTATTGGGTTAAACTTTTAAACCTTTTTAGACTATGAAATTATCGATTATTTTATGCTAATTATTTAATGCGAAAATTTGCTGATGTCGGCAAAAAACCGTTGACTCATGTCTATGGTTTAATAAATTTTCATTATTTAGAAACTTAATAATGTGTAGTTTTTCATGTAGGCATAAAGGGCATGGGTCATCCCAGGTTTTACAAGTTCTTGTTCTATTTATTATTTTTCGTTTTACTTTTGGTGTTTTATTCATTTCTTTTAAATACCAAAAATATTTGGATAGAGATGTCTTTCTATTTCTAATATTATTGAAGGAGCTTTTGTGTTGTCTCCATCTAATTTTACATTCATTTTTCGTGGAACCTATATATATATATATATATATATATATATATATATATATATATATATATATATATATTAATTATTTCACCCCAAGCAAATCAGTAAAGTCATTAAGACGTAAGGGGTTACTGAGTGTGAGGAAATATGAAAAAAAAAAGCATTATTAAGGAGAGAGAACAATAAAAAGACAAGAATTAAGAAGATAAAAGCTAACGATTGATATTGTATTTAAATTTTTGAAGACCACGGTTGACTGGGAAGCAAGACGCCGGAAGAGAGTTACACAACGTGCGAGAGAAGAAATCTTTACCATAGAACTTATGGTTACACCTAGCCATTTCAGCTGTAAGATGACGAGATCATGTCGACAATCTAGTACTACGCTTAAATTCATAAAGTCTAGCTACCAAAGAAGAAAGCTCATTAGAACAATTACCATGAAAATATTTATAGAAAATACACAGAGAATAGCAAGAGTGAAATTCTGAAACCTAGCTGCCATTCTAAAACTGGGCTTAAATCCATAAACAATAGAAGAAAAATATATATGCCATAAGTTAATATAATGGTCGAATACAAGAACATACACGTAGAAAACTAATAAAACGTAAAAGGAAGATGCAATGACAATAACTAAATAATCCATATCTTTTGGGCTCTTAGAATATTCCTTCAAACCATTTTAACCAACGAAAGTCATTATCATTTCAATAACGAAAACGGCAAGCCAGATAAGCCGGCAGATATCAAAGACACAGAAGTATTTTTTCTCTATTCTTAGGAATTACACAAAGACTAACAGCTTTGTTTGTTACTTTTCCTACCTCCATCCACTCCCTCTATAACCGCCGCCATTTTGCGTTGAAATACTTGCAAAGTGAGTGATTCGTCTTCGGAGATGATAAGATAGCCAGGCTTTTTTCGTCTCAATTTACACGCGGTTTGTACATTATGTGACAAACTTAATGTTTCTCGAAAAACAGAAAAAAAAACAGAGTTAATTTTTGGTGGTGGGTTTCCAACAGAAAATGTTTAATGTCGAGAAGAATTCAGCTTGTCGTCTGCTATCAATCAGTTTTCTGATTAGCCATTCTATAAAGAATGAACGAAAAGTGGAAAGTATTTATTCTTTTCTCTTATTCGCTTCTTATGTATCTTCTGACTATTAATGTATAAATCGATCTTGTATATGGGTCAACTCTTAGTATCTATTTATGATGTATCTCGTGTATAAGTCGATCTAAATCTAGCAGATAGATCACTGATCCTTTAAGAGGTTTTAGTATAGCAAAACGTTAAAAATTGAAAATTTATCTAACCTTTCTATAAACATGACGTACATATTAATAATACAATACTTTTATTTGACCTTGATGTGCGGCAAGTCCGCGAAACTTTGAAGTCGGTCTTACATATGTATTTCAATATTTTTTGATTTACTGAAAAATGTGGTACTACTGAAACTTAAAATTCCATGGACGTAACAAGTAAGCATCGGGAAAGTCTTAAAGTAAATGGTAACACAAGAAACACTTATACTCAGAATAAGAATTAGCTCGAATATCTTGGACGCATAATTGAGGAAGGAGTACTTGGAAAACCTAACACACACAGGGCATATCGAGAACAAGAAAGATAGGAGAAAGTAGGGAGCCACGTGTATGGAAAGCGGTACGGGGGACCGGAGGCTTGGTAAAGGAAAATGAAGACCTAAGCGCCACAAGAAACAGGAAGTTGTGAAGAGTCATGACCGTCCAAGCCCTGAAGGGACACGGCATATAGAAGAAGACTGTTGTTCTAGTTTTATACTGAGCACTGTCTCGACAACATTCTGCTTGTCTTGATATACGCTGAAACTCTACAAATTTACGTATACTCATAAGTGTTATTAAATTTGTAATATATATATATATATATATATATATATATATATATATATGCAAATATATAGAATAATATGTAGCGAAGGAATCATATTTTTAAAAAATGATTATATATATATATATATATATATATATACAGTGATGTTCGATAAAAGTGACTCACCTGATTTTTTTTTCTTAAAAATTTTTTCGCCTATTGTTTTGGGGTCAAACTAATTTTTAAGTTTACCAATATAAAGACCCCTTCCCGACCACCCAGTAAAAAAGTTTACTCACCCTAAGGTATTCTATTGATAATTATAATTTTGGATATAAATGAGATTTAGGGAAAAACTAAAAAAAAAGTGACTCACTTATTTCCTGCAACTAGTAATCAATAGAAACATAACCGAACAGCTTTAAATAAAGAATAATAGAGGTATAATTTATTTATAATAGGTAATATAGTTCGAAATATTTAATAATCTATGGGTCCTCCTTTATTTTGAATAACCTTTTCAACCCTTTTTGGTATTGACTTGATTAGGTTCTGGCAAATCTCATCTCCGAGCATTGAATTCCATTCGGATATGAAATTCACAATCAAATCCTCAACTGCTTTCTCGAGAGCCTGTACTTTATAATGCTCCATAAGTTTTCTATGGGGTTGAGGTCAGGAGATTGGGGCGGCCATGTCATAACACTTCTCATCAAAGTATTCCTTCATCAATTTTGATTTGTGATAGGGAGCATTATCCTGCATAAAAATGAGCTTAGTGGGGTCGATTTGCATGCTTTCAGCAGAAGGGAGCAGACAAGACTCTAAAATTCTCTTGTACTGCTCGCTCCTGATGGTCTTTTCAATAGGTTTTAAGAAACCAGTTCCATGAAAAGAAAAGCATCCCCAGAACATTATACTGAACGGATGCTTGACAGTACTTACTGCTAAATTCAAAGAGCTTTCAAAGCTTCTTCTTTGCATTTTAGGTCGCCTTTCCTTTGAATTTAGCTCATCTTTCTTTTCATCGGAGAAGAGAACACTTAGTAAAAAAAATCAGGTGAGTCACTTTTATCGAACAGCACTGAATATACTTTAAAAATTAGGAGATCAGTTAATTTCGCTACGTTAAGATATCCTCAGACAACTTTATCAATTGACCTCCTAGCGGTTTATTTTTTAAAAACTAAATGCTTACATCAGTTTATTTTTTTAAATGATTACATTAGATTATTTTTTTTTAAATAGAGCATTGGGAAGTCAATTGATAAGAATCGCTTGTGGGTACCGTAAGTTTGAAACCAAGGTAGCGAAATTAATTGATCTTCTGATTTTTATAGTTAAAAGCTCTATATGTTACTGTTACCTGGTCTGATTCAACTCTGATCATTTCTCTCTCTCTTATATATATATATATATATATATATATATGAAGAAATATAGTCTTAAGGTGTGCTATATTTATGTGATAAAGTGCTCAATGTCAGTGATAGAGCGTGTGTAAATATAAAATGAACATAGAAGTCAACACTTAGAGACGACAGTCTGTTTCATGCTAGATGCAATCGTCAGGGAATTGCCTGACGGTTGCATCTAGCATGAAACAGACTTTCCTCTCTAAGTGTTGACTTCTATGTTCACTTTATATATATATATATATATATATATATATATATATATATATATATATATATATATATATATAAATTATTATTATCATTATTATTATTATTATTATTATTATTAAATATAACAAACAACGAATGTCTATTATATTTGATCATGAGCCGTTCTAATGTTCGTATGCTTGCTTTAATTTCGAGTGAAAATAAATACTAAAATTGTCCAACATTTGGATATTTTTTAAGTTGGTCCATGATCTCAGCTTTCGACTCTCATGAGTCATCTTCGGAGCGTTTATACGGACATTTTAACAAAGATATTCATTATCGAAGATAATATTTTATGTTGATGTAGAAGATTGCTATGCGACGATAGCAGTCATGGAATAGCAAACGCAGGTCGTAAGTTTAAGATGCAGTTCTATGACGTCATACCACGTGAGAGATCAAAATATTTACAACAGAATATGTCTAGATGCAATGTAATGTATTGTGACTAGTTTGAAATGCAATTTTGTTGAGTCTGGATTTCTTTGTTTTAATGCATATTTTAACAATATATGTTTAAATAATGATCTGCTGCCCCAATACACTATATATATATATATATATATATATATATATATATATATATAACAGCGTTTACACCTAGCGAAGGATCGTTAATTAATTTGAAACTTTTAAAACCATTTATTTTACATTCAACATCATCACTTGATATGACACCAGAAGTGTTGAAACAAAATGGCTATTTTTGTAGTGATTTTATAACATATTTATGTTATAATATTTAAATAAATAATTATATATATATATATATATATATATATATATATATATATTTGTGTGTGTGTGTGTGTATTTAGGCAGCAATCCTTATTTCATGCACATTTCATTAAAAACGACTGAAAAGGTGCTTTTATTTAGTTTTTTATACAATTTCTCATGCGATCTAATAATTTTTTTCTTTTCGGATGATAAATTATATAAAAACTGTCCGAATGTTCTTTTTATCCGAGCGCTTTCGGCTATACATTTAGCCATTTTCAAGGATTATATTTTAACTGTTAAAATTAGAAATAGTTTGTTGTATGTATGTGTTATAAAATGTTTTCATTTTTCAAAACACGGTCATAGATATTATGTCCATGTTCAAAGTTAATATTATTAAGTGCTGGTTAGTTTATGTTGACATAGAAGTTTGCTATGCGACGATAACGATATATATATATATATATATATATATATATATATATATATATATATATATATATATATATATATGTGTGTGTGTGTGTGTGTGTGTGTGTGTGTGTATGTGTGTGTGAGTGTGTGTGTGTGTGTGTCCAAACAAATTTGATTAAAAAGATATGACAAAGTCTGTTTAATTTTTTTTATTATATTTTAACAATTTTTGGATCAGATGTTGAGTATTTTGTTCGAAGTTGTGACTAAACTTTCCAAAGTTCCTATTTTATTTTTGTTCAAGTCCTTTCGACTTTCGCAGTCATTATCAAGAACCGATGTGGTGCCTGTGTGGTCGTTAGAATTCCTTTGTCTGCATCTTGGTATTCTATGGGAATTGGACATTTGAAATGGTCAAGCGTTACGTCCTGGGATTGAGGCCGCCCTAAAGAATTCGATTTATTTGTGCATTAATTTAATTTAAATTTTATTTATGTATATAAGCTTTCGAAATACCTATTTTACCTGCGCTGAAACAACGTCCCCCCACTGTTGCTGTTGGAAACTATACAAATGTCTCAATGACCGAGCAGATATTTAAAAATTGTATCCAAATATAACCTTGTAATTAAGGTCTGCTCAGTATAGTTGCAGTATAAAACACAGGTGGGCTCTGTGGGTGTTGAATAAACACAAATATGCCTGAGTGAGCTTCTGCAATAAGGTTTGGCTAGCCACCCTAGTAGACTGATATACTCGAATACGAGTGGACAGCTATTATATATATATATATATATATATATATATATATATATATATATATATATATATATATATATATATGCAAGTTTCATTAAAAACGACAGACAAGGTACTACCGTTAAGTTTTTTATTTAATTTTTCTTGTGTACGAACAAGAGCTTTCTTTGCTGGACAAAGGGTGTGTAAGAACTGTCCAAATGTTTTATTTTTCCGAGAAGCTTTCGGCTATATCTTTAGCCATTATCAAGGCTGATTTGATTTTTCAGTTTAATTGAGTGTGTGCATTATGTATATGTCTTAGTGTGTAGTAGTGGTGTTTTAATTTCAAATACGATTAGCACGTTGTGGCTCCATTAGAACCCATTTAAACACACACAAAGATTTACCAGACTCCATTAGAAATATACTAGTAGAAAACACAAATATATTAATTGCTTCCACCTGTAAAAAAAGGTTAAAAATAATGGAGGCTTTAATAATAAAAAAGAAAAAGCCTACCCTCAACAATATTAACTACGAACAAAGCCACAACGTGCTAACCGTATTCGGAAATTAAAACACCACTACTACACACTAAGACATATACATAATGCACACACTCAATTAAGCTGAAAAATCAAATCATCCTTGATAATGGCTAAAGGTATAGCCGAAAGCGCTCGGAAAAATAAAACATTTGGACAGTTCTTACACACCCTTTGTCCAGCAAAGAAGGCTCTTGTTCATACACAAGAGAAATTAAATAAAAAACTTAACCGTAGTACCTTGTCTGTCGTTTTTAATGAAACTTGCATAAAAGAAGCATTGCTGCCTAAATATACAACTATATACAACTATATATATATATATATATATATATATATATATATATATATATATATATATATATATATATATAAACAAGTTTGATTTAAAAAAAACAATGTCCCTTTGTTTTTTTGTATTTTTCCAATTTTCATATAAGGTGCTGACTTTTGAGATCGAAGTTGTGGATAGACTGTCCAAAGTTCATATTTTATTTTTGTTCAATTACCTCCGACTTTCACAGTCATTATCAAGAACCTCTCTATGTGGTGGAGTATAATGCCTTCGTCTGCATCCTGTTATTCTTTGGGAAGCTGGACGTTTGAAATAATCAAGGGTGACATCATGGTTAACGGCTATTGGAAAAGACCCAGCACAAAAAGATTGCAATTTTCTATTTCTTAATTTAAATTAATTTTTATTTTATTTATTATTTTTGTATTATTATAATAAAATTTGTACGTACATTAACCATGTCACATGCGTTTTAATAGGTATGACATTTTATATTTCAAGAACAATTTTAGGTGAAAAGTAGTATGAAAATATCTTCATGCGACGCGTTTCGTCCTTTAGGACTTTATCAGACTAAGCTTATGTTTCCGACTGCACATGCGCGCGAACAAAAGAGAGAAGCTGAGATTTGAAAATGTTTTTTGTTCAATATGTATACTTTATTTCTTATATTTATGTTTCTTTAACTTTTGTTATTCAATAACCCACACTGAGATAATAAAAGATCTGCCAAGAATGGCGGAACGTTGTCAGAGCCTGAACGCAAAATTTCTGTAGATGATCTAGCGATTAAAAAACTCTGTAAATATTTTCGTCTTAGTAAATTAATTTCTCTTTTAATTCGTGTAGCATTTTTTTAATCAAAATTGTGTGTCAGTCTCATTACGGTGAGCAACAAATGTATTTAATGTGTAGTTTTGTAGAATATCCCTTAAAAGATTATATGAACACAAAAGAGATCTTTGAAAAAAATGTGTAGTTTTGTAGAATATCCCTTAAAAGATTATATGAACACAAAAGAGATCTTTGAAAAAATATAATGTGTAGTTTTGTAGAATATCCCCTAAAAGATTATATGAACACAAAAGAGATCTTTGAAAAAATATAATGTGTAGTTTTGTACAATAACCCTTAAAAGATTATATGAACACAAAAGAGATCTTTGAAAAAATATAATGTGTAGTTTTGTAGAATATCCCCTAAAAGATTATATGAACACAAAAGAGATCTTTGAAAAAATATAATCTGTAGTTTTGTAGAATATCCCCTAAAAGATTATATGAACACAAAAGAGATCTTTGAAAAAAATTAATGTGTAGTTTTGTAGAATATCCCTTAAAAGATTATATGAACACAAAACAGATCTTTGAAAAAATATAATGTGTAGTTTTGTACAATATCCCCTAAAAGATTATATGAACACAAAAGAGATCTTTGAAAAAATATAATGTGTAGTTTTGTAGAATATCCGTTAAAAGATTATATGAAAAAAAAGAGATCTTTGAAAAAATATGTGTAGTTTTGTACAATATCCCTTAAAAGATTATATGAACAGAAAAGAGATCTTTGAAAAAATATAATGTGTAGTTTTGTAGAATATCCCCTAAAAGATTATATGAACACAAAAGAGATCTTTGAAAAAATTTAATGTGTAGTTTTGTACAATATCCCCTATAAGATTATATGAACACAAAAGAGATCTTTGAAAAACAACATATAAATGTCATTTAATGAATAAACTTAGTTCGATGAAGTCCTAATGGGTGAAAGCCATACTTCTTACTTCTAATATATATATATATATATATATATATATATATATATATATATATATATATATATATATATATATATATATATATATATATATATACAACTTGTTAATACTGTTTATTATAAACACAGCATTTACTTAAATATTTGTGTCTATAAAAATCGGGGAGGTATAACTCCGTGATAATAAAACCTGAGGAGTGTTGTTCATTGTGTTTGTGGCAAAGTTAGTGGGTTAATGAATGAGGTTGTTGTAAGTGCATAAACAGAAGAATTAAGAAGTGCATATTATGAGGATATGTAGGATAGACAACGGTTGATCCTAGACTTGAAGTGGTTAAGACTGTAATTTTTAGAGAACTCCTGTTTAAAAAACCCTGGAGGAGTCTTTTGGACATGAGTAGAGGTTTATCTGTTGTTCTCTGTTTAGGATGGGCTTTCCGGTTCCTTCTAAAGTCCTTTCACTCACAGTAGCCCCTTATGTCTTAGTGGCATTATCGCCTTGCTTGGGGTGGAATGATTAAAAGAAAATTATCCGTCCTGAATTGCTTGAACCTTTTCTATACATATTTTCATATCGCATCGCCGAAAAGTTAGAAAAATAAAGCGAGATAACTTGAAGAAAATTCTGTGATCTTTTTTGTTTTTTCTTTGAATAATGTCCTGAGTGGAAAATCAAAGAAGTAAGATGTTACAAATGAAAAGATTGGAAATTTTCAAGGTTTTCAATTTCACTGTTGTCCTAATCTTTGTTGTCATATTCACGACGTTTTGGTCGTTGTACGCTTCTGCCTTCTTCAGGATCTGTCTATATTTCTGAGATGAGGTATTGTAACTATTTACTCAAATTACATTGATCAGAGTGTGACCCCATCTTTATTATCATTTTCAGGACGTCTCGGCTTTTGTACGCACCGGCCTTCTTCAGAATATCTCTATATTTCTGAGATGAGGTATTGTAATTATTTACAATATTTACATGATTCGGATTATTGTCCTCACCTTTGTTGCCATATTCACGACGTTTGTACGCTCCAGCATTATTCAGGTGATTGGAATTTCAAATTACACAAAATTCCAATACAACGGCCGAAACGTCGTGAATATGTCAACAAAGATGAGGACGATATTTCGAACAATTTAAATAGTGTAAATAATTTCATGGCATTTGTTTCGCGGAGTTCTCGTCTTTGGCATCTAGACTTTTTCAAAATGGCTAAATGTAACCGCAAGTTCTATGCTAAAAGTTCCTTCGTTCGCACTTCTCACTTGTGGAACTTTCTTCCGCCTTCTTGCTTTCCAGTCAACTTTGATCTTCAAAGATTTAAATGAAAAGTCAAATGTCGTATCCTGGCCGGCGTGCAGCTTACAACAATATGCACCCGCTAAAGAAAGTAGTTCTTTATTCTCTCTTTTTTTATTTTTTAAATAGATATCACCCCAAGCAAGGTAGTAAAGCCACTAAGACACAAGGCGTTACTAAGTGTGGAAGAATTAAGAACAGAAACATTACTAATCAGTGGGAAGAGTAATCAGGGAGACAGGAGATAGCGACTGACATTGCATTTAAGTTTTTGCAGATTAAAGTTGGCTGGAAAGCATGGAGCCGAAAGGGAGTTCCACAAGCGAGAAGTGCGAGAAAAGAAATTGTTACGGTCACATCTAGCCAACTAGTAGTTTGATGAGATCCCGACGCTAATTTAGTACTGCCTTAAATTCAGAAAGTCTAGGTACCACAGCGAAGAACTCACCCGAACAATTACCATAAATTACTTATAGAAAAAACAGAAAGAGAGGCAGCCTTAAGGCGGTGAGAATGTGACTGAAGCCGAGCTGCCAGATCAGGGCCGATAATATTGCTGATTCTTCTTTAGCTTTTACCAAAGAGCTCAAGGTAAATGGCAGCGGCACCGGACCATATGTGGCAGCAATATTCTAAACATGGACGAATGGTAGACTTATAGATATGCCTGATATATTTCAGGGAGAAAAAAGTCGCTTATGAAATATTTTCTATATATATAATTAAAAGTAAGAGTGCAATTTGATTAAGCAGAGAAAAGGGAAACTGAAAATAAAAATTATGCTATATTGACTATAAAAAAGTAATTAAAAAAAACAGCAGAGATGTCTAAAATCTAAACTTGTATATTTAAGAACGTAGTTCGTCAGGATTTTGATGGAATTAGAGGAGCCACCAATCTTTAATATCAGAGTACATAACCTAAGGAATCTACGTTACGCGGCTGACACTGTGTTGAGGGCATATGAAAAAAGAGAAATGCAATAATTATGAGACAAGTCCGATGATGATAATGGCGGACATAATCTTAACAACATAAAATAACGATCCGGCATTCTTTCTTTCTTTCTTTCTTTCTTTCTTTCTTTCTTTCTTTCTTTCTTTCTTTCTATCTATCTATCTATCTATCTATCTCAACCTATTTGCATCTATGTATCTACTTCAATCTATTCATTATCTATCTATCTATCTATCTATCTATCTATCTATCTATCTATCTATGTTCATCCAAAACCTTTCCCTCTTCGCATCCAATAAAAACACCAAAGTAATTTACTTGCTACCCCTCACCTCATAAAAAGGCACATTCTAACAATGTAAATGCTGACCCCGATCCAACCTCTTCCCTCAGCCAAACTCCTGACTCCCAACAACATTGGTAAAACACTCGACTGTGAAAATCAACCCTTTTTTTTTTGCCTGGCGCCATTTTTTTTTTACGAGGACCAGTGCCTTCTTTCCTCCTTCCGCCATCCCGCGCCTATTACTCTGCATTTTATTTCCTATCTCTTTATGCATTTTCGCTTTGTGGGGGCAATATTAACGTTTATGTTACTTACCAGGATCGGGTAGGTTTTCGGGGTAGGGACCGGGTCCCTATTGGCGGATGTTTGACTTTAATATCACCAACAAGAATATTGACGTAATACATCATGTCGGCTTATCTTTTTTGTATGATGATTTTTTTTATTATCTGCGTCCATTCCAAAATATGTCTCTACCTAAATAAATTGGGCCATTCGTAAAAAAAAAATAAAAAGTGTACATTTGCATTCTTTACACCTTTCATAGGCTGTGACATTTCCGTTTGATTTGTTTGTTTAACGGCATATCAACTGCTCATAGATCATTTAATACTGAAATTTAATTTTCTTGGGAGCTTTGAAGTGGTAAAAGGATATACGTTATTCTGCTTTCACAATGGAATACATGGTAGATGATACTCAGCTTTTTTGCATATACATGTTTTGTTATATGATTAATAGAGGTGGTGATATGTGTGTTTTATATTGTAGTTTTGGTGAAGTTATATTTTGGAAAACAGTTTGTAGGATATTATATGGATTAATGTTGGTTGGTTGATTTTGTTTAGCGGCATATCAACCTCTATGGGTTATTTAATGCCGAAATCTAAATATTTTGAACACAATTTTATCGCTTCAACTAAATATATACTATAAATAGGTATTGGTGGTTGGTTGATTTTGTTTAGCGGCATATCAACCTCTATGGGTTATTTAATGCCGAAATCTAAATATTTTGAACACAATTTTATGGCTTCAACTAAATATATACTATAAATAGTTATTGTTGGTTGGTTGATTTTGTTTAGCGGCATATCAACCTCTATGGGTTATTTAATGCCGAAATCTAAATATTTTGAACACAATTTTATGGCTTCAACTAAATATATACTATAAATAGGTATTGTTGGTTGCTTGATTTTGTTTAGCGGCATATCAACCTCTATGGGTTATTTAATGTCGAAATCTAAATATTTTGAACACAATTTTATCGCTTCAACTAAATATATACTATAAATAGGTATTGTTGGTTGGTTGATTTTGTTTAGCGGCATATCAACCTATATGGATTATTTAATGCTGAATTCTAAATATGTTGAACAGAATTTTATGGCTTCAACTATTATTATTATTATTATTATTATTATTAGTGTTACAGTTTGACGCAGCCAATGGAAATTCAGTTCTTGAATCAAGGCGTCAACAAAACTCCTCACATCTCAAGAACTTTCCAATGAATACACGCAGAATAAAAGATGGTAGTTTTCTGGAGCTCTGCAATCTTACTCTCAGTTCAAATCGATTTTTCATTTTTGTAGGTGGTGTCCCAAGTGCATCCATTATAACAGGAATTAGTTTTTCATTCATGTTCCATAGCTCCTTCCGCTCCTCAGACAGATCCTAATATATTTTTTCTATTTTTTCAGTTCCTTTCTATTCTATACTTGTATTACAATTATTAATTTGGCATTTGCCATTCTCCTTATCTATAACAAGAAGGCTTGGTTTTCGTTTGTGTATTTGTTTTGTTTGTTTAACGGCACATCAACTCCTTATGGGTCATTTAATGCCGAAATGTAATTTTCTTGGGAGCTTTGAAGTAATACAATATGGTAGATAATACTTAGTTTTATGCATACACATGTTTCTCTGGACATAATTACTAGAGGTAGTATTACAATTAAGGTTTTTATTCAAATTTTCTTATGATTTCTTTTCTGGACATACAACTACATGTCTAACAAGAAGACTCACGTTATATCACTCAGACCATAGTTCAACTAGGTCATGGTTAAATACACATGAAAAGCTATCAAACTCCATCCGCAACATACTCGTGGGAATTGCAAATATAATAGCCACATACACATGTTAAAAATAATGGATGCATTAATAATAAAAACAAAAAGACCAACACTCAATAACAACAACTATGAACAGGGCCACAGAGTGATGACCGTGTTTGGAAAATAATAATGATAAAAATAATCCTATCTCTCCAGATACATATAGAAAAATGTAAGCACTCCCGTAAAAATTCAAACACAGCAAATATCCTTGAAATTGTGTAATAGAATAGTCGAAAGGGCTCGGATATATAGAACATTTTAATAGTTTTTACATACTTTATGACCAGAAATACGAACACAAGAAAAATTAAGTCCACTTATAGGAAAACAAGAAAAATTGAATAAAAAGCTTAATCACAGTGCCTTGTCAGTCGTCTTTAAATTGCCCGCTGGCCAAATACACTATATATATATATATATATATATATATATATATATATATATATATATATATATATATATATGAAGAAATATAGTCTTAAAGTGTGCTATATTTAGGGGATAAAGTGCTCAATATCATAGATAGAGCATGTGTAAATATAACTTTTATATATATATATATATATATATATATATATATATATATATATATATATATAGCATAATAAGAAGCCACGTATACTTTCTTGATATGTATATAATATGGATAAAACAACTGAAAAGTTGCAAATTAAAAGAAAAAAATTGGGTGTTTTTTTTTTGTGAAAGTATTTATTTATGTTTTTATATATTTGATATTTCAGACCGCCTCGGTCCTTCCTCAGAAATTAATTGAATAACCTGTATTTGGAAGTTTGTTTACAAGTAGCGTCCGTCGTGAGACGCGGGCGTCACGTGATGTGGACGGACGCTGCTTGTAAACAAACTTCCAAATACAGTTATTCAATTAATTTCTGAGGAAGGACCGAGGCGGTCTGAAATATCAAATATATAAAAACATGTAAATAAATACTTAAAAAAAAAAATAACACCCAATTTTTTTCTTTTAATTTGCAACTTTTCAGTTGTTTTATCCATATTATATATATATATATATATATATATATATATATATATATATATATATATATATATATATATATATATATATATATATATATTGTGTATTTGGCCAGCGGGCAATTTCTCTTTTATACAACTTTCATTTATATTCAGTTATATATGTGGTTGTATCTCCAAATCCCAATGTGGAGTTCGATAACAGACAGACAGAGGTTACAACTTTATATACATGGATTAAAGGATACAGATGTCGAAGCATTTTGCGTTATTACAAGTGTTCAAACTGATAGATCCAAACACTACTGAAAACGTGGGCCAAAGTAATCGCTAACAATAAAGCATTATCTGTCTATATTTCTGGGATGAGATATTGTAATTTTTAGCACTATTTACATTGGACTTTTGTTCTCGTCTTTGTTGCCATATTCACGACGTTTCAGCCGTTGTACACTCCTGCTTTCTTCAGTGATTAGAATTTCGAACTAAACTCTTTATTTCGTCCACCGGGGTAGATTGTTCAGTTGTTTTTTTTTGTTTTTTTTTACAATGTATGCCATGTCTTCAATTTCACCGTAAAATTTTAATGCTGGTATTTTTTATATAAAAATCTATTACTGGTATTTTTACTATAAAAACGTACTTTCATATTTTCCTAGTCTTTTGATTTTTGTTTGGGATTCACTATTTGCCCATAACTGGGATCCTAACAGGTGCTTCTACACCGGGTCAGGGTGAACCTAGGAACAACAGCAATTAAGAGGTGGTTCCACACTCCTCAAAACGTACAATTTCCCGATCAGAGGCCTTACTGCCGGATGTAGTTTATCGTCATACCCAGACTACATTACTGCTGAGTAGTGAGTTCAAGAGTCACTGGATTCCCATCCAAAAATTTGACATTAAATCAGTCAACAGGTATTGGCATAACGTAAAATTAACCACCCAAATCTTTTACTACTTGATTGGCAATTAGATCTCACCGTTTGTACTGTTGAAATAGGTGGATGTAACCGTAAGTTGTATTTTATAGTTTCTTCTGTCGTACTTCTCGCCTGTGGAACACTCTAAGGTTTAAATTTAATTTAAATCAAAGGAAAAAAATTAAGTGGGGTGTTGTGCCCCCGAGGAACTCTTTTGATCAAAATGATCTTACCGATGTGACCTCCATCTTCTGGCTTTCTCCTTCTATATTTTGATAGGAGTCATTCCTCTGTTCAAATTTAAATTTAATTTAAACCAAAGGGGGAAAGATAATCAAAATGAAATATACTTATTCAAGTACACTAAGAGTCATTCCATTGTTCAAATTTAAATTTAATTTTATCAAAGGGAAAACAAATTTCAGTTTGTGCCCACCGAGGACCTCCCTTTAATCAAAATATAATATACTTATCCAAGTACCCTGGGTGATGTAGTTTCACAGTATATATGGTTATGGGGGTCGATCGCAACAATCTTAGGACGAGTTCGATAAGAAACAGAGAGATAGAGACTACAACTTTGGTCTACTTAGTGTATTGAGCACTTTACGTAGTTGCCTTTTACTCGTTTTGGAGGTTTTTTTCTTTGGACTTTGAGCTTGAACTCTAGACGATTGTTTTCGCCTTAGTTTAATATTCTTGGTTCTTTCTTTTTTTATTCCTCATTTTTCCTTGGGTACCGATTTGTTCTACTGCAAGTCGCACTATCCAATGTTTTTTCAAGCAAGTACCACCATTTATATATATATATATATGTATATATATATATATATATATATATATATATATATATATATATATATATATATATATATATATATATATATATATGTATAAATATATATATTAGGTTGGTGCAAAAATAATGTCGTTTTCTCACATGAAGTTGAACGTCAAAAAACGACATTATTTTTGCACCAACCTAATATATATATATAAAAAATATTCGAATAATATTAGGAACTGCTTATGTTTGTTTAAAATTATGTTTTGAAGACGTTTTTCATTCCTGCTTGAATTTTTTCTTATAATCTGCGTCGAAAGAGAGTAAGCATTTTTTTAAAAACTCTAGCCCCTCCTTCCACCCACACAATAGCCGCACCCAAAATACATACACACACGCACACACACACATACGCACGAGCGTGCACGCGCGCAATAACAAAAAAAATCACCGCCCAAATTCTTTCCTTTTGATGTCTCAACTTTTCCCCACCCGCATTAGCCTTCGCTTAAAACTTCACCCTATTTGGCCGAGGGTAAGGACCACCATCGACGCTAGAGACGCGAAACAAAATAATCTATTATTCGAATGCACATTTAAAATCAAGATGCTGACAAGGAGACGAAAGGATATTTTCATTCGTTTGAGACAAAAGTGTAGCAACTGTAACCAATCTGATGACGAATATTTGGAAGACTTTAACGTCAAGAAAAGAAAACTGAAATGCTCTAGACATGTCATATAAGCCAAAACTCTTTCCTCAAACGCATAAATAACCTGCCGAAGAGTGTACTCCGATCTTTTGTGAACATCTATCCTCAGGATACAACGGTCAAGGGAGATCTAGCCAGAGCAGTTGATCTCCCCTCTGACTGTTGAATCAACAATATAGTTATTCACAAACGATCTTTTCGGCAGATCATTTATATGATAATGGAAAGAGTCTTGGTTCACATTTAAAATCAAGATTCCGACAAGCAGACGACAGGATATTTTCATTCGTTTCAGACAAAAGTTTAGCAACTGTATCCAAACTATTGACGTGATTCATTCACAAAATACATGATCAGTTGGATTGCATTGGTTAGACAACATCCGAAGATAACTGTCAGAAGAACTCGAGACATTAGCGCAGATTGACTTTCTCCATTTTTAGGAAATCAACATGGCACTCGATGTGAAAGCTGGGGTTTGATGTGATAAGTAAAGACACTAAAAATTAGATTGATAGCTTTTACAAATTCTTAGGTATTTACTTTTAAAGACCGTCTGAAAACGTACAGAAATACATAATTTCCGCAGGTATTTGTTTACAAATTGGCTTCAAAATTTTACTACTTCAAGAATAAATCCAAATAAATCTGGTGAAAATTCTAGGTCTGCTCATTTAAATTTTTGAAGATTGTAGTTATTAGGGAAGCACAAGAAGAGGTGGCGGTTGCATTTAGCTATTTCAACAGTAAACAGGTGGGACCTAGTTGCCAATCTAGTAGCACGCTTAAAGTCATGTAGTCGGGGCACCAGGGAAAAAGCTCGTTAGAGCAGTTGCCATGAAAATATTTGTAGAAAAGACAAAGAGAGGCCACGTCATGTCGGTGAGAAAGTGACTGAAGTCGAGATGCCAAGTCAGGATCGATTACATTACAGTTCATTCTCTGGATTTTGTCAAGAACCACGAGATATATAGCAGGAGCACCAGACCGCATATGGAAGCAGTATTCAATGAACGGACGAATGGTAGATTTGTAAATGTGCAAGATAGACTTTGACGTAAAAAAAACTTCTGGCATAGTGACTCAACTTTCCTTGCAGTAGATGCAGCTATTGATTCGATGTAGTCGCTCCGCTTCAAGTTAGTTGACAACATGAGGCCAAGATGGCGCAGATGGCAGGCAGAAAAGGTTTTGTATGCTGGTTAAATGAGAGCAGTTTTTTCTTGGAGGCGTTAAAATTTACAAGGAATTTCCTGCGCCAGTTAACCACCGATTGGCGGTCCCTTTCAAGAGCAGGTTTACTTTGTAAGCTAAGATGGATTTGCTATTGAGGCAGGAGTAAATGGTAGTGTCATCTACATAAATGCCTACTTAGGGGACACACGCGTTTACATATATATATATATATATATATATATATATATATATATATATATATATATATATATATATATACAGGGTGCGATGGATGAGTTGCCGTCTGAATTACTTAAAAATGAAAATAACACTGACATCTCATTTTGACAGGTATATTTTACCAATATTACACAAAAAATATCCTGATATACTAAAGAGTAAATTTATTGAATATCTGTCTATATTTCTGAGATGAGGTATAATGTACACTATTTACATTATTCGGACTATTGTCCTCATCTTTGTCACCATATTTATTACAACGTTTCGGCCCTTCAGTATCTGTCTATATTTCTGAGATGAGGTATTATGTACACTATTTACATTATTCGGACTATTGTCCCCATCTTTGTCGCCATATTTATTACAATGTTTCGGCTCTTCAGTATCTGTCTATATGTCTGAGATGAGGTATTATGTACACAATTTACATTATTCGGACTATTGTCCTCATCTTTGTCGCCATATTTATTACAACGTTTCGGCTCTTCAGTATCTGTCTATATTTCTGAGATGAGGTATTATGTACACAATTTACATTATTCGAACTATTATCCGAAACTTTGTCGTCATATTTATTACAACGTTTTGACCGTTGTACGCTCCGGCCTTCTTCAGATGATTGGAATGTCGAACTGAACACTTTATTTCGCTCACTATATTTAGTATATCAGGATATATATATATATATATATATATATATATATATATATATATATATATATATATATATATATATATATATATGTATATAGCCGGCCTCTCGTATTCGAGGATACCTGTCTACTAGGGCGGCTAGCTAATCCTTATTGTAGACGCTTGCTCAGGCGCATTTGTGTTTATTCAACACCTACGCAGGTCCCACATTTGGTTTATATACTGCAACTATGATGAGCAGACCTTAGTTACAGTTTCTGGGAAAGAGCGTGTTATCTAGCATGATCAACAATTTGAACAAGGCCAGCACGCTCAATCCCTCGGCCTCGATGACTTGTGACTTCGTCCTAGGACATCTCTCGACGGCCCCCAAGGGTTCCGTCTACCCTATTTTCAAAGGTGCCGCATGCTGGAAACGACTCCTCCAGTCCGATAACATCAGGAAGTCTCCAGACAAATCGGCTATGGTGAAATTCGCAACCGGGTCTCAGGGTCAGTACGCGGACGTTCTAACCACTCGGTTATATATATTAATAAATATACATATACCTACGTTGGATGTGCGACTTAAGTTTCGTTGGTTACCCAACTCGTCGGGTACAAGAAATGGCTTATTGTTTATTTTTTAAAATAAAGAATAAGCTATATCTTACGCCCGACGACTTGGGTAACCAACGAATTTAAAACCGCACACCAAATGTAGATATATGTATGTTTATATTCATATACATATATTTATATATTCATTATATATATTTATTATATTATTTATATATTTCTTAGCTCAGTCTAACCACATTGAGCACTATTATGTCTACACCTGTTGGCAAAATTTATTTGTTTACCAGAGTATGCACGACCGTATATATATAAATAGCCGAGAAAAATATCAACATTCATCGCTTGACGATTGCGTCTAGCATGAAACAGACTGTCGCCTCTAAGTGTTGACGTCTATGTTTACTTTTATATATATATATATATATATATATATGTGTGTGTGTGTGTGTGTGTGTGTGTGTGTGTGTGTGTGTGTGTGTGTGTGTGTGTAAAATTATTTTTAAATTTAATTCATTAATTTCAGTGCGGGGGCGTGTATTTTTATGCGTGTAGATATATGGATGAAAATTCTTACTACTTTATTAAGTTGGAACTGGGGAACAGTCTTTTCCAGGCATTTTGCGAGTGTGGAAAAGTATGTGGCTCAGTTGGTGGACTAAAACGACACAGGAAAGTTCAGCAAAATAGGACTGTAACATCTGCGCGAGACAGGGTATGACCCCAGCAGGACTAAAATGCCCGCATGCGCACTGCCCATATTTGAGATTCAATCAAGCGATGGCATTACTCGAAATCGACTCGAAGCCATGATGTTTATTTTATGCGTGTCTACATATCACGAGGAAAATTCTTACTACTTTGTAAATATTCCGGAATATTTTGACTTTTAAAGGCGAAGTAATTTATAAACACGAAACGCATTACGCAAATATTTGCATGTTTTTGTAAACAAAAATTTAGGTTTCGTTAAAGAATAAAGTACTTATATTACAATACATAAATACATAAATTTGGAAAGCAATTTACGTCTGTGCACATTAATATATATATATATATATATATATATATATATATATTTATATATATATATATATGTATTAGTAATAAAAAATAAATGCGTGTGTGTGTGTGTGTGTGTGTGTGTGTGTGTGTGTGTGTGTGTGTGTGTGAGTGTGTATTGACACTGGGTATCCACTAAAAATAACGTTTAAATAAATAAATAAATATAATCCATCAATTCTTTTGAAATTGCTTTGTTTACGTTTCGAAAACTGTTGTAACCTAGGGAAGGTTACTGAATAGAATAATCACACGAAGGTTGATAATGAACAATAATACTTAGGGCTCGAACAGCGGCGTGAAGAAGTAGTCAACTGCTAGAAGTGAGTCAAGTGAATTCCACAACGAGTCTCCAACTGCAGACCAACATACAGTATTTACTACTGTGTTTATATGAATAAGGACATATCCATTATCGCCCGTAGTTATTCTACAACAGAAACGAAATAGAGTAGATATGCATTTTGAGAAAAATCTGAACGAATGAATGTGCTTTAAGGGCAAAAAAGAACCTTATTTTATTTCATGTTCTCGAGTACTTAATTCCGGCAGATGAAATAAATACTTTTTAAAATAAACAGAGTGTCTACTCAAATACGGGTATCAAATAAATGTAACAATTGCAGAATGATATATATATATATATACCAATCCCACATATATACCAATCCCACATATATATGTATGTATGTAAAATTAAAGAGCCAGGCAAACCTACTAGGTTTCAACTACGCGGATCGTCAGGGTACGTTCCGCGTAGGTGAAACGTAGTTATGTTTGCTTGGCTCTTTAGGTTCATAGTTAAATTTGCTCTACTTAGTGTATTGAGCACTTTGCTTAGTTACTTTTGCTTTACTCGTGTTGGAGGTTTTTTTCTTTGGACTCTGAGCTTGGATTCTTGGATTCTTTTTTTTATTCCTTATTTTTCCTTGGGTATTGGTTTGTTCATTTACAAGCCAAAACACCTAAGGTTTTTCCAGACGAATATAATTATATATATATATATATATATATATATATATATATGTGTGTGTGTGTGTGTGTGTGTGTGTGTGTGTGTGTGTGTGTGTGTGTGTGTGTATGTATATATATATATATGCATACACACATACACACACACACACACACACACACACATATATATATATATATATATATATATATATATATATATATACACATCACATACACTCTCAAAGGACTAAAAGATAACATACACTTAACACGCACATCACTTTCCCAGCAACCAATAAATATGTCAAAATGACCAAGGAATGAATTCTTAGTCAGGAGTCTCCCAACCTCTATCTTAAAAACAACTTGAAAGAGGCCGTTTGACCAACACAAGGACTGACCGAAATTAACGATAAAAACAATGAAAACTACAGATAAAGTTCAATTTCTGCAGAAACAGTCATTCACTCTTGTAGTTCACGGCTACTAACAAGCAGGGATTTTTTCTCCTGGTGATTTCTGAAAATAGTCGAGGAACCTAATTAAAAAAAAAAATAATATTGAACCCAGTGTGTCTGAAAACTTTAATTTCTTATATTTTTTATTGTTCTAAACACACACACACACACACACACACACACACACACACACACACACACACACACACACACACACACACACACAGAGATAATCATATATATATATATATATATATATATATATATATATATATATATATATATATATATATATATAAAGCTCAAACACTAATGTTCCATGGTTATAATTTATTACATTGGAATCGTAATCACGATCCAATTCATCAGACCTACAAACTCAAAAAGAAATCGGAAAATATAACTCCGGGTATAAAAAATAAAATTTTTAATGAGAGTGTATGTGTGGGAGTGGGAAACAAGTGTGAGAGGAAAATGTATGAAAGTTTTAGAGAGGGGGTGTAGCAAAAGAAAGAAGAACAGGAAGGCCTAAAGGTTTTAAAGTGAGGAGTTAAATAACAGTTTAAATAAGTGAGATACAGATAAATATGAATTATTTTTCAATGCATAATTCGCTACCGAATCGCTGACCTAAATTAAAATTAAAAATAGAAACCGGAAATAGATTTGTGGTGACACTACGCACAATAAAAAATGATATGATTTAAACTAAAATCCAGAACATGAGAGAGAGAGAGAAGAAAAAAAAAAGATGGCGTTGGCGTTTCAAATAAAAAACGAATGGCATTTATAAGAGAACCGATGTGTAATCAATAAAATTTGACGAAGCAAGTAATATCACCTACAGGTTACAAATTTAACATAAACATAAAAATTAACGAATATTTAATCTAGTAAGGACCTACTACTTTTTGCCCCAAAACACATACGTAGATACACACATACGCAAGAACATATCTATATTTACTCGTATACATGAGTGTATGTATATACATACACATACACTCATGCATACAGATACACATACACACATATACACAGAGACATACACATATGTGCACATAAACATATATACATAAAACCTTACACACACACACACACACACACACACACACACACACACACACACATATATATATATGTATATATGTATATGTTGATACCATTACTGGAGGCCTGAATTATCTTTTTCCTCTCACTATTGCTCAGTTGAGAATAATGCAAATAGTGTACATAATATTTCATCTCAGAAATATAGACAGATACTGAAAGGCCGAAACGTTGTAATAAATATGGCGTCAAAGATGAGGATAATTGTCCGAATAATGTAAACAGTGTACATAATACCTCATCTCAGAAATATAGACAGATACTGAAAGGCCGAAACGTTGTAATAAATATGGTGACAAAGATAAGGATAATAGTCCGAATAATGTAAATAATGTAACTATAAACTATTTATCTAAAACAACATACGCTAAGTTTGCAGGTATAAAATCGCGTACAAAATATTTGCATTTCGGCATTGAATGGCCCATGCGTAGTGCCTGGGTTTGGTTTGATTTACGGCATATCAACCTCAATGTGTCATTTAATGTCGACAATTTTTATTTTTCCTGGTAATATTTTTGTTTTGTCAAAAATCTATTTCTGGTAATATTTTTTTCCTCAAAAATGTATACCTGGTAATCTTATTTTAAAAAATGTATTGCTGGTAATAATTTTTTTAAAAACTTATTGCTGGTAATAATTTTTCTACTTCAAAAATTTACTTCTCGTAATAATTTTTTTTCAAAGTATTTCTAGTATTAAAACCTAGTTTTACACTTCCATAATGCTTTTTACTTCAGTTTTCGGGGTTAACTATTTGCCCATAGCTGGGACCCTAAAAGGAGCTACCACCCCGGCTCAGGGTGGATCTGGGAACACCAGCAATTAAGAGGTGGTTCCACGCTCCTCAAAGCCTTCTGATCAGAGGCCTTACTGTTGAACGTAGTTTATCGTCTTACCCAGGACACGGATGTAGTTTATTGTCATATCCAGGACGCCGTAGTGCTTGGGCTTTGTCCTTTGTTAGGAGCAGCGGCTGGGGGCTTTAAAGTGGCTTATACTAAGTCTGGGGGTGTATCATCATCACAGTTCTGTTTTTAGAAAATGTCTTAAACTTTATATTTTATGTCTTGTTACACAGTATTTTCAATGGTTGTATCGATCTATGCGTTATTAAAAACGGTTATTGTACGTAGGAAAGAAAATTTATGCTAAGTGTATGGTCACCAATACTATTTTTCAAAACTGTTTTTAGAAGGGTCTGAAATGTTTCTAAAGTGTTTAGGATGAAACTTTAAAGCATATTGGATTTTAACAATCAAAATAGGTATTTATAAGCACTTTTTTGTTGGGGGTTACAAGTATTCGCGGATTCTAACTATTCGCGGCCGGTCCTGGTCCCTAACTCCCACGAATACGGGGGAATCACTGTATATACAATAGTGGCTCATGTGCAATATAGGTAAACAATTCAACTCAAAAAATTGAAAATAAATACAATATATCTAAATGCAAATTAGCGACATATCATAAAATATCATTCCATCTTATATCAACAATGTTTTTTTTTGCAATTTTTAACATCAACTTGAAATTTTTCTTGTAAAATTTGAAGAATTTTAACACTTAACATTATAGATAAAAAATAGAGAATTTTTATATATTTTTTTTTCGAGGCTTAGCAAGACAAATTCACGGATTTGGAGTAAAAAAAATGGCGTCAAAGTCCGCGAAAATTTCTTATCCGTTAATAATCAGTTGTGCTTAGTTTAATATGTAACGTATATGTAACGTATGTAGAAAAAAAAGCAAATGTTGATAAGATAGCGAGGGTGACAAGAAAATGTATGCTAAGTGTATGGTCACCAATACTATTTCCCAAAAATGTTTTTAAAAGGATCTGAAATGTTTCTAAAGTTCTTAGGATAAAAGTTTAAGGCACATGGGGTTTTAATAATCAAAATAGGTATTTGTAAGCACTTTTTTTGTTGAGGTTTACAAGTATTCGCAGATCCTAACTATTTGCGGTCTGTTCTGGTTCCTAACCCCAGCGGAAATAGGGGAATCACTGTTGTCCTTGTTTTAATGTTAATATTTTTAACTGCCATCTTTTATTCCAAGACCTGCAACTCCAGCAATTAAAAGTTACCACTCTTCCTACTCATTCTCGAAAAACATAATTTTGAAAAAGTTTGAAGTCGTTGCAAATTTTTTAAAAATGTTTGGAAAATTTGCCGATAGGTTTATTTATATGTGCTTGTTCACAGACTTTTTTTAATAAATTTATGAATAAGAAAGATAATTTTCACATTTATTTAATTATAAAAAAAAACAAAAATTAATTATAGTTGGCTCAGATATCTTTGTAATGTTGTAAATATAGCATTATTCTTGTAAATAAGCAGTCTAATGAATAAATAGTGTTTAACATCTTTGTTGTCATGTCTCAAGAATAAAGAAAATGTATAAATCTACTTTAATATTTTGGGGCTTTTTTAAAAATTCGAATTATAGCTTTTTAAAACAATAAAAGGTTTAAAATGGGATAATCATAATTTTAATACCGTAGGAGAGTAAAGTGTATACAGTAATAGCGGCGTCAAGGGAATGGCCATCCTTTTAATATACCGTAGTTTTGCGGACGAGCAGTTTAAACTGGTCACTCCAAGATAGATGCAGAAGACTCCAACTACAAACAAAACACAAAAGTTAAATGTTTAACACCGGAAGAAGAAATTCTTTCCCTTAAATATTATGTTGAACTAACATTTCCTCCTTTGAGGAAGAACGCGAAACCCGAAACACCTGTAGCAAAATATACAGAATAAAGTACATCTAAAAATTCCACATTATAATAAAAAATATTAGCGGCTTTTCTCTCTTTAAAATGTATAATTTTCTCTCATTGGAACATCAATAAACTCTCCCTTATATATATATATATATATATATATATATATATATATATATATATATATATA
>OZ038511.1:68690619-68738119 GCA_964036315.1 Acanthosepion esculentum | reverse complement strand
GTTTCTATCTATCTATCTATCTATCTATCTATCTATCTATCTATCTATCTATCTACCTCAGTCTGTTTCTATCTATCTATCTATCTATCTATCTATCTATCTATCTATCTATCTACCTCAGTCTGTTTCTATCTATCTATCTATCTATCTATCTATCTATCTATCTATCTATCTATATAAGTCTGTTTCTATCTATCTATCTATCTATCTATCTATCTATCTATCTATCTATCTATCTATTTCAGTCTGTTTCCATCTATCTATCTATCTATCTATCTATCTATCTATCTATCTATCTATCTATCTATCTCAGTCTGTTTCTATCTATCTATCTATCTATCTATCTATCTATCTATCTATCTATCTATCTATCTATCTCAGTCTGTTTCTATCTATCTATCTATCTATCTATCTATCTATCTATCTATCTATCTATATATATGTATATATATATATATATATATATATATATATATATATATATATGAGGAAAAATATGGAAAAATAAAAAAATCCGAATATGCAAGTTTACTGTTTTTAATGTTGTTTCAATGTCGACGTCAGACGTTTCGGTCTAGTAGACCTTCTTCAGGACATAGTTATTAAAACATAATTAAAATTAGACGATATTCATGTCAACATGAAATGACGATAGACACAAGAATAATCAAAACAAAATGACTGAATTTTAAGATCAGCGTTCCGTTTTGAAATGCGATCACGGATTCGGGTTTTTGTTTTTTCATATTTTTCCTCATACTGTCGGATCTATATCCACATATTTGCTTACACACACACACACACACACACATACACACACACACACACACCCACACATACACACACACACACACATATATATATATATATATATATATATATATATATATGTATATATATATATATATATATATATATATATATATATATATATATATATATAAACTTGTAGCGTCTGTTTGTTATCGAACTCCTCCTAGGGTTTTAGAGATAGACCCCCACAACCATATATATTCCGAAATTACATTACCCAGGGTACTGGGATAAGTATATTTCATTTTGATCAAAGGGGGTCCCCGGGGTGCGCACAAATCGCCCACTGAAATCATTTTCCCTTTGATATAAATTAAATTTAATTTTGAACAGGGAAATGATTCCTAGGTTACTTGGATAAGTATATTTTATCTTAATCAAAGGGGCTGCATCATTTTTTTCGACAAATTATAACAATGTTTTCAAATCAATCATCAATTTCTTACCTATATATATGTGTGACTCGCAGCAAGTCGCGGGTAATTCGGCTCATAGTAGCAGTAGTAATAATAATAATAACAATTATTATTATTATTATTATTATTATTATTATTATTATTATTATTGTTGTTATTGCACTGTTATCATTATAGATTGATAGATATGAACAGAAAGATATATATTTATATAGATAGATAAATAGATAGGTGGATAGATAATGCTCCATATATGAGATATTGACATTATGGACATAGAATTCAGCACATGGAGTGCTTAATCTAATGTCCCCCCTCTCTCTTTGTATATATATATATATATATATATATATATATATATATATATATATATATATATATATATATGTGTGTGTGTGTAAAATACAACACAGGACATTGGGTGTGATGGGAAGGGAAGTGAAAAAGAGGTGAAGGAAAGAATGGAAAAGAACAGGAATGTAAGTGTATTGTAAATGTATACAAAAAAAGGGAAATCATATATGTAACTTAATTGTTATGGAGAAGCGGGGGCGCGTGTATAATGCAACTGTAGAAATAAAATTAGATGCCCATTAAATGGAGCATGCAAAACGGAATCTATTATTATAAAGCGGAAGTAAGAAATATAATTGGTCAAATTAAAACATATATAGGCTGCATGAAAGGCCCTTTCAAGCGCAGATGGTGCAATCACACATCGAGTTTTAAGCTACCAAACCATAGATACTCCACCAAATTTGCCAGCCAAATATGGAATTTAAAATAAAAAATAACGGGTACCCGGTCGTAAGGTAGAAACATATAAGAATTATACCCGCATTTGCAAACTATGCCAATATGAGAAATTAGTAATTATGACATTCTCGGGCACAAAAAATCTTTTAAACCAAAAATTTTAAGCCCTTGCCCTCATATAAAACAATTTTTATTAAGTGAATATGGAGCCGATTTAAAAAAAATCTTAAATAAAAAAAACGACTGTTACCCTTTAGACACTCGGCCTCCATCCTCCATAACAATTAAGTTACATATTTGATTTCCCTTTTCACTGTATTCATTTACAATACAGTTTCATTCCTTTCCCTTCCTATTCTTTCATTCACCTCCTTTTCCACTTCCCTTCTCATTACACCCAATGTCTTTCAATCATCATACGCCTTTTACTTTTTTGATAGATAATTATATAGCGTTCTTTGTCCTTCTTTCAAAATAAAGAGTTAAAGTGGTCATTTTAAAAGTATCACCCGACGAGACCGCCAGGTCGAAACTGTGGTTACATATTTTAATTGATTTTTAAACTTAAAAGCACTACATGTTACTTTTTTTAAAACTTTTTTTTCTCACGTGTATTGGGCACTTTTTAATACTACTGTTCCCGGGTCTGATTCATCTCTGACCTTTAACTTTTATGCATATATATATATATATATATATATATATATATATATATATATATATATAGTGTATTAGGGAAGCATATCATAATTCAAAGATATATTGTTAAATCTAACACAACGAATTACTATTATGTTTGATCATGAGCTGTTCTAGGTTCCGTATATTTGCTTTAATTTCGGTAGAAAATAAAGACAAAAATTGTTCAACATTTGGGTATTTTTATTTTTTTATTATGCTGTTCCTTGATCTGAGCCATCTTCAGAATGGTTATATGGACAATACCACAGAGATGTTCACCATCAAAGATGACATCCTATTATTTTTCACAGAAGTTTGCTACGATAACGGTCGCGAAATAGCAGACGGAGGTCGTAAATTTGTAATGCAGTTCTGTGACGTCGTACATGATCACGTGAGAGAAATAAATTTTAGCAACAGAACCATTAGATGGATGAACGGCATAATAATCAATATCCAAATGTTGAACAGTTTTTGCCTTTATTATACCCCGAAATTAAAAGCAAATATACGAAGCTTAGAACGGCTCATGATCAAACATAATAACATTCGTTGTCTGTTATATTTAACAATATATGTTTGAATATATATATATATATATATATATATATATATATAAATAGGTTACAAATATTATGTCTGCATATTTTTAACATAATCCGTTCATATTCACGGATATTTTTCCATGTATTACAATCAAAGGTTGCAAGAAAATTTGATTGTAATACACAGAAAAATGTCCGTGAATATGAACGGATTATGCTAAAAATAAGCAGACATAATGTTCGTAATTTATTTAATCAGACTTACCTAAAAGAGAATTTGGTGTCTAAATACACACACACACACACACACACACACACACACACACATACACACACACACACACACACACACACACACACCCACACACACAGGCATATATATATATATATATATACCATAATGAGAAGCCACGTATACTTTCTTAATATGTATACATAGAAAAAACAACTAAAAAGTTGTAAATTAAAAAAATATATAATGTTTTTTATGAAATTATTTACATATATAAAAAATATAAATAAATACTTTTATAAAAAACATTATATTTTTTATTTTACAAATTTTCAGTTGTTTCTCTCTCTCTCCATATATATATATATATATATATATATATATATATATATATATATATATATATATATCAATCGCAGTCAGGATTATACTGTCACTGTGAACTACACAATTATTTCTATTGCTGCATTGTATTTACTCTGCAAGAACTACATACAGTTAGTTTTGAATTCAGATTTTTCCATCTACTAGACTAGTTGCCAAACAGGGCTAGAGAGCTAATTCTTTGCTACTATTTAACCCATATCTGTCATAATATATACGAAAGTCATAAAAATATATTTTCTGTAGAAATACATTGAAAATGAGAAAAAGGTGGGTTGTCTGTGGTCAAGAATTTAAACAATTTTTATTGTCAGAAGATGTCTGTTATATGAATAATTAAAAAAAAAACGCATAACTAGTGTTATAGAACTCACAAAATATTTTCTCGTTGTACTCAACAGTTTAGGGTAAAACAGTCGAAGAAATAGACTCCCCCCGACCCTCTGGTTGCCAAATTTAATTCCATTCACTCTAAGAATTGATAAACATCGCAGACGGGAGAAAACTGGAATGCTTGTAATTATTCACTGGAGATGTACCGTGAAATGCCTTTTGACATTTAAGTGGCGAATAGAATAAATAAGTGGGCAATGTTTATTTTATTGACTTAATAATAAACTAAATGCAAAATGGTAGTCTAGTGGATAAAAGGCTTCGTCTATTCCCACCCACGGCTATCAAACGCTGTTCCTGCCGGATTAAATAGTTCGTTCGCTTTTAATTATTTCAACCCAGGTAAGGCAATAAAGCCACTCAGATAATGGTGGTGGCGGTGGTAGTTACTGAGTGTGAAAGAGTATAAGGAAAAGAAAAAAAAAACATTATTAACGAGCGAGAACAATAAAAGAACAGGAATTAAGAAGACAGGATATAACGATTGATATTTAAAATTTTAATTTTTGAAGATCAAAATTGATCGAGAAGCAAGAAGAGAGTTTCACAAGCGAGAAGTGTGAGTGAAGAAACTGTTAGCATAGAACTTACGGTTACATCTCAACTGTAAAATGAGGAGATCTTGACCTCAATCTAGGTACCATAGTGGGGAGTGATATTTATTTTGTAAAATGCAAAAATGTAGCACTAGTCAAAAGGAGAGATAGGGGAGGACTGGTCTTCAGTCAGTCTTATTTTAAACTTAGCTAGCCACGATTACTGACCGAAACATACCACAGTATTACTTACACTAAAATAATACATTCTTACTTACCATTCATACTACCGTCTTGGGTATGACGATAAACTACATCCGCGTCCAGGGTAAGACAATAAACTACATCCAACAGCAAGGCTTCTGAACAGGAAGTTTTGAGCAGCGTGGAACCACCTCAATTACTGGTGTTCTAGGTCCACTCCGACCCAGGGTGGTAGCACCTGTTATGGTTCCAGCTATGGGTAAATAGTTAACCCCAAAACTCGGGTAAAAACACTATGAAAGTGTAAAAATATGTTTTAATACCAGGAATACTTTCTAAAAAATTAGTACCAGTAATAAATTTTTGAAGAAAAAAAAACTATTACCAGCAATATATTTTTGAAAAAAATATTACCAGCAATACGTTTTTGAAAAAAAATTATTACCAGAAATAGATTTTTGAAGGAAAAATATTACCAGAAATAGATTTTTGAAGGAAAAATATTATCAGAAATATATCTTTGAAAGTAAAAATATTACCAGAAATAAATTTTTGAAGGAAAAAAAACAGAAATAGATTTTTGAAGGAAAAAATATTACCAGAAATAGATTTTTGACAAAACAAAATATTACCAGCAATAAAAATTTTGTCGGCATTAAATAACACATTGAGGTTGATATGCCGTAAAACAAACCAAAAAAACCCGACCATTCATACTACAGGAAACACAATACCTCATAATCTCTATAAAGATTCCCCCTGTATACAATTTGTTCGCGGGGAGGGGAATAAAACAACAACTTTAAAAATTTAAATCCCACTGAATACCATAGAGGAGAGTTTATCAGAACAATTACCGTGAAAGTAATTATAGAAAAGGCAGAGGGAAGCCAGATTACAGCGGTAGGAAAATCACTGAAGCCGAGATGCCAGGTCAGGACCGATAATATTGTGATCTAGTAAGTGCCAAATAAAGAGAGACGGGCGGATATAAACAGATACTGGTGGTATCGCTACATCTTTATTACTCTTAAAATGTATGATATCCATTAATAAGGCATTCTGTCCTATAAAAAAGGGGTCGGCAACCTCTTGCTAACTATGTGCCAACTTAGGGTTTTAGAATCATTCAGTGTGCCAACAACATACTTTTTTTTAAATACAATTCAAGGTCAATATACCTGTTCTACAATATATTTTTTATAGTAATATATAGTATATATACTTTAGTATATATTCAAAATTGAAACAGCTAAATATCTTCTTGGTGTTGTAGTAATTATTGGTTCGGACTTCGTGATGTCATTTATGGCTGTGTGCCATTGGAAATTGCTTGGTGGGCCACGTGTGGCACGCGTGAAGCAGGTTGCTGACTCCTTCTATAAAGCAATCGCAGTAAATATGTTTCTTCTCAAAATTAACAAGATTAAGGGGGATTGATTGATAAGTAAGATCTCCATTGATATAAAACCAGTTTGAGATCAGTTAGAATTCTGAGAGCGGTTTCAAAATGAAGGCAATGTATTTCTCTTCAAAATGAAAAGGGTTGATTGATAAGCGCTTAAATCCTATAACACACGATTTAGATCAAATAGAATAGGAACGTTCATTCCGAGCCTTCACTTATTGCGCGCGGCTGTATTTGCGTGAGCATCTTTCTATGTTTTAAAAAACCTTTTAACATTCCATTGCCACTGTTAAATAATGTGAGGTTTATAGTAGGGGAGGAATGTTTGATATACAGGGACTCTCTAATAGCGAGATGTTTGTGATAATTTGATTTATATAGAATTTTAGTGTTTTCGACCAGATTTGTTTTAAGGTACTTGTAAATTGCGGGTTCATCGTCTGCCATATTTAATGAATGATATCCTGTACAGTTCAAAAGTTTGAAGCCACCCCTCGTAATTTTTAAATTGGCCCCCCAAAGTACTTTAAATAAGAGAAATTATTATACATGTTTATAACAAAGTGAAATATTATTTGATATTAGGAATTTTATCATGACAAACAGAAAAATGCATATTATGATTAAATTTTGCTCTCGTCAAAATATCCTCATTTAATCTTGATTACTACAGCACAAATATTTGTCATTCTTTGTAAAAGTTTGATAATTGATTCTATTCTTTTACATTGAATCTAAGAGCTCTTTTTCATTTTATTCACTCTTCTGTCAAGTTCATCCCATGCTAATTCTGATGGTGGCTTCAATCTTTTTCTTTTGTGTGTGTGTGTACATATATATATATATATATATATATATATATATACGAAACGGCCGTCCAGTGCTCTCTGCATTCTGTTGAGGTTTATTTCAGACTCAATGAATTACTTAATTATAATTATCAAATCATCCTAACAATTTCTATCATATGTATATCATTGCTAGTTCCGGCTTCTAATGCTTCAGTTTGAGCTGCTTGGTGATAGTAGTCGTGGCTCCCGGGGGCACAGTCCTATGGTTACACAGAACTTCAGTTGAGTTCCACCACGGAATATGTGAGCGAGTGGCGCTATATTGAGTCTGATTTGTTATCTTGTCACCGAGGCCCGTTGGAACAGTTGGTATGATGTTTGCTTGACAACTTAACTGCCAGGGTTTCAATTCTCGGTAGTGGATGCGCACTGCTGATGAATCCCAAATATAGGACGAAACGGCCGTCCAGTGCTCTCTGCATTCTGTTGAGGTTTCTTTCAGACTCAATGAATTATTTAATTATGTATATATATATATATATATATATATATACATATATATATATATATATGTTATAAGATATTATAATAAAACATATTGAAATCGCTACAAAAAAGATTTCATGTTTCAATACTATGATTGTATTTCTTGATGATTAATTGAAATATAAGGAAATTAAAAAAAAAGTGTTACATCTATTCCTAAAGTTAAACCGTGCGGGACTCATACGGTCAGAATTAAAATTAGATTTGTGGGTATGTCTTGATTAACCAATTAAATGTCAAATCTACGCTATTCAGTTTTTTGAAAGGACATTGAAGGGATATATACAAATGCTATACATATATATATATATGCACATATATATGAGGGCAATGTATATATATATATATATATATATATATATATATATATATATATATATATATATATATGATATATAAATACAAGGTAACCAAAAAAGTTCTGTCCGTTTTTTGATTAGTCATTGAATGAAGTTGAAATATATATGAAATACGTGTAGCAATTGTTTTCAAATTCGGACAGCCGGAAGTAGGAACATCAGACGTTATAAAAAACACGCGCAGCGTGCCCGGTCATCAGTTATAAGCCGGACAGCTGTGAGAAGGATGGAAGTGTCTAGAGATCTCGTTCGGGGCTGTTTGCTCTTACGACTTCAAAGTGGGCTTATCAGCAGCTGCATCAAGTCGCCGCATATGTCAAGCGTTTGGGGATAGGGCTGTGGATGGTCGTACTGCAAGGCATTGTTTTCGAAAATTCAAGTCGGGAGATTTTTCTCTCCATGATGAGCCTCGCAGTGGACGCCCACAGGTCTTGAATGATGGAGTCCTGAAGGTGGCCATTAAAGAGGACAGTAGTCTAATGTGTGGTGAACTTGCAAGACAGTTCAACGTTTCCGATGAAACAGTTAGACTTCACCTGCACCGCCTAGGTAAGACGTACAAACTGAGCAAGTGGGTTCCGCAAACGCTGTTGGAGGTCCACAAGGGACAATGAGTGGCAGCCTGAGTATCGCTACTTTCTCGCCACCGTACCGCAACCTTATTCAATCGAGTGCTTACCAGTGATGAAAAGTGGGTTCTGTACGAAACTCCCAAGCGTGCCAGACATTGATTGTCTCCTCAGGATACTGCCGCTCACACCGCAAGACCGCCTATGCACCCACGCAAGATTATGCTTTGTGTCTGGTGGACAGGTCGTCAAGTGGTTCATTATGAACTGCTAGCAACGGGCCAAACGGTCAACCTATACTCGCAGCAATTGAAACGTGTGCAACAGGCATTGCGCCAGAAGGAGCCAGCACTGGTGAATCGCAAAGGTGTGCTTTTCCTCCATGACAACGCTAGGCCGCATGTCGCGCGAGTGGTAAGGGATACCATACAGCAACTTGGGTGGGAGAGTTTGTGCCATCCACTTTATTCACCTGACCTTGCGCCATCCGATTACCACCTCTTCCACTCCCTGGATAATCATCTTCATGGGAAATCATTCGCCAATGAAGCAGACTTGCACAAAGCCCTCACGGACTTTTTGCGTCAAAACCCCACGAGTTCTACCGCAAGGGCATTGAACAGCTGGAGACAGGTTGGCAGAAGATGCTGGATGCCGATGGCGATTACTTCGAAGACTAAATATAAGTTACACATACTGTGAAAAGTTTTCTTTTTTTCCTTTAAAAACGGACAGAACTTTTTTGGTTACCTTGTATATATATATGAAGGCAATGTTATACATATATAAATGCTATATATATATATATATATATATATATATATATATATATATATAAAATGCTATACATATATAAATGCTATGCATATATATATATAAATGCTATATATAAATTATTATCGCTCTCCCGTCGAACTCGACGTATGAGGGTCAGACAGATCAGTTCCCAGAAACTGAAAGCCCGACAGCCACACAGGATTTGATTATAGTGGTGAAGGCTTTGTGCAGGGCCATCCACACTTTTTGGAGAGACGAATACAGGGACCTGGTGCAACGGATGCCACAAGGTCCCCAAACGACCCTCGGCAGGTTTTGAATTCAGAGTTATCCTTCTCCTAGACCAGTTGCCATCCAAGGCTATAGAACCCAGTCTGTCCTGCTATTTACCCATAGCTGGAGGGAGAAGAAGAGGAGGATTCACACCTTTCCCAAGGGTATTAGCACGTAAGTGAATGTAATGGAATCGACTGGAATTCGAAATTATATATATATATATATATATATATATATATATATATATATATATGAGGGCAATGCATACATATATATATATATAAATATATATATGATATATAAATATATATATGAAGGCAATGTTATACATATATATATATAAATGCAATATATATGCATAAATGCTACACATATATATATATAAATGCCATACATATATATATATAAATGCTATACATATATATAAAAATGCTATACATATATATAAATGCTACACATATATATATAAATGCTATACATATATATATACATAGATGCTATATATATATATATAAATGCTATACATATATATATAAATGATATATATATATATATGCATATATATATATATGAGGGCAATGTATACATATATATATATATATATATATACAAAAATTTATATATATATATATGATATATAAATATATATATGTAATACATATATATATGTAAATGCTATACATATATATAAATGCTACACACATATATATATAAATGCTATACATATATATATACAAATGCTATACAAATACTATACATATATATAAATGTTATACATATATATATATATATATACATATATATATAAATGCTACACACATATATATATAAAATCTATACATATATATATGCTATACATATATATATATATATATAGATGCTAAACATATATATATAAATGGTATACAATGCTATACATATATATATAAATGTTACACACATATATATATATAAATGCTATACATATATATAGACAAATGGTATACATATATATATATATATAAATGCTATACATATATATATATAAATGCTACACTCATAAAAATTAATTGTCTCAGAAGGAAAATCCTCGAGAGTGCAGCCATTGAATATTATCCAAATATTAATCTTATGTCCCATTTTTCCCAATATCACCTTTCCTAAGAGAATCACTATTCTCCCAAACCAACGTACACAAAAAATATATATAAAGAAATCAAAAGAAAACGATTGAATCTGTCTTCACAACAGTACAAACATTATTTGTACATATTTCCTGCATTCGACAGCCTTTAGCGAAAGGTGGGTGACTGAGGCGAGCTTGGTTCACTTGAATGGGCTATCCCTGATTTTCTCTTTTAGGTCAACCTATATCACATCAGGGTTGTTTTCTTGTGGAGCCCTCCCTTGGTTAGGCTAGACAAACGTTTGTGTACCTAGTTAATGTGAGTAAGTGTTTTTCCTGGCCTTTTCTCGGCTACAGCTTTGGTTATGATCCAAGTTGAGATTCCCAACTTCCCCAGTTTGTTTTGCCCCCCTTTCACCTCGACTGGGTCAGATTTATTGATTCCCCATACACGTCTATATTTTCTCTTTTCCCTCTCCCTAAGCGAGAGAGTCTCTTGATTTTGTCCAAGGGCAGAATACAGTGGCTTCTCTTTTTTGAAGGGTTGAACGGGTCCTACTAACATCACTTATGTTTATTTTTGCTTTGTTTTGATATTTAGTTTGTTTTGGGGTTACGCCCCTCCCCTTTTCATGATCATTAATCCGATTTGTATATATATATATATATATATATATATATATATATATATTATAAATAATATTTATAATCTCATTGGGAAGTTTTATTAAAGTCCCACCCCAATGAGAGGATGTGGTATTATGGTGTATAGACGATTGCTTGAAGGTGGATGAGTTTTTATGGTGAATGGGCAAATTGTATTGAGTGAATGGGTCGTGAATCCGATTAGCTAGGTATAAGATAGTTAGTGAAGACCAGCCTCAACCCATCCCTCCTTTTCGGCCTTTTTCCATAATTGTATTAAATTACAATATATCTCAACATCATTTTTACATATGAAAAAAAGTCTCTTCAAACATGAAAAGTAAATGACGTAATTTTCCATTCACCCAATATAATAGCGTTTCTAAATTCTTATAGTTATTAACGACATTTTCTTTGTTTATAGATACTTTGTTAAATTCATTTCGTTTTTTGACTTGAAAAAGTCTGCATAGGACGAAACGCGTCGGCTAAAACTACATACAATTTTCCTATTGTCTTTTTTCCTATATATATTTTCTCTTTATAAATGTCAATAAAGTTAGTACTGTTTATTATAAATAAAGCATTTACTTAAATATTTGTATCTATAAAAATAAAGTATAAACAGAAAATATATGAAAATAATTGTCGGACTTAGTCCATTTCATAATATATGATGACATTTGTTTACGTTAAGATACGCCCCAAGTAGATATGAGCCTTCGAGAGAAGTCATGGAAAATTTGTTGTTTAAAACAGTAATTTGACTTTGCTAGCCAGACATTTCCTCTGTAGTTAAACGGTATATAGCACGTCAGTCTTTGATTACTGTCGGAGGACGCATATTTTCTTTGAAGTTTCTCGGACATTCAGGCCGGTAAATGTAGTTAATACTGTTTATTATAAACAAAGCATTTGCTTAAATATTTTTATCGATAAAAATAACTTATAAAAAGAAAATATATTAATATATATATATATATATATATATATATATATATATATATATATATATATATATATATATATGACCGTTGTAAATGGTATTATTTTTAAGTGACTTGAAATTGGTTCCAGTGAAACGCCAGAATTAGCCAATCACATTTTCATCACCAGACTAAACACGCAGTTCTTGATAATGACAGTAGCAACAGTCAAAAGTACTCGGATTAAAAAAAAAATGAACTTTGGTAAATTTAACAATTTTAATCAGGACATAAATGAATATAGTCAGAAGTTGGAAAAACTTCAGTTAGATTTCTTGAAAGAACTTGCTTGAAATAATTCTGGTTATCAAGGTTAAATTACTGTTTTTAAACTATAAATTTAACGAACATTCAGACCGGTAAATGTAGTTTATACTGTTTATTATAAAGAGAGGATTTACTTATAATAATAATATTTGTATCTATACATATAACTTATAAACAGAAAATATATTAAAATAATTATCATATTTAGTCCATTTCATCATATACGATGTCATTTGTTTACGTTAAGATACGCCCCAAGTAGATATGAACGTTCGAGAGAAATCATGGAAAATTTGTTGTTTAAAAACAGTAATTCGACTTGCTTTCTCTGTAGCTAAATGGTATAGCAATTCAGGCTATATGATTTTTCCGTGTAGGATACAGGTTCAATTCCTGTCGGAGTGTACATATTTTCGCTAACATTCGGATATTCAGGGCGGTAAATGTTGTCAATACCGTTTATTATAAACAGAGCATTTACTTAAATATTTGTATATATATAAATAACGTATAAACAGAATATATATATATATATATATATATATATATATATATATATATATATATATATATATATATATATATAAAATTTCCAAGAGGATAGAATCCAGGTAGAACTCAATGTCCTGGACAGAGTAAGAATATAATAAAAAGGCTTAAACGCTAATATTCCATGGTAATAATTTATTACATTGGAATCGTAATTACGATTCCAATGTAATAAATTATAACCATGGAATATTAGTGTTTAAGTCTTTTTATTATATATATATATATATATATATATATATATATATATATAGATAGATAGATAGATAGATAGATAGATAGATAGATAGATAGATAGTGTTATGGTAATCTACCCACTCTCGCAGGGACTCTACCAGCAATAAATAGGAGCAGGTACTGCCTTTGTAGAGAAGTTTCCAGCAGTCAGCTCTGACAGTCGGACCGAACATTCTTGCTGTAACACTCTCGTTTGTATATGTTTCTATTACAGTTTCTGTTAATATATTTGTTTAACTCAATTCCTCTCTTTGTGTCTTTATTTCTGGCTCTAACAAGGCCACAGTATATATATATATATATATATATATATATATATATATATATATATATATATATATAATGAGAACGAAACTAATATATAAATTCTATCGTGTGCAGCATTAATTCAAAAGAGGGCTTAATGCCAATAGTAGAGCAATAATTATTTATTATAAGTTTTATATAGACAAAAACAATTTCTAATTGTCTTTTTCTATATGAAAAAAATTATAATATATATATATATATGTATATAAATGTGTATGTGTGCGTGTGTGAGTGTGCACGCGCGTGTTTGTGCGTGTGTGCGTATGCGTGTGTGTATGCGAGCCTGCTTATATGTGTGTGCGTGAGTGTGTGTGCGTGTTTGTGTATGCGTGCGTGTGTTTGTATGCGTGCGTGTGTGTGTGTGCGTGCCTGCTTATGAGTGTGTGCGTGCGTGTGTGTGAGTGTGTGTAGCCTGCTTATGTGTGTGTGCGCGCGTGTGTGTGTGCGTGTGTGTGTATGCGTGCGTGTGTTTGTATGCGTGCGTGTGTTTGTATGCGTGCGTGTGTGTGTGTGTGCGTACCTGCTTATGAGTGTGTGCGTGTGTGTGTGTGTGTGTGCGCGTGTGTGTGCGTGTCTGCTTATGTGTGTGTGCGTGTGTGCGTGTGTGTGTGCGCATGAGTTCGAGTGCGTATGTGTTCGTGTGCGTGTGCGCGCGTGTGTGTGTGTGTGTGTTTGTGTGTGTGTGTGTGTGTGTGTGTGCAAAGGACAGATATCGATAATGGAGAGACTGAGTTACGAAAAGAAAGATCATGTTATTATTGAACCTGAATCTCGCAAGGATGAAAAGAAATCATGGCGGGCAAAAACACCCATACTAAATATATCGCTAAGCGCTGACGAATTAATAAACAAATTGAGTCTGACACACACGCTTTGAACTGAAAACAACGCCGAAATTACGAATGTCCAAAACATAAATAAACGCCCAGCACACAAGATGCGTGTAAAGTCTTGTACGTTATCTTCACATCTCTCTATCTTCATGTCGTTCCGTAGCAACTTAAAAAACAGACTAACAGCAAAAAGAGAGAGAAAAAAAAATGCCCGTCAGAATTTTTTTCAGTATGGAAGGCGAGAGGCTCAGTAAGTAAGCCACACACGTGTGTTTATATTTTGGAGTCTAAGCTGAACGAAGAGAATGTGTCGAAAATGAGATGGCGGAAAGATTCCGATAAAGATTTGGTAACAAAAAACGTTAATGACGGATGACAGGAAAGTTGAGTATGGGTGGGTCTAGCCGATTTGAAGAGAGATAGAAACGAAGAATATCAAAGGGAGGGGGAGAAAATGGTAGGGGAAAGATTAGAGAATATTGTTGGAGGATGAGGTGGGGAAAAGAAACAGTGGGTGGATTGATGATAGAGAAGAATGGAGAAAGAAAAAGATATATATATATATATATATATATATATATATATAGAGAGAGAGAGAGAGAGAGAGAGAGAGAGAGGGTTAAATGTAGCCGAGGAAAGAGGACGAAAAAGAAAGACATGTAGAATGGATGGATTAATGATAGAGAAGAAGAGATTAGGGAATAGTCCAGACGGAAAAAAAATGTGGAAGTTTCCGAGGAGACGAAAAGAAAAAAAACAAAACAAAACAAAAGACAAACAGAGACGTGTAAAATGGCCGGATTAATGATTAAAGGAGAAAAATTGAATTAGATTAGGAAAGAATTCAGACGAAAAAAAAAAAAAAAAGAAGGAAATTCTCGACGAAAAGAGACGAAAAAAAAAAAGGGAAGGAAAGTTTGCAATAGACGGATTGAGGAACGAAATAATTTTAAAGTTTTAAGTGGAACGGGATGGAGGAAAGAGAAGAGGAACTTTTGCCGCAGCCGGAGAGGAAATGGAAGGAAATGCCGGATTGGTGATAGGGCGAAAATATAAAAGAGAGAGAAAATGCGAACGAGAGAGAGAGAGAGAGAGAGAGAGAGAGAGAGAGAGAGAGAGAGAGAGAGAAGGAAACGAGAGAATGGAAGAAGAAAAGAGGCAAAAGAAAAAGGAAGAGACATAGGGAAACTGAAGACGTGTGTATGGATCAAAAGAAAGCGATGAATATATTTGCTAAGCAAATATATTCATCGCTTTCTTTTGATCCCTACACACATCTTCAGTTTCCCTATGTCTCTTCCTTTTTCTTAGGACAGAACGAAAACAGAAATGGAAAGAAATAGGCTCGAATGGTTCGCTTTTAATAAGAATGAATGCCCAAGATCCGGTGTAGATTTATGGGAGGAGGAAATGTGTGTGGATAGAGAGGAAAGACGACGGTTAACCGTAGAATAGCAGGATGCAGAGAAAGGAATTCTGACTCGCAAACAGACACCACATCATTTCTTGATAATGACTGCAAATGTCTAAAGTACTTGAACAAAAATCCCAAAATACGAACTTCGGACAGCTTAGCCACAAATTCGAACACAATACTCAAGACATGTGAAAAATATAATGAAAAAAATAAACAGGCAGACATTGTCGGTTCTTTGTTTTTGCAAACTTCTTTGTATAAATACTTCCTGCTTAAACACACACACACACACACACACACACACATAATAATAATAATAATTGGCCACTCGATATCGAGGACACCCGTTGCAATGCACAGCTAGCTAGCGCATATTGCAACATTTTCACAGGCATTTTTGCAATTTCCCACCTGCGAAATGCCTACAGAGCCCACCTGCAGTTTATACTGTTATTGGCGTGTGCAGAGCCAATTAACAGTTTTAGAGCGTTGGTGCGAACCCAGCGTGATCATAAATGAACAAGGCTGGCCACCTCAACTCGCAATCACGGTGTTTTTGTGATATCGTGCTAGCTTTGGCCAACGAGGTCTTCCACACAGTTTCCTCTCCCAAATTCCCTCACATGGTTTTGGTGGACTCGTGGCTATGGAACAGACACTTGCCAAAGGTGCCCTGCGCTTGGAGTCCGATAGCTGCTGAAATTAATTCCAGCCAGGATTCGAACTCGGTGCCTCGTGATTCTAAAGCAACGCCTTAGACCACTCAGCCACACAGCCACAATTGCGTACAGTAGCAGGTGTTCCCAAGCGGTCCCGCATCTAAGTACTGACCTGGCTCTACGATGCTTAACTTCGGTGATCGAACGAGAACCGGTGTTTTCAGCGTGATTTGACCGAACATACATACATACATACATACATACATACATACATACATACATACATACATACATACATACATACATACATACATACATACATACATACATTGAAAACGACAGACAAGGTGCTTTTATTTAGTTTTTTATACAATTTCTCATGCGATCTAATAATTTTTTTGTTTTCGGATGATAAATTATATAAAAACTGGCCGAATGTTCTTTTTATCCGACCGCTTTCGGCTATACATTTAGCCATTTTCAAGGATTAAATATTTTAATTGTTAAATAAGAAATAGTTTGTTGTATGTATGTTTTATAAAATATTTAATCCTTTTACTTTTAAGAAATTAAAGATTCAACTTCTTCATTTTTAAATTAGTAACACTTGGGGAATTTAAATCATCGATTTGTTTTTGTCAAACAGAAACACGATTTACCAAAAACCTCCTCTGAATCGTAAAATTAAAAATGCGATAAAATTTTGATATTATTTAATTCGAACAGCCTTAAATTACGTTTATAAATAAAATTTATTAAGGACACTATTGTCTTAAGAAAAAGAAATTAAATGAATAATAAATTTTTATAGGAATTGTTTTCATTTTTTTCAAATTTTAATTAGAATAAATTGATTTGAAATCATTTAAAATTCTGTATTAATTCCACCCTTTTAGCAAACAATATTTATTGGCTTTTCAGTATCTGTCTATATTTCTGAGATGAGGTATTATGTACACTATTTACATTATTCGGACTATTGTCCTCATCATTGTCGCCATATTTATTATAACGTTTCGGCCCTTCAGTTCTGTCTGTATTTCTGACATGAGGTATTAGGTACACTATTTACATTATTCGGACAATTGGCCTCATCTTTGTCGCCATATTTATTACAACGTTTTTTTCCTTTCAGTATCTGTCTATATTTCTGAGATTAGGTATTATGTACACTATTTACATTATTCGGACTATTGTCCTCATCTTTGGCGCCATATTTATTACAACGTTTCGGCCCTTCAGTATCTGTCTATATTTCTGAGATGAGGTATTATGTACACTATTTCCATTATTCGGACTATTTTCCTCATCTTTGTCGCCATATTTATAACAGTGTTTTGGCCCTTCAGTATCTGTCTATATTTCTGACATGAGGTATTATGTACACTATTTACATAATTGGAATATTGTCCTCATCTTTGTCGCTATATTTATTACAACGTTTCGGCCCTTAAGTTCTGTCTATATTTCTGAGATGAGGTATTATGTACACTAGTTACATTATTCCTTGTATTTACATTGAATTGCTTACATACATCGCATTTGCAGAGGTATATTTTACAGCACTTAGTTTTTATTATTAGCCGTAAGAAGACACTTTCTGTCGTAAATTTACATTTCACAAGTAGAAACATAATGACTATTTTGAAAATTATTATTTTTTTTATTTCTAATCAATATTATTTTTTGATGTTTTATACACATATATATTTGATGTTCTTCTGAAAGATGGTACTAGGGTGGTGTGCCGTCTTGTATTTGGCGGGGGTGGTTTGGTTTTGGTGGTGGGAGGCTCTTTTAAATGCCGATTTACTCCGCTATTTTCTTTTTTGGCCGTTATAAAGAAACTATATATATATATATATATATATATATATATATATATATATATATATATATATATATCAAGTCATTTTTAAGTTTATACATTCTTTTTTATAGATACAAATATTTAAATAAATGCTCTGTTTATAATAAACAGTATTAAGAACATTTACTGGCCTGAATGTGCGAGAAATTTCATAGAAAATATGTATGAACATAAAAATGTCTTAAAATAATTGTCGGACTTTGTCCATTTCATAATGTATGACGTCATTTGTTTACATTTGGATACGCATCGAGCAGATATGAATGTACGTGAGAAAATCATGGAAAATTGTAGTTTAAAAACAGTAAAATCGACTTTGCAAACCGAAACACTCCTCTGTGGCGAAATCGGTAAAAGCACATCAGGCTATATGACTGTTCCGTATAGGGTACAGATTCGATTCTTGTCGGAGGAGGCATATTTTCTATGACAATTTCTCGGACATTCAGGCCGGTAAATGTTGTTTAATACTGTTTATTATAAACAGAGCATTTACTTAAATATTTGTATCTATAATAAAGAATGTATACATATAAAAATGTCTGAAAATAATTGTCGGACTTTGTCCATTTCATATTATATATATATTCTATATACGTTATTTTTATAGATACAATTAAATGCCCTGTTCATAAATATATGCGTTCTCGGAACTGTCATATAGGCTGACGTGCTTTACCGGTTTGGCTACCCGTCCTGATGATAAACTACATCCGCGACCTGGGTAAGACGATAAACTACATCCAACAGCAAAGCCTATGATTAGGTTTTGAGGAGCGTGGAACCACCTCTTAATTGCTGGTGTTCCCAGGTCCACCCTGACCCGGGGTGGTAGCAGCTGTTAGTATCCCAACTATGGGTAAATAGTTAAACCCCAAACTGGGGTTAAAACATTATGAAAGTATAAAAATAGGTTTTAATACCAGTAATACCTTGTAGAAAAATTATTACCAGCAATACATTTTTTTTAAAAATTACCAGCGAGACATCTTGAACGAAAAATAATATTACCAGAAACCAAATTTTGTCAGCATTAAATAATCCATTGAGGTTGATAAACCGTAAAACAAAAGAAAGCAAACTAAACCAAACTATTTAGCTACAGATAATTAAATGGCAATGGAGAAGGGAAAATAACGATAGAGAAGGAAAGATCAGTGAAGACGTCGGAGACAAATCCTACAAAAGAAAACCAAAATAAAAAATAGACAAAAGTAACAAAGTGTTAAATATTTACAAACAACATCATGGCACAATGTTTTCTAACTTGCTTACAAGTGGGTTTTTATATGGCCAATGTGTCTTTGGGATTGCTGCACATGCATTTTCAATTTCTTGTTTAAGGGCCGCCAATGTAATGCCATCTGTCAAGAAAATATTGTACTACAGTAATAAGTATCCTCGAAATTTGATAAAAAATACGAAAAACAAATTTTTCCTTTCCGGAAGTGTACGGAATCTCTCTCTCTCTCTCTCTCACACTCTTTCTCTCTCTCTCTCTCTCTCTCTCTCTATATATATATATATATTAATGCGTGTTTCATTAAATAATATAGACAAGTTTTGTCTATTTAAGTAAGTTCCTTTCATATTGTCTGATAAGCTTAATAACATTATCGTTGAAAGACGAAAGGAAATCACCATATTGATACATGTTTAAATCCTATTTAAGCTTTTGGCTTACATAAGCCATTATCAAAGATGACAATTACATTTCAGTATATCAAACAATACACGGACGAAACAATAATGATAGTCTGTTTTTGTTGCAAAATTTTAAGCAACGACAAATTTGTGCATACGAGACGCGGAATGGCTTATGTAAGCCGAAATATTATTTAATGAAACATGCATTAATGAAAAATTGCTGCCTAAATATATATATATATATATATATATATATATATATATATATATATATATATATGTGTGTGTATGTGTGTGTGTGTGTGTGTGTGTGTGTGTGTGTGTGTGTGTGTGTGTGTAAGAGGTACGGTGGAGTAATGGTTAGCGGTTTAGATTGAGGAATCGGAGAGCCCAGTTCGAATTCCAGTCGGATCTATTATATTCACTTACGTGCTAATACCCTTGGGGAAAGGTATGAATCCTCTCCTTCTCCCTCCAGCTATGGGTAAATAGCAGGACAGACTGGGTTCTATAGTCTTGGATGGCAACTGGGCTAGGAGAAGGACAAATCTGAATTCGAAACCTGTGGAGGGTCGTTTGGAGACCTTGTGGAACGTATTCGGCCTTTCAAAAAATGTGGATCGTTCTGCACAAAACCTTCACCACTATAATCAAATCTCATGTGCTGGTGAGTTCCAAGGACCCTCATACGTTGAATTCGACGGGACAGTCGAGTATATGAGTTTTGGATCAAATGTAGATAAAATATGGATAAGAATCCGATAGAATGATAAAATAAAAAAACAAATATGAAACGTATATCAATTACTTTTATTAAAGCTTTGTCAGAGATTGAGAGAAAACAGGCAAAAAGACAGAAAACAGATATTTTCAATGAGATTCCAATACGTCGAAATCAACAGAAGAGTATATATATATATATATATATATATATATATATATATATATATATATATATATATATATATATAAGCAAATATGTGGATGTAGATCCGACGGTATGATGAAAAATATGGAAAAGACAAAGCAAAATCCGAATATGCAAGTTTACTGTTTTAATTTTGTGTTACTGTCGACGCCAGACATTTCGGTCTAGTAGACCATCTTCAGGACATGGTTATTGGAAACATATTTATATTTAAGTCAACATGAAGAGACGATAGACACAGACTAGTCAGAAACAGAAAAACTGAAATTTTAAATTCAGCGTAACCGAATCCAAAAAAAGGGAACGCTGACTTTAAAATTACAGTTTTTCTATTTCTGACTATATATGCTCCTGAAAATTTATTTCGGTTGAGCTCTCTGGGGAGGATGTGTGGGTTTGTAAACAGTGACTATTACGGCTAATAATGCAAGACTCTTCGGTAAATCGAATCGAGTTCTCTCAGTCACTGTGTGTTTATCGAAATATAAATACGCTTAAATTCACCTTCTTCTCTGCCGTGCGCCAACAGCTTCAGGGTAAAATTTCCGACTGACGCGAATTCAGCCGGTTTTCGATTCTAGCCAGAGGCAACCGGACGTCTAGCCACACTGATGAGCTGTGATACAGCGAAACAGTCTGTCTGTGGATGACAATATATATAAAGATAGATAGATAGATATTACGAAATGGACAAAGTCCGACAATTATTATTAACATATATTATTGTTAAACGTTATTTATATAGACACAAATATTTAAGTAAATGCCCTGTTTATAATAAACAGTATTAACAACATATATATATATATATATATATATATATATATATGAAATGGACTAAGTCCAACAATTATTTTAATATATTTTATTGTTATACAAACAGTAAAATCAATCTTGCTAACCAGCCGCTCCTCTGTAGCTAAACTGGTATAGCACGTCAGGCTATTTGACGGTTCCGTGTAGGATACAGGTTCGATTTCTGCCGGAGGACACATATTTTCTATGAAAATTTCTCGGACATTCAGGTCGGACATTCAGGTCGGTAAATGTTATTAATACTGTTTATTATAAAACAAATGATTTACTTAAATATTTGTAACCATAAAAAGAATGTATAAACATAAAAAATGTCTTAAAATAATTTTATTTATTATAAACAAAGCATTTAGTTAAATATTTGTGTCTATATAAATAACGTATAACAATAAAATATCATAATATATATATATATATATATATATATATATATATATATATATATATATATATATATTTATATATATATATATGTATATAAAAAATATCTTAATATATATATATATATATATTCGTTTCCCAACGCTCGATGCTACTCAAAGTTGCATGTATTTAGTAACCGTCAGGCACAAAATGGACGATTGCTATATGCATGAATGAAACTCGGAGTTACTTTATGGTCTTCTGGCGATATAAAATAACAGGAGCTTCCCTTCTTGGATCTTATTGTCTGGCGCTATAGAAGCGCAAACCAAGAACTATACCAATTAACAGGAAACCCATCAAATGTTTAATTATTCTTGGCATAAATTTCGCACCAAACATGCACACTCATATACATTCCGTTATTCCCTGAATGTATTAAAAAAACAACAAACTAATTTCCATGCCTGAGGATGCTGTATGAACAGATGAAAGTACTTGCGAAAAAAGGCCTTATACCACCTGAATTTATTAAAAACAGGGATCATAACATTCATCTCGAGATTCGTGGATTAATGTAATCTTTATAAAATTGTTCGAGAAGATGTTTTTCGCCATTTATATCATTAACTTTACTAATCTGCTTTTTGTATGAATGATTCATGTAATATATATATATATATATATATATATATATATTACTGACTGTTAGCCTCACCTTCATTGCCATATTCACAACGTTTCAGTCTGTTGTACGCTGCGGCCTTCTTCAGTTGATTAGAATTTCGAATCGAACCCTTTATTTCATCCACCGGGATGGATTGCTCTAGTTCCAAGTGCCATGTCCATCTCCGGAAATAACTGTATTTCCCTTTAATTCAGCTCTCCAAGTTTTGGTTCAGCACTGCTGTGGCCTGGTATTGAACTCACAACTCTTTGAGTCTAGTCACTGGATCTAACCAACGTTTTTATCAACTGGGCCAGTGTATACTCTCATTAGTTTTCATTAAAAGCAAATTTTATGAAAGACAGCTAAAGGTTTGTTTTTGAAACACCGGTTCCGTACGATCACCGAAGTTAAGCAACGTCGAGCCTGTTCAGTACCTAGATGGGTGACCGTTTGGAAATAGCAGGTGTTGCAAGCTCAGGTGTGCGTTTAGTGTAATGGATAATGGCTCGGAATTGTTAATAAGTGAGCCGCTGGTTTCGATATATTCATTTACACGTAAATACCCCGGGGAATATAGCTCTTATCCCATGAGTTAATTAGTAGGACTTGTAAACTTGCTAAATCATTGTTACTCCACCCACACACACCTAAAAAAGATATTCTTACAATCTAAAAATATGCCCTGGCTTTAAATAACCTGTAAAGGGTTGGTAAGCCGTAGAAAACGAATGAATCAATCAAACTAAAGCTTTTCTTTCATGATGTTAATGAATGTATCATGTTAAAGCGCTTTCAGCCATCTCTTCGAAAGTACATCAGATAGAAGGAGCACAATAACACCGTCGGATTGAGCAAGTTTTCAGCAAAGATGACATTGATAGGAAATTATTATTTGCGTCTGCGCCCTTTTGCCAGCCAGAACGTGGCCTCTCAAAAGACGTCGCTGATGTCTCCGCTGAAGCACAAGCACACACACGCGCGCTGCGTGCACACACACACACACACACACACACACACACACACACACACAGATATATAGATATGTATATATGTGTGTGTGCGTGAGTGTATGCACGCACGTGTGTGTATTTTTGTGTCTCAAAACTCGCGAAAATTTTATAAAAGTCAAGGCTTCGTGTTTGTTCTTTCTTTCTTTCTTTCTGTCTGTCTTTCTTTCTTTCTTTCTTTCTTTCTATTTAAGTCTGTTTCTATCTATCTATCTATCTATTACACTGTATACATCTCAATGTATTTCATTCTTTCTTTCTTTCTTTCTTTCTTTCTGTTACACTGTTTACATATCAGTGTATTTCTTTCTTTCTTTCTCAGTCTGTTCGTATATATCTATCTATCTATCTATCTATCTATCTATCTATCTATCTGCCTTTATTCGCTTTTTCTTTCTCTATACTCATTAATTATTTCGTTATCTCTTCTCAAGGTGTCCCCCCTCCATGTATGTTGGGTTTCGGATGACATAAACCTTAACGAACCAGTGACGCCACAGACCAAAGCAAACCGCTGATGCTATGCTGAAATGAGAGAATGTAGATAGGATAAACGTCACTTTACCCCACCCCGAGTCCCCAAACAGAATTCGCCCTCCACCAACCAAACTCCGGCGAAAGATGTATTCTGCTTATCCTTCTTCTCTTTCGCCCTCAATGTCTTCTTGATCTGTGTTTATCGACCTGCGGTTGTCCGTTGGTGGCCATGAGCAAACGAAAAACGCGAAACGAGGAACAAAAAAAAAAAAGAAGAAGGGAGAAACGAAACGAAATTGCGTCGCGACTGGGCTCAAGTCATTAGCACAAACAATAAGAACACAGTGACGCTCTTATCAGAACACTTACTCAGTTGATTGTGGCAACTGCAAAATAGGGGTGAACGTGGGTAAAAAAAAAAAAAGAAATAAAGAAAAGCCATTAAACTATATCAGTTATAAAAGCAGTACGGGTCACCCGCTGTTGCCCGGGCTGAGAATCCGTTTAAGTTACCCGGTGTTTGTGCCGATATAAAATAACAGGAACATTCCTTTTCGAACTTGAGGACAGAAACTAAAATGGATATCACATTTAATTCAAAGAGAAAATCATGAGATAATCAAGATGTTGACATTCCACAGTACTTCAAACAAAAGGTTAGGAAGGAAACCACCAACATTAATGAAAAGAATAATAATGCTTAATGGACTTGAGAAATCTATAGTACTACCGTAGATACTCGCGGTGTAGGAAGCGGTGCCAAACCGTTCATTGCTGTCAAACTCTCTGCCTCGGTGGAGAGGAACCCGGACGAGGCTTTGCCGAAGGGAAAAGTTTCGTCCGGGGAGGTAGGCAGGCCCTGAACCCGTTTATACGTGTTCTAAGGGAATATTTTTGGCCGAGCCTACGTGCTCGGAGAACCCACACTAAACCGGCCTTGTGCCACATACGACCCACGTGGTCGGGGCCGTTAAATATAACCGTAGATACTCGCGTATCATGCGACTTTTGAAGAAATAACTTTGAAGCTAATTTTAAGGGGGTCGCATCATACACGAGATATAAAATTAGCGTATGCAATGCTGGCCTTGGCTACGCCGTTGACCAAACTCTATATCCATTTACTGTAGTCAGATTACCTTCAAGAGACGTGAGTATATACAGTAGCTAAAAAATAAAAGGAAGAGATGGTAAAAAGTGGGGGATCAGTTTTGTATTGTTCTTTAATGTTAAACACATCCCCCATTTCTTGGTCATAGCAGATTCATAAATGAAATTCCAAGACCTCCTTACAGGTAATCAAATAAAAAGATGACATAAATTGAGGGTCAGTTTTGTATTGTTCTTTAGTATTAAACTGGACCCCCATTTCTTGGCCATTGTAGATGCTATCTATTTATATATGCTAGACAGGATTTAAGTAACTACCAGAAAATAATCTTATAGGTTGGTTTGTTATATATACCGTATATATTCGCGTATCCTGCGACTTCTGAAGACCTAATTTTGAAGCTAATTTTAAGGGGGTCGCATCATACACGAGATATAAAATTAGCGTATGCAATGCTGGCCTTGGCTACGCCGTTGACCAAACTCTATATCCATTTACTGTAGTCAAAAAGTACAGCTGTATTTAAAATAAACCTGATTTTGATAAAACTGATGTTTTACTTAACTGTATCCAATAATAATGCATGTAATAGTCACATATTAGTATCGTATTATAAAATACAAACATGGCGAATAGGCATCTTTTCCATTGTTTACGTTTATAAGATGTTTAGCTGTTTCTCGTTCGATTGTTTATTGGCTGTACGCGTTTAAGCAACGAGTATAGCGTTACTAACGATACTTTTACTCTTTTTTCTCTTTTACTTTTTGAAATTATTTAATTAGAAGATGGGATAAAGAGATAGACGAAAAGAGGTTAGTCTATTGGAATTTGGTCTCACAAAAAAGGAACTCACATGAGATACATGATAAAATCATTTTTTCTAAGTGAAAATTAGGGGGTCGCACGATACGTGAGATTGCGCGTTACACGAACATATACGGTAAATAAGAACTAGACGATATATCCCTATACATGGACAGTGGAACGAGAACAGTCAACACCCGTATAATTGTGGTTCGGCAGGAGGATGCTGAGAATTCCATGGACGGAGCGCGTAAGCAACAAAGAAGTCTAAAGAAATTTTTAAAAAAAATGGAGATTTGTAATCAGAATCAGAAAGAGACAGTTGAAATTTTTTGGACACTAAATGAGGAAGGAAGGTTTGGAGAATTTAACACTCAGAGAAAATACTGAAAACAAAAGAGTCAGAGGAAGGCGGTGGACAGCTTGACAACTTTGTGCGAATGGCGGAACGGAATTTGACGGGAGAAAGAAAGAAAATGGAAGATTCTTTTTTTTTCGCGCGGAAACACGGAAAAGGTATATCAGAGACGCTACTTGGTTACAGTGTGAAAGAAAGAAAGAAAGAAAGAACTCATATCACCCCATGTGAGACAGTGAAGCCCCTAAGACACAAGGGGTTACTGAGTGTGGAAGAATAAAATAATGAGAAACATTAGTAAAGAGCGAGAAGAATAGAAGTGTAATCAAGTCAATAGATAGTGATTGACATTGCGTTTAAATTTTTGAATCACAAAGGAGACTGGAAAGCATGAAGCCGGAAGAGGGTTCCACAAACGAGAAGTGCAAAAGAAGAAATTCATAGCATAGAACTTACGGCTACATATAGCTAATTCAAATGTGAATTGATGAGACCTTTCCGCCAATCCAGTACTGCGCTTAAATTCGTGAAGTCTAGCTACCAAAGAGGAGAGTTCATCGGAATAATTGCCATGAAAGTATTTATAGAAAATGCACAGAGAAGCTACATTACGGCTGTGGGAAAGTGACTGAAGCCGAGGTGCCAGGTCAGGACTAATAGCATTGCTGATTCTTCTTTGGATTTTATCAGGAAGCTCTAAATATACAGCGGGAACACCGAACCAGATGTGGCAGCAATATTCTAAGTGTGGACGAATGGTAGACTTATAAATATGCAAGATAGATTCTGGAGTTAAAAAATTGTCGCGCACGACACACACAATGACCCAAACTGATCTAGCAAAGGATTCAGTATAGTTTTTCCACTTCATGTCAGCTGAGAATGTCAAACCGAGTAGTTGCAACGAATCATTCTCACGGAGAGTAGCATCAGCCATTCTGACAGGAGGCATGAAGAGGTTTTTCAGGTGCGTTAGAAATATCTTCAGGTCTGGAAATCCAGTCGGATCGGACAGTCTACGATTGATGGTGTACCCAAGTATTCAGAAGTGAGTTCCAAGTCAAATTGGCTGTCCTAACTTTGCGCTTGCTTATGAACGGAGATGTACATTGCTTCGGCCCCTGGGTTGGGGGTCATGCTCATTCAGTTAGGGTTAGAAAATTGATATGGGGATATCTGCTGCTGAACGAGATATTTACTGTAGCCCATCTTATTCCACCATGATGTATATTTTAACGCTCCAATCAATTAAGATCAAAAGCCATGAGAGCCATGCCTGGTTTAGTATCAGGGCGTTACTGAACGGGATATTTATTGTAACCCGTCTTATTCCACCATGATGTATATTTTAACGCTCCAATCAATTAAGATCAGAAGCCATGAGAGCCATGCCTGGTTTAGTATCAGGGCGTTACTGAACGGGATATTTATTGTTGCCCATCTTATTCCACCATGATCTATATTTTAACGCTCCAATCAATTAGGATCAGAAGCCATGAGAGCCATGCCTGGTTTAGTATCAGGGCGTTACTGAACGGGATATTTATTGTAACCCGTCTTATTCCACCATGATGTATATTTTAACGCTCCAATCAATTAAGATCAGAAGCCATGAGAGCCATGCCTGGTTTAGTATCAGGGCGTTACTGAACGGGATATTTATTGTTGCCCATCTTATTCCACCATAATGTATATTTTAACGCTCCAATCAATTAAGATCAGAAGCCATGAGAGCCATGCCTGATGTAGTATTAGGGCGTAACTGAACGGGATATTTATTGTAGCCCAGCTTATTCCACCATGATGTACATTTTAATGCTCCAATCAGTTAAGAACAGAAGCCATGAGAGCCATGCTTGATGTAGTATCAAGGACTTACTGAACGTGATATTTATTGTAGGCCATCTTATTCCACCATGATGTATATTTTAACGCTCCAATCAATTAGGATCAGAAGCCTGTTGTAGTATCAGGGCGCTGCTGAACGGGATATTTACTGTAGCCCATCTTAATTAAAAAAAAACAAAAACAGCATGTATATGTTAACATCTCTGATCTGCTAATATTAGAAGCAATGAGAGCCATCAATTATTGTTGTTGCTGAACTTTGACATGACAAAGAGAAAGTCGTTTCTTGGGGTAAGACTCGTCTCAACTCTAGAACATTTTGTCATTTTTATTATTATTATTCTTCCATTGTATACTCCTTTCCTTTAGGGTCTCAACCAGAGACCTCAGCGTCCTCTGTCTGTCAATAAACTACACTCGGCAACAAAGCCTCTGATCGGGAGGTTTTGAGAAGCGTGCCCACCACCTCTTAATTGCCATTGTTCCCAGGTCCACCCTGACCCTGTGGTTAACACTTGCTTCAAAGAAATGTAAAATCTTGTCAATTTTAAAATGGTTCCATTTATACCTTGCTATTTGTTTAAATAATAGCCAACATTCTTATGACTGTAATTGCAATATTTTGTTAAAGTTGTTAAGATCAAATATTTATCGATGCAACTGAAGAATTAAAACGAGTATTTTAAGGAGCTTATTCAATCATTAAGGTATGAAGAAACAGGAAGATTCTGCTAGAAACAAAGGCAAGAGTATTGAACTGTCACGTAATATCAGCGAATGGTGCCTTCTAAAAGCTAAGCAATGCCACTTTTGTGAATACCAACGAATACTCATTGTCACTTTCATAAAGCTCGTTGTAGTAGAGACTTGTAGTAGAGATATAACTATAGTAACGCCATTGAACAATACCGGTGTCAGACGCCTTCGAATAGCACTTGCACTAATAGTACTTGCTCGATAATCCTCGCTCGTATAGTAATCCGAACAGAGAAATAGTATAGTGAATAGAGTAGAGAATAGCGGTCCGTATAGTAATAGAGGATAGAATAGAAATAGCGATCAATTAGATGTCACGCAACCTCCTATTTATGCATTTCCTCTATGGTCTCGTGGTCTACTTAACTCAATAATGGGATCGCCTGTGTTTGCTCTCTGGCGATCTATGTTCAAACTCAAGTGTCGGCAGCAACACTTTATTCCTATATAACAGTATTAAGAAACAGTTTTGCGTCACCTGTGTTTATTTGAGATTCCAGGTTCAATGGTTATTCTTGTAAACTCCAGCAGAATATACCCGGCGCTACCATTCGCTTCCTCCGAACACAGACACGACCATCTACCCAAAATAGCTGGGTACGTAAAACATCCGACTAGGCGAAACGGCACTAGTCTTTCACGCGCCATTTGTGATGTTATGTGGCTCAAATGAGGTGTAGTAACCGATTAAGACGAGACTTTTCTTTTAAAATTTGCTCCATTTTACTCCCAGTAGCCCCTTCTGCCTTTGCGGTATCGTCGCCTTGCTTGGGGTGATCTGATTAAAAACAATTCAACAGTAGACATCAAGCTAATTCAACAACGATGAGACCTAATTGCCAATCTAGTAGTGCGCTTAAATTCATCCAGTCGAGGTACCAAGGAGGGAAGCCCATTAGAACAGTTGCCATGGAAATATTTATAGAAAAGACACAGGGAAGCCATGTCACAATGGTGGGAACATTGAAAGTAGTTAAAGATGGAATGATATACGACATAACTTGTTAATGGTCATTTTTTCTGGTCCATATTTTAACGTTGAAATTAGTAAAATATTGATTGAGAAACAACAAACATAACTAATTGGCGGTTAATTTTACTGTTTCAGATCAACATTTAACACTGAAGATGCTTAAAGATAAAATTTTGAAAACAGCGTGACAGAAAAGAAAATGAAAAAGAGTAATATCCATGAAGTACGAAGAGATTTAGATAGATAGATAGATAGATAGATAGATAATGAACAGCCTGAGATAGATAGATAGATAGATAGATAGATAGATAGATAGATAGATAGATAGATAGATAGATATGAACAGACTGAGATAGATAGATAGATAGATACAGTGAGAGAGAGAGAGAGAGAAAGGGAGAGAGAAAGAAAGAAAGAAAGAAAGAAAGAAAGATAGATAGATAGATAGATAGATAGATAGCTAAAGAGACTGGTGGAGAGAGAGAAAGAAAGAAAGATAACTAGATAGCTAGAGAAAGTGAGAGAGAGAGAGAGAGAAAGAGAGAGAAAGAAAGAAAGAAAGATAGATAGCTGGAGACAGTGGGAGATAGATAGATAGATAGATAGATAGATAGATAGGAACAGAATGAAATCGGTTGTTTGAAAAAAAATCCACAAGCGAGAAGTGCGAGAAAAATAAACTATTAGAACAGAACATATGGATTTCGCTAGTTCAACAGTAAGGCGGTGAGACCTAATTGCCAATCTAGTAGCACATTTAAATTTATGCAGTCGAGGCACGAAGGGTGAAAGCTCATAAGAACAGTTGCCATGGAAATATTTATAGAAAAGATGGGAAAATAACTGAAGTCGAGATGTCTGATCAGGAGCAAATTACATTACAGACCCCCTTCTTTCGATTTTGTCAAGGATCTCGAGATATATAGCAAGAACACCAGACCAGATATGGCGACAATATCCAATGCACGGGCGAATGGTAGATATGTAAATGTATAAGATAGATTCTGACGTAAAAATTTGACACAGTGACCAAACGTTTTCTCCCCGTTGACTTAGCAACTGTTTCGGTGAAACAGTCTCACATGATACCAACGGAAAACATTAGACAGAGGTGCTGCAATAAGTTACTCTCCTCGAGATCGGAATCAGTATTGGAGATGAAGAATTTCCATCTATCATTTTAAAAGATGTCAATAAAAATGACATAGGCTCAAGTATAAAAAGAGCCTATGCTTACGTACTGAATCCATAGGTAGACACTGGTCGTGTTTATATCTGAGGCAAGTCTTTCGACTCCACAACCATCAACCTGTTTGGTGCCGACTTTTGGGGAAGCCGAGAAGACAAGAACTCATCCCAAAAACTACCATGAAAGTATTTATATAAAATGCACAGAGAAGCTACATTATGGCGGTGGGAAAGTGCCTGAATCCGAGACCCCAAGTCGAGACCAATAACATAGATTTGGATTTTATCAGGAACCTCTAAATATTTAGCGGGAGCACCAGATCAGATATGGCAGCAATATTCTAAGCAAGGACGAATGGTAGACTTAATAATATGTAAGATATAATATGATAGATTCTGGAGAGAAACATTTCAGATTCTTCTTAGGATTTTATCAAGAGTCTCTAAATATATAGCAGGAGCACCAGATCAGATGTGGCAGAAATATTCTAAGCAAGGACGAATGGTAGACTTAATAATATGTAAGATAGATTCTGGAGAGAAACATTGCAGATTCTTCTTAGGATTTTATCAAGAGTCTCTAAATATATAGTAGCAATATTCTAAGCAAGGACGAATGGTAGACTTATAAATATGCAAGATAGATTCTGGAAACAAAAAAGTAGGATTTTTGTCAAAATATTTTTCCAAACAAATCATCTTATTCAAATTTCATCGATTGGTTTGCGATATTGAACGAAAAATTTCGACAAAAATGTTAACGTTAACTTCGACAAAACTAAATACTGTAATGATCTCAACAAGCGTCGGCGGGTTGCAAATAAATTAGGGTAGATAAAAAAAAACACACAATAGGCAGATGTTAATAACAATTGTTCACGGAAGGTATTCTGATTGACTGATTTATTTAATGGCATATCAACACCTTATGGGTCATTTAATGCGGAAATTTAATTTAAATATTTTGATCACATTTTTATAGCTTCAACAGCAAATAAAATGTATTGTTGATTTTGTTTTAAAATTGTATAGCTGGTATTTTTATGATAAAAATATTTATTTATACTTTTATAGGGTTTATTTGTTATTTTTTGGTGGGGGTTCACTATCTGCCATAGCTGAGATTGTAACAATTACTACCAACCAGGAACAGGGTGACCATCGGAACAACAGAAATTGACAGGTAGTTCCACACACTTCAAAACCAGCGGCCTTGCTACCGGATGCAGTTTATAGTCATAACCACGACTACAGTTCTTTTGAAAACATGTATGTGTATATAATACGAACCCCATTTTTGCCTTTCATTTTTCGTTCTGTATTTATTGTATTATACAAACACAAAAAAATAAGGTATGTCTTTTTTAACCCTCAAAGAGCTAACTGATGGTCATCGCGCAGGATCAATTGACACCAAATTTTTTAAGACCTCCAGCCCTTGCATTACTGTTTTCATCGACTTAATGTCTTTTCAATTTCATGCCACGATAGTTGACCGGCATTTAATAAGCAGTATCACCCACTGACCAGCAGTTATCGAAAGTTTATTTCTTGAAACCAAGTGACCAGAAGTCACTTGTAGGTTACTTACTAAATTTAATTAATTAATTTCTTTTCTTTTCACGTTCTACGCCTCTTTTCGTCTGCCATTCGCCTGAAGATTACGTATTTTTGATAAATTGCTTTTCGGTTTTCGGATTTCCGAATAAAGAGAGGCTTGACGAAGTTTGCATTTTTCGACCGTAAACTGTTTTTCGAATTTCATGGTCTGCTTGGGAAATGCTTCTCAAATGTCGGCATTTCGAATAGAGACTAGTTGTTTTTAAAAGAAAACGGACTTGTATGAAATAAGAAAATCGTCGATGGCGGTCTTGAAAATATCGACGCGACCGTAATGGCGGGAGGCCCAGTTTGGCTCAACGGGAAGCCCTCTTATCTGTTCAGGCGCTTGCTCCTTGCATTCTTTTAATAAAGGAATGCTTATATATATATATATATGTATATGTATATGTATATATATATATATATATATATATATATATATATATATATATATATATGGGGGAGTTGAGGATAACGTCTCCCCATTTAATTTGTAAAGCTAAGAAATATGTCTCCTTACAATCCCCGCCAGTCCCTATTTTGCCATCCATTTACACAAGCTTGTTAGGTAGGATCATCCTGGCTCTCCACAACTTCCCATCCTTTGTAGGTCTAAGTAATGTTTGTCTCCTTACTATCCCTCTCAGTCCATGTTCTGCCATCCATTTACACAAGCTGGTTAAGCAGCTTGATCATGGCTCTCCACGATTTCCTATCCTTTGTAGCTCTAAACAATGTTTATCCTCCTTACTATCCTTCTCAGTCGATGTTCTGTCATCCATTTGCACAAACTCGTTAAGGTTGATCATGGCTCTCCACAACTTCCTATCCTTTGTAGCTCTAAGCAATGTGTGTCTCTTTACTATATATCACACCCCCTGTTCTGCCACCCATTTACACTAGCTTGTTAAGCAGGTTGATCATGGCTCTCCACAACTTCCTATCCTTTGTAGCTCTAAGCAATGTGTGTCCCTTAACTATATATTCCACTCCCTGTTCTGCCATTCATTTACACAAGCTTGTTAGGTTACTTTGCTGATTTGCTCTGTATCTCAGGCCTCCAAATGTCCAGTGAGTGTCAAATTCTCCAAGCCCTCTTTCCTCATTATGTGCCAGTAAAATTGCAATTATTTTTCTTAATTCTAAGTAGACTTTCGATTTTGATAATACCGAATATTTTTAGAAGTCTATAATTTATGAAGTTGCTTCTTCTTTTTTTTCAGAATCAAAAAATAATAATGCTTTTTCAGATTTTTATTTTATGACACTGGATCTTACGAAGAGTATTACTGGGTAAAAAGTGAAATACATACACGCGCACACACACGCGCGCGCACACACACAAATATATATATATGTTTGTATATATATATATGAACGATATATATATATATATGTATATATATGTATGTATTATATATATATATATATATATATATATATATATATATATATATATATATATATATATATATATATATATGAGATATCGCACATTGAGTGCTGGGGTTAATATAATAGTGCTTCATGTAATATAACAGAGCTATTAAGTATATATGAATTGCATTCAAACACCGATTCTCGTCTGATGTTAAGCAACGTTGAGACTGGGATTTAGCTGGTTGGGTGACCACTTGATAATGCCAGATGCTGTCAGCTTGGATGTGCGGTGTAATGGGTAACAGCCCAGAATGCGAAATCCGAGACTCGAGTTCGAATTCCCGTTAAATTCGTTACATTCACTTAGGCGCAAATACCTTTGCGAAAGGTATGAACCCATCTCTTCCCATCCAGTTATGGGTAAATAGTAGGCCAGACTTGACCCTATGGCCTTGTTTGGCAACCAGTCTATGATAAGGGAAACTCTGAACCCAGAATCAGTCTGGAGAGTCTTAGCAAACGTGCAGATGATCTTATTATATCCTAAGGCTATCATGCAGCTAGGGGATGGAAACCACCCATCTACAAAGACAAAAGCCTGCTACTGAGACATCATCTGACAGGCTGTACACAGTGTGTACCCGTGAAGTACATGGTGCTATAAGTCTGAGAATGCGCATTGCAGGGTACAAGCAATGGACCACTTTAAACAATTCAGTTATGTATGCTGTACAGTAAGGACTTACAATGTACTCAGACACATCTTATATATGTATGTATGTATATATATGTATGTATTAAATATATATGTATTATATATATATATATATATATATATATATATATATATATATGTATATATATATATATATATATATATATATATATATATATATATATATATATATATATATATATATATATATATGAGATATCGCACATTGAGTGCTGGTGTTAATATAATAGTGCTTGATGTAATATATAAGAGGAGACGTGCTATCGGTTAGGGATAATATGTATATTCATTAATATATATATATATATATATATGAAATGTTGGTCACGACGAATTGCGACTACGTGCTAGCTCAATCATTGATGGCCCGAAAATAGTTCCCTCTACGCAAATTTTAAAAGGTATACTCAGGTCTGATTGCTTGCCGTTCGTATCTGAATATACCTGTCTAATAAGACAGCTAGCCAATCCCTGTTGTAGATCCTTGCTCAGGCACATGTTTCTTTGTTCAACACCCACAGAGCTCTCCTGTGTTTAGCCTGCAGCAATACTGAGCGGACCTTGTTTACAGTTACTGGGAGAGAGTGCATTATCTGGCATGATCAACATCCTAGACAAGGCCAGGATTCTCAAACCCTCGGTCACGATCACTTGCGACTCCGTGCTAGCTCAATCATTGACGCCTCCAGAATAGTTCCCTCTACGCAAATTTTAAAAGGTATACTCAGGTCTGGTTGCTGGCCGTTCGTATCTGAATATGCCTGTCTAATAAGACAGCTAGCCAATCCCTGTTGTAGACCCTTGCTCAGGCACATGTGTGTTTGTTCAACACCCACAGAACTCACCTATGAATTATACTGCAACTATGCTGAGAGGACCTTTGTTACAGTTACTGGGAGAGAGTGCATTATCTGGCTTGATCAACATCCTAGACAAGGCCAGGACGTTCAAACCCTCGGTCACGATGACTTAAAATAATACGCTATACCCAATTTCCCAAACGAAAGTACTTGAAAACCATGCCAAGAGTTGGCCCAAACCTTGTAAGTGAAACTGGGTAGACCGAACTATTTCAAGTCATCTTGACAGAATCTACTGCCCCTGTCTGAACAGTTCATCCCGCCAGATAATGACACCCCCTAAGCAGGTGTCTACAAAAGGGATTAGCTAGCCGTGCTAGTGGTTATCCATTATATCACCCGCACATCCAAGCGGGTATTCCCAAGCGGTCACCACTCTACTGACAAGTCTCCACGTTGCTTAAATTTGCTGAGTGTACGGGAACCGGTATTTTTCAACGTGATGTGGCTGTAATGTTATATTACCCGGACACACAAGATTACAGCACCTGGTGTTCCCAAGCGGTCCCCCATCTAGATATTAACCAGGCTTAACTTTCCTTAACTTCTGTGATCTTACGAGAACCAATGTTTCAGCGTGAAATAGCCGTAAGCCGCATTTCCGAACTTACAACAAGCGGTCACCCATCTAGGTACTACCAGGCTCAACTTTGCTTAACTTCATTAATTGTACGGGAACCAATGTTTCAACGTGATGTGGCTGTAAGCATATCGAAGCTTACAGCACCTGGTATTCCCGAGTGGTCACCCATCTAGGTATTGACCAGGCTTGACGTTGCTTAACTTCGGTGATCGTTTAGGAAGCCGTAAACACATTATATTACCTGAACACCCAAGCTTACAGCATCTGGTGTTCCCAAGCGGTTCCCCATCTAGATATTGACCAGGCTTGACGTTGCTTAACTTCTGTGATCGTACGAGAACCAATGTTTCAGCGTGAAATGGGCGTAAGCAGCACTTCCGAACACCCATTTTGGTATTGACCAGCCTCGACTTTGCTTAATTTCAGAGATCGTACGGAGACCAGTCTTTCAACGTGATGTGGCTGTAAGCATATCCAAACTTGCAGTAGCTGGTATTCCCCGAGTGGTACTGACCAGTTTCGACGTTGCTTAACTTCGGCGATCGTACGAGAACCGGTGTTTCAACGTGATCTGGCTGTAAGCATATTATACCGCCCGCATATCGAAGATTATAGCACCTGTTACTCTCGAACGGTCACCCATCTAGGTTCTGACGAAGTTCAACGTTGCTTAACTTTAGTGATCGTTCGAGAAACAGATTCAAAATGCGTGTACATTTTGTATAAGTAGGGCCAATTTTGTTCCTATTTCTAAAACTTTCCTAAGTGTTTAACCAAATTTTAAAAACAGAATTGTTCAAATTCTTTATCTGGTTTCATTACTTCTTGGGGACGCTTACAGTGCTCCGATGGTTATAGGAACGACCTACATTTTATATTTTTTTGATTGGGTGGATAAGATCATGATATTTAATCATATATTCTTTAATTTTCCTTCAGCTGTTATTCAGTTTGTCATTGGTCGTTCCGTCAATAAAAAAAAAATAATGAATCGCAGATAGGATTTCGATTTCATCAAAATTTTTCAGGTCGTGAAGAAACGGAGATTTTTCTGAATGAAAACGCCGCAGATAATAAAAACAAGACGTCGAACGATAGAAAAAAGCCAAATTAATAAGGCGAAAAGCAAACAAAGTTTGCTTCCCTAGGGGCCTTTAAAAAATACAAAGTTTGCTAGACACGACCTGATCGAGTCAGGCTAAAATGAAGTTAGCTGCGCAAGCAGAGTATTTTTTTGTTTTTGTTTTTTAAATTAAAAAAAATGCTAGTTTTTGGCTTGTAACAAAGATTACAGACCACCTGCCATTTGTCTCACTGTCATAACTCAAACACTTAAACTTTACCGAAATTTTGTTACCATATTTTTTTTTTACGCCAGCACTCTGTGGGACATGATATTACTCCAGCAGATGCAGAGGGAACGTGGTAAAGTGGTAGAAAAAGGCGTTGTCCGAAAATAAAATGAAGAAAATAATAATAAAAAAAAAATCAAATGAACAACATCTAAAACAAAAAAATAGGTGATATTGCGTTATCATCAAAAATCTGATGTCGTTTTGTAGGATGCCTATAAAGACATGCTTTCACCACCCGAATTTTAGAAAGTAATAAACGAAACCAGATATTAATTCCAGTGATTTAAAATCTTAACTACAGAAGTAGATATCGCTTATTTTTTGTCATAACCAGACTGTTATCTAATATACGGGATATATTCCATTTGACGCAGACGACATGAAAATGATATGGCGCTACGAGCTATCTATTAGTGTATTTATTTTTATAATCAATTCACCTCAAGTTGAATTACAGTTAAAATGACTCGAAGTAAACGTAAGTTCTATGCTAACAGTTTCTTCGATAGCACTTTTTCCTTCCCAGTCAACTTTGATCTTTAAAAATTTAAATCCAATATCAATCGTTATCATTTGTCATTCTTAATTCTTGTTCTTTTATTGTCATCTCTCCTTAATAACGTTTTTTTCATATTCTCTAACACTCACTAACCCCCTTGCATCTTAGTGGCTTTAGTGTCTTGCTTGGGGTGAAAGGACTAAAAAATGCAAGGCGATAATGCCACTAAGACGGAAGGGCGTTACTGGGAGTGAAAGTGAATGGAAAGACTTTAGAAGGAACCGAAAACTGAATCCTAAACGGGAAACAAATGATAAACCTCTACTGTTGAAAATACTGGGAGGAGTGTGAACTGGGTGATAGGTGGACCTATCTACTCCTATCGAGGAGAAAAATAAATAAATAATTAGTAAATAAAAGTTCGGAGTTCAGACGAGTTGAATTAGACTTTAGAAGGAACCGGAAACCTAATCCTAAACAGGAAACAGTGGATAAACCTCTACTCCTATTTAAAAGAAAACAAAACAACCCTAAACAGGAAACATGAGATAAACTTCTACTCCTCTTCAAAATAGCGTGGCTGGTGAAACATATTTTCATGAAAGATTATTTTGAGTAAAAGATTTTATAAATTTCATCCGAAAGTGGCTTCTCGGCCAATAAATGCCAAATGTTTCTGTTATGTTTTGTACGTCTCTCTGCGTAGTAGTAGTCGTAGTACTGTTGTCCGTGTCTTAAATAGTAACCGGGTTTGGTAGGCACAGCCGCCCCGTGTTCGCCAGTTGTTCTCTGTTTGTACTTGTCTATCTAATTTGCACAGGCTGATACAGTTTCCTTGTAAGCAAACGGTTAATATTACCATTACAGTTTTCATTGAATTGTTTAACTTTGAATTTTGTATAATGTAACCCTCAGGATAGAACTCGCTGCTAATGGTTAACCAAACTAGCCATTACGTAATAATATAGGTTAGATTAAGTTGCTTTGAACAAAATGTTAAGAAGCAGACTCTTATCACTACTGGAAAGAGAGATAACAGCTACTGGATTAAGAGAAAACTGTTTTCTTGAAAAATTGTTTTACGAGGAAGATTTATAAATTTCAAACGACAGAAGTATTAGCTGTTTGGTCAATTAATGTCAAATGTTTCCTTGTAAGGAAACGGCTAATACTACCATTACCAAAAGATATTATGCTCATTTTGCTAGGCTTTGTAGAGCCTACCAAAATACCCCTAAAAGCCTCATGATTGTAGTTCGATTTCTCAGTATGTTCCTTCTCGGTTGTGATACAATATAAGAAAAAAATAAAACTTATATATTTTTTTCTCACACTATTTACATTGTTCGGACTGTTGTCCTCATCTTTATTGCCATATTCACGACGTTTCGACCGTTGTACGCTCCGGCGTTCTTCAGGTGATATACGTTGGAATTTCGAAACGAACACGTTGTTTAGTCTACGGGTGGGTGGGGATATTGTTCTAATTCATCGTGCCATGACTATTCTGGATATCTCAGTTTCAGTTAATTCCCCTTGATAACTCAACTCTCCAAGTTTCTGCTCCCTCTGCAGGGGCCAGGTATTGAACTTACAACACTTTGGGTCAAGTCACATTTGGATCAATAAACCGACTAAATAAGTCGACTAAATAAAGGGTTTGGTCTGGTTTGCTTTGTCTTATGGCATTTCAACCTCTATGGGTTATTTAATGCCGGAATCTAAATACTTAGAACACAATTGTATCGCTTCAATTAAATATATACTATAAATAGGTATTGTTGGTTGGTTGATTTTGTTTAGCGGCATATCAACCTCTATGTCAAAATCTAAATATTTCGAACACAATTTTATCGCTTCAACTAAATATATACTATAAATAGGTATTGTTGGTTGGTCGATTTTGTTTAGTGGCATATCAACCTTTATGGGTTATTTAATGCCGAAATCTAAATATTTTGAACACAATTTTATCGCTTCAAATAAATATATACTATAAATAGGTATTGTTGGTTGGTTGATTTTGTTTAGCGGCATATCAACCTCTATGGGTTATTTAATGCCAAAATCTAAATATTTTGAACACAATTTTATGGCTTCAACTAAATATATACTATAAATAGGTATTGTTGGTTGGTTGATTTTGTTTAGCGGCATATCAACCTCTATGGGTTATTTAATGCCAAAATCTAAATATTTCGAACACAATTGTATCGCTTCAACTAATGATATACTATAAATATGTATTGTTGGTTGGTTGATTTTGTTTAGTGGCATATCAACCTCAATGGGTTATTTAATGCCGAAATCTAAATATTTTGAACACAATTTTACGGCTTCAACTAAATATATTCCATAAATCGTAAATAGTGTAAATAGGTACAATACCACAATTCCGAAATATAGAGGAAGAAGGCCGAAGCGTACAACGGCTGAAGCGTGATGAATAAAGATGAGGAGATAATTTGAACAATGTAAATAGAGTATTTAGTTACAATACCACATTCCAGATATATACGCAGATCCTGAAGAAGGCCGAAGCGTACAACAGCCGAAGGTTAGTGAATATGACAATAAAGATGAGGACAACAATCGGAACAATGTAGTGTAAATGGTTACAATACCACATTTCAGTTATATAGACAGATCCTGAAGAAGACCGGAACGTACAACGGCCGAAGCGTAATGAATAATGATGATGCGATAGACTGAACAATGTAAATAGTGTATTTAGTTACAATACCACATTTCAGACATATAGACAGATCCTGAAGAAGTCCGGGGAATATAACAGCCGAAGCGTTATGAATACAGATGTGGAGATAATTTGAACAATGTAAATAGCGTATTTAGTTACAATACCACATTCCAGAAATGTACGCAGATCCTGAAGAAGGCCGGAACGTACAACGGTCGAAGCGTAATGAATATGACAATAAAGATGAGGACAACAATCGGAACCATGTAGTGTAAATGGTTACAATACCACATTCCAGAAATATACGCAGATCCTGAAGAAGGCCGAAGCGTACAACGGTCGAAGCGTACAACGACCGAAGCGTACAACGGCCGAAGCATACAACGGCCGAAGCGTAGTGAATATGACAATAAAGATGAGGACAACAATCGGAACCATGTAGTGTAAATGGTTACAATACCACATTCCAGAAATATACGCAGATCCTGAAGAAGGCCGAAGCGTACAACGGTCGAAGCGTACAACGGCCGAAGCGTACAACGGCCGAAGCATACAACGGCCGAAGCGTAGTGAATATGACAATAAAGATGAGGACAACAATCGGAACAATGTAGTGTAAATGGTTACAATACCACATTTCAGATACATAGTCAGATCATGAAGAAGGCCGGAACGTACAACGGCCGAAGCGTATTGAATAAAGATGAGACTATAGTCTGAACAATGTAAATAGTGTATTTAGTTACAATACCACATTTTAGATATATAGACAGATTCTGAAGAAGTTCGGAGCGTACAACGGCCGAAGCGTAGTGAATATGTCAATAAGATCTGGACACAGTTGGAACAATGTAAATAGTGTAACTAATTACAATATCTCATTTCAGAAATACGGATAAATACAGAAGAATGCCGGAGTGTAAAACGACCGAATCGTAGTGGATAAAGATAACAGTCCGAACAATGTAAATAGTGTAAATAGTAATAATACCTCATCTCAGAAATATAGACAGTTCATTTTTTTTTGCCTGGCACATTCAATAAGCTCTCTCTCTCTCTCACACACTCTCTCTCTTTCTCTCTTTCTCTCTCTCTCTCTCACACTCTCTCTCACACACTCTCTCTCTCTCTGTCTGTCTCTCTCTTTCGGGATTATCTATTTCAGGCAAATCGGTCAATTTTCTTTTAAAACTCACTTTTATTTCTGTTAATCCTATTTAATGTGTCAGATGTGTTGTACATTTCCAATTTTGCTTGTAATTCTATCATTTTTAAAATTATTTTCTAATTTTATTTTCATTTCCTTTCAGGACCCTATTAATAATGAATACACAAGAACGCATCTTTGTTGCCCCCAACCGGATTTTTTTCCTTGGGGTTTCAGAAAAATGATATGTACAATGCAAGAGAAATTTAATAAAAAGCTTAATCTCGGTGACTAGTCAGTCGTCTTCAGTAACATTTGTGTACACACACACACGCACGTACGCACACACACACACACACACACACACACACACACACACACACACACACACACATATATATATATATATATATATATATATATATATATATATATATATATAACTATGAACCTAAAGAGCCAGGTAAACCTACCTATTTATATTCTGTTCTAATGTTACCTATTTGGAGTACCCAGACGATCCGCGTAGGTGAAACCTACCTAGGTTTGACTGACTCTTTAGGTTCATAGTTAGATTTGATCTACTTAGTGTATTGAGCACTTTGCTTAGTTACTTTTGCTTTACTCGTGTGGGAGTTTTTTTTCTTTGGACTCTGAGCTTGGATTCTGGACGATTGTTTTCGCCTCAATTTCATGTTCTTAGTTCTTTCTTATTTTATTCCTCATTTTTCCTTGGGTATTGGTTTGTTCATTTACAAGCCAAAACACCTAAGGTTTTTCCAGAATAGGATAATTACTTATATTTATATTATATATATATATATATATATATATATATATATATATATATATATATATATATATATATGTGTGTGTGTGTGTGTGTGTGTGTGTATTTAGGCAGCAATCCTTTTTTCATGCACATTTCATTAAAAACGACTGACAAGGTGCTTTTATTTAGTTTTTTATATAATTTCTCGTGCGATCTAATAAAGTTTTTCTTTTCAGATGATAAATTATATAAAATCTGTCCGAATGTTCTTTTTATCCGAGCGCTTTCGGCTATACATTTAGCCATTTTAAAAGAATTTTATTTCAACTGTTAGAATTAGAAATAGTTTGTTATATGTATGTTTTATAAAATTATTCATTTTTTTTGTTTCAAAACACGGTCAAGATATTATGTCCATGTTCAAAGTTAATATTATTAAGTGTTGATTTGTTTGTTTTTATTAGTAAGGCTTCCATTATTTCTAGCCATTTTTTGCATGCTATTATATTAGTGTTGTCGACAAGTATATTCTGAATAGTGTCCGGTACGTCTCCATGACTATTTAATTGAGATCTAATTGAGCTATTGCCAGAAAGGTGTAGAGTTAGTCTGCGTGTTAAACAATTTGTAGTGTAGTCTATATAATTATTTACGAAAGTTGATTCTTGAGGAATACAATTCCTTAATGGGCATTTGAATTCGTAAATAATATTTGCTCTATTTAACTTTGTTCTAGGAGGTGAATTGTTATATATATATATATATATATATATATATTAATATATTTTCTGTTTATACGTTATTTTTCTACAAATAATCTATTCAAGTAAATGCTCTGTTTTTAATTAAACAGTATTCAATACATTTACCGGCCTGAATGTTCGAGAAATTTCGTAGAAAAGCACATATTTTCCACGAAATTTCTCGAACATTCAGGTTGGTAAATGTAATTAATACTGTTTAATTTTTTTAAAAAAAGCATTTACTTAATTAAATTACATCTATAAAAATAAAATATCAACAGATTATATTTATATTAAATAATTGTCAAACTTACTCCATTTCATAAAACGTTGTCATTAAGAAAAATCGTCGAAGGTCAGTGTTAATAAACAGTAATATCGGATTTTGCTAACCAGACGTTGCTTTGTGGCTCAATGGTTAACAGTAGGTCAGATCAAATGACGATTACTCATAAGGGTAACAGGTTCGATTCCTCTCGGAGAAGCACATAATTTCTACGAAATTTCTCGAACATTCAGCCCGGTAAATTTAATAAAAAAAAAACCCAGAGTAATTTGTACGAAATCAAGGGAATCAACAGACTTTTAATTCAAATGTGGCTTTCTGCTAAAAAAAAACAAACTTTTTGCCCAAGGTCAACGTTTCACGTCTCAACACGATAACGATCCTGAGCATACTGCCTTAAAGAATAAATATTATCTAGAGAGGAAGCGCGACGAGGGTAAATTGCGACTCTTCCAGTGGCCTAGTCAGAGTCCTGACCTTAGCCCAATTGAAAAGCTTTAAATATTAAACATATATATTAAACATTATATATATTATATATATTAAACATTATATATATTATATATTATTAAATATTATATTATATATATTAAACATATTATATATATTAAACATATATTATATATATTAAACATATTATATTATATATATATTAAACATATTAATATATATTAAGCATATTATATTATATATATTGGGAAAATAAAATTATATTAAAAACAGTGGACAAGGTATGTACCTTGCCCGCTGTTTTTAATTTAACTGATTTGGATGGATACTTGCTGCCTAAATATTTGTTTGTCCGGAAATTTCAGGCCGATATTTAGTCGTTCATGTTCCAACGTGTTAGAACACGTCAAATTTATCGACAGATATAATATATAAAATAATATATAATAATATATATGAAATTCCGTCAACTGCGCATCGGCTCCAAACATAGCTTCCGTTTTACTTACACACTCAGAGAAAAATACAATCCAGAATTTCCACTCAAAGCATCCACTCCCGCCTAAAGAAACAAAATAAAAATTGGAGACGATTTGAGCTTAAGAAAAGGACATAAAAGCTCATCAAAGGGCATTTTCGACAGCCAGACTGCACAACAGGCGGGATTCACAACGCTCCTCGGAACGCGACCTGCCATCTCCAAAGACAACTCGCCAAAGGCCGTCGCCGCAGTAAGTCACAGCTCACCGTCCCTCTCTTACGCTACCGACTCTGCGGACGACATTTCCAATTCTACTTATCTCTTTCTTTCTACGAGAGATATTAACACCAATTTAACATTTGTCGTATTTTTACGTTAATACAATTGTTTATTTCTTAAACCTCTGTCGTTTATTTGAAGAAAATTATAACACAAGAAAAATTAAATAAAGAACTTAACCGCAGTACTTTGTCAGTTGTTTTTAGTGAAACTTATATATATATATATATATGTGTGTGTGTGTGTGAAATGGATAAAGTCCGACAATTATTTTAAGACATTTTTATGTTAATACATTCTTTTTATAGATACAAATATTTAAGTAAATAGTCTGTTTTATAATAAACAGTATTAACAACATTTACCGGCCTGAATGTCCGAGAAATTTTCATAGAAAATATTCTTCCTCGGACAGGAATCGAACCTGTATCCTATACGGACTCGTCATGTAGCCTGACGTGCTTTTATCGATTGAGCCATAGAGGAGCGTTTCGGTTAGCAAGGTCGATTTTACTGTTTTTAAACTACAATTTTCCATGATTTTCTCATTTACATTCATATCTGCTCGATGCGTATCCAAATGTAAACAAATGACGTCACACATTATGAAATGGACAAAGTCCGGTAATTATCTTATAAAAAGAACGTATAAACATAAAAAAATGTTTTAAATTATCGGAGAGCCGAGTTCGAATTCCAGTCGAATCCATTACTCCACTGTGACTCCTAATATAAAATGTTGGATATTTTTGGAAAAGACTTTAATAAAATTATGCATTATAATAGATGGAGTCTATTTTTATTTCATGTACTGACACATTTCAGAAATAGATTGTTATTGTTCAGGTCATGCATCCAAATAAACAGCTACTTAAATCCATCTTATGATAATAACACGAAATACTGCGAAACTTAATATGTATATGGAACCATTTTAGCATAGAACCAAATTATTATTATTATGGCATTTGCTGTCTCATTGAATACACCGCACTTTTACCAGAGAAAGATAAAGGAATATCTATCTATCTATCTATCTATCTATCTATCTATCTATCTATCTATCTATCTATCTATCTATCCCATTTATTTTGTTATCTATCTATCTATCTATCTATCTATCTATCTATCTATCTATCTATCTATCTATCTATGTATCCCAATCTGTTATATTAATCTCTCTCACTCATTTTCTCTATCTATCTTTCTATGTATCCCAGTCCCTTATATCCATATCTCTCTCGCTCATTTTCTCTTTCTTTCACTCTGTCTCTCTGTCTCTCTCTGTTTCTCTCTCTCTCTCTCTCTCACACACACACACACACACTCTCTCTCTCTCTCTGTCAGTTTGTGTATTATTTATCTCTGTCAGTCTTTTCATATCTATCTATCTATCTATCTATCTATCTATCTATCTATCTATCTATCTATCTATCTATCTATCTATCTATCTGTCTAGATCTCTCTATCTCTCGATCTATGCCAGTATGTTCATTATCTATCTATCTATCTATCTATCTATCTATCTATCTATCTATCTATCTATCTATCTATCTATCTATCTATCCCATTTATTTTGTTATCTATCTATCTATCTATCTATCTATCTATCTATCTATCTATCTATCTATCTATCTATCTATCTGTCTAGATCTCTCTATCTCTCGATCTATGCCAGTATGTTCATTATCTATCTATCTATCTATCTATCTATCTATCTATCTATCTATCTATCTATCTATCCCAATTTATTCATATCTGCATCTCTCTGTCTCTGTCTCTCTCTAGGTTTCGTTGTCGCTGTCTTTCTGTCTTCCTCTCTGTCTGTCTATGCCCCCCCCCCTTCTCTCTCTGTCTCTATCTGCACTAGTGCGATATCAGAGACCCCCTGTCCTTGTTTAATCACCACAGATTTCATAGAAGTTTGTAAAGCAGACCGAAGTAAACTCAAATGTCTCCAGACTCCAAATCTTATCCTCAACATAATCGCCTTCCTTAATCGCGTCACGAAGGAACCACAAAAAGTAATTTCAAAACTATTATAATAGAAATAATACTAGAAGCGTCCAAAACGTTCTAAAATGAACACAGGGGAGGGCTGCTGTACGGCGTTAACA
>OZ038511.1:68675619-68688119 GCA_964036315.1 Acanthosepion esculentum | reverse complement strand
TCGGTGTTTTTATTAACGTAGTAAAAAAATTGTTTATATAGTTTATTTAATAGTTTTGTTTTTGTTTGAGAAGATAAAGCTATTTGTTCAATTTTGGGGTTGATTGTTGTAGCATGTTCTAATTATTATTTTGGCGGGAACAGTTTTTAATTTGTTTATTACTTCATGTATTTATTTGGATTAATTATCTTTATTTTTTCTAACGGCTAGTTTATCGGTACCGGTTGTTAGTTTATTTATATATTTGGATGTATTTAGGTCAATTTATTTTACTTGTTATTTATTTGTTATTTAATACTATATTTCTTCATATATATATATATATATATATATATATATATATATATATATATATATATATATATATATACATGCAGAAATATAGTCTTAAAGTGTGCTATATTTATGGGATAAAGTGCTCAATATCAGAGATAGAGCGTGTGTAAATATAAAAGTGGACATGGAAGTCAGCACTTAGAGGCGACAGTCTGTTTCATGCTAGTGCAATCGTCAGGCGACTATATATATATATATATATATATATATATATATAAAAGTGGACATGGAAGTCAGGCGATTGCACTAGCATGAAACAGACTGTCGCCTCTAAGTGCTGACTTCCATGTCCACTTTTATATTTACACACGCTCTATCTCTGATATTGAGCACTTTATCTCATAAATATAGCACACTTTAAGACTATATTTCTTCATATATATATATATATATATATATATATATGTGTGTGTGTGTGTGTGTGTGTGTGTGTGTGTGTGTGTGTGTGTGTGTAAATTATTTTCAGGTAGAGGGTATTTGTGAAAGGAGAAAATGACTGAAGGGACAAGTGGAAAAACTATTCTTAGCTGATAGGTTTGACACAAGCTCACAACAGAGCACATGCATATGGTGAGAGAAATTTTCCAATCTCCCCTGTTAGGCAATGTTATATAGCATACATCAAAATTTAACATTATTTCTCTTTTAGACACAGGGAGCGAATTAACGTAGCAACTTCCAACCTGACACAGGGAAAAGAAAAAGCATACCAAGTGTAACAACTCCAGAATAGTGACCTTCAGAAAATGGCCAGGTAAACTGCAGATATAGCATGTGGCTGTGTGTGGACCCCATAGAGGTTCCCTGAATAATGTCCACAAAATTCTGTTACCTGAGATAGACCTGGCAGTTGTAAGCAATAGGGGCCATGTCATGTCACTTTTTTTTCAAAACCTAGCTTTTCTTGCTTTTCTACACTGAACATGTCTTCAATTTTTTTTCATAATATACTGACTTTTTTCTATTGAATATCTTTGTTTTTCTTTAAAATTTGCTCTCAATTGCTATAAATAAAAAGAGGAAAAACTATTCTTAGCTGACGCATTTCCTCACCTGAGGGACTCTATCAAGGCAAATGTAAGGATTTATTTTGTTGCACATGTTTATATAGGAGAGAAAGGATGTCAGTGGTTTATCAAGGCTTTTAAATTTGAGAACGTTCATAAATACTCATCAGGTGGATGACAGGTCAGTCAAAACATATAGAAGACACAAAGTGCTATAATTCAAAGCCTGTTAAGAGAAAAGTAAGCGAATAATATTCAAGAAATATTTTTTATTCATATTTTTTTTATTTTTCAATAAATGAATACGGTTTGAATTGTGATCAGATTCTTATGGTTTGGGATGGATATATGTGGTGTACACCTTAAAAAACATGAAGTTAACAGTGTTATTTTTTTTAAACATTTTTATGTCTTTATATGTTGGTTTGGGAAAGACTATATATATATATATATATATATATATATATATATATATATATATATATGTAATTTGGCAGCAACTTTTCTTTCAAACATGTCGTGTTGAATTTTAAAGACAACAGTCTTACATATTTTCTTTTGAATTTTCTCATATTCTCTAATGAGACTTTTTATTTGAAAATAGTTTCGAAATATGTATTGTCCATACGATGACCTAGCGCTTTCGAACATCATTGTTCATCTTCAGGGTCAATATTTTAGTCAAAATTTTTATATATATATATATATATATATATATATATATATATATATATATATACAGGGTGCGATAGGTAAATTTTCGCTATTTTGTATTCTTAATTTCGAATTGTTTGTTTTTGATTTTGTCACCTGCAAATATAGTAAGGTCAGTTGGACATTGACCGTGAGAAAAAGACCGCCATGACACAATTCACTTAACCAGAATTTTGTAAAGCAACCAGCAGCTGAGAAAGCTTACAAGGACCACAAGTTAATCCTACAATGTGAACTATGCAGGATGAAAAATGATTGGTAGAGGAACATGGCCTCTGATATTCAACAAGCCTTCAATATTAAAGACTTCAAATCGTTCTATTCATTGATACGTCAAGTCTTTGGTCCACCAACATCATCAATTACCCCTTTGAAGTCAGAAGACTATGTTAATAGCATTAAAGGACCAACAGAAATACTTCAATGATGGGAAGAGCATTTCACACATCCATTTGATAATCCTTCTTCTGTCGTTTACAGCATTATAGAGAGCCTACCAAAGTGTAACATTGTACACCATATGGATCATCAACCTATTCTTCAAGTCAGACGGGCAATCAAACAATCAGATCGTGCTGTACAACTTAAAAAATATACATACATGGCAGGTTATCGTGGGGATTTATCTTATTAATATCTATACTATTAAATGACAAAATATCTAATAATGGCCCTTATTCTGTCAGTGTGGCTTTTAAAAGGCCATTTATACTGAGATAATTTGTTAAAGCGCCCCCCGACCCCCGCAGTTTATGCTTTCACCTACAGTTCTCATGAGTTCGTCTCTCCTCATCATACGTCTTTTCTGTCTGCTTGTATCCTGTCAGTTGGGCGTATCGTAAACAAAACTATGTCACCCCCATAGCACCCTCCCCCCGCACACATGAACATACAATTAGCAAAAGATGAAGAAACTGCACGAAGCCCAGCGTCAATCCTTTATCCCTTAGATGGCTCGCCTCGGCGTCTTTACGACACAACCAAGATCTCAGCTCTCTAGACAGGTATCCCACAAAGCCTGTCTCTCTGAAAGAAAAAAAAAACGAACAGCTTCCACAGGGCGCATGTCTGTTACTCATTCCTTTTTTTTCGTGAAATTATCTTTTTCTCTCTGTTGTTTTCTTTTTGTCGCAATATGAATTCAATTTATCATGGGCTGTAATGCGCTCAATATGCGACGTAAATTGGGGCAATCGTTAACAACCCTTGGACCCGTTGAGGATCGAATTCACAACGCGATAAAGAAGGGTGTTCGCTAGGTGAAACGACAAATGATGGTAACCACAACCGCTGACCGATGACTTTTCTTTTACAGTTAGGTTCACCCTGTAAAAAGCCCGGGGGCCACTCGAAGTAGAGGCTTACGTTAATGAACAGGTTAAGATTGTAGTGATTGGGGAAACGTCCTCTTTGGACTCTGTTACACAAGGCGGAAGAAACTGAATGGAATACGGAGGCAAAGTGAGTCGTTTGTTACAATGTAAGTAGCATGGCGGGTCTTAGACGTGACGAAAATTTGGACGACCTACATTCCTTAGTTCCACTGATTATAACTCTCAAAGCAAATAATAGAATAACCAATAATACATTTCATCTGTAGCTGAAATCTTCGGCATCCATCCATCTCGGGAGACGATGGAGTAACGCTGTAGGTGCTAGGCGATGGAGTTACATCGCCTCTAGTGACTGTGTAGTCCCACTCTGGAGCGGCAGTCACTCAGGATTTTTTTCCCCGTAGCCTATGCCGATCGGGTTGGGCTTTTGACCGGTTACTGTCACTTCCCGTGTTGTGCCGATGTCTTGCGACGTCGCTGGAGTGTCCTCATATCTCTATGGGTTATTTAATAGCGAAACCTAAATATTTTGTACGCAATTTTAAGGCTTCATCTACAGATTTTTTTGGTGCTTAATTTTATAATTTCAGGCTTAACGTATGTTTCTTTTTTTTACATATTTATTTTGTAGATGATAAAATGTATTGATTGTCATTTTGATATAAAAACGTATTTTTCATACTTTAGTGCTCTACTGATTGTCATTTTGATATAAAAACGTATTTTTCATACTTTAGTGCTCTACTGATTGTCATTTTGATATAAAAACGTATTTTTCATACTTTAGTGCTCTACTGATTGTCATTTTGATATAAAAACGTATTTTTCATACTTTAGTGCTCTACTGATTGTCATTTTGATATAAAAACGTATTTTTCATACTTTAGTGCTGTACTGATTGTCATTTTGATATAAAAACGTATTTTTCATACTTTAGTGCTCTACTGATTGTCATTTTGATATAAAAACGTATTTTTCATACTTTAGTGCTCTACTGATTGTCATTTTGATATAAAAACGTATTTTTCATACTTTAGTGCTCTACTGATTGTCATTTTGATATAAAAACGTAGTTTTCATACTTTAGTGCCTTATTGATTGTCATTTGGCTATAAAAATGTATCATTAAATATAACTGGTATTTTGCTGGTATTTTTGTCATAACGTATTTATATGCTTTTTTTAGTGAGTTATTAAACAAAAATAATAACTTTATTTTCCCATAGCTGGGACCCTAACACCACGGGTCAGGGTGGACCTGGGAACAACAGCCATTAAAAAGTGGTTCTACGCTCCTCAAAACCTCTGACCTCTCGATCAGTGACCCTAGATGTAGTTTATCGTCATATCATACACAAGACCAAAGATAATTTATACATTTTCTTTATTCTTGAGAATTGAAAGCAAAAATAGGAAGAAAACAGTGGAACTTAAGCATGTTCTTTAATCCGGCCACTGTGTGCTTATTCCCGGTCGTCGGGCATGGAGAGAGGAAATGGACAGATGCGTGCGTTATGCAGACTCAGCGGGGGCGGAGTTCAAAAGTTTGAAGCTGCATCTCAGTACATTCAGTTATGTGCCATGAGTGATAAACGCTTAGGCGATCATGTATCTTTCGATACATGATTGACGAACCAGGTTTTTTCCCGTAGCGGATTTCATCCCCGCAGTTGCCATCCAAGGCTATAGAACCTGGTCTGTCCTGCTATTTAGCCATAGTTGGTGGGGAGAAGAAGAGGATTCATACCTTTCCCAAGGGTATTAGCACCTAAGTGAATTTCAGTCAGTTATGTGCCATGCGTGTTACACGTTTAGGCGATCATGTACCTTGCGATACATGACTGACGAGACAGGTTTTTCACGCAGTAGGTTGCCATTTCTTTCTGCGGTAGACCAATTGCCATCCAAGGCTATAGAACCCAGTCTGTCCTACTATTTACCCAAAACTGGTGGGTGAAAAAGAGGATTCATACCTTTCCCAAGATTATTAGCACGTACGTGAATGTAACGGATTCGACTGGAATTCGAACTCGGCTCTCCAATTCCTCAATCCGAATCGCTATCCATTACTCCACCGTGCTTCCTCAGTACAGTAGAAAACGTTACAAAATCTATTTACTGCGAATGTTGTTTCTTCTTGATTATGTATCCTTTTTCTATAGTTTCAAAATGGTTAATGACAGGTGTATGTGCAGGTATATTCAGGTAAGATCGATCAATTGATATCGATGAATGTCATTTGTTCCATGTTACGATATTTTATTTTAAGGTACCATTATAATAATAATAATAATAATTATTATTATTAATATTAATAATAATAATAATAATAATAATAATAATAAAACAAGAAATTCAGGAAATGTAGGCTTATTGCCATAGCAGTATCGTCTGAGAGAAACGCCACCATGAAAATTATGGAGAGATTTTCCAAATGCAAAGACCTGGAGATCGAGATTAACATGATACGAGGAATTAAAACTGAGACTGTACCAATAGTAATCGGAGCACCGGGCCTCGTGAGAAAAGGAACTGACAATTTTACTAACAGTGTCCCAGGTAACATCAACATGTAATTTGCCCAGAAGATAGCTCTACTAGGAACATCCCCTATACTAAGAGAAGTGCTATCACATAATGACAATTCTCCTATAGAGCCCAAGGACCATACTCTGGACCCGGATCTACAGGATACAAAGCAGGAAACAACATATACAAATAATAATAATAATAATAATAATAATAATAATAATAATAATAATAATAATAAATACTTTAAAAAAAGCAAAGACAAACGCAATCGACCAGATACAGAAACAATGGCAAGATAAACCGCTTCATGGCCAACACTCTACCAAAAAGCTGATGTAGACAAAAACCGTACCCATCAGTGGCTACGTAGTGCAGGGTTGAAAGCTGAAACTGAAGGTTTTATCCTTGCTGCACAGGACCAATGCTTCTTAACTAGGAATTATCAAGCACATATACTAAAATATTGTGTTAGCACAAAATGCAGATTCTGTGATAAATATCCAGAAATAATTGATCATCTTCTATCAGGTTGCAGGATATTGGCACCCAGTGAATATAAAACCCGGCATGGCAGAGTGGGCCAATATCTGCACTGGAAAATATGCAACTTCTACGAGAAGGAAACTGAAAGAAACTGGTAGGAACACCACCCAGAGCCGGTTACGGAGATAGGACCTGTTACAATTCTATGGGACTACACAATACACACTGACAGAACAATCAAAGCCAACCGCCCAGACATTGTTATTAGAGACTACAAACAAAAAAGTGCCTCCTTATTGATATGGCAGTCCCTGCAGACTGCAATGTATCTTTGAAGATATTCAAAAAGCTGTCAAGGACCTTGAAATTGAAATCTCAAAAATGTAGGACATGGGAACATCAACAATTCCTGTTGCAGTTGGAGCCCTAGGATTAGTTGGAAAAGATTCCAGTAGACTAATTGAAGGGATTCCTGGAAGTCCATGTCTCAAAGAGATACAAAAAATTGTTCTGACAAGTACAGCCCACACTTTACGAAGGGCTTTATCTATGTAATTTTTTTTTTGTCAGTGGAAAATGTCATGATGCCTTTTCTAACCTTAGGTCCCTGGGCGAGACCCGAAAAGAAATGTATACACGCCAGAAATTAAAGGAAATAATAATAATAATAATAATAATAATAATAATAATAATAATAATAATAATAATAATCAACGAATCACTTAAATAACCATTTCAATATTTTTCAACACTTAAGTGAAGAGCAGTATCTTGGGATAAGAACACCGAGCAGGTAGATCAGGAACATACAGAGGCACAAAGAACTGGCGGGGGGCTCACGCGGAAAAATATATCAAAAAGCAGCTCAAATTGTCTCTAAGATAACGACAGAAGCCGAGATATGATCTTCAATATCGGCCAAAGTATATATATCGTTTTTGTTCTATAATGAAAAAAAAATATATAGCTGTTTGTTCTTTATGGAAAAGAAACGTTTTTGTAAGATGACCTCCACCACCAAAAATTATGTTTTCGTGCGCAAAACAGGTAGGCCCAATAATTTTGTAAGTCAAGGATCGATTTGACTCTTTTGATTGTCCCGGCTAGTCCTGGGTATGACGATAAACTACATTTGGCAGCAAGGCCTATGATCAGGTAATTCGAGATTTTGAGGAGCGTAAACCTGTCCATCCAAACTTAAAGCACCTAGTACTCCCAAGCAGTCACCCAGCTAGTTACTAACCAGGCTTGATTTTGCTTAACTTCGGTGATCATATGAGAACCAAAGAACAACCGTGGTAAAACATCATTCAAAAAGGCATAAAACAATAAAACAGGAGAAATGATTTCTCCTCAAAAAGCAGAAAATGAGCTAGAATAAAATAAAGTCTTGCATCTATTATTATGATGCCACAGAGCTATAAGAAGAAATAAGGGCCATTTTTAGAACAATGCAATATAACAACTGTGAATTCTCTAAGGTCCTGTGTATGACGATAAACTACATCCAGCAGCAAAGCCTCTGCTTGGGAGATTGTACGTTTTGAGGAGCGTAAACAATCTCTTAATTGCTGTTGTTCACATATGCATATCGTTCCTAAATCAGTCAAGCTTTCCAAGCAGTTCAAATAGTTCTTTAGGTGACACTTTATTGAACGCTATTACATAATCTACAAACATTAAACTAAGCTTAAAAAAATAAAAACGAAACAATTATATAAATAATAATAATGTCAGGGATTTATATGCCATGTGTAATACACGCTTAGGCGATCATGTATCTTTCGATACATGACTGACGAGACAGATTTTTTCCCACAGTAGGTTGCCATTTCTTTCTGCGGTAGACCAATTGCCATCCAAGGCTATAGAACCCGGAGTGTCCTGCTATTCTTTGAAATTTTTTTGTTATTTGAGCATTTTGGAAGTTGTCAATTTCTTCCGTATACGTGATTTACACGACCAACCTATTCTTTCTTTCTTTCTTTCTTTCTTTCTTTCTTTCTTTCTCCCTAATTAATCTTTCGGTGTTCTTTCTTTCTTTCTTTCTTTCTTTTTACATAATTTATCTTTCGCTGTTCATTACTTCTTTCTTTCTCTCTTAATTTATTTTTCTTTCTTTCTTTCTTTCTTTCTTTCTTTTTTGTTACATAATTTATCTTTCTGTGTTCATTCTTTCTTTCTTTCTCTCTTTCTTAATTTGTCTTTCTTTCTTTCTTTCTTTCTTTCTTAGCAATTTCTCTTCCGTTGTTCTTTCTTTCTTTCTTTCCGTCTTTCTTTCTTTCTTTCTTTCTTTCTTTCTTTCTTTCTTTCTTTCTTTCTTTCTTTCTTTCTACCAGTTTATCTTCTTCTTCTTCTTCTTCTTTCTTCTCTTTCACTTCTTCTTCATTTCTTTCTTCTCTTTCACTTTTTCTTCATTTCTTTGCTGCATGCTCTTCGCCTTCTCCTTCTTTCTTTCTTTCTTTCATTCTTTCTTTCTTTCTTCCTTTTTTCATTTTATACACCTACCTTGGGAAATTTTCTTTTTTATTCCTTCACATACGATAACGAACGAACGAACAAACAAACACACACACATACACACACGCGTGCGCACACAACCTTCTTTTCTTGTGAAAAGGTGATTTCATACTCTTGCTGTTTTTTTTCCAATAAAGAAAATATTCATCTGAGAATTCAAGAATTTTGCTGTAACTTCCTGCCGCCTACTATCCAACATGAGAGACGTTTAGTATGCGAGGCATTTTGAAACACATGTCCTCGAGCAAAGATTCTAGTGAATTCTAGTAAAATCAATTTGAAAAACACATCTGAAGGAGTGACACCATTCAAATTTTACTGCCGTTTACGAAACAAAAAAAAAATCCTTTAAGCAAAGCAACGTTAGTTACGGTCTTATTTCCTAGCATTCGTTATTATCATTTGCCATTTCGCATTACTGAACATTAGTCAAGCAGAACCGAAAGGCGTCCTGGGTATGACGATAAACTACGTCCAACAGCAAGGCCTCTGATCAGGAGGCTTTGAGGAGTGTGGAACCTCCTCTTAATTGCTGGTGACTCAGGGTGGTAGCACCTGTTAGGGTCCCAGCTATGGACTATTAGTTAACCCCGAAACTGAGGTAAAAAGCATTATAAAAGTGTAAAAATAGGTTTTAACAGCAGAAATACTTTGTAAAGAAATTATTACCAGAAATAAATTTTTGAAGAAAAAAAATGTTACCAGCAATACGTTTTTGAAAAAATATTACCAGCTATATGTTTTTGAAAAAAATAATATTACCAGCTATATGTTTTTGAAAAAAATAATATTACCAGCTATACGTTTTTGAAAAAAATAATAATACCAGCTATACGTTTTTGAAAAAATAATATTACCAGCTATATGTTTTTGAAAAAAATAATATTACCAGCTATATGTTTTTGAAAAAAATAATATTACCAGCAATACGTTTTTGAAAAAAATAATATTACCAGCTATATGTTTTTGAAAAAATAATATTACCAGCTATATGTTTTTGAAAAAAATAATATTACCAGCTATATGTTTTTGAAAAAAATAATATTACCAGCTATACGTTTTTGAAAAAATAATATTACCAGCTATATGTTTTTGAAAAAATAATATTACCAGCTATACGTTTTTGAAAAAAATAATATTACCAGCTATACGTTTATGAGGTAAAAAATATTAACAGAAATAGATTTTTGACGAAGCAAAAATATTACCAGGATAAAAAAAAAGTTGTCGTCATTAAATGACCCATCGAGATTGATATGTCGTAAAACAAAACAATCCAAACCAAACCAAGGACCGAAATAAATTTACGGAATTATCTAAATTTAGATTCTGAATGTCCTACAGTTGGTCAATGGATACAACTTCCGGCCACCTCGATATTAAGGATTGAAGTCTTTAGTATTTATTAATTAAGCTTGTTTTTTTTATGATGGATCATTTCACGCTGAAACACCGGTTCGCATACGATCACCGAAGTTATGCAATGTCTAGCCTGATCAGTACCTAGATGGGTGACCGCTTGGTAATATCAGGTGTTGTCAGCTTGTATGCGCGAATGGTGGGGCTTTCGGTCTATTCACGTTGAAACATCAGTTCTCGTACGGTCACCGAAGTTAGGCAATGTCGGGCCTAGTCACCGTGATGGGGGACCGCTTGTGAATGCCAGGCTCCACACGCTTTGATATTCGGGGTGTTGTGTATGGATAACAGCTCGTAATTAGAAATTGGATAGCCGAGTTCTAGTTCCAGTCGGGTTCGTTATTTTCACTTACGCGGAAATACCCCTGGAAAATGGATGAATCCACGTCTCCTTCCCACCAGTTATGAGTTAGAATAGAATTATGAAAATTATGATCGATACAAACAGACTTAGATAGAGAGAGAGAGAGATTTGAACAGTGATATAGATAGATAAATAGAAAGATAGATATGAACATTGAGATAGATAGATAGATAGATATGAACAGTGATATACATAGATAGATAGATATGAACAGTGAGATAGATAGATATCAACACTGATATAGATAGATAGATATGAACAGTGATGTAGGTAGATAAATAGATAGATAGATATGAACAGTGATATAGATAGATATTAACAAAATTGGGGATAGATCAACAGATAGTTAATAACAAAATTAGTGGGAGATAGATAGGTAGATAGATATGATGAAGCGAGTATGTAATATATGTATGCATGTATGTATATATATATATATATATATATATATTACTAAACTTTAATAGATAGATACATAGATATTAAAGAAAATGGAGATAGATAATAATTAACAAAATTGGTGAGAGGTAATAGGTAACTAAATATGATATATATGTATATATATATATATATATATATATATATATATATATATATATATGATCTGTTCATTAGAATCAGCATCTATTTCGTCTAACTGCCTACATACATGTGCTCTTCTTCTGCATGTTTCAAAAAGGCGCTCAACACCAAGCCACTTATATATATATATATATATATATATATATATATATATATATATATATATATATATATATATATATATATACACTCCGTTTCAAATTATTAACAAGGTGACATTTCTTCATTTTGTCTTTTTTTACACATCTCAGTTTTAGTTATTCCCCTTGATAACACAACTCTCCAAGTTTTATTCAATCAGCGCTTTTTTCCCCAAGGACACATGGCCCAGTGGATAAAAGCTTTGGTTGATTGATTCAAAACAGTCCGAAAAATGTAAACTATATATATATATATATATATATATATATATATATATATATATATATATATATATATATATATATACACTGCGTTTCAAATTATTAACGAGTTGACATTTCTTTATTTTGTCCAAAAACTACCAGTCGAATTTAATGAAATTTTCATAGTATAATGAGAATATGTATGTGCGCAGGTTGTATAAAAACTGTATTGTTCTGCGCAACAGAAAACAAACGATGGGCATTTGCAATATTAACATTATACAGAAGTGTTCCACACTATAAACTTGTCTCATTATCGGTCGCAAATTTGACTTGACCACATTTGAGAAAGATATAACATCTGAAATTTCCAAAGGCAAATCTACATTAGAAATATCCAAAATAATTTGAATATATCACCAAGCTGTGAAAAGATTTGTTGCAGTTCCTACGAAAGTACGTAAGAGGGCCGATAAGGGTGACTCGAGGGTTTTTTCCCGACGTTCTTTGTCACGAATGAAATGTGAATCTGTAAATAACCCAGACCTGACCAGTGGAGCACTTTTCAGGAACACTGGAGAAGCAACAGTGTCCAGAAGTTCTCGCTATCGTCTTCGGAAAAATGTTGGCACATCAGTGAGACCTGCAACAAAGCCTCGATGGATAAAATTACTAATACAAATGCGTTTGAAATGGGCAAAGGAGAACATGAAGGTCGATTTCTCGAAAGTTCATAGATAAAAGTCGTGCAACACTTGATGGCTCTGATGGTTGGTGAAAAGGTTGGGTCATAAATGGACGAGATCCTCATCAACGCTTGACAAGGCGGAGGTATTATGGTTTGGGCTGGTATGATTGAAGGTAT
>OZ038511.1:68665619-68670619 GCA_964036315.1 Acanthosepion esculentum | reverse complement strand
AACGGATAAAAAAATGTGATGTTGTAGCGTCACTAGTCATATGTGTCGTTGTAACATATAGAGCATGAACAAATTGTGACAGGGCATTTTACTTGCCTCAGCCGTTAGTCGCTCCTCTGTCACCGCCAAGTTTAGAAAATCCCAGAAACAGAATACGGAATAGGGGCGGGGGTGAGGCCCGGCGGCGAAGGTGGGTGGATGCTGAGAAGAGGAGAACAACAAACCATTTACTGTATCCTCTGGACTGGTTTGGCGACGTGTGGAACTTGTAAATGTGTTGTTTGAGATGCAGGGCGTTTCGCGCACCGTCGGGGGAAATCCAACTGACGCGCGTGCGCGCACACACACACACACACACACACACACACACACACACACACACACACACACACACACACACACACTCGCGCCGCATCTTCCTTTCTCACACACAAACACATACAAATGCTATGGGAAAAAGGGCCCTTCCATGTACACACATACATTAACACAGGCACAGACATACATTTTCGCTGTTCTACTCTCTGTTACATATCTACACACGCATAATATTGTCACTCTCTCACGTGAGCGTGTACGCTTGCATACATATTCGCTTTTGAACTCTCTCTCTCTCTCTAGGACACGCACATTCGGACAAACTCTAACAAACATACATACACAAATTTGCGGGCACGCGCGTGTTCGTTTGCTCTCCTGATAACGTTTTCTTTCTTTTCCTCTCTTTTCGTTTTTTCTTTTACTCTTTCCCGAAAACGCACACATACGCCAACACGCTCAGAAACGGACATTTTTCTCTCTCTCTCTCTCTCACACACACACACACACATATTATCTCTCTCGCTCTCTCTCTCTCTTTCTCTCTCTCTCTCTCTATCTATCTATCTATCTATCTATCTATCTATCTCTTTCTCTATCAATAAAAGGCAGGATGTGTGTGTGTGTGTGTGTGTGTGTGTGTGTGTGTGGGTGTGTGGGTGTGGGTGTGTAACGAATGCACGGCCTCAATATTCGACGGATTTGCACCAAAATTTACATGCACATGCTCCAAGTTAGAAAGAAGGCCCAGACCGACTTTGCATTTCCCAACTCCCATCGATAGTTGAAATAATCGATTTTTTTCATGTTTCTACGGTAGTTTTCATGTAGTTTGCGACCATTTTCTACTGGCCAGTGTGAGATTCTGTAGCTGGCTGCCACGAATAGGCAGGAAGATTCTATTGGCAAGCGTGAGAGCCAACAGCTGACTGACACGGATGTTAACTAGCATGCTAGCGTGCAATAAAAATCGATAGCTGCATTCGTCACAAGTGGGAAAAATTTAAATCTGTATGGCACTTTACTCCAATTGGCTCATTCACTTGCTTAAACTCAACGTTGATTCTGATTCCGCAGAACTAGGTTGGGTGTGAAAAAGTATTTGTTGTTAACATTCTTTCTTCATTCGGTTTTTTCAGTTACGAGTCCTTTTTTAAAGCTGATCGGTTTGTGTTCATTTTGTTTAGTTCTTTTTTCGTAACAGATTTAATGTTTAGTATAGAGCTTAGAAAAAATTCGCAGTGTGAGATAGGCAAGAAGTAAGGCATGTAGCAACCTAAGTCAAGTGATAGCGATTGCTGTATGAGTCGTACGATTTTTGAATCAAGCACGGGCAACACCGGGCCATGCTGCTAGTATATATATATATATATATATATATATATATATATATATATATATATATATATATATCCTTCTTCTCCCCACAGTTATGGGTAAATAGCAGTACAGACTGGGTTCTATAGCCTTGGATGGCAACTGGTCTAGGAGAAGGACAACTCTGAATTCAAAATCTGCGGAGGGTCGTTTGGGGACCTTGTGGCACGTTGTGCACCAGATCTCTGTATTCGGCCCTTCAAAAAGTCTGGTTGATTCTGCACAAAGCCTTGATCCCTATAATCAAATTTCATGTGCAGTCTGTCTGGTTCTCCGTTCTGCCGGTCTGAGTGGCCTGACCCTCATATGTCGTAAAAAAGGTCCCCGGTAGGCGCGGGTCAACAGCCCACATCGGCCCAACGGCGGAAGAGTCCACGGATGGATATACACACACACACACACACACACACACACACACACACACACACACACACACACACACACACACACACACATATATATATATATATATATAGATGGTATGAGTATAGATGCCATCATCCGCTTTAAATTAGACACCCCAACCCTACCTCGACTTGACCTGTTTCCAAAAGTAACTAATATGTTGATACAAATTGTTAACTCTTACGACCCTTACTGAAATAATTGCTTCAGCCGTTTCCATAGTAATTAATTTTACGAATTAATCTGCTTATAAAGACGCATACATTTCAAGATTAGTTATTCCATAAATTTCGCTTGAAGATGAAACAGAGCTTAGTACTTCAATTCAATTTAATTCTAATAATTATATTAATTCTAATAATTATATTGAAGTCTTCAGCTCTTGTTTTTGAAACATGGGAACTCTTCGGTAACGAAGGAATCATATTTTTAAATAAATATTTATAATTTAGGCTCTACTTATGTATTGAGCACTGTTTTAAAAAAAATAAATACGAAAATACTAAAGAACTCCGGATTATTAACCTAACGTGTTCTTTCCTATTTTTCTATATATTTTATTAGTTATTTAGTTCATGCCACATTGACTGAAAAAACCTACCTCTACAAAAGAATTCTCATATTACTATATTAGTAAAAAAACGCACAATTTAAAATTAAAAAAAAATTCAACCTCAGCGTTGCGACCGCACGCTCCAAAATTTCTCACAATTAACAATATCATATTTCTAAAAAACCTATTTCTGAGTACATGTTAACTTTCGTTGTCCTGTTATTATCTAGATGTAAAAAAGAGATATCTATTTCCATACATGAGGATGATAGTATGCACAATCGAAAGCTTGTAGTAAAAAAAGACCTTATACAACTGGAATTTATAAACAGGGATCATAACATTCATCTACAGGTTCGAGGTTAATGTATTTTATTAATAATTGTTTGCGAGAGTATTCTTGCCATTTATATCATTAACGTCACTATCTGCTTCTTGCATGAATGATTCATGTAATGTAAATTGAACTGCACCACATACTTGATATATATATATATTCTCTTGGGAGTCTGTTCCACAGGGGCAGTGGTTTGTGGGAAGAAGCTGTTTGATTCGGACTTACTTCTCGCCGATGGAATACGGAGGGAATGTGGGTGCTTTGCTACTATGTAAGTGGCATGGCGCGTCCTAGACGTGAAGGTTTCATGGTGAATATTTGGACGACCAACATCCCTTAGTTCCACCGATTCTAACCCTCAAGGCTAAGACCTGCCACGCCGCGCAGACTGAGGCGAACCACCATCATTCCCTTTGTATTCCATTAGGGAGAAGTACCACTCGAATCATTCCCATGAACCGCTATGAGGATCCTTTCATAGCCACCTCGGTCTTAACCTGTATTTTCATAATCTGTGCCTTTTACTCTTACTGACGGTCTACCTTGAGTGTCTTTTGGGTCTTAGGTGAACATCAGTAAAAGAAAGAAAGACCGAAAAACTTTTGTCATTGGGATTTCTTGTTACGGTTGTTTGCATTCGAGGGCTGATTGGAGACAAAAAAAGAAAAAAGGCAAAATATGATAAAAATGGTGTTAAATGAGTTTTATATTGTCGGGTCACTAAATCCACTTGATACAGGATATTTTAGGAAAAGTTTCAACTTAACCTTTAATAAAATTCGTTTCAACAAAATTCCAATGACTTCTCTAGCAAAAAGCAATTTCCCAAAACTGAACAAGGAAGATTAAATGATGAAGCTCATGCGATATTTGATTAATTTCAAACGACCATAACTTTGTAAATACTTGAAGACAAACACCCGCCCTGGCACGTATCACTTAGGAAATGGGAACTTCGGCGTAGTGCACTGATTAGAAAGCTTATCTCTCTAGAACAATTACGGCTGAGTAGGGACTTCAATCCTCACTGGGGGCTCCATACTTAATGCCTTGAATCGCATCTAAGCTTCAATTAAGAGGCACTTCGATGTGGTGTAATGGTTAGCAAACTTCTCTCGCTAGATCAATTACGACTGAATAGTGAGTTCGATTCTCACCGAGTGCTCCATACTTTCGTCCTTATTGCCACATCCTAGCTTAGAAAACCATTTGGTCCCTTCGACGTGATCTAATTGTTAGCAAGCTTGTCTCGCTCGATCAATTACGACTGAATAGTGTGTTTGGTCCTCACTGGGTGTCCTGTACTTTCGGTCTTTTGTCAAATCTAAGCTAATATAGGAAAAATATTTCAAAGAGGCCATGTCAACTTGCGAGCTAAGTGTCGCGTTATGACAAGAACAGGTTATGCTTCTAGCATAACCTGTTCTTGTGTGATGTAAACGCGGAGAACGACATCTTCAACAAATCCAGTCGCTGAAATCATGTTGTGAAATGTCATAATTGTTATTCGCCTTTGGTGTCAGGCCGACCCATTTCTTCCCTCGAGGTCTCAATGTCATCGCCTAGATCGTCGTGTTGAAGCCCTGGATGGAGTTGGAGCCCTGGATGGAGTTGGAGAACTACCCTCTCCTACATAGACAGGAAGTTGTGGAGAGCCATGATCACCAATGTTCTGAAGGGACACGGCACGTAGAGAAGAGAGTTTAGGGTAGGTTATCTCCTGTGGCTGTAAATCTTCATTGCATTATAACAATTCTGTTGAACGTAGTTATTTCGTGCAATAAATACGCCTAAAGCAATTTTTTTCACTAACCATTAAAATACTATCTCTAATTGAGTAGTTAGCTTGCATGGACCCCCAAACATCTTAAATGGGCCATATGGACTCCGGTTGGGAACTTGTGAAATAGACATGCAGTATTTAATAAATAGCATCAGATGGAACTCAACAAGCCTCGAATAATCATTCAGGAAGCTCTTAGTAGTCGCGAGCCTCTTTTTTTTATCATT
>OZ038511.1:68608119-68663119 GCA_964036315.1 Acanthosepion esculentum | reverse complement strand
ATATTTAGAATCCAAAAGAGACATTTGAAATTTCTGGGCCATGGGAAAAGAGGGCTTGGAGAATTTAACACTCACAGGAAATTTTGAATGCAAGAGGAATAGAGGAAATCTACGTAACAAGCTTATATAATTGGTTGGTAGAACAAGGATTAGGAGATATAGCAAAAGGTAAACATTACTAAAAGCTAGGAAATATTTTAACAGAGGACGGAAAGTGTGGCACTGAAATCCGAAGACGCAATGGGGAGGGCCAAAGCAGAGGATGAGCCGAGAATACTTCGCCAGAAACAAAACAAAAAAAACAAAGAATATTGAAGTGTTACGTCATATCTACCCTGCTAAGTAGCACTGAAAGCTGGACAATCTCCTTGAAGATGAAGAAGAGACTTGCAGCAACAGGAATGTAGTTATACAGTAGGATGATGAGGATACGATGGACCGAATATGTGAGCAACGACGAAGCTTTAGAGAAAATGGGAAATAAAAAGGAGACTTATACTTAATATCAGGAAGAGGCAGTTGAAAATTCTGGGGTGCATAATGAGGAAAGAGGGTTTGGAAAATCTGATATTCACAGGACAGATTGAAGGCAAGAGGGACAGAAGAAAACAACGCATAGTCTACTTGAGTAAATGGATGGCGGTACAGGGTTTAGGTGAAATAACAAAAAAGCAAACAAATTATTAAGAGCTACAAGAGACAGGAATTTGTCGAGATCCATTATCGCTTACGACTTCAGGCTTCAGGAGATACAGCACAGAAAGAAGAAACCGTTTAACTATTATGGGAATTTCTAGTTCATATATATATATATATATATATATATATATATATATATATATATATATATATATATATATATGCAGGTATGCAGAAAAATAGGAAAGAACACGTTAGGTAAATAATCCGTAGTTCTTTAGTATTTTTGTTTTTATTTTTAAAAAGACAGTGCTCCATACAGAAGTAGAGCTTATATTATAATATTTAAAAAAAAATATAATCCCTTCGCTACATAAGAGCTCTCATGTTTCAAAATCGAGAGCCGAGACCCTCAATATAATTATTGAAATTTAGTTGAATTGATGAAACACGCTGGTCAAAATAGTAGTTATAAAACTCATAAACTAAAATTAGACAAAAATAATAAAAAATTATGCGACTGTAGAAACCCCAAAGACTGCCCGTTAGAAAATAAATGCCTCACAGAATCCGTAGTATACAAATGCACTATCTCATCCATTGAGAGTCCTAACATTGATAGGATATACATTGGGTCAACGAAAAATAAATTTAAAATTAGATGGAGACAACACAAGAGCTCCTTCAACAACATTCAAAATAGAAATCAGACATCTCTATCCCAATATTTCTGGCATTTGAAAGAAACAAATAAAACACCAAAAAGTAAAATGGAAAATAATAAATAGAACAAGAACTTGTAGGACTTGGTATGACCCATGCCCTTTGTGCCTACATGAAAAGCTACACATCATTAAGTTCCTAAATAATGGAAAGTTATTAAACCATAGGCAGGAATTAACGGTCTTATGTCGACATCAACAAATTTTCGCATTAAATAATTAACATAAAAAAATAGATAAATAAATAAATTCCATAGTTTAATAAATGTCTTAAAAGCTTAGCCGAATCATTAAATGGAAAAACCCTTTATGAAATCGTCAAAAAAAAACAAATTGTAGTTTCGTACAACGCCTTTGTATAATGAAATAGCCATTTGAATAAACAAATATAATACATAGATTAATAGATAGATAACAATAAAAACAGAATCCTCTCGACACTTCACGACTATCTTCCCCTTAGAACTGACGAGACGCTGACCGGCACAACCAGATTTGAAACAAGTATCTTATACACAACCCGACATAACCTCTCCGAAGTTGACGAATCCGTAGATAAGACTTAACTCTCCGACCCCTTAACCCAAATGACTGCTGCCATCCGTTTCCATAGTAATTAATGTTGCAAAAGACCATACTCATAAACAAGCGTAAACCAAAAGTTAGCTTATTCCTAAATTTCGCTTGAAGATGAAGCAGGACTTAACACCTCAATTCAACTAAATTTCAATAATTATATTGAGGGTCTCGGCTCTCACTTTTGAAACATGAGAACTCTTATGTAGCGAAGGAATCATATTTTTAAAAAAATATTATAATATATTATATATATATATATATATATATATATATATATATATATATATATATATAGCGTGTGTGTGTGAGTGTATAGATAAAAATCCGTGGTAAGTAATCCAAGTGAATCCTAGTAATATAAAATATTAAAACTGATCCACAGAAGAGAGCTCAATGTATTTATTACAGAGCATATATAAATTACAAGTAGGTAAAATATCATATAGTGTATTGAATTTTATCTACTTGCAATTTATATATATATAATAATGACAGCTTAATTGATTCAGTTATGAAATTTTGTGCGATAATCTTAAGATATTTATATATATATATATATATATATATATATATATATATATATATATATATATATATGCTTTTGTGTTTGTAGTACTTAGTGGAAAGCGCCCATTATCAGTGATAGAGCTAACATATTCCGTTGTATGGATATGATTTTGTGAACCTGGGTTTCACGCTTTTGCGATCATCAGAATAACTCTCTCTCTCCCTCCCCCCTCTCTCTCTCTCTATATATATATATACTATATATATGTATATATATATATATATATATGTATATATATATATGTGTGTGTATATATACACACATATATATATGTATATATATGTGTGTATATATATGTATATATATATAGAGAGAGAGAGAGAGAGTATATATATATATATGTATATATAGAGAGTTTATATATATGTATAGAGAGAAAGTATATATATGTATAGTGAGTATATATATATGTATAGAGAGTATATATATATGTATGTATGTATGTATTGAGAGTATATATATATATATATATATGTGTGTGTGTGTGTGTGTGTGTGTGTGTGTGTGTGTGTGTGTGTGTGTGTGTGTGTGTGTGTGTATAACCCGCCTTTCGAATAGGGAATAGGTACTTTGTATCACTTAACTGTAACGGAAGTACTACATTAGTACAAGTTTCTTACAGGTCTGAAATGACCAGTTGCCATTAATTTTATTAGCGGAAAATCTCGAGCGTTCCCAGACCTCACCGAAAACACTTCTCTATGGCGAAGCTCATTGTCATCTGCTGTCGCTAAGGTGGGAGACTTGACATGTGAAATTACATTCGATTGCTGAGCCACACGCCTCATGAACCATATACATTGGCGCGGGTAAACAAGTGAATGTAACAAATAAACTTTTAATTGATTACAAATTCAACTACAAATTGAGCAGATACATTTTAATATTAGATTGGCACGTGCTAGACATTTTTACTCGTCTGAATCTCTCTTGCCTATTCATAAAGTCTACTATTCATCCAAGCTTTGAATATTGCTGCCTCATTTAATCTGGTGCTCCTGGTATATTTTTAGATATCCTCGCTAAAAATCCTAAGAAGGATATGCAATGTCATCGGCCGTGTACAGACATCTCGGCTTAAGTAATTTACCCACGGACGTAATGCAACTTCCCTGTGGCCTTTCTATAAACACTTTCATGGTAATTGTTCTAGGTTACCTAGAGCGTATGAATTTAAGCGTAGTACTGAATTGGCGGCAAGATCTTATGGTTTTACTGTTGTCATAGCTAGGTGTAACCGTAAGTTCTATTCTTATAGTTTCTCGCATATCGAATTATCTTCCATCTTCTTGCTTTCCTGTTGACTACTATCTTCAACAATCTAAATGCAACATAAATCGCCTTATTCTGTCTTATTGTTCGTTCTTTTATTGTCCTTTTCCCTCAATAACGCCACAAACTATTTAAATTATGAAAGTGAACTGTTATTAATGAAAGCTGATGTCAGAATGAAAAATAGAGTCAGTAAATGACAAATCAAAATCAGAAAGACAAAAACATTATATATATATATATATATATATATATATATATATATATATATATATATATATATATATATATATAGTACTACTGCTAGGAAAGTTGGTTCGCCCCGTCATGTTTGACAATTTTTTCTCAACAGAATCTATCTTACATTCGTTGTCGAGTAGTAGAGGAAATTGTATGTGTTCATTTTATAGTGTTGGCGTAAAATGAGTGAAAGAATCTGGAGTAGTGGATTAGCATTAATTTTGTGTGTGTGTGTGTGTGTGTGTGTGTGTGTGTGTGTGTGTGTGTGTGTGTGTGAAAATTGGTAAAAGTGAAGCTGAAACGTTAGCTCATTTAAAATTGCTTATGGTGAAGAGGCTATGAAATGATCGAGTGTTTCTGAATGGCGCAGGCAGCTCAAAGAAAGACGATGACACAAGCAGTGGGCATCCGAAATCGCAAAGAACAGATGGAAATGTAGATAGTGCGCGAACCTTGATGTGTTAAAATCAAATAGTAAATACGTGGCTAATATACCTTTTTCGATAAATTCTTCATGGTAATTGTTCTGATAAACTCTCCTCTAGGCTATCTAGAGCCTATGAATTTAAGCGTAGTACTGAATTGGCGGCAAGATCTCATGGTTTTACTGTTGTAATAGCTAGGTGTAACCGTAAGTTCTATTCTTATAGTTTCTTCTCTCGGACTTCTCTGATATCGAATTATCTTCCATCTTCTTGCTTTCCTGTTGACTACTACCTTCAACAATCTAAATGCAACATTAATCGTCTTCTTCTATCTTATTGTCCGTTCTTTTATTGTCCATTTCCCTCAATAACGTTTGCTCAGTTACCTTCCCTCTCCGTGAATCTTAGTGACTTTATCGCCTTATTTGGAATTAAATTATTTATAAAAAGACAACCTATTACTGTTTGCATTGTTACTTTTTTAATTATTTCTCTCCAAGCAAGAAGATGGAAGAGAGTTCGATATGAGATGTGCGAGAGAAGAAACTATTAGAAAAGAACTTGCGGTTATATTTAACAATTTAAACAGTAAAATGGTGAGACTTAGAGACCAATCTAGTATCATTATTTAAATTATTTACATTGTTCGAATTATTGTCCTCAAAGACACATGGTCCATTGGATAAAAGCATTGGTTGGATCCAGGGACTTGACCCAAAGAGTTATGAGTTGAATACCCGGCTACAGCAATGGTAAACAAAAACTTGGAGAGTTGAGTTAAGGGGAGATAACTGAGACATCCGGAAGAGGCATGGCACGTAGAACTAGAACAATATATCCCAGTGAACGAAATAAAAGGCTCAGTTCGTTCTGTTCGTTCTGTTATCAAGTGATTTTAAAATCATAAAATCGTTTGATAATCGAACGAAGTTCTGTATTGTAGATTTAATTTTGAAAATTAATCTAGATTTGGTGCTTTCTGTTTTGAAACATAGAATGTTCTATGTAGCGATGGAATCATATTTTAAACAAATAAAAAATAATTATAATATTCAGCTCTAAGGGTCGTATGAGCATTGTTTTTAAAAAATAAAAGCTAAGAACTCTGAATTATAAATATCATTGTTCTTTCTTACTATATATATATATATATATATATATATATATATATATATATACACGAAATGTAAATATAAAAATGTATATATATACAGTGCTGTTCTATAAAAGTGACTTGCCTGATTTTTTTTACTAAATGTTCTCTTCTCCGACGAAACAAAAGTTGAGCTAAATTCAAAGGATAAGCGATCTAAAATCCGAAGAAGCTTTGAAAGCTCTTTGAATTTAGCAGTAAGTACTGTCAAGCATCCGTTCAGTATAATGTTCTGGGGATGGTTTTCTTTTCATGGAACTGCTTTCTTAAAACCTATTGAAAAGACCCTCAGTAGCGAGCAGTAGAAGAGAATTTTAGAGTCTTGTCTGCTCCCTTCTGCTGAAAGGGTGCAAATCGACCCAACCAAGCTCATTTTCATGCAGGATAATGCTCCCTGTCGCAAATCAAAATTGATGAAGGAATACTTTGATGAGAAGCAGGTGAGTGTTATGACATCGCCGCCCCAATCTCCTGACCTCAACCCCATAGAAAACTTATGGAGCATTATAAAGTACAGGCTCTCGAGAAAGCAGTTGAGCAACAAAGAGGATTTGATTGTGAATTTCATATCCGAATGGAATTCAATGCTTGGAGATGAGATTTGCCAGAACCTAATCAAGTCAATACCAAAAAGGGTTGAAAAGGTTATTCAAAATAAAGGAGGACCCATAGATTATTAAATATTTCGAACTATATTACCAGTTATAAATAAATTATACCTCTATTATTCTTTATTTAAAGCTGTTCGGTTATGTTTCTATTGATTACAAGTTGCAGGAAATAAGTGAGTCACTTTTTTTGCACAAAGTTTTTCCCTAAATCTCATTTATATCCAAAATTATAATTATCAATAGAATACCATAGGGTGAGTAAACTTTTTTACTAGGTGGTCGGGAAGGGGTCTTTATATTAAGTAAGATTAAAAATTAGTTTGACCCCAAAAACAATAGGCGAAAAAACTTTTTAAGTAAAATAAATCAGGTGAGTCACTTTTATCGAACACCACTATATATATATATATATATATATATACTCTCCCTCTCTTTATATATATACATATACAGATATATATACATATATATACACACATATATATATATATATACTCATATATATACATATATCATTATTTTAAGCATATATATATATATATATATATATATATATATATATATATATATATATATATATATATAGTGGAACTTCGACTTACGAACACCTCTACTTACGAACTTTTTGAAGCCACTTCGCAACCCATAAAGGTGTTGATATGCCGCCAAACAAAATCGACCGACATCAACGTTTCAGCAGCATCATATTCTGTACATTATAGGAATTTTATTCATGAATTCAGTTGGTATTTTCTGCGGCATCGAGATGGCGCCAAGAATTTGTGGCGACGAACTGCCCTTAAACCTCTTAAGGTGCACTGACAGATGGGTGAGTGATGACTTGTTACTTAATGACATAAGCCATTCTTTTGGACTCCATGAAATTACATCTCGCACACCCTGGGTGTTCAGGCGCACTACGCTGGGAAACCCTCCTATTAGATATTGCACTTGCCTTTTTAATATCCACATCAACACCCGAACTTACTCAAATAGATATATTAGTGCGTGTACTACTGCCAGGTACACTATTTACATTATTCGAACTATTGTCCTCATTTTTGTCGCCATATTTATTACAACGTTTCGGCCGTTGTAGGCTCCGGCCTTCTTCAGGTGGTTGGAATGTCGAACTGAACCCTTTATTTAGCTCACTGGGGTAGACTGTTCTAGTTCCACATGCCATGTCTAATGGATGTCAGTTATTAGTTATCTCCTGTTAATTCACCTCTCCAAGTACTCCACCGCCTTAACCAGGTATTGAACTCACACTCTTTGGGTCCTGTTATTGGATCTAACCAACGCCGTTATCCACTGTGCCATGTGTGGATAAAGGCGTTAATTGGAGAACTTTCAGAGGGGAATTAACAGGAGATAACTAACATCCATTAGACATTGCACGTGGAATTAGAACAGTCTACCCCAGTGAGCGAAATAAAGGGTTCAGTTCGACATTCCAGCCACCTGAAGAAGGCCAGAGCGTACAAGGCTGAAACGTTGTGATAAACATGACGACAAAGATGAGGACAATTGTCTGAATAATATAAATAGTGTACATAATACCTCATCTCAGAAATGTAAACAGATACTGCCAGGTACTATGATATTATTACTTGACTAATTTTAAACTTATATTAACACTCCAAACCACCACACGCCTATCTATTCTCTTTTGCTGTGGTTTATCTTGTTTGTGACAATAAACTACATCCAGCATCAAGGCCCCTGATCGGGAGGTTTTGAGTAACTATCTCTTAATTGCTGTTGTTCCCAGGGCCACCCTGACCCTGGTGAGTAGCACCTGTTAGGGTCCCAGCTATGGAAACATAGTGAAAACTAAAACAAAACAATATGAAAAGATAAAAATACAATTTTATACAATGACGGTAATCGTGCAACGCCCTCTCCGGTCGTCCGAGATTTCCGACACTGCGGCTGGTGACTGAAGTGTCGGTTTCAATCCCGCGCTAACCTTATCCCACGTTGTGATTTAAGGTTGATCATAAGGCAGCCAAGATCGAATCGTCGCAGGTATCTTCGTGTTGGGCGGATCCAACCAGGGCGAAGTCGTACAGGGGAAAAAATAACACTCGAATAAATTAAACAAAAAGTAAATACTGTTTTTATATCAGTCCTTCGTACAAAAATTGGTTTATATCAGAATTCGGATGCAATTAATTTTCAGCCCAGCCCGTGCCTAAATCGGAAGTGAGATTATTGTTGACCTGGCAAAATCTGGTTTACAGTTGTTGGTAAAGTTTGGCAGAAGTCGGAGGCTTTCATCGGCAGATAATCACGTGAGTCTCTCTCCTGTCTCTGGTTTCGTCCCCGTCTCTTCTGCCTCTCTTCTCTCCTCTGCCTAATTCGCTTCGCGCATTCGTATTTATGGACATTCACCCAAGCTGGTGAAGTCAGAGAATTCGATAATTCTGGGGAATTTTATTCTCTCATATTATTACCTCTCACTAAATCTCCTCAGTGAGCGTGATTGGCCTATCCATCCCTTCCTAATATTCCAACTCCACTTTCGACCACATAATCACTTCCAAATTCGTTTACGAAAAATGAAATTTTCGCTTTACAGCTTGCATTTTCAGCTGTGTGTCAATCAACACTGCCCTGGATCACTTTTCCATTGTTCAAACTGCTGGACATACAACAATTCAAGTCGTTTATGTGTGAATTAAATCCTCAATTCTTCCTACGGGTTTTTGGTATTAACCCTTCTTGTTTCAATGTCTCTCAGTATATAACTCTTTCTTATGTTTTATTGTATGACCTATATCAATCATTCCTGTCACACCGTGAATTGAAGGTCGTTCTCAACGGATTCTCCTCCAGCTCCTATCCCACGAACGCAGGTGTTACTCAAGGCTCCATCCTAGGCCCTACTCTGTTCCTTATCTTCATAAACGATCTTCCTGACGCCATAGATTCCCAAGTTGGCATCTACGCGGACGACACTACAATTTACTCCTGCCTCAAAAACAAATCTAGTGTCGCTGACAAAATTAAATTGACGGTTCGTCTCGAAAAGGACCTCCAATTGGTTGTGAACTGGGGCAGGAATTGTCTGGTTAAATTTAACGCCTCAAAAACAAAACTGCTCTCTATTAATCACCACAGAGATCCTTCCCTGCATCCCATTAGAATGTCTGAAGCTCAACTTCTCGAAAGCTCCTCTCTGCGGCTGCTCGGTCTCACGCTGACTGCTGACCTGAGATGGAACAAATACATTGAGTCAGTTGCATCATCCACCGCAAGGCAAGTTGGCTCCCTGTGCCGGGCCAGGAAACTTTTCTCCTCGGAATCGATCCTTCAAATCTACAAATCAACCATTCGACCTTGCATGGAGTATTGCTGCCATATATGGTCTGGAGCTCCTTCTGTTTGCCGCGGGGTTCTTGATAAGATCCAGAGACGTATATGCAATGTAATTGGCCCTGATCTGGCATCTCGTCTGCAGTGGCTCTCTCACTGACGCGTCGTCGCCTCTCTCTGTCTTTTTTACAAATACTTTCACAGTAATTGCTCTGATGAGCTGCTTTCGCTGGTTCCCAGACTTCATGAATTCAAGCGTCCTACGAGGCTGGCATCCCACTCCCACCCTTTCACTGTTGAAACTTTTAAATGTAGACGTCTCTTCTACTCCAATAGCTTTATATCTCGTACCTCTCGCCTGTGGAATTCCCTTCCTTATTCCTGTTTCCTTGGCAGCTATAATCTCCAACTATTCAAATGTAATGTCAATCGACATCTCCAGTTGCCTTGATCTATCCACTATCTTTCTCCACATCCTTTTCTCTATCACTCCTATCTGCTCTCGCTCCAAATCTTCTGTAACCCCTTGCGTGCTAGTGGCTTCCCGCCTTGCTTGGGGTGAAATGCTTAAAAAAAAAAAAACAAAAAAAAAACTTTCTTCCGTTTTTACAGCGACAACGACAAATAGTATCACAATGACAAACAATGATCATCTGTATGTTGAAGGCGGGCAATTACATTTTGAATATATTTAGTTGAAGCCATAAAGCTGTGTTTAAAGTATAAATAACCTATAGAGATGTTGATATGCCGCTAAACAAAATCAACCAACTAACCAACATGAAAGAACATTTTCATGACATTAATCCATATAACATCCGACAATTTGTTAAAGAAATCAAACTGTATTCCCAAAATATAACTTCAACAAAACTACAACATAAAACACACATATCACTGCCTCTAGTCATTATGTCCTCACAAACATGTATTTGCACAAAAGCTGAGTATCATCTACCATGTATTCAATTGTGAAAGCAGAATAACAAAACTACAACATAAAACACACATATCACTGCCTCTAGTCATTATGTCCTCACAAACATGTATTTGCACAAAAGCTGAGTATCATTTGCCATGTACTCAATTGTGGAAGCAGAATAAAATACATATTTATTACACTATTTAAATTATTCGGACTATTGTCCTCATCTTTGTTGCCATATTTATCACAACGTTTCGGCCTTTGTACGCTCTGGCATTCTGTGGAACTGAACCCTTTATTTCGGTCGCTGGGGTAGACTGTTCTATTTCCACGTGCCATATCTAATGGATGGCAGTTATCAGTTATCTCCTGTTAATTCCTCTCTCGAAGTTCTCCACTGCCTTAACCAGGTATTGAACTCACAACTCTTTGGGTCCAGTCACTTTATCTAACCAACGCCTTTATTCACTGTGACTTAAGGACATCTGTGGAGGAATTTCTGGGACTTATAAACTTAATGTCTTCAGCAACCATTTTTAGCAGTGCTCATATTGCAATTATTGGTGTAACCATTGCATTTTTTCTTACCAGAGCTCATATTGTAATTTTCTTTGTTACTATTGCTTTTCTCTGGTACTCCTTATTACTGGTTCCCATACTGTATTCATTTCTATGCTTGGTCGGCTCAGGTGATTTTTGTGGACTAGCATATGTGCTGATTCCTTAAGTTTACGAATTTTCCATTGATGTTCATTGTCTATGATTTCAACCTGATCCCACAGAGGGTAGTGATTTCCGTTTTCTCTCCATATGTGGTCAGCCACGCCTGATTTTTCCACTTTCCCCCGTGTTACAATATGGAAACCAGTAATAAGGAGTGCCAGAGAAAAACAATACCATCAACGAAAATTGCAATTTGAGTTCTGATTAAAAACATGGAATGATGACAGCAAAAATTGCAGTATGAGCACTGGTAAAAAAATGAAGCTGAAGACATTGCATATAAGTCCCCGAAAATCATACACAAATGTCCTTAAGGACACATGGCACAGTGGATAAAGGTTGGTTAGATTCAGTGACAGAGACCCAAAGATTTGTGACTTCAATACCTGGTTAGTGGAGAACTTGGAGAGGCGAATTAACAGGAGATAACTGATAACTGACATCCATTAGACAAGGCACGTGGAACAAGAACAGTCTACTCCAGCGAAATAAAGGATTCAGTTCGACATTCCAACCGCCTGAAGAATTCCGGAGCGTACAACGGCCGAAACGTTGTAATAAATATGGCGACAAAGATGAGGACAATAGTCCGAATACTGTAACTAGTGTACATAATACCTCCTCTCAGAAATATAGACAGATACATATTTATTATTTCAAATCTCCCCCACAAAAAAATAAAAATAAAATAAAAATAAAAAAATTAAAAAAATATATTTCGGTATTAAACGACCCATTTAAATGTCGTTAAACAAACATATAAATCATCCTTGTTGTGTTTGGAGCATAAATCTCGTACGGTCACCGAAGCTAAGCAACGGCGATCCTGGTCATTATCAAGATTGGTTAACGCTTGGTAATACCAGATGTTGTAACTTTGGATGTGCGGGTGGTGTAATGGATAATGGCTCGAAATTATTAATCAGAGAGCGGTGTTTCAATTCCCGTTGGGTTCGTTATATTTACTTACGCGCAAATACCCTTGGGGAAGGTATGATTCCACCTCTTCCCCTCCAGTTACGTAAGGTTTGTTTCACTAAACAATTATTATCTCCAAAAAAAATTCTTATAATCTAAAGATATTTTCTGGCTTTAAATAACCTGTAATGGTTGATAAACCGTAAAAAATATTCTGTTTTGATAAACATAGACACACACACACAAAATAAATAAGTAAATACAAATAAAAATACGGACAACCAGAGCATTTCTGGAAGTTAAGTAATGTCGAACATGATCAGTATCTAGATGGGTGACCGCTTGGGAATACCAGATTTACTTACGTGCAAATACCCTGGTGAATGGTATTAATTCACCTTTTCTTCCCCAGTTATGGGTTAATTAGCAGGACTTGTATGACTCAAGTATTATCATATTAAGAAAAAAAATTCTTACAATCTAAAAATATTTTCTGGCTTTAAATAACCTGCAAAGGGTTGACAAACCGTAAAAAATGAATCAATCCACCAAATGATTGTGTTTTGGTAGATTTTAATTAATTCGCAATAAATTTTAATGTCAAGTATAAAAAAAATTGTCATTTTTTAAATTTTTTTAATGCTTTTTAGAAAGTCTTTGTGCCTCTCTAAGCTTTATTTGTATGTGGTTCTCCCATATCCGCTAGTTAGCATTCAGTTTTCTCACTTACCCGCGGTTAAACTCGGAATTAAACAATTTACAAGTTTTACTTAATAGTAATGAAAATGAGGGCACCTCAGCGTGGTGTAATGGTTAGCAAGCTTGTCTCTGTAGATCAGTTACGAATGAAAAGTGAGTTCGATCCTTTCTTTCTGCTACATTTAAGGTACCCTTAGAAAATAATGTGCACACACACATACTACTGTTCAAAAGACCGTGGCGATGTGTGAAAAGAGAGATTACATTAAACACTGTCATATGTATGTACGCATGATGATTTTCTAAGCATAGCTTAGATTTGGCACAAGGCCGAATGTATGGAGCACTGAGTGAGAATCGAGATCACTATTCAGTAGTAACTGATGTAGTGAGACGAGCTTGTTTACCATTACAATATGTTGAATGAAGTGCCGCCTGTATGTATTGAAAATAAACATCGGATAAAGAGCCTTCGGTGTTATCTCCAGTTTTTAAGTCTACGCTTTAATTATTGAAACATATTCCAAGTAAGACTGGGTCATAATGTACAGATTAATCCTCTACTATGACTCAAATCTTCAAGAGATATTCTACAGGGTACTCTACAAAATAATAATAATAAAAAAAAACAGGAAATTTGGTACAGCTTATTTAATTGTTGGAACTTTTGTTACAGTTATTTGAAACAAAAGCAAAGGATAGAAATTTAGCAGCTTAAAACAGAACAAAAACACAAAACTGAAAATTTTTTAAATCCCCAAGTTGGATTTTCTTTCTTAAAGAGAACAATTACCTCGCGTTGAAAATTTGATAAATACAGCATCTTGGAACAATAAATGGTTTAAAAAATTATATGTCAGTTAATTTTTTTTTTAGTTCATTCACATAGTAAAATATATAGTTATTTTATTTATATGTTAGTTAATTTCTTTTTCTATATTTTTCATCCTGTTACTTTTTTCCTATTCCAACATTGCAAAAAAAAAAAAAAGAAGTTATATTCCCTTATTGTCATCCGGAAGAGGCATGACGCGTGGAACTAGAATAATCTACTCCGGCGGACGAAATAAAGGATTCGGTTCGAAATTCCAATCAGCTGAAGAAGGCCGGAACGTACAACGGTCGAAACATTGCTGATTTGGAAATGAAGATGAGGATAACAGTCCGAATAATGTAAATAATGCAAGTCAGTAAAATATATAGCTAGTTAGATATTTTTTTTCTTTCGTCATATAGTAAATCTAAAATTTCCTATTTATTTATGGTTCACCCTGTAGTAAAAAAATATCTTCGCCTGCATACTTTTTCACACGATTTTAAAGAAATGACAGCATTAAAACGGACGAAGAAGAGACGTGAAGAAATTGAAATGTGGTTCTACAGAAGGATGCTGAGAATACCATGGACCGAACATGTGAGCAACGACGAAGTTTTAGAGAAAATGGAAACAAAAAGGACACTTATACCTTGAATCCGAAAGAGACAGTCGGTAGTTGTACAGCACATAATGAGGAAAGGCGGCTTGGAACATTTGACACTCGTAGGACATATTTAAGGCGAGTAGAACAGGGGAAAGCAGTGCATAACCCCTGCTCAACGAGCTTGTATAAATACTCGGCAGAAAAGGGATAAGGAGAGATAAGGAAAAGACAAAGAATTATTCAAACACACACACACACACACATACACACACACACACACACACACACATCTGGTCTGGTGCTTCTGTTATTCATCTCAAGGTTCTTGACAAAATCCAAAGAAGGATCTACAATGTAATCGATCCAGAGTTGGCATCTCGACTTTCAGTCACTTTCTGACCTACGAAGTGCGGCTTCCCTCTGTCTTTTCTACAAATATTTTCTTGCCAACTGCTCTGACGAGCTTTCTTCCCTGGTGTCCCGACTCCATGAACGTAAGCCTGCTACTAGATTGGCATCTAGGTCCCAGCCTTTTACTATTGAAATACTTAAATGTAACCGCCACTTCTACTCCAACAGATTCTTTCCTCGCACTTCCAGGCTGTGAAACTACCTTCCGTTTACTTGTTTCCCTGATAAATACAATCTTAAACAATTTAAATGCAACATCAATCGCCATCTTTTATCTTCTTGAACCCCGACCCATCTTTTTTGCTTTCCTCAACCATCTCTATACTTTTCTCTGACTTTCACTCTCTGTAAACCCCCTGCGTGCGGGTGACATTCCTGCCTTGTTTGGGGTGAAATGATACAAAATTTGAGCATTCCTTATATAGGTAATTTAAACCTTCGACTATGAAAGTGGCCCACGGCTATAGAATCAGAAAAGACACAACGTTTCTTTCCTATAATTTTTAGATCTCGACTGATTGTTATTCATTTCACTGCTTAACACACACACACACACACACACACAGACACACACACACACATACATATATATATATATATATATATATATATATATATATATATATATATATATATATATACAATAGAAACTAAAAAAACGTGTACTTATTATAATAACGTTTATATTAATTATATATGTGTGCGTGTGTGTGTGTAGCTGGCCCCTCGTATTCAAGCGCACCAATCTACTAGGACTGCTAGACAATCCCTGTTGCAGACGCTTGCCAAGTCACGTTTATTCAACACCCACAGAGCCCACCTGTGGTTGGTACTGCAACGATATTGAACATAGTTACAGATTCTGGAAAAGAGGCCATCCCTCGGGCACGATGACTTGTGACTTCGTGTTAGTACAGCTATCGACGTCCCCCCAAGTGTTCCGTCTACTCAATTTTCACCAAGCCGTGGCTTTCCAAAGCACGCTCCAGTCCGATAACAGACAAATCGACCATTCGGACCCGGGTCTCATGGCCAGAATTTGAACGTTCTAACCTCTCAGCCACATGCCATCCATATATATATATATATATATATATATATATATATATATATATATATATATATATATATGGTATAAAATGACAATTGGAAAAATCTTAGATTTTGCCGACGCGTTTCGTCTTCATACTTTTTCAAGGCAAAAATGAAATCGAAATATCTGTTACATTAAAAATCCAAATTTAAAAAGATAGATGCTTCTGTTCAAGCCCCTTTTTTCTGGTTAATGTAAATTACCTTTATAGTAAGAGATTTTTTTTCCATGTCGACAATACAGTTAAATTGCCAGATCAATTCTGTGGATAAGACAATAATATATGTGTGTGTGCGTGCTTGTGTGTGTGTGTGTGTGTACGTGCACGCGCGTACAGAGCAACGTACATTATATCTCTGGGCGGAAGTTAACCGAAGCGCATGCGCCGTGACGAGGAAATGACTGGGCTAAGTGATTAGACATGTTGAACCAAAACAAAACGTCGTTGAGGAAGCCTATGAATTTGAAAAGGGGGACCACACACGTATATTTCTCCCCTACACGTGCAGACGAGATGACGGAATAATGGTTTTATTCATTGTTTTAATTGTCACAAAAAACGCATCTGATCCCGACAATATATGCACGAAGCTGGAATATATTTTGCCAAGGTTTCCTTTTTTGTTCTTGTTACGTTTCTCATGATTACACTCGAGGCTGGCAAGCGGAAGCATTCGTGGCTCACAATTAAAATATTTGTCTCCATGAATCAACTTAATTCATGCGGACATAAATATTTCCCACGGCGGCAATGGGAGACTAACAGTCGATAAATTAGAGAAAACCTACTTAAATAGAAAATAAAATCACTCGGCGCTACATAATCTTTATAATGCTGATTTAACCTAATCTACTTTCGTACGAGTTTAAGCTAAGCTTAATATATCTATTTTTCGATTTTTGTGGCTGAGAGAGTTGTAAATTTCGGCGTACAAATCGAGTTTTCAAGCCTAAAACAATATTTCCCAAACTGTCGTAACGTAGCCTACCTGCGCCTTTTCTATAAATACTTTCATGGTACTTATTCTGATAAACTTCTTGCTATGGTACCTAGACTTTATGAATTTAAGCACGATACTAGATTGGCAGCAAGGACTATTTTATAGTTGAAATGGCTAGATGTAACCGTAAGTTCTATCCTAATAGTTTCTTCTATCGCACATCCGGGACTCTCTTCCGGCTCCTTGCTTCCCGGTCAACATTGTTCTTCAAATGTAATGTCAATCGTTATCGTCTGTCTTCTTCATTCTTATTCTTTTATTGTCCTCTCTCCTTAACAGTAGATATTCTCATTTACATTGTTCGGACTGTTGTCCTCATCTTTATTGCCATATCCACGACGTTGTAAGCTCCGACCGTAGTAGTGATTTTCCAAGCGTAGATCAGATGTGGTACAAGGCCGAAAATATGGGGCACCCAGTGAGGATCGAACTCACTACTCAGTCGTAATTGTTTTAGCAATACAAGCTTGCTAACCATTACACCGCCTTACTCCGGCCTTAGTAACTAATCAACTAACGGAAAATTACTTGAGGAGCAAGATCACTATCATGTTATGCATGTTTCAGTTTCATGCCTTCACGCTGGCGGCGTTTCATTTGTTTTGACGCGTTGATTACCAGTACAGCCGTGATTTTTTTCATTACAAGACAAGCAACGTTTGTATAAAATCTAATAATTTTTGTAGATTTATTCATTTTTATACTTGAATTTTTAAAAAATATAACTTGAAGAAGAGAGACATACTGTGGAAATATTAACATTGTCAAACTGTGTTTTTTTTCTTTTCTTAAATCCCGCTCTTTTCTTAAGTGATGAAAAATATTGGAAGAGTTCCGACAATAATTTTGTTTATTATTATTATTATGATTATTATTATTATTATTATTGATGTTACTGCTGTTATAGTGTTTAGTGATATAAAAATTTAAAATACAATAAAAACAGTTATATTAAAATATGAAAGAATAAGTTAGAAATTAGGCGTTAGTCGTAAGAACGTATCTCTTCTAAATGCGAAAATGTTATCTCCCTTTTATAAGTAATTTAAGCTGCTTGAGCTTGTATCGTCTGCCTTTTCAGAGAGAAAGCAAACGCTGCAAGCTTAGGCTCTTGCTTCATTTTTGAATTTCGAAAATATTTTGGTACATTTCGATTTGTGGGAAAACGGCTGCGTTTGTTTTTCATCCAGAACAAATCAAAATGTTTCCCTCCAATTCCGAGAAATTAATTTGGAACCTACCTGTAGGTCATAAAGGCTGGAGGGTGGGGCTTGGATTTCATTGTCGGAGTATCTCTTCTAAATGCGACATTAGTATATATATTAGTATACATTACTATAATTTGTTTAACATAATTAATATCTAATAAATGGAAATGAGTAAAAGGTGTTGAATTTATATATATATATATATATATATATATATATATATATATATATATATATCGGCCTGACGATTACGTCTAGCATGAAACAGCCTGTCGCTTCTTAGTTTTGAATTCAATGTTCACTTATATATATATATATATATATATACACACACACACACACACACACACACACACACACACACACACACACACATATATATATATATATATATATATATATATATATATATATATATATATACATAAAGAAAGACATTTTTATGTTTATACATTCTTTTTATAGATACAAATATTTAAGTAAATGCTTTGTTTATTATAAGCAGTATGAATAACATTTACCGGTCTGAATGTCCGAGAAATTTTCATAGAAATTATTCGTCCTCCGACAGGAATCGAACTTGCATCCTATACGGAACCGACATATAGCCTGACGTGCCTTAACCGATTCGGCCATAGAGGATCGTTCGGTTAGCAAGGTCGATTTTACTGTCTTTAAACTACAATTTTCCATGATTCTCTCACGTACATTCATATCTGCTCAATGCTAACCGAACGATCCTCTGTGGCCGAATCGGTTAAGGCATGTCATGATAAATCACGGTTCCGTATAGGATACAGGTTCGATTCCTGTCGGAGAACGAATATTTTCTATGAAAATTTCTCGGACATTTAGGCCGGTAAATGTTATTAATACTGTTTATTATAAACAGAGCATTTACTTAAATATTTGTATCTGTAAAAAGAATGTATAAACATAAAATGTCTTAAATAATTGTCGGACTTTGTCCATTTCATAACATTTATCTATCTATATATATATATATATAGGATTAGGAGCAAATTTTATTATTTGATATACACGCGACCCTTTATTATACGCGTGTATCGCAAAAAAGTTAGAGACATCAAAGAACTCAAGGATAGAATAAAATGTGTAATATCAAACATTCCCTGTGAAATGTGTGTCAAGGCACTTAATTGTACTGTTGATCGCTGGTTTTTATGCATCAATTGTGTTGGTGGACAGGTGGAGACTGTTCAGTAAACTCTGAATAAATGATTCCTCTTATACTAGAGTCAACATAATTTTGACCCACCCTGTATAGAGTATGGGAAAACGATATATATATAAAATTTTATATATCAAGAACAATTTTAAATAGACAAAAATGACAGAGTTCTCAAAGTATTTGTGTGATTTCCTCAGACGGAAGTGATGTTTAACTTGATGCGACTACACATACGTACCAAAGAAGGAATGCTGGGATTTTCAAATTTAACCATTTGAGCCCTGCATTCCTGAACAATTTTAATCCTTTTGCCTGAGCTCCTGAGTCAAAATTTGCAAATAATTAATATGTGATGTTTTACGGTAGGTATAAAAAGAGTTACAAGTGTTTACCCACCGTTCAACCGGTGGCTGGGCATCACGTCATTTTTCTCTGCCACCGGTAAAGCGGTGGTCAGCGCTCAAAGGGTTAATTTATTTATTTATTTTTTTAAATATCTGTTTTGGGTATAAAGTCCAGTCGATTTCCTTCAGAACTTTTTTTCTTTTTTATTTCCATCACTTGCGTCATTAAATATCTCACATTTTGATAACAGATCTAACATGGAAGGTGAACTGCTGTAAAGAACTTGACGCAAGTTTACAGTGGATAATCTAGTGATTAAAACGCTTTCTATCCATTTTCATTTCAGTAAATTGTCTTCTGTTTCAATCAGAGTATCATTTTTATCAAAATTGTAGTCATTTTCGTTACGGCGAGCAACTAATGCTTTCAATGTGTTGTTTTGTAAAATATTCCTTTTGTTTTCTTATAGTCTGATATCTAAATTTACTAAGACGTAAGCTGTTAACGGGAATGAGAAAGAATAGGAAATTTTTTTAAAGCATTTCACACTAATCAAGGCGGGATGCCACTAGCACGCAAAGGGTTGCAGAGAATGGGATCGAGAGTAAAGAGGCGTGATAGTGGAAAGGATGAAGAGAAGGGTGGGGAATAGATCAAGGCATCTGAAAGGAACATAAAAGAACAGCGTTCAACAAGACAGAATATGGCGATTGACGTTGTATTTAAACATTATTTAAAAAAAATAATTTCATGCTTTGTTTATATAATTTCGCCTATTTCATGTACGCCTGCTTGGTCTCACGTTGTGGTGAGGTGAAATAAATTAGTTGAATCAATAGCTTCATCTACTGCAAGGAAAGTTGGTTCTCTGTGTCATGCCAGAAAGTTCTTCTTGTCTGAGTTCATCCTTCAAATCTATAAATCAACCATCCGTCCTTGCATGGAATATTGCTTCCATATATGGTCTGGTGCTCCCGCTGTAAATCTCGAGGTCTTCGGCAAAATCCAGATACGAATATGCAAGATGATATGTCCTGATCTGGCATCTAGTCTACAATCGATATCCCGCAGACGTGCCGTGGCCTCCCTCTGTCTCTTCCACAAGTATTTTCACGGTAACTGTTCCGACGAGCTACTTTCGCTGGTTCCCGGACTAGATGGATTTAAGCTACCGGGCTGGCATCTCGGTCCCACCCTTTCACTGACAAAGCGGTTAAATGTAACCGTTTCTTCTACTCAAACAGCTTCTTCTCCCGTACTTCCCGTCTGTGGAACTCCCTTCCCCTTACTTGCCTCCCCGATGACTATAATCATCGAATATTCAAGTGTAATGTCAACCAATATCTGACATCCTGAGATTGTTCCCCGTCCTTTTTTGTATCCTTTCTTCAAACACGCCTCTTTGTTCTCAATCCGCTGTAACCCTTTGCATGCCAGTGGCACTCCCGCCCTGCCTGGGGTGAATTGCCTTAAAAAAAGATTCTCTTTTCTTTTTGCTTCCATCACTTTTGTTATTGAATATCGCACATTGCGATAGCAGAAGATCTGACAAGAAAGGTAGAATTTTGTAAGAACCTGAACGTAAAATTACTGTGGATGACCTAGTAATTAAAGCACTTTCTATATAATTTCCTCTTAGTATCGATTTTCTAAGCACGGCTCAGATGTGGCACAAGGCCGAAAGTATGGGGCATCCAGTGAGGATCGAACTCACTACTCGGTAGCAATTGTTCTAGCGATACAAGCTTGCTAACCATTACACCACCTCGAGGTGCCCACTAGTGATTTTCTAATCCCGGCTCAGATGTTACACAAGGCCAAAATTAGGGGGCACCCAGTGAGGATCGAACTCACTACTTAGTAGCAATTGTTCTAGCGAGACAAGCTTGCTAACCATTACATCGCCTCGAAGTGCTCACTAGGGATTTTCTAAGCCCGGCTTAGATGTGGCACATGGCCAAAAGTATGGGGCACCCAGTGAGGATCGAACTCACTACTCAGTCGTAATTTTTCTAGCGAGACAAGCTTGCTAAACATTTCGACACCTCGAGGTGCCCAAAATTATTTTCTAAGCACAGCTTAGATGTGGCACAAGGCCGAAAGTATGGGGCACCCAGTTAGGATCGAACTCACTATTTAGTAGCAATTGTTCTGGGTAGACAAGCTTTATAACCTCGAGGTGCCGACTAGTGATTTTCTAAGCGCGGCTTAGACGAGGAACAAGGACGAAAGTATGGGGCACCCACTGAGGATCGACCTCACTACACTGTCGTAACTGACCTAGCAAGACAACCTTTCTAACCATTACACCACGTCGAGGTACCCTAATTTCCTGTTAGTAAATTGTTTTCTCATTTAATTTGAGTGACAGTTATTTTTTTGTCTAGGTTCTTACATGTCACCTTTCTTGGCAGTTCTGTTATCACGATGTAGGATATTTAATAAAAAAAAGTGATAGATTCTTTCTCTGTCTCCACAGCCTTCTTTCTTTGTGGTACTTGTCTCTCCATCCGTATTCTTATACTTGTCAAGTAGTTTTTCTCTCTCTTTTTATGTTTATTTCAGGGTCAATAAAATTGCAGATTCTTCTTTGGGTTTCATCGTGGAGCTCAAAGTAAATAGCAGGGGCAACGGACCACACCTATCTATTGATGTAAATGTTCAGTTGACTGAAGCAAAAACATGGAAAACAGACACGCACTTCCTAATTCGTCATATTGCTATCTCAAAAGCAATTCATTACACTGAACCAAGACTCACAGAAATCCATTAGGTTTCAACAGTTTACCGTCAGCTCTTGTAAATAATTTCCTCCTAAACAGTCATGCTCCACCTAAACACCGTTCATCTGTCTGTCTATATGTCTCTCCCCATTATCTCTTTCACTCTCTCGCTTTATATATATATATATATATATATATATATATATATATATTTAGTTTACAAAAAAATAGGTAATCCGTATGGGTAGACCCAAGGAGGATAAAATCCAGAGAGCTCAATGTAAATCAGAGCTAATAATTTAAATAAAAATAAAAACAGACCACTTTAAGGTTGCATGTAAAAAATTATTTCACCACAGCCCTTTTAAAGGACCGGTCCTTTAAAAGGGCTGTGGTGAAATAATTTATTACATGGAACCTTAAAGTGGTCTGTTTTTATTTTTATTTAAATTTAATATATATATATATATATATATATATATATATATATATATATATATATATATGTGTGTGTGTGTGTGTGTGTGTGTGTGTGTGTGCAAATATGTAGGGGTTCTTTAGTATTTTTGTCTTTATTTTAAAAAAAACACTGCTCCATACAGAAGTAGACCTTAAATTATAATTATTTTAAAAAAAAATAAGATTCCTTCGCTACATAAGAGTTCTCATGTTTCAAAAACAAGAGCTAAAAATCTCATTATTAAAATTAAATTGAATTAAAGTATCAAGCCCTGTTTCATCCTCAAGCGAAAATTTAGGAATCCATTTAATTTTCCATACAATGTTTTTTTTTCTCAGGTATCAATAATTGAAATGAATGAAGGAAATAAGTGTGATTATATATATATAATAGCTATAATCTTCAAATATTCAAATATAATGTCAATCGACATCTTCTGATGCCTGATCTTGATCCCTGTCCTTCTCTTTATCCTTTTCCGAAACATTCCTCTTTAATCTTACCCTCACGCTCTGTAACCCCTTGTGTGATAGTGGCACTCCCGCCTTGCTTGGGGTGATTTGCTTAAAAAAGAAGACTTCCATCAACAACAACTAAAATGTCTAACCCGTGTAACGAGAACGGAAATATAATGAAAAAAATCAAGATGTTGAATTTCCACATCACCTTAAACAAAATTGATTGATTCGTTTTTTACGGCTAACCAACCCTTTGCAGGTAAGACAGAAAATATTTTCAGATTGTAAGAATTTTTTTTAGACAATGATTTTTTTTATACAAGACTTACTAATTAACCCATAGCAGGGGGAGAAGAGATGGATTCATACCTAATCTGAATTTGATAAACGTGGGTGATCACTTCTCTATTACAACCAATATATTTGTAAGAATTCTTTTCTTGAGATAATAATAGTTGATTGATACTAGTCTTACTAATTAACCCATAGCTGGGGAGGAAATGTGGATTCATAACTTTCCCCAGGGTATTTTCATGCAAGTGAATATAACGAGTCTAACGGGAATTTAATTCGGTTTTTTGATTAACAATTCCGAGCGATTATCCATTGCACCAACCGCAGAGACAAGCTTGCAGCACCTGGTATTCACAAGCGGTCACCCATCTAGGTACTGACCAGACTCGACGTTGCTTAACTTCGGTCATCGTACGGTAAATCGTCTCGCCAATTAATAATTCAGAATCATTATCCATTACACCACCTCACATCCAAGCTTACAGCACCTGGTATTCCCAAGCGGTCACCCTTCTAGGTACTGAGCAGGCTCGACGTTGCTTAACTTCGGTCATCGTACGGTAAATCGTCTCTCCAATTAATAATTCCGAGTCATTATCCATTACACCACCGACACATCCAAGCTTACAGCGCCAGGTATTTCCAAGTTGTTACCCGTCTAGTTACTGACCTAGCATCGACGTTGCTTAACTTCGGTCATAATATGGAAATCGTTGTTTCAACGTGATGTGGCCGTAAGCCTATTTCCATTAGAGATGAGGAAAACAGATACTACACTTGGTATCTACTTGACGCCCCACTGAGTCAGGTTGTGACGCAAGGTCGGTTTTTAACGTGGCGACCCGAGTGTTTCCACCCGGGCCGCTGGACTTTGCTTGTCTTAGCTTGTCCAAGCTGGTCATAGCTGGTCTTGGCTGGTTTTAGCTGGTCCTAGCTTGTCCAAGCTGGTCAGAGCTGGTCATAGCTAGACGTAGCCGCGATACTACCAGCGCAGGGACGAATCCCTGTGCTAGACATGTATCAGTGATCGAATCTCAGCCAAAAGGCGATCATTAAGCGAGCGATCTGAGAACAGATACTACACTTTGAACCTAGCCCGATGATAGAAAGTAAAGAAAAGCCTAACTCCTGTCCAGTCAATGATTGTCAAATGAAACATCAAATATTACTATTACATGTATATACGGACAGCGTAAATGTTATCTAAGCAAGAAAAGGAATGAGCAGGACAAGGTTTACACCAATATCTTGGGAAAGGCATTATGAATTTATTTCTTGTGCTCCCCTCAGATAAGAGTGTACATTGGGATTTCAAGTCATGGTAGATGTTGTGACCTAGGGAACATTACTGAATATAATAATCACACGATGGTTGGTAGTGAACGATAATACTTAGAACAAGAACAACACATATAAGATTCGCCAGCGGCGCGTAAAAGTAGTAGTCAATTGCTAGAAGTGAGTCAAGTTAATTCTACAATGAATATCAAAACTGCAATATACCTACCAACCGCCCACGCGGTCAAATGTGGCACGAGGCCGAATTTAATGTGGGGTAACCAAGCCCGTAGGCTCGGCCAAAATTTCCCCGTAGACCCCGTGTAAAACCGGGTCGGGTAGCTGTTTCCCGAGACGAGACTCTGCCCTTCGACATAGCCTGCCTTGGGTTTGACCAGCACAGCTGGAAACGAATCTCCAACTGAAGAATATCTATCAACCGTCCCAGACGGTCAGATGTGGCATAAGGCCGACGCAATGTAATACTTAAATAAAGCGATCAATTTTAAGTTCTGTAGTATAGTGTTGCCTATCACATCTACTTCTTCGGACCCATTGTGATGAAAGCTCAATCAAGTGTCCTCCATTGTAGCTAGTTTAAATGCCGCCCGATAGCACTGCTTTTAAGTTAATTGTGTGTGTGTGTATATATATATATATATATATATATATATATATATATATATATATATATATAATTATTTATTCGAAAATCATAACATAAACAAGTTATAAAATCACTACAAAAATAGCCATATTGTTTCAACACTTCTGGTGTCTTATCTTGTGTTGAATGTAGAATAAAGGGTTTTAAAAGGTTCAAATCAATCAAACATCCCTCGCAAGGGGAAACGCTGTTACATAAGCTGGAATGACTAATCAAAATACGAGTATATGAGAATATATATATATATATATAAGACCTCGCCATACTGAAATAATTAACAAGCTTTTGTTTTATGTCATTAATTGCGATACGGAGTGAAATCTAAAGGCCTGATACACTGCGAGGCTCAGTAACTAAAGAAGGAGTTATTGTCAATAGTGTTTAGTTCACAACTGAGTGTAAATGGAATTTGGGGTGGGGTTTTAAGACGAGCAGCTGGTGGCTCGGGACACGACGTTAATGAAATAATAGAGTTTTGAAATACAAAAAATGACCCACCATCATACACATACATTTTTTTGTGTTTCTTTGTTTGGGTTTGTGTCTTTTATTCTTCTTTTGGGTTTGTTCTTTTTCTTTCCCGGAACTTCGGAATTGGGGTATTAAATTAAAAATTGTGTTAAGTTTCTGAGGATTTCTATAAATCATATCTGTCACTGTAGGGAGCAATGGTGCACAAAATTCTCTTCTACTTTGGGGGTGGGCCCCTTTTACGACACAGACGTAGGTTTACGCGTAAGAGATCTGCACACGTTGAAGAACTCTTCAACACACTGTTATTTATAGCTTGTTATCTCTTATTAACTCGTGTCAAGGCTGAGAAAGACGGTAACAGCCTCTTGCGTGCCACTACCAGGGCGGATAAGCTAGCCATGACAGTATGGTTTGTAAAAAGACACGGTTTTCTTTTAATCCTCTCACCCCAAACAAGGCGATAATGTCACTAAGACGCAAGCGGTGACTGGGAGTGAAGGAGAATCAGAAGACTTCAGTGAAGTGAAAGGGCAATAAAAGAACGGGTTCTGAGAAAACAAAAAATAGCGATTGATGTTGCATTTAAATTTTTGAAGATTGTAATTGGTAAGGAAGCAAGAAAATGGTTGGCTGTTTCACGGGTGAGACATTTTAGAATATTATTAGAATCGAACTAATTTAACAGACTAGTATGGTTCCAAGTTTTATGTAATCTGGGTACCAAGGAGGAACATCGTTGGAACAATTGCAATGAAAAGATGTACGGAATAGACAGGGAAACCACGTCATGGTGCTGGGAAAGTGATTGAAGTCGAGATGCCAGATTAGGACCGATAACATCACAGATCCATTCTTTGGATTTTGTCAAGAATCTCGAGATACATAATAAGAGCAATAGACCAGATATGGCAGTAATATTTAATGCGCGGGCGAATAGCAGTTTTATACACTCTTTCGCCTCCTATAAGTTTCATATAAGACACACACACACACACACACACACATATATATATATATATATACGCATCATAATTCGAGTGGGTCTATGTGTGATTGGGTTGACAATGTGTGTGCGTTTTTGCGTCTAGTGCGTATTTTTATTTGTGTCTGGTAGTGTCCGTATGTTGATTGAGAGGTATTTTGCGTGGGAGTAAAATAACTTAAGTTACACCGGTTGTGGTTGTAGATAAACCGATCATGGATTCTTTAACTATGGATTTTGTAATAATAACATTTGATGTGTGTTTACTGATGGGAAAATATTTATCAGGATTCCTTCTAAGTATTTTCTACGTGATAAATTATGTTCTTTTCTTATTTATGTCGCATTAATTAAATCGAAGTTATGCATATAAACGAATATACGGGGAGGAAATTCGTTAGCTGAGGTAAATTGGTTTGTTGTAGAATTTATGGATAATAAAACTATTTAGTACAGCCAAAATTTTATAGAAATTATAAATTTTTTACAAATCTTTTCTTAATTACTTTGTTTCTTTCATTTCCTTTATTTCACGTCACGAGTTTTGAAATCCAGTTCAGCTGTAAAAGATAGAATGGGGGTATCTAGGGCAGGATAACCTGACGGAACCCATCCCTATTTAGGTCTTTTTTTTTGGCTAATTCATTTCATATTGATATGAAACAGCTTCATCATATAGCAAATATATTTCTTAGTGGGGGTGTTTTCTCTGTTATAGGCAAACGCGCGCTTACAGATAAGTCGCTACACTATTGATTTTTCATGCCTACGATCTTATATATATATATATATATATATATATATATATATATATATATATATATATATATATATGTATATGTACTCCATCCTTAAGTGCATTTGGAAAGCTTCACATCAAAGAGAGGCAGCAAACTGGACACCAAAATACAGGTTTATAGAGCCGCCCTTCGGACCACACTCTTGTACGGCTCAGAATCGTGGACCCCACATAGGCCCCATATCAATCAGATGGATGTCTTCCAGAAAAGTTATCTCTGTGCCATCTGTGGCTATACTTTTAACGATAGGGTGTACAATGCCGATCTTCTCGAAAAATGCAACATTAGTGGAAATGAGACTTCCCTTATGGGGTCACAACTTCACTGGGCTGATCAAGTTGCAAGGATGAGTGGCGACAGAATACCTAAGGTCCTCATGTATAGCCAGCTTGACAGTGGACAAAGGACTGTTGAACGGCCATGGCTCAGGTATAAATACAAGGTAAAGAGTAACCTGTCAATGTGACTCATACTAACTTAAAGCAAGCTGGTAAGAGATAAATGGAATTATTTGTGCCGAAATTTTGAAATCAATCGTAATGATCGAATAAGAGACGCAAGACAACGGCGAAAAGCATCAGCAAATATTCCTGTTGATATGTCCCGAGATCCTCGCTGTTGCACAATATGTGGGCTTGTATGCAGGTCACGAGCGGGACTGAAGTGTGACATACTGCTTTCTTTCTTTTTAGGTGCCATGAACTTTCAGGACGTAGGCGATCACGGCTCTTCACCCCCCTCTATGCCTTGCAGCTCTCAGCAAGTTCCTTCCCTCTTCTTCCTGCCCCAGACCACGTTCTGTCATCCACTTGCTTAAGTCCGCCAGGTATGTCACGTGTTGTTTTCCCTTGTCTCTCTTTCCCTCTATTCGACCCGTGGGTATCAGATTCTCCAGGCCCTCTTTCCATCATTATGTGTCCCAGAAACTTCAGCTGCCGCTTTCTGATATTAAGTATAAGCCTTCTCCTTGTTTGTAAGCTCCCCAACACCTCATCGTTGCTCACATAATCGGGCCATGATATCCTTAGCATTCTTTGCATCCTTTACACAAACATAAAAACTGAATCAGTTTATATATATATATATATATATATATATATATATATATATATATATATATATATATATATATATAATGAATAAAGAATCCTTAAAAATCCATTTCGTTCAGGGATTTTTAAGGATTCTATATTCATTATTATATTGCTCTGTTCTTACATATATCTTCCTTGGAATTATCCCTACTAAGTCATATATATATATATATATATATATATATATATATATATATATATATATATATATATATATGAGGCTCAAACACTAATATTCCATGGTTATAATTTATTACATTGGAATCGTAATATATATATATATATATATATATATATACATTGGCCACTAATATTATCAATATATATATATATATCTATATTTATATATCTATATTTATATCTTATGATTTTTTCATATAGACAAAAACAATTTACTCACGACAAAGATGCAACTTCGTTTCAGTGTATTTAGTTGCACTTCGACTGCTGAGAACCAAAATGGTTATGAACAATTTTGTTTGTAAGCAGGACGTACGTGGAATGCCACTTCCTTTTTTCAATTTGTTTGAAAAAAAATAACTACATTTTAAGAGGGGACGTATAATGATAACGAAAACTAGGAGGGGAAAAAGTCTGACACAGTTTGTTGAAGGATTGATGAGGTGTTAAAGTCAGTTTTTCTTCATTAGGATTTTATTGAATTTTAATTTAATAATAAATACATCCCAGTACGACTTATGACGTTCGAAGAAAATGGAAGGCAAAATGCAATGAAAATACTTCACATGCATATGTCAGTGATCCTGAATGTCAGTATGTCAGTGATCTAGAATAGCAATGCCAGACGTGAGTAAGAAATGATACTGCGATTTCAACAAGTCCCTGTCGTCTTGGCGTAGACGCATTGACATAAACAGACTGGAATACACTGGGAGTTTCTATGCACTTACCAGAAGCTTTACCCCCAGATACGAGTGAAATTGCAATGTAGACGGTGAGCGCTAGCCTTAATTGGCGACCAGTCTCGAAGAAGAGCAATCTTGACTTCAGGACCATGAAGAAGGTAACGTAAATTTACTCTACTACTTTTTCTCGAAAGCCACGGTAATTGATAAAAAAATGAGGATCAGGAAGTGGCGGAGAGCCGTGACCGACTATTTCTGAAGGGACATAAGATTTAAACAAATCTCAATATTTTTTGATCAAAGAAAATGAAAGGCATCACTTCATGTAAATATCTTACATACGCATGACAGCTCGTTAGGCATCCAAAACAGCAACGCCAGAAGTGATTGACAAGCGATACTGCGATTTCGTCAGGCCCCAGCCGTCTTGGTGTACAAACATTGAATATAAGCAGACTGTCAGCAGTTTTCGTACAATTCTCGATGACTTCTTATACACAACTATATTTCCTGTTCCAGTGTCTCAATGACATTTTGTATGGTCAAATTCTGGTGTAAGTGTATTTACATCATTTTCTTTAAACATTTTATTATTATTATTATTATTATTATTATTATTATTATTATTATTTGTGTATATTATATTTCCTGCTTTGGATCCTGTAGAGCCGGGTCCAGATTATGGTCCTTAGGCCCTATAGGGGAACTAACATTTAATTGATAGCACTTTTCTTAGTATATGGGATGTTCCCAGTAGGGCGATCTTCTGGGCAACTTGTATGTTGATGTTACCTGAGATACTGTTAGTAAAATTGTCCATTTCTTTTCTCACGAGGCCCAGTGCTCCGATTACTATTGGTACCGTCTCAGTCTTCATTACCCACATCCTGTTAATCTCGATCTCCAGGTCCTTGTATTTGAACAATTTCTCGATAATTTTCATGAAGGTGTTTCTTTCTGACGGTATTGCTATGTCAATAAGCACACACTTCCTGATTTTTTTTTTGTCTTTTATGATAATATCAGGTCTATTGGCTTTTATTTCGTTATCAGTTTGAATTGGTATAAGGTAACTTATTTTGGGTAACTGTGTCTGGTTGGTGCTCACACCATCTCTCAGTAGTTTCGATTTTGTGCTTCTTGCATATGTTCCAGTGCACATATGTCGCTATCTTGTTATGTCTGTGGGTATATTCATTTTTGCCAGTTCGGACATCCTCAGATAATATGGTCGGCAGTTTCATTATATTTTCCGCAGATCCTGACTTTTGGGTTAGTTCCATCTTTGATTATGTGACAGTGATAGGATCTGGTTGTGAGGCTTTGGTCCTGAGCTGCAATAATTAGGCTTTCTGCTTCAGTTTTCAACCCGGTGCACCTCAGCCACAAATGTGTTTTCTGTTGGTCCACATCTTTTTAGGTATTTTTCATATAACGCCTTGACCTCCAAGTATTTTTTTTTGTTATTTCATTTGGTCAATTTTGTTTTGCTTTCTGTTTGGCGTAGATTATTATTATTATTATTATTATTATTATTATTATTATTATTATTATTATTATTATTATTATTATTATCATCAATAATAATAATAATAATAATAATAATAATAATACGCTTTTTACTTTGTTCCTTATTTATTTCTTCAGTTAATTAGTGTGTACGCTACGCCGTGCCAGGATCTCATAAATAATAAGCAATTCCATTTTAATCTCGAGGAAAGACACAGAAGACATATACGAGACGCTGTTTGGTTTCAGTGAAAGAAAGAAAGAAAGAGATCATAACGCTCTTATGTTTTTCACGTCTGCTTCAATGAAATAGAAAAAAAAAACTTGTCAGTTTCTATATTTGTATTTGTACCCCCTTACTTCTTTAAATTATGACCTCCATTCAAACTTATGATTGTTATTGTAATATTTTTGCTGACGTCATATTCAAATATTTAACGGGGTATTTTCACGAGTAGAACTAGTTAACATTATTACCATGGTGTGCGTATCCTCCTCTCAGATATATGTTAAATAGTAGGGCAGACTGGGCACTTTAGCCGTGGTTCGTAACCAGTCTAATAGAAGGACAACTCTGAAATCAAAAGAGGTTGTGCATAGAATTAGTAACTCCATCCTGTAACCGCAGTAGCAATACCTAACCTGCTGAGAGCTGTGGCGCCATACCCTCCAGGGAGTCTACGGGACTTGAGAGCTGTGGTCCCATATTTCGCATGGAGTCAACGAAACTTGAGAGCTGGGGCCCCATACTCCTCAGGGAATCAACGGAGCTTAAGAGTTGTGGGTCCATACTCCCCGGGGAGTCAACGGAACTTGAGAGCTGTGGCCCCAGAAACCTCGGGGAATCTACGGTACTTGAGTGAGTGAGTGAATATATATATATATATATATATATATATATATATATATATACCGGGAGTAATATATATATATATATATATATATATATATATATACCGGGAGTAATATATATATATATATATATATATATATATATATATATATATATATATATATATATATATATATATATATATATACCGGCAGTAACAGCAAAATTGTCCAAATCGTGTAACAGAATGCGATAATTGTCTATCCCACAAAATGTTTAATATCTTAAAAACAAAACCCCACTAAACTAGTTGTTTCTTTTTGCCATGTTTTCACATAAGACGTTTCGCCATCTTGACACCATTGAGTCATTCAGCTATAAAGAGAACAGGTTACAGTCGTTTTGTGTCAGCACCGCTATGTCTTCCCAACTGAGCAATGGTGAGAGGAAAAAGATCATTCAGGCCTTCAGTAAGGGTACCAACATTCATACTCTGGCTTCCATTTTCAAAGTCCATTTAAGAAGCATCAAGAGAAGGTCAATAACTTTTTAAAAAGCGGGAACGGTAGAGAGGGAATCGTTACATTTAAGTATTGCATTAATATTTTAGCTTACCTTTTAAAAATGTCAACGATAATTCTTCTGCCGTGACTTAATTTAAACACAATTTGATGCACGTAGGTCTTTACTTTAATCACAAACAATTATTTTTATTTCATGAGTGGTTTTCGCTGGATTTCACCATTAGTTTCAATTATTCCCAAAATCCATTAAAGAACCATCAAGTGAAAGGGGAATAAATTAAAAAAAGCGGGAACAGTAGAGAGGAAAAAATGGGATCAGGAGGTCGATAATTCATTTTGTCTTTTAATCTTTTTCAGAGCGAGATTCGTTTCCACTCTAGCCACAACTCCCGGGAGCCACCGGCAAAAGATCATCATGGAGGAGGTTGTCTGTTTCTTCTACTCTTAGGTCCCTGCCCCGATGATCGAAATAGTCAACGGGTTGATGATGATGAAAAAGAGAATGAAAGATTCAAGAACAGACTGAGATAGATAGATAGATAGATAGATATGAACAGACTGAGATAGATAGATAGATAGATAGATAGATAGATAGATAGATATGAACAGACTGAGATAGATAGATAGATAGATAGATATGAGCAGACTGAGATAGATAGATAGATAGATAGATAGATAGATATGAACAGATTGAGATAGATAGATAGATATGAACAGACTGAGATAGATAGATATGAGCAGACTGAGATAGATAGATAGATAGATAGATAGATATGAACAGACTGAGATAGATAGATAGATAGACATATAGATATGAACAGACTGAGATAGATAGATAGATAGATATGAACAGACTGAGATAGATAGATAGATAGATAGATATGAGCAGACTGAGATAGATAGATAGATAGATAGATTGACTGAGATAGATAGATAAATATGAGCAGACTGAGATAGATAGATAGATATGAACAGCCTGAGATAGATAGATAGATGTGAACAGACTGAGATAGATAGATAGATAGATAGATAGATAGATATGAACAGAATATTACAGAAATAGATAGATAGATAGATAGATAGATATATAGATAGATAGATAGATATGAACAGACTGAGATAGATAGATAGATAGATAGATAGAAACACAAAGAGCGGACGGACAGGGATTTTCTAAGCATAGCTTAGATGTGACACAAGGCCGAAAGTATGAGGCACACATTGAGGATCGAACTCACTACTCAGTCGTAATTGATCTAGAAAGACAAGCTTTCTAACCCTTACACCACGTGGAGGTGCCCAAGAGCGGACGGACATGCAGATAAATGTGTAGAAATTTTCTACCATCAGTGGCAAACAATTTCGTTCGGGACACTAAAGGATACAAGTCATGAGCAATTCGGAACAATTCGCGTTAGTGACAATAGCTTAGAACTACTGCCAAATCACACCAGCAACAAAAGCTCAAACCATTCACCAGTCACGAGGCCAGACTAACAAATGGTCTCCACAGTAATTTGGTTTCGCGTTATATAGTGTCTATTGAAATGGCTTTATAGTTAAGAGAAAATAACATAACAACAAATTAAGCTCATCATATATTATAAATAAGGCTAAGAAACAGTCTTCACTTAATTTGGTTTCGCGTTATATCAAGTCAACTCCGTATATCTCGAAAGGGCTCGCGTGACTTTATTGTCTTTAAATATTTTAACTAAAGTGGGCGGCCATTTTCCTTTCTGGGTATTTTACGTGTAAGGCAGGTGTGAAATCTTTACGTCGATAACTCATTTTGTCTTTTAATCTTTTTTCAGTACGAAGGCGGTCTTTCGTTTCCACTATAGCCAAATCATCCAGGAGGAGGTTGTCTGTTTCTTCTACACTTAGGTCCCCCCGCCACTACGATAGAAACAGTCAATGGACTGATGATGATGAAAAAGAAAATGAAATATTCAAGAACAGACTGAGATAGATATGAGCAGACTGATAGATAGATAGATAGATAGATAGATAGATAGACAGACAAAGAGCGGACGGACATGGATTATCTAAGCACAGCTTAGATGTGACACAAGGACGGAAGTATGGGGCACCCAGTGAGGATCGAACTCACTACTCAGTCGTAATTGATCTAGCGAGACAAGCTAAGAAATAAACTGTCTCCACAGTAATTTGGTTTCGCGTTATATAACTCGAAAAGTCTCGCCTGTCTTTAAACATTTTGACTCAGAGGGCGACCATTTTTCTTTCTGGATATTTTACGTGCAAGGCCTGCGTGAACTCTACGTTGATAAGTCATTTTGTTTTTTAATCTTTTTTCAGTGTGGGTCGGTTTTTCGTTTCCATTACATTTATTTAATAAGCCGAAAATGTTAATATGTATCACGTAATAGAAGAAAATGAAATTCATAACTTGATGCAAATACATCGTGTGCATATTAGTGCATGTCTTTTGGGCATATCCCTGGGTGCCTTGTCTGCATATCCCTGGATGTGAATCATCCAAGGTAACAGTACCAGCTGACTTGGTATAGGTGTATTGGACTTGGACACAATATCTCAAGTGTTTTCATACCTGGACCGCATGAATTTAAGTTTACTACTAGACTGACAAATAGATATCGGTTGAGAAAAGACCGTTGGCCTTACTTCCGCGGCATCAGTGTGTGTGAGCCAAAATCGGAAATGGTGATAGCATAACCAGCAAATGCATCCGGTGGCTAAAATAAACAGGCCGCACAGGTGTCCCGAGCCTAGAATAAACAGGGCGCACAGGTGTCCTGAGCGGAAATAAACGCGTACTTGCGTGGGCGCATGCCGGAAGAGGCGTGACCACACGAAGTTGCGTAGGCGACATATCGGAAGAAGGTGTTGCGTAGGTGTCCAAATGTTATTTAACCGGTCGGATTCTTGATGTGGACAAAGAGGCTGGCTAGAGGTTCAGCAAAGATTTGTTTCCGTCAATTCCTGTGGGCACAATCTTAACCTTTGGGATTCTCCCTCACTTTACCCATTCGCCGAAACTGGAACAATAAAGATATTTATATATTTTTGTATATATGGGCTCGACGCCTCATTTGATCCCAGTAGCAATGTACTACACTAGGCCTCATCATTTTTACTGTTGAACCAGCTAGATGCAACCGTAAGTTCTTTTCTAATAGTTTCTTTTCTCACACATCCCTCCTGCGGAACTCTCTTCCCGTTTCTTGCTTCCCTGCCACCTACACTCTTCTAAAATTTAAATGTATCAGTAATCGCCATTTTTCTGAATATCGTTGTTTTATTGTTCTTTCTCTACGGTAAATTCTTCTCGTTCTTTTTCACGCTCAGTAGCCCACTTGTGTATTAGAGGCATTATCGCCTTGCTTAGAATGAAATGATTAAAAAAAACTTTTTCAATACGCTACAATCATCTTTCGTTTGGTTTGCTTTGTTTTACGGCATATCAACATCAATGGGTTATTTAATGACGACAAGATTTTTAGGATAGATTCGTATGAATAGAATATGTATTCTTTGGTTTAGTTTGGTTTGGTTTATTTTGTTTTACGGCATATCAAACTCAATGGGTTATTTAATGCCGACAACATTTTTCGGATAGATTCGTATGAATAGAATATGTATTCTTTGGTTTAGATTGGTTTGGTTTATTTTGTTTTACGGCATATCAAACTCAATGGGTTATTTAATGCCGACAACATTTTTCGGATAGATTCGTATGAATAGAATATGTATTCTTTGGTTTAGATTGGTTTGGTTTATTTTGTTTTACGGCATATCAACCTCAATGGGTTATTTAATGCCGACAACATTTTTAGGATAGATTCGTATGAATAGAATATGTATTCTTTGGTTTACATTGGTTTGGTTTATTTTGTTTTACGGCATATCAACCTCAATGGGTTATTTAATGCCGACAACATTTTTCGGATAGATTCGTATGAATAGAATATGTATTCTTTGGTTTAGATTGGTTTGGTTTATTTTGTTTTACGGCATATCAACCTCAATGGGTTATTTAATGCCGACAACATTTTTCGGATAGATTCGTATGAATAGAATATGTATTCTTTGGTTTAGATTGGTTTGGTTTATTTTGTTTTACGGCATATCAACCTCAATGGGTTATTTAATGCCGACAACATTTTTCGGATAGATTCGTATGAATAGAATATGTTTTCTTTGGTTTACATTGGTTTGGTTTATTTTGTTTTACGGCATATCAACCTCAATGGGTTTTTTAATGCCGACAACATTTTTATTGCAGGTAATTGTTTTCAAAAATGTATTGCTGGTAATATTTTTTTCTCTAAAAATTCATTGCTAGTATTAAAACCTATTTTTACACTTTCATGGTGTTTTGACCCCAGTTTAGGGGGCTAACTATTTGCCCATGGCTGGGACCCTAACAGGTGCTACCCCCCCCCCGGGTCAGGGTGGACCTGGGAACACTAGCAATTAAGAGCTAGTTCCATGCTCCATGATCGGACGGACGCAGTTCATCGTCATATCCAAGACAACAATTATCTTTCTATGATTATTATAATAACATTCACAGTGATTGTCGAGGAAGTTTTAAAAAAATATTAAGCCCAAGCCCCGGGGGTACCTTTCCTCTAGGCAGTACCTTTCTTTCGGTGGTGGTGGGGGCTTGGGTTATTGCCAGACGTCCTCAAAAGTAGAAGAACCGAGGTGGCTTGGGCAATTTGTTCACGGTATTGCGTTGGTTAAACCCACTTTAAACTGACCTCGCTGAAAAATAGCCTTGTTGATGGTGCAGCTATGGGGTCGCTTCTAGGTCCCACTTTAACAAATTACTTTCTTATATCGCGAAATGTTTAACAATTTTGCCAAATCTATGTTCGATATATTGAGTTTATAGTCGTATTAACGAAAAACTGAAATCATGAAAAAAAAAAAGAAAAAGAAAAAAGAAAGCAACCCCCAAAAACACTAAAAAAGAAACATGTCAATCCCCTTCTTGAGCAATTCATGGGGCAGTTAAAATATGGATGACCCAAAATAACAAAACCGACAATGGTAAAAAATATATTCCCAACATTAAGACACCATCGGATGACAGGCAACGCTCTTTTGGTCAAATATTCCAAGCACGGGTTTAGTCAGTCGGCATTAATTTCATTGCCGTTAAACATGTCAGTGAAAAATCTTCCAACGTTCAAAATATTTTAAGTAGCGAACGAATCCTTCACAAAATAAACTTAGTTGACACCAAATGTTGCGAGACAACGTTTTGGTCTTAAAAGAAAACATTTCAAATATGAATGCAAATATCACTTAAATCAAACACGTGTTACCGCGGGATCTTTAAGTGCTAGGCTACTTCATAACGTATGCGATCATGGTTCTCCACAGCTTCCTGTCTTTTGTCGCTTTCAGGAAGACTTTCTTTCCTTACATTTCTTTGACATTGTCTTTATTGTTCCCCCACTTCATACGTTCAAAACCTGTCAAGTACGTTCTCTCTCTCCTTCTACGTGTCATCTGCTTTCAGTTTTTGGATTTCATGGTTCTCCACAGCCTCCTATGTTTTGAAGCGTTGCTCTCAACAATACGCGTTTACGACATCCATTTACTCGTTTCGCTATCCATATGTTGAAAACCTATCATATAGATTCCCAATCGCTCTTTCTCACTTTCATTCTATGTGTCATCTCACTCCAGTATTTGAAACATCATGGATCTCCACAGCTTCCTGTCTTTTTTCTTGCTCTTTTACGACAGCTATTATTTTATAATTGCTAATTAATCCAACTATATTTTCAAAATCTTTCAAGTGAGTTCTCTCACTTGTTCTATATCCCATCAGTATTTGAGGGATCATGGTTCTCCACAGCGTCCTGCCTTTTTTGCTTTCAACATTACTTCCACCTTTACGACTCCCGTTTGACTTTCTTATATTCGTTCCCCTATCCATAGATTCAAGACATGACAAATAGATTCTCTCTCTCTCACTTTCTATGTAGCCTCTCCTTTGAGGGATCATGGTTCTCCACAGCATCCTGCCTTTAGTTGCTTTCACCAATACTTGCCTCTTTACGTTACATTTTTGAATTTGTTGGATACCTTTCCCTATTCATATCTTCAATAGATGTCAAATAAATTCTCTCTCTCTCTCTTTTTATATATATTGTCCCTTCAGTATTTGATGGATCATGACTCTCCACAGCGTCCTTCATTTTTTGTTTTCAGCAATAGTTTCTCTGTTAAGACTCCTCTTTGACTTTCTTATATTCGTTTCTCTATCAATATGTTCTGTTCTGTTTTGTTTTTTTGTTTGTTTTTTTTAATCATTTCACCCCAAGCAAGGAGGTGATGTCACTAGTGCGCATGGGGTTAGAATAGTGAAAGTGAAAGAGAAGACTGAGATATAAGGAGGAATGAGGAAAAGACAAAAGATGAACGGGATTCAAGAAGACGGCAATTGATGTTGCATTTAATTTCTTGAAAATTGTAGTTATCAGGGAAATAACTAAACGGAAGGGAGATCCACAGGCGGGAAGTGCGAGAAAATAAATTGTCGGACTAGAAATGGCCGATGCATTTAGCTATTCCAACCGCAAAAGTGTGGGGCTTACACGCCAATCTAGTAACACATTTAAATTCATGTAGTCGGGACAACAGGGAAAAAACCTTATCGGAGCAGTTAACGTGAAAATATTTATAGAATAGACAGAGGTATGCCACGTCGCATCGACGAGAAAGTGTCTGAAGTCGAGATGCCATTGATTGCATTTCAAATCCTTCTTTGGATTTTGTCAAGAATCTCTAGATGTACAGCAGGAGCACCAGACTAGATATGGCAACAGTATTCAATGCAAGATGGATTCAGATGAGAATATATTTCTGGCATGAAACAATGATCCAATTTTCCTTGCAGTAGATGCAGCTATTGATTCGATGTTGTCGCTCCACTTCCAGTTAGTTGAAAACATGAGCCCAAGAAGGCTCAAAGTGTTGCTCTCCTGCAGTCTAGCGTTAGCCTTGCTGATGGCAGACAGAAAAGATTCTCTATTGTGTTTAAATGAATGCAGTTTTGTTTTGGGGGGCGTTAAACTTTACAAGCCATTTCTTGCCCCAGTTAAGCATTGATTGGAGGTCCTTTTCAAGAACAGCTTTCAGGTTTACTTTGCCAGTTAACTATTTTATGTTATTTGCTATCGAGACAGGTGTAAATGGTAGTGTCATCTGCATAAATACCTAGTTGGGAAACGATGACATCTAGCTCATTGATGAAGATCAGAAATAGCATAGGACCCAGGTTACAGCTTTCCAGATATGTTAATTCTCTGTCTCTTTTTATGTATCCTCCTCTTTCAGTATTTGATGGACCATGGTTCTCCACAGCTTCCTGCCTTGTGTTGCTTTCACCAATACTTGCTCCTTTAAAACTCATCTTTGACATTTTTATATTCGTTCCTCTATATATGTTCAAGTCGTTTAAGATCGATTCTCTGTCTCTATGTACTTCTTTATGGGTCATGGTTCTCCACAGCTTTCGATCTTTTGTGGCTTCCAGATGCATTTCATCCATTGAGACATCTTTAACTTTGTGATAAAAATGTTCATATCCTGTTATGTGGGTCCCCTCTGTCTCTTTTCGCGTGTATCTGAATACCAGTATTTGAATGCTCGTAGTTCTCCACAGCTTCCTCTCTTTACTTCCAGCAATATTCCTTTTTTGACTTTATGATACTTCTTCCTCTCATATAGGTTCTTCCTCTTTTTATGCAACAGCCGCATCACGTTGAAACACCGGTTCCAGTACGATCACCAAAGTTAAGCAACGTCGACCCTGGTCAGTACCTAGATGGGTGACCACCTGGAAATACCTGGTGCTGTAAGCTTAGATATACCGGTGTTGTAATGAATAATTCTCGGAATTGTTAATCAGTGAGCCGAGTTCAATTCCAGCTGGATTCGTTATATCCACCTATGCTCAACTATCCTTGGAAAATATATAAAACATTTTCTCCCATAGCTATAGGATAAACTTGTATCACTAAACCTTTATTACCCCCCTAAAAAAAAATTTTACTATCTGAAAATATTTTCTGGTTTTTAAAATACTGCAAAATGTTGATTAGCCGTAGCAAACGAATCAATAAATCTATCTTTCTATCGGATCATGGTTCTCCACAGCTTTCTGGTTTTTCTTGGTTTCAGCACTACTTGATCCTTTAAGAAATCTTTTGTCATTGTGATACTCATTCCTTTATCCATAGAGCAGACTCCCGCGTAGATGCTCTTCTGAAAACTTCAATTTTGCCGCTTCAAAGGTCAATCTTAATCAAGCTTCCTTATAACCTAAACTTCCTGCCACCATCTCACGCCTCATTCTTCATTAACATTTCAATTGTATCCCGCTACCTTAAGCGGCTCTCGAGCCCTTTATAGGCTGAAATAAAGTAAAGATTTCCACTATTTTGATTTGAGCTAAATAAAATAAAAGTCAAATACTAAAAGTTAAGTGTGAATGTTGATTTTCAAGGCTGGCAAGAGTTCTGAAAGTTGAAAATTGGCGAGATATAATCACGCCTACTTCCTTCTATCTGTGTAATATAAACAGGAATATGGCTTGAGCAAAAAGGGTTATGGATGGCACGATCAAACGACGAGTCTGTCGTAATCAGTAATATGACGTCATCAACTAAGAGCATGCTGCTTCGCGCGCGTGAGCGAAAACACACACACATGCAAACACACACACACACACGCACACAGATATCTATACGTATTATATAAATGAATTTGGGTAGCAATCCGTCTTTTATACAAGTTTTATTAAAGACAACAGACAAGTTACTGCGATTATCCTTGTTATTAAATATTTCTTGTGTTAGAATGAGTGATTTCTTTTCTGGACATAAAGAGTATAAAAACTGTCCATATATATATATATATATATATATATATATATATATATATGTCTGTGTGTGTGTGTGTGTGTGTGTGTGTGTGTGTGTGTGTGTGTGTGTGTGTGTGTGTGGTGCAGTTCAATTTATATTACAATGAATCATTCATACAAAAAGTAGATTAGTAAAGTTAATGATATAAAATGGCGAAATCCCTTCGCTAACAAAATTTTAAAGATGCATTATCCTACCAATCACTCGATGAATGTTATGATCCTTGTTTTTTAAAATTATAAGCTGTATAAGGTCCTTTTTTAATACGCAAGTACTTTCGACTGTACATTCAGCCATCTTCAGTCATGGAAATTATTTTGTTTTTGGTAAAATTCAGGTAGCATCCGAGAAGAAAAATTATAATGCGAATGGAAATATGCTTCTTTTGAAATGTGTTATTGATAACGGATACAAACTTTTGGAGCGTGCAGTCGCAACGCTAAGGTTGAATCTTTTGAAAGTGCGTTTTTTACTAATATACCAATTTGAGAATTTTTTGTTGTAGGAGTTTATTAGTCAATGTGGCAATAGTTCAATAAGTAGAGTAATGTTTCAGTTATTATCCCCAAAATTTATACGTCGGATCAGTTCTTTTAAATCAATATTGAAACATATATATATATATATATATATATATATATATATATATATATATATATATATATATGTCTATAAAATGCTCGCCGTTGCTATATTGTGGTTTCGTATATGTGTTGTTTGATTTATTCAAATTGTCATCTTTGATAATGGCTTATGTAAGCCGAAAGCTTAGGTTGGATTCAAACATGTGTCAATATGGCCTTTTCCTTTCGTCTTTCAACGATAATCTGATTAAGCTTATCAGACAATACGAAAGGAACTTACTTAAAATAAATAGACAATACGCGTCTATATTATTTAATGAAACATGCATTAATGAAAAATTGCTGCCGAAATATACACAATATATATATATATATATATATATATATATATATATATATATATATATATATATATATATATACCGTATATTTAAGTCAGTTATGTGCCATGCTTGATACACGCTGAGGTGATCATGTAACTTTCGATACATGACTGACGGGGCAGATTTTTTTCCCGCAGTAGTTTGCCATTTCATTCTGCGGTAGACCAGTTGCCATCCAAGGCTATAGAACTCGGTATATCTTGCTATTTGCACATATCTGGAGGGAGAAGAAGAGGATCCATACCTTTCCTAATATTCCATGGTTATAATTTATTACATTGTAATCGTAATCATAATCCAAATCATCAGACCTAAAAATTCAAAAAGCTATATACGGAATATCAGTATTTGAGCCTTTTATATTATATTCTTACTCTGTCCTGGTCATTGAGTTCTAGATGGATTCTATCCTCTTGGGAATTTATATATATATATATATATATATATATATATATATATATACCTCCTAGAATGCACACTATGCCAGAAACAATATGTAGGGAAATCTGAATGACCCTTTCACTACAGAATTTATAATTATCGCAATCGAATTAAGTCGACTCCCCATGAAAAATTATTACCTGTAGTACATTACATTTCCGCATAGAAAAACATGATTTCAAAACCCATGCCAAATTCACTATAATTGAGAGAATAGAAAAGGCCGGAGCAGATAACATTAGAAAGATTTTAGAGTTCCATGAAAATAAGTGGATACGACGTTTACAAACGCTGTTTCCAGTCGGGCTAAACCATACATTTAACAATATAGATAGTAGTAACACATAACCCTACAAATCAAAACCTACCCACATTTCACACCAATACAAAACAGACATGCTTACGGAGGTGTTGAGGCCCCACACTTATAAACACACCCACACGAAAATATACATTTACGCACATCATACTCAATCACTTTCCTAATGAGCCAAATGATAACACACACCCATAGCAATATACAAGCTAACACATATCATACTGACTCACTCCGTAAAAACTAAATAACACACACACACACAAACACTTACCAGAGACTAAATAACTAAATAACACACACACACACACTTACCATCCCCTCTCCAGGTACCAATAAAACTGCTGAACTGACCGAGGGAATTCAAACTAGCATGAATCCATCCAGCTCTTATCTCAAATGACAACTTAAAAGAGACTGTTTGACCAACACAAGGAATGTTAATAAACTCATGTTAAAAAGATAAAAAAACAAATAAAAAAACAAATAAAAACTACAGACAAAAGTTCATTTTCTCCATCAAGACATTCATTTCTGTAGTTTACAGTTACCAGCAAGCAGAAACGTTTTTTTTCTCCCGATGATGGCAATGTTGGCCGAAAATAATCGAGGAATCTAAATGAAATAATAATAATAAAAACATAAGAATATTAATCTACAACCCAGTGTGTCTGAAGATTTAAATTAATTTTTTTAATAATTTTTATCGTTCAAAATATATATATATATAACTGACTACTAATATTATCTATCTATATACATATATATATATATATATATATATATATATATATATATAACTGACCACTAATATTATCTATCTATCTATCTATCTATCTATATATATATATATATATATATATATATATATATATATATGTATAATATAAAAGGCTCAAACACTACTATTCAGTGGTTATAATTTATTACATTGGAACCGTAATCACGATCCAATTCATGAGACCTACAAATTCCTATATATATATATATATATATATATATACATATATATATATATATATATATATATATATATATATATATATATATATATATATATATATGTATATATAGTGATTTTAACGCCAATATATATATATATATATATATATATATATATATATATATATATATATACATATATATATATATATATATTTTAAATAAAAACATATTACTTTAAGATTCCATATAATAAATTATTTCACCACAGCCCTTTTAAAGGACAGTGGATCATCAGATTTATTTCCAAATGTTGAAATGAAAAAATGAAAATAAATTTACACATTTATGACGGGCAATAATAAGGAAACTCACGAAGTGGGGGCAGTGTAGGGGGTAGAGAGACAGCATTGAGTTAGATGTAACATTTCTATTGTTTCAAATTTAAATTTTCGCTGAAATCTAGACATTGCCGCGTTAAATCTGTTAACGGAAGTTATATCTTGATATGGGAGGGGGATAGACCAAAAAAGCATAAAAAGAAAAAAAGAAAAAGAGAGAAAAAAAAAAGAGAAAGAGGTTGTGATAGAGTGTCATTAACTTCCATTGGAATAGGCGTTGTTTTTTTTTTGTTTTTTTTTACTTTGAGATTTCGTAAATTTTTTTGTTTAAACAGTCTAAGCAATTTAATTATATGTTAAAGTTTTTTTAAAAAACCTTACTACGACCATTTTGGGGATTTAATGTGAAATAGTCGATTAAAAAATATTTATAGAATTTACATTAAAATACTAAAAACTTTTTCTCAAATATAAGTTTACATCTAGTAGTAAATGATTATTAAGGTGATATCTCTATCAGTTTGAATTTTATTTATGAGTTTGATTAGTGACTATTTTTATATTGGTAATTTCTATTACTTAAAATTTAGTTTTAATTTAATATGGAGTGGCATTTTAACGCAATATTATAGATCATGCTCCATCATATATTGTAAACACATCTATGTAAATTTCAAACACATACGTTCTTTCAAATTTGCAGTCACTTATGCAGGTACACGTGTACTGATATACATGGGTCTTTTCATATATCTTCTCAGATGTTTCCGTATACTTACACACATATATATATAGGGGTGCAACTAGATTTCCCTAAAAAGTCTTATCTAAGAAAGAAATTAGGTAATGACTTTAGTATTCAATTCTAAATTAGGTAATAACTTTAGTATTCAATTCTTATCTAAGAAAGAAATTAGGTATTCTTATCTAAGAAAGAAATATATATATATGGGACTTTAACGCCAATTCTTCACTGATTTTTTATAGACACGATATTTATATATATATATATATATATATATATATATATATATATATATATATATATATATATATATATATATATATATATATAAAGATTGTGTCGATAAAAAAATCAGTAAAGAATTGGCGTTAAAGTCCCTTCACGACTTTTCGAAAGAGGTCAGAGGATTTGAAATGAGGAAAATGTTCTTTGTTAAACATCGGCGATTTGAAGTAAAAATAACTTTAATTTTGGAAATGAAAATACCCTTCGCCCTGCGCGATTCAAACGATTTGAAACAGGAAACCCTGTTTCAAATCTGCTGTCAGGATAATATCAAATCATTGAACCTTTCACCTTATTCGATCTCTTTACACTTTATGAGTCGAAATAACATGAGAACTCTGCGGCTTGTGGCCATACCAGTTTGAAACACTAGTTCTCACCCAACCACCGAAGTTAAGCAATATCGAAACTGGTAAATAGCTAGATGAGTGACCGCTCGTGAATGGCAGTTGCTTGGATGTGTGGCTGGTGTAATGAATAACGGCTTATTTTAGTAGATACTCATATTTAAGTAGACGCCCTATTTATATATATATATATATATATATATATATATATATATATATATATATATATATATATATATATATATATATATATATATATATATATATATATATATATATATATATATATGGTGGACTTTGCCGTCGCATTCGAGGTATGAGGGTCAAGCAGCTCAGTTAATTTTTTTTGTGCAACAAGTGAGGGACAGTGTGCAAATTTTGGCATGCGACGCACCGAGTCAAGACCCACGTTCACGTCCACACGGAAAAAAGCAAATGCGCTGAAGACTACAAGGAGACTATCCCGAACAGCGGCGACACAGTTTACAGTAAGAACTTAATGCAAAATATCTCTTGTATTATCCGTTACTACTAAGAAACGCGTACACACGTACAGACGTTTTCACACGAACGATGACCCATCTGCCCAAATTCAAATTATATTTGTTTTTGAAAAGAAAAAAAGAAACATATTTCACTGTTCCTCACATATGTACATAAATTATATTTATTTATGTCTTCCTAATTGGTCATAAAAACGAAATAAAATACAGTTACATTCGTAAAACAAATATTCAACATGTCTGCTTCTCCAAATTTTTATTTAACTGAAGTTTTTTTTTTCTTTTGGGCGGGTGGGTCATCGTTATTTTTTACATTTTCCTTAATTGTTGCACAGAAAAATATTATCTTGGATTAAACGAAAATTACTTACACACACATATATATATATATATATATATATATATATATATATATATATATATATATATATATATCAAAATTACTTGATATAAATATATATCAAAATTGACGGCAAGAAGGAATGTATTATATATAATATGTATTATATATACCTTCTTGCCCTCAATTTTATATATATATATATATATATATATATATATATATATATATATATATATGTATATATATATATATATGTGTGTGTGTGTATACAGAAAAATAGGAAAGAACACGTTAGAACTAATGTTCTAAGAGACCACACTCATAAACAAGCGCTAACCACAAGATAGCTTATTCTCAAATTCTCACCTTAACTCAACATAATTTCAAAAATTATCTTAGGGATCTCGGCTCTCGCTTTTGAAACATGAGAACTCTTATGTAGCGAAGGAATCATATTTTTAAAACAAAAAATATTATAATATTATCTATATATATATATATATGATAGAAATATAATATAGGAATAATAATAGAATTATTAAAATTATAATACTTACAGAAATGTTGATTTTATCGGAAGGGTAAAAGAGTACTTGTTCGGAATCAGAGGGCTTGAGGCCAGGCTGTTCTGTGGTCAAGTCCAACAAATTCAAGAGTATTACTAAAAAGAGATAAAAATATCCTGATTCAACTTGTAGAAATTTATAATTGTGACGATCGATGAAAAGTAGATATCTTACAACAACGTCAAATGAACTCAAACAGGAAGCGCAATAAATTATGAAGGTGGCAGTAAATATTCAAGTTTATGTTATTATTTTAACTGCGCAGTAATATGTCTTTACTCTTTGGTTTATAAAAGGAAGAAGTCACAACAGATCATATACGCATTTATTTGTCTTTTCGCATCTACAGAGTCCGCCAAAAATGTATACTCAATCCAGGAAAGGAAAAAAAACTTGGCTTTCGTTGTTTTATCAAATTGGTGTAGTACGATATTTTCTCGACAGATGGCATTACATTGGCAAGAAATTGAAAATGCTTTTGCAGCAATAGCAAATGGCACTTTGGCGAACGCTGCCCAAACAGTAGTTTGCTGTTCTAATAAATGTCTGGAAGATAAAGGCCACTATTTTTAGCATCTTTTGTGATTTTACAGTCGAAATGTCATTGAATTTCTGAAATATGTATACATTTTGGGGCACACTATGTATATATATATATATATATATATATATATATATTAAGCTTATCACCCCAAGCAATGCTGGAAGCCACTAGCACGCAAGGGGTTACAGAAGGTTTGGAGGAAGAGCAGATAGGAGTGGTAAAGGAGAGGATGTGGAGAAAGATAGTGGATCGATCAAGGCAAGGGGGTTACAGAAGATTTGGAGCGAGAGCAGATAGGAATGAAAGGTGAAAGCATGTGGAGAAGGGAAGTGGATAGATCAAGGCAGCTGGAGATGTCGATTGACGTTACACTTAAATAGTTGGAGATTGTATTTGTCAGGGAAACAGGAATAAGGAATGGAGTTCCACAGGCGAGATGTGCGGGACATGAAGCTATTGGAGTAGAAGATACGTCTACATCTAACAGTGAAGATGTGGGAACGGGATGCCAGCCTCGTAGGACATATATATATATATATATATATATATATATATATATATATATATATATATATATATATATCAAGTATGTGGTGCAGTTCAATTTACATCACATGAATCATTCATACAAAAAACAAATATTGAAGTTAATGATATAAATGCCGAGAATCCATCTTCGCAAACAAATTTAATAAATGACATTAACCCCGAACAATAAACAGGGATCATAACATTCATTTACAGGTTCGGGGTTAATGTCACTTATTAAATTTGTTTGCGAAGATGGATTCTCGCCATTTATATCATTAACTTCAATATCTGTTTTTTTTGTATGAATGATTCATGTCGTGTATATATATATATATATATATATATATATATATATATATATATATATATATATATATATATATATGTATAATATAGAAAAAAACAACTGAAAATTGCAAATTAAAAAAAATGAATGTTTTTTTGTGAAAGTATTTATTTATATTTATATATATATATATATTTGATATTTCAGATCGGCCCCGATCTTTCTTCAGAAATGGCTGTTTTCAGAATATATATAGGAGACAAAACTAGGCAAAGCAATGTTTCACAAAGAATGGTGTTAACATGCAAAAGGGATACAGTCAAGTGATTGTAGCGTCCTGACTTCAAGACAAAGAAAGAATAAAAATACGGCATTTGAGACTAAGAAGTGGTTTATCTTATTGATTAAGAAGAAATAAAATATATTTCAATTGAGCACTGTTGAGTGATAAGCTAATTCTATAAACAACAGCCACCTGTGTTAATGCAAAGCTCTTCAGTAAAATGAATTGGAGCACTCCGGGTGATTGGCATTTGTTTACATTCGTAAAAACAATACGCTAGATTTAGTTGTTTCTCTCTGTCGAATGAAGATAGCTCAGTGGTAGGAACTCTGACTGATCGGTTGGGTTTCGGTCCAGGCTTGAAGTATTCGGATGTCTAGTCTCACTGAGGAGCTGTGATACAGCGAATCAGTACTGTCTGCGAATAACACACACACACACACACACACACACACACACACATATATATATATATATATATATATATATATATATATATCTTTCTTCTTAACCAATAAGATAGACCACTACTTAGTCTCAACTGCCATATTTTTGTTCATTCTTGAAGTCAGGACGCTACAATCACTTGACTGTATCCCTTTTGGATGTTCACACCCTCCTTTGTGAACTGTTGCTTTGCCTAGTTTTGTCTCGCATTTATATATATATATATATATATATATATATATATATATATATGTGTGTGTGTGTGTGTGTGTGTGTGTGTGTGTGTGTGTGTGTGTGTGTATGTATGTATATATACACATACATATACAGACATACAGAGGACCTGCCAAAATGTATACACACTTCAGAAAAGTAAAACATTCATAGCTTTTAGATTTTTACTTATGGGGGACCGGAATGGATGTTGTGTATCGCAGAAAATTGACTACATTGGTGGCACTTAGACAACAATCCCACTGGACACTTTGGCAAAAGATTCCCAAACAATAGTCTGCTGTATTTATAAATGTCTGGAATCTAAAGGCCACAATTTAAGCATCTCTTGTGACTGTAGATTCCAAAGATAACTTGTATCAATCTCGTGATGCCTGAATAAATTTCGTGTTATCTATACAAGTTTTTCCTTTCCTGAAATGTGTATACATTTTTGGCGGACTCTTTATATTGATGTTTTACACATATTTGTTAACATTTAGCTGCAAATACAGGGAGAACAAAAGCCTGTCATCCGACAACTTCTATAGTCTGATCCGTGACAACTGCTTATCTGTTCCCGCCAAAACATATTTCTGGTGAATGGCGTTTTAAAGCAACAATCTATCTATCTATCTATATATCTATCTATCGCAATCTTATCTTGTCTTATCTGATCTATCTATCTATATATCTCAATCTTATCTTATCTATCTATCTATCTATCTATCTATCTATCTATCTCAATCTTATCTATTTATCTATCTATCTTTCTATCTCAATCTTATCTATCTATCTCAATCTTATCTTATCTTATCTTATCATATCTTATCTATCTATCTATCTATCTATCTCAATCTTATCTATCTATCTATCTCAATCTTATCTATCTATATATCTATCTATTTATCTCAAATTTCTCTATCTATCTATCTATCCATCTCAATCTTATCTTATCTATCTATCTATCTCAATCTTATCTATTTATCTATCTATCTATCTTTCTATCTAAATCTTATCTATCTCAATCTTATCTTATCTTATCTTATCATATCTTATCTATCTATCTTTCTATCTCAATCTTATCTATCTATCTCAATCTTATCTTATCTTATCTTATCTATCTATCTATCTATCTATCTATCTATCTATCTCAATCTTATCTATCTTAATCTATCTATCTATCTATCTCAATATGTTCTAATCTCTCTCTCTCTCTCTCTGTCTATTTATCACAATCTGTTCTCATCTATCTATCTCATTTTTCTATCTATCTATCTATCTATCTATCTATCTATCTATCTATCTATCTATCTATCTATCTATCTATCTATCTATCTATGTCAGCCTGTTCATATCTATCTAACTATTCATATCTATCTGCCCAGATGTTGCACTTGACATGTCGAGTAGGGTGGATTTTTTTCTTCTCCGTTTTTGAATGAGTAAAGAAATTATGAGAGGTTATGTATTATGGCATATGTTACGTCCGTAACCTTAAATCTCTTCTATTTGGGAAACAAGCGAAAGCCTTTTTTTTTCTTCTTTTGGTAAAATCCTAAATCACTTATGCATCGCATTAATTTTTTTTATTTATGTAGATCTCGTGTGGAATGAAGTCGACAAATATCCTGAAACCACTTTCGAGACTGCAGGCAGAACAGACCCTTAAAAGTCGGGTTCCCGCTGTTTTTGACTTTTCGTTCACGCAACATGCCCTGCCCCACCCGTTATTCCGAAAACAATATCGGTAGCAAACCCTGAAATATTTCGGGAGTCTATCTTGAGAAACACTAATTAAGAAAACATAAAAACCCAGTTTCTCAGCATGGGCAATACCTCCATAGGCGAAGCTAGCTAGACCTAGTTTGTTTTCAACGTAGTCCAAAAGGCAAGCTAAAAGCGAAAATTAATATTGGTTGGTTGGTTGATTTAGTTTAGCGGCATATAAACACCTTTATGGGTTATTAAATGCCGAAATCTAAATATTTAGAACACAATTTTATGCCTTCAACTAAATATATACTATAAATAGGTATTGTTGGTTGGTTGATTTTCTTTAGCGGCATATCAACCTCTATGGGTTATTTAATGCCGAAATCTAAATATTTTGAACACAATTTTATGCCTTCAACTAAATATATACTATAAATAGGTATTGTTGTTTGGGTGATTTTGTTTAGCGGCATATCAACCTCTATGGGTTATTTAATGTCGAAATCTAAATATTTAGAACACAATTTTATGGCTTCAACTAAATATATACTATAAATAGGTATTGTTGGTTGGTTGATTTTCTTTAGCGGCATATCAACCTCTACGGGTTATTTAATGCCGAAATCTAAATATTTTGAACACAATTTTATGCCTTCAACTAAATATATACTATAAATAGGTATTGTTGGTTGGTTGATTTTCTTTATCGGCATATCAACCTCTATGGGTTATTTAATGCCGAAATCTAAATATTTTGAACACAATTTTATGGCTTCAACTAAATATATACTATAAATAGGTATTGTTGTTTGGGTGATTTTGTTTAGCGGCATATCAACCTCTATGGGTTATTTAATGCCGAAATCTAAATATTTTGAACACAATTTTATGGCTTCAACTAAATATATACTATAAATAGGTATTGTTGGTTGCTTGATTTTGTTTAGCGGCATATCAACCTCTATGGGTTATTTAATGCCGAAATCTAAATATTTTGAACACAATTTTATGCCTTCAACTAAATATATACTATAAATAGGTATTGTTGGTTGGTTGATTTTGTTTAGCAGCATATCAACCTCTATGGGTTATTTAATGCCGAAATCTAAATATTTTGAACACAATTTTATGGCTTCAACTAAATATATACTATAAATAGGTATTGTTGGTTGGTTGATTTTGTTTAGCGGCATATCAACCTCTATGGGTTATTTAATGCCGAAATCTAAATATTTTGAACACAATTTTATGGCTTCAACTAAATATATACTATAAATAGGTATTGTTGGTTGGTTGATTTTCTTTAGCGGTATATCAACCTCAATGGGTTATTTAATGCCGAAATCTAAATATTTGGAACACAATTTTATGCCTTCAACTAAATATATACTATAAATAGGTATTGTTGGTTGCTTGATTTTGTTTAGCGGCATATCAACCTCTATGGGTTATTTAATGCCGAAATCTAAATATTTTGAACACAATTTTATGGCTTCAACTAAATATATACTATAAATAGGTATTGTTGGTTGGTTGATTTTCTTTAGCGGTATATCAACCTCAATGGGTTATTTAATGCCGAAATCTAAATATTTGGAACACAATTTTATGCCTTCAACTATATATATACTATAAATAGGCATTGTTGGTTGCTTGATTTTGTTTAGCGACATATCAACCTCTATGGGTTATTTAATGCCGAAATCTAAATATATGGAACATAATTGTATATTTTCAGGTTAAAGGAATTTCTTTTTTTAAATATAATATTGTAGATCATAAAATGCATTGCGGCAACTCCTCCTTGTGGTGAAATGTTTGGCAAGCTTGTCTCACTATAACAATTACTCTGAGCAGTGATTTCGACCCCTGCTGGGTGATCCATACTTTTGGTCTTTTGCCATATCTACGTTATGCTTAAATAATGATCATAAAATGATTTCTTAATAATTTTGTTTTTAATGCCTTGCGGGTAATTTTAATACAAAAATGCATTGTTGTTAATTTTTTATGAAAAATGTGTTGGCATTTTTACTAAAAAAAAATATTTTTATACTTTCTTCTTTTTTCCATAAAAATAAATTTTGTTTATTTTGCTATAAAATGTAGTGTTGAGTTTTATTTGGGACTTCTCTATTTGCCGTAGCTGGGACCCTAACAGGTACTACCACACCGGGTGGATCTGAAAGCAACAGTAGTTAAAAGGTGGTACCAAGTTCAACGCTCCATAAAACATCCATTCTCCCGATGAAAGAACTTACTGCCAGATGTAGTCTATAATAATATAATGTAGTCTATTATAATGTTTTTTCTTTAATCGCGTTAAGTTGTATCAAACGAGAAATATTGTTTTTGATATAAAACCTGGTGTCAATGCAAACAGATATAGGAGCCGCGACATTTCAAGGACCGATCATTGTTTCCTTTTCTCACACCATCGCATTGCAACCCCTTTCATCTCTTGCTCCAAATATACAGGGAACGCCAAAAGTAACCGCCATTTTTTTTTCGAGCTGAGGTGTGTGAGACGACGTAGAGCAATTGAGTGGCCATCACGATCACCAGACCTAATTCCACCAGACTTTTTCTTGTGTGGTATACTGAAAGCTGTTGTTTACAGACTCCAACCGAAAACAATTGCAGAATAAAAACAAGGATTTTCTTGAAATTAATGTGTAAATGTGTCAAATGGTTTGTAGAAGTGTTGCTGTTGGGTTTAACGTTGTACTGAACATGACGGGGATCATTTGGAACATGTTAAATAGCTAGTTAATCATAAAAAATAAAATTATTTTGATATGACAATATTTATAAACTACACTTAAAGTACTATAACTTATTTTTTTTGTTCAATAAGAGTTAATAAATATAAAATACATTACTTTTTCCGCATTATATACATATATATATGAGTGATTAATCGAGTCTGAAACTCAACAAAACGTTTCGTCCTATATATATATATATATATATATATATATATATATGTATTTAAAGACATTTTTATGTTTAACATTCTTTTTATAGATACAAGTATTTAAGTAAATGTTCTGTTTATAATAAACAGTATTAAACAACATTTACCGGCCTGAATTCGACCTTGCCAACCGAACGATCCTCAATGGCCGAATCGGCTAAGGCACGTCAGGCTATATGACGGTTCCGTATAGGATACAGGTTCGAATCCTGTCGGAGGACGAATATTTTCTATGAAAATTTCTCGGACATTCAGGCCGGTAAATGTTGTTTAATACTGTCTTTAAATAATTGTCGGACTTTGTCCATTTCATAATATATATATATATATATATATATATATATATATATATATATATATTATGAAATGGATATATATATATATATATATATATATATATATATATATATATATATATATATATATATATATATATATATATATATATATATATATATATATATATAGATATATATATAGATATATATATATATATAGAGAGAGAGAGAGACAGACAGACAGACAGACAGACACGGTGGAGTAATGGATAGCGGCTTGGATTGGGCAATCGTAGACCCGAGTTCGAATTCCAGTCGAATCCATTACATTCACTTACGTGCTAAGGTGTGAATCCTTTTCTTCTCCCTCCAGCTATGGGTAAATAGTAGGACAGAGTGGGTTCTTTAGCCTTGGATGGCAACCGGTCTAGGAGAAGGACAACTCTGAATTTAAAACCTGCTGAGCCTCGTTTGGGGACCCTGTGGCACGTAGCGCACCAGGTGTCTGTATTCGGCTCTTCGTGGATGGTCCTGCACGAAACCTTCACCACTATAATCAAATCTGATCT
>OZ038511.1:68590619-68605619 GCA_964036315.1 Acanthosepion esculentum | reverse complement strand
GACCACACACTACACACTTTCCTTACAAGCACTGCTTATGAAGAACGAGAACGTTATAGCTCAGAATGCATGTACGATAGAGTTCAAGGTCAATCTTGAAATCAAAACGGCTGTCACTGCGTATCTTTTCGCAGTTGCCATAGCAACCGTCTCTCTTTTGATCCGAGCTCGTATATAAATAAGCAGCCTTAATACACCCTGATATATGTCTTTATTAATCTGTTCGCGTGTATCATCATGCGAAAAGCACATCTCGGAGTCCCTTTATTCTCCCCTTGTTGATAAATACACACACACACTCACACTAAAATAAAAAAAGGTCACGGTTTGACCTCGGGATAAGGTGGGGGTATCTCACACATGCAGATATGTCCACGTGTACAGGCGAGTCGTTTATACTTCGGTGCGTACTTGGCCGCCTGTCTTGAACGTGACTTGTTTATGCTAAAATAATATGGCCAATTTCACAAACATGACATAAAGGCATATTCCTGTTTACTTAAACAGAAATAAGTGTAAATATTAAACAAAAAGAGACAGTCCGCCCTCAGCCAGAGAATATATATTCTTCATAGGGACACGCCTGAGCGCAATTGCTGCGGCGGTGTCGAGAAGAACAGATTTAAATTAAAGGCTGAATATGCACAACGGCTTGTGCGTGTATACATACATACATACATACATACATACATATATATATATATATATATATATATATATATATATATATATATATATATATATATGTAATGTATCTATCTCCCCTCTCTCACTCTCTCTCTCTCTCTCTCTCTCTCTCTCTATATATATATATATATATATATATATATATACATATACATATATATATATGCTTATATTAAATGCGGGCAAAGCATTACGATGTTTATTAAAAAACGGTTTATATTGTATATATTATATATTATATTTTTTTTTCAAAGGTAGGCGCTGGGAACTTTTGCGAACAATAAAATATAGAGCATATACAATTACACACACACACACACACACACACACACACACACACACACACACACACATACATATATATATATATATATATATATATATATATATATATATATTTGTATGGGGAAAATGTGGAAAAGTTTTCTTGTGACGCGTTTAGTCCTTTAGGACAAGAAAACTTTTTCCACTTGGCATACATTTTCCGCAATATTGATCCTGCTATATAAAAAATATATATCGTTTTCCTTATATATATATATATATATATATATATAATGTATCTATGTATTTATCTCTCTCCTCCTCTCTCACTAAATCCCTCTCTCTCTACATATATATATATATATATATATATATATGTGTGTGTGTGTGTGTGTGTGTGTGTGTGTGTGTGTGTGTGTGTGTGCTTATATATATGCATTTATTAAATGCGGGAAAAGCATTACGATGTTTATTAAAAACGAATATATATATCAAATAAGGGCGCTGTGAACATTTGCGAAAACCTAAAATAAATAGCACATACAATTACAAACGTACACACACACATATATATACACACGCACACACACACACACACATATATATATGGGGAAAATGTATGACAAAGTGACTAAATTTGTTATATTGGTACGATATTGGTGCGCACGAACGTATTTTAAACTATCAGCGTCCATCATTCAAGGACACATGGCACAGTGGATCAAGGCGTTGGTTAGATCCAGTGACAGACCCAAAGAGTGTGAGTTCAATACCCGGTTAAGGCAGTGGAGAACTTTCAGAGGGAAAATTGGCAGGAGATAACTGATAACTGATATCCATCAAACATGGCACGTGGAACTAGAACAGTCTACCCCAGTAGTATAAATAAAGGGTTCAGTTCGAAATTCCAACCACCTGAAGAAGGCCGGAGCGTACAACGGCCGAAACGTTGTGACAAATATGGCGACAAAGATGAGGACAATAGTCCTACTAATGTAAATACTATATATATATATATATATATATATATATATATATATATATATATATATATATATATATATATACAACTGAATTGAGAATATATATATATTGCCAAAGAGCGGGAAGAGAAAAGATGAATAGGGAGGACAGTAGGTTACGATTGACATTGGTTTTAAATTTTTTGACGTTAAACTTGGCTGGAAAGCATGGAGCCGGAAGAATTCCACAAACGACAAGTGCGAGAAAAGAAACTGTTAGCATAGAATTTACTACGGCATCTAGCCAGCTCAACTGTAAATAGATGTGATGTCAAGGAAATAAACACACACACATATTCATACATACATACATATATATATATATATATATATATATTTTATATATATATATATATATATATATATATATATATATATGTATATATATATATATATATATATGTATATGTATATATATATATATATATATATATATATATATATATATATATATATATATATATATATATATATGCAAGTTTCATTAAAAACAACAGACAAGGTACTACGGTTAAGTTTATTATTTAATTTTTCTTGTGTACGAACAAGAGCTTTCTTTGCTGGACAAAGGGTGTGTAAGAACTGTCCAAATGTTTTATTTTTCCGAGCGCTTTCGGCTATACCTTTAAAATTTAAGACAACTAACCTCATCCTCAAAAATAACAACACGCCTGATAAGTCAAAATTGCAAACAACGAACATTATTTATGAGTTCAAATGCCCCATAAGGAACTGCGTTCCTAACGAAACCGGACTCATAAAAAATTACATCGGTTACACAGCCACATGCTTATCCAGACGTTTTACGTTACACCTATCCGATCACAGCTCCATTTGAACCCATTTAAACACACACACAAATTTACCAGACTCCATTACAAATATACTAGTAGAAAACACAAATATATTAATTGCTTCCACCTGTAAAAAAAGGTTAAAAATAATGGAGGCTTTAATAATAAAAAAGAAAAAGCCTACCCTTAACAATATTAACTACGCACAAAGCCACAACGTGCTAACCGTATTTGGAAATTAAAACACCACTACTACACACTAAGACATAATGCACACACTCAATTAAGCTGAAAAATCAAATCATCCTTGATAATGGCTAAAGGTATAGCCGAAAGCGCTCGGAAAAATAAAACATTTGGACAGTTCTTACACACCCTTTGTCCAGCAAAGAAGGCTCTTGTTCATACACAAGAGACATTAAATAAAAAACTTAACCGTAGTACCTTGTCTGTCGTTTTTAATGAAACTTGCATAAAAGAAGGATTGCTGCCTAAATATACAACTATATATATATATATATATATATATATATATATATATATATAAGTGAACACTGAGATCAACACCAAGTGGCGGGAGTTTCTTTCATATTTCAACGCAGATGGCCTGAAGATTGCCTTTAAACATGAGACAGGCTCTTGCCGCTTGGTGTTGACCACAGTGTCCACCTTTATATTTACATACGCTCTATCTTTGATATTGAGCACATTACCCCATAAATATAGCAGACCTAAAAACTATATTTTTATCACACACACACATAAGGTCAAATATCTATATCGGCTGCCTTCAGTCTGGAAACGCAATCTGATACTGCCCTGCATCCTCGCGTTCGTTACTAATCACTGAAAACTTCTCATTAATGCACACGCTAAACGTTGAAGACAGACTAGCCATAAATGTACACGAATGACCAATGTAACATAGCCTACGTATCAACACAGCGTCATCAACCGTAAACTTTCTTTAAACTTGTGGCCAATTTGTCCAAATCACGTATGATCTAATGACGGTTTGCCTTCGGGTAACGCAGGTTCCAATCTTACCGGAGAGTGAGTATTTTTAATAAGACTAGTCGGATATTCAGGCTGGTAGACGATATACTATTTAATAAATAAACGCATTGCCTATTCAAATTCGAGTATTCACAAAAATAACGTTTAAGTAATATATATATATATATATATATATATATATATATATATATATATATATATATATATATTCTCTCAGTTACTGTGTTTTTATCTAAAAATAAATACGCTTAAATTCACCTTCTTCTCTGCCGTGCGCCAACGGCTTTAGGGTAAAATTTCCGACTGACGCGAATTCAGCCGGTTTTCGATTCTATCCAGAGGCAACCGGACGTCTAGCCACACTGATGAGCTGTGATACAGCGAAACAGTCTGTCTGTGGATGGCAATATATATGCTCCTGAAAAATTTATTTCGGTTGAGCTCTCTGGGGAGGATGTGTGGATTTTTAAACAGTGACTATTATGGCTAATAATGCAAGACTCTTCGGTAAATCGAATCGAGTTCTCTCAGCCACTGTGTGTTTATCTAAAAATAAATACGCTTAAATTCACATTCTTCTCTGCCGTGCGCCAACGGCTTCAGGGTAAAATTTCCGACTGACGCGAATTCAGCCGGTTTTCGATTCTAGCCAGAAGGAACCGGACGTCTAGCCACACTGATGAGCTGTGATACAGCGAAACAGTCTGTCTGTGGATGACAATATATATATATATATATATATATATATATATATATATATATATATATATATATAATTTCTGCATTTCGTTTAGGAAAAATGCTTGCAACTCTTTTTATCGACAATGCAGTCTATGGCGTTTTCTGCTGAACGGGTGCATTTGATCTTTTTATGAGGCATTTAAAAAAAGCAGGAATGATTTCTTTTTCAAAATTTCGTTTTGAGATTTATGATGAATCAGTTTAAAATCTTTTTAAATTCTTTTCATGCAATGACCTATTAATAAAGGAAATTCGGTTAGCATTATTCTGGGGAATATATATATATATATATATATATATATATATATATATATATATATATACATATATATATATATATATATATATACTAGAATTTTTTGCAACACGCTGACTCGTGTTGAAATCCTCACAACATTTAGTATTTTTGAAGTTATCGCTAACATTTTTGTCGAAATTTACAAACTCTACGTTTCGTTCAATTTCGTAAACCAATCGATGAAATTTAAATAAGCTGATTTCTTTTTTTGAAAAATACTTTGACGAAAACCCTACTTAGCGGTTTAAAAATTTCTTTAATTTAATTTAATGTTATAGGACTCCACGGTAAATTGTATTTTTTTAAGAAAATTTATTAATTTATTATGAAGGATAAATTATTATTATTTCTTACTCTTGATCATGCAACGCACAAATGGCCATGCGTAAATATTTCTTCCGAGAAGTAATTTCTATTTTTTTGAATTAATTGTTTGATTTAATTAATTGTTTGAAGTGTTTTATTTTTCAAATGAAGAATCATCATTATTATATGTCTCTTTGCACATGTCTTCGTGCATCAAAACTTTGATTAAAAGCTAACAATGGTGATAATGATGATGATACAATAACCCGATACCCTAAAATGGTTACATACACGATTGTTTTTGCAACACGCTGACGTGTTATTGAAATCCTCACAATATTTAGTATTTTTGAAATCATCGCTAACATTTTTGCCCAGATTTACAAATTCTACGTTACGTTCAATTTCGCAAACCAATTGATGAAATTTGAATAAGCTGATTTATTTGAAAAAAATACTTTGACAAAAACCCTATTTTGTGGTTTAATAATTTCTTTAATCAAATTTAATTTTATAGGACTTCGTGGTAAATATTTTTTAAGAAAATTTCTTTTTTCCTTTTTAACAGCGTAGAATTCATTCTTAGGATTTCATACTCTTGAGCATGCAACATACAACTGGCCATGCGTAAATATTTCTTTCTGGGGACAAATTCCAACTTTTTGAAGCGTCTGGCCTTGTGATTTGTTTATAGTTCTTACAAACGCAGGGCGAAGTGGAAACTGGATATATATAAACCGTAAAGAAATGATATGCGAAAAACAATATTGCATTTTTATTAAGTAAATATTTGTTATTTTAATTAGTATTTTGTTTTTAAAATAGTAGGAGTATTTTGTATGTTAAATAGTAAAACTTAAATTTTCCAAAGAAACTAATGAAAAATTATTGTACTAAGCTACGCATCTTAGTAAAAGCAACTGTACGTTGTACCCCATGACCTGTTTGACTTCTCTCCAAAATTTGGTTTCATTCAGTCAGTGAGAGAGAGAGAGTGAGAGTGAGAGAGAGTGAGAGAGCAGAGAGAGAGAGAGTGAGAGAGAGTGAGAGAGAGAGTGAGAGAGCAGAGAGAGAGAGTGAGAGAGTGAGAGTGAGAGAGAGTGAGAGAGCAGAGAGAGAGAGTGAGAGAGTGAGAGAGAGTGAGAGAGCAGAGAGAGAGAGAGAGCAGAGAGAGAGTGAGAGAGAGAGTGAGAGTGAGAGAGCAGAGAGAGCAGAGAGAGAGAGTGAGAGAGAGTGAGAGAGCAGAGAGAGAGAGAGAGCAGAGAGAGAGTGAGAGAGTGAGAGAGAGTGAGAGAGCAGAGAGAGAGAGAGCAGAGAGAGAGTGAGAGAGAGAGTGAGAGTGAGAGAGCAGAGAGAGCAGAGAGAGAGTGAGAGAGAGAGAGTGAGAGAGAGAGTGAGAGAGCAGAGTGAGAGAGAGTGAGAGAGCAGAGAGAGAGTGAGAGAGAGAGTGAGAGAGAGTGAGAGAGCAGAGAGAGAGAGAGCAGAGAGAGAGTGAGAGAGAGAGTGAGAGTGAGAGAGCAGAGAGAGCAGAGAGAGAGAGTGAGAGAGAGTGAGAGAGAGAGTGAGAGAGCAGAGAGAGAGAGAGAGAGTGAGAGAGTGAGAGAGAGTGAGAGAGCAGAGAGAGAGAGAGCAGAGAGAGAGAGAGAGAGTGAGAGTGAGAGAGCAGAGAGAGCAGAGAGAGAGAGTGAGAGAGAGTGAGAGAGCAGAGTGAGAGAGAGTGAGAGAGAGTGAGAGAGCAGAGAGAGAGTGAGAGAGAGAGTGAGAGAGCAGAGAGAGAGAGAGAGCAGAGAGAGAGTGAGAGAGAGAGTGAGAGTGAGAGAGCAGAGAGAGCAGAGAGAGAGAGTGAGAGAGAGTGAGAGAGAGAGTGAGAGAGCAGAGAGAGAGAGAGAGTGAGAGAGAGTGAGAGAGCAGAGAGTGAGAGTGAGAGAGAGAGTGAGAGAAAGTGAGAGAGCAGAGAGAGAGTGAGAGAGAGAGTGAGAGAGAGTGAGAGAGCAGAGAGAGAGTGAGAGTGAGAGAGCAGAGAGAGCAGAGAGAGAGAGTGAGAGAGAGAGAGAGAGTGAGAGAGCAGAGAGAGAGAGTGAGAGAGAGTGAGAGAGCAGAGAGTGAGAGTGAGAGAGAGTGAGAGAGCAGAGAGAGAGTGAGAGAGAGAGTGAGAGAGAGTGAGAGAGAGAGTGAGAGAGCAGAGAGAGAGTGAGAGAGAGAGTGAGATAGCAGAGAGAGAGACTGAGAGAGAGAGAGTGAGATAGCAGAGAGAGAGACTGAGAGAGAGAGAGTGAGAGAGCAGAGAGAGATAGAGAGTGAGAGAGAGAGAGAGTGACGTAAGGAAATAAAGATGGAATAGAGAGAGCAACAAAAACTTTCATAAATATTCACCAGGTTAGGTGAAAAGTCAGGCACACTATGGAAGATCGGAAGTGACACAATTCAAAGTCCAATAAATGAAAAGTGACGTTCTTCATGAATATTTATGAGCGTTCCTGAACTTCAAAATTCTGAAAGACCAACTAGATTTTTGCTTTTGTAGATAAATACTTTTGTTAAAAAATAAAATCCTTGCCATTCGCCTTTATAAAGTCGCCCAGAGGACAAAACGCTTCGGCTAAAATAAGTTTTCCCTTTGTGTTTACACACACGCACACACGCATATATATATATATATATATATATATATATATATATATATATATATATATATATATATATATATATGTACAATGTGTGTGTGTGCGTGTGTGTATGTGCGTGTGTGTATGTGCATGTGTGCGAGGGGGTTGATCGGATAAGGAAACGTCTATAAATTTTAATATGTGCCGGTACTTTCAATTATTATGTCACTTGTTTTTTTTGTTTTTTTTTTTTGTGAAAAAGAAGCAATACGGAACTAGAACTAACGGGGCTTTCTTTTCCATTATTTATTTCTACACGAGATAAAAATTCTGACGAAGCTTAAATAAAATACAACTACATAAACTATAAATATTTCCTATTTGTTCCTTATCCTATCATTTTGTCGGATTCTAATTCATATAATATATATATATATATATATATATATATATATATCTTATTTGAAGGAGTTCGCCCTCGGAGGGACTTTATTAAGACAAATGTATATAGTCCCTCAGAGTACGAAACGCGTCAGCTTAGATAATTTTCCCTTTTGTCTTTGTTCATATTGTCCTTTTACAGATATACTGTATCTGAACAACTTTACACACACACACACACACACACACACACACACACACACACACACACACACACACACAAACCTCCAAAATATAATATATATATATATATATATATATATATATATATATATATATGTATATCTCATAACCTCATATACCTCATAACACCCTCGAGCGCTTAGCCTTGGAGCGGATAGAATGGAGATCAGCGTGTTTTAGTGGACTCAAACAGTTTTCAAACAGATTGTCTAAATCGTCTTCAAGAAGAGAGAGCAAAATCTAAAAGATCAGCCAATCTAACAGTGATCTCATCCCACAATCCTTACTATTGCTCCATATACGTCTTCCAATACGCGATAGTCCATTATATATATATACATATATTCCACTTAGGACACAATCTTTTCCCTGTGCGCAGGTCTTCGTAGTTGCCGCCCACGCGACGCCAGCGTATCCGACTCTAAGAAAGAATACTTGACTTTAGAATTTCAGTTTTTCTGTTTCTGACCAGTACTGTATATATCGTCTCTTCATCAAACTTAAATCTAATATAAATATGTCTCCATTAACCATGTCCCGAAGAAGGTCTATTTGACCGAAACGTCTGACGTCGACAGAATAACAAAAACAAAAACAAAATAAAAACAGTAAACTCACATATTCGGATTCTGCTTTGTCTTTTCCACATTTTCATCATACCGTCGGATCTACATCCACACATTTGCTTACATATATATATATATATATATATATATATATATATATATATATATATATATATATATATATATATATAATTAAGTAATTCATCGAGTGTAGTAGAAACCTCAACAGAATGCAGAAAGCACTGGATAGCCAATGTCTCCTATATTTATGACTCATCAGCAGTGCTCATCCACTATCTAGAATTGAAGCCGGACCATTACGACACGACCCAAGCGTCATACCAACTGTACTGACATTGTCTACCGTTAACCTTAAAAATAAAGTTAAAGATTTTTTCATAAAAAATTATGTATTATCAAAAAATCATTTAACTAAATTTTAAGTTTAACGGTATACAATGTCAGTACCGTTGTTATGACGCTTGCGTCGTGTCGCAACGCTCCGCTTTCAATTCTAGGTAGTGGTTGTATAGTCATTATTTTTTTTAGTATATAATGGTCCAGTCAACATTCATTTGATATATTCAACTATAATATGGCCATGTTTTACTGTCTATTCAGTATAATTAACAACCTACCACATTTTTAATTTTACCTATTGGCCCCTTAAAGAAGCTTCCTGTGTATATTTCCTTTTAAACTAAAAAAAATCCGTTTCTGATAAATTTATGTCTATTTTAACAAATCATACTTGGATACACCAATAATACATGTCTAAGCATCAGTTTTTTGGCGTAGATCTGACGTTCATTGGTTAATCTAGACATACCCATAAGTGTATATTTAATTCTGACCATGTACCCCCACTTTAACTTACGAAAAGAGATAAAGATTTGGTTTTTAAATTTCCCTGATGAATCTTTTTTATCATTAGTTATCTAATATCGCCTGAAGAGGTTACATCTTAGTACCGAAACACGAAATTTATTGTGTAGCGATCTAAAATTTATTACTGGTATTAAAACCTATTTTTACGCTTTCATAGTGTTTTGACCCCAGTTTAGGGGTTAACTATTTGCCCATAGTTGGGATCCTCACAGGTGCTGCCACCCCGGGAGAGGGTAGACCTGGGAACACCAGCAATTAAGAGGTGGTTCCACGCCCCTCAAAACCTCCTGATCAGAGGCCTTACTTGTTGGATGTAGTTTATCGTCTTACCCAGGGCGCGGATGTAGTTTATCTCATATCCATGACGGTGTCGCATTTGTCTAGGGACGCAATTGTCTGATACACAATTGTCCGGGGCGCAAGTGTCCGTCCACCCTTATCCACATATCCATACAAACAGTACCTCTCACCCTGTAACCATCTGTCTTCAGGGTTTTGTACAGGGTAAACATCAATATAATAATAAAAATAAAAAGAGATTCCTGGCAATATTAAAAATGAATGTAGATTCTGGACGATATTTTTGGGGGGAATTAGAAACGACCTTTTTTTAAATCTTAATTTTAAATGGCTTCTTTTAGAATTGAAGGCCGGAAAAGATATCGGCCGAAAACTGTGATATGATTAAGGAATGCGAAAGATATAAATTCTTTAAAAAATTGGTAAGGAGATATGTCTATATTTCTGAGATGAGGTATTATGTACACTATTTACATTATTCGGACTATTGTCCTCATCTTTGTTACCATATTTATTACAACGTTTCGGCCTTTCAGTATCTGTCTATATTTCTGAGATGAGGTATTATGCACACTATTTAGATTACTCGGACTATTGTCCTCACCTATGTCGTCATATTTATTACAACGTTTCGGCCCTTCAGTATCTGTCTATATCTCTGAGATGAGGTATTATGCACACTATTTACATTATTCGGACTATTGTCCACATCTTTGTCGCCATATTTATTACAACGTTTCGGCCCTTCAGTATCTGTCTATATTTCTGAGATGAGGTATTATGTACACTATTTACATTATTCGGACTATTTTCCTCGTCTTTGTTACCATAGTTATCACAACGTTTCGGCCGTTGTACGCTCCGGCTTACTTCAGGTGTTTGGAATGTCCTCAAGGATACATGATACAGTGGATAAAGGCGTTAGTTAAATCCAGTGACAGGATCCAAAGAGTTTGAGTTTAATACCTGGTAAAGGCGGTGGAGAACTTTGTGAGGTGAATTAACAGGAGATTACTGACATCTGACATCCATTAAACATGGCACGTGGATTTAGAACAGTCTACCCTTGTGAGCAAAATAAAGGCCTCAGTTCGATATTCCAACCGCCTGAAGAAGGCCGGGGCGTACAACGGCCGAAACGTTGTGATAAACATGGCGACAAATATGAGGACAATAGTCCGAATAATGTAAATAGTTGTAAGGAGATGTTTTTCGGTATGATTTTATCGTTAAGTATAATGCCTCAATTGAATTTTTAAATTGGTGCATATATTTTATTTTATTTTAAGTTTGATTGAGTAGAATTTAAAAAAAATGATGGTTTCTTTTTTTTTAGCTAAGACCTAAAGTTAACGCCCTTAGTTGAAATAAAGAAATAAGTAAAAAATTTTTTTTAAAAATGAGAGAAATACTTTTGAATATTTGCAGGGTGGGATTTTTTCTTCCCTTTTATCCCTAGATGTCGAGATAGATTTGTCTTTTCCCGGTCCATTTATTCCTCCGTCTTTAGCTGTAGACACGCATAGAAGGAAAAGGCCCGAATTCGCTTAATCGGCAAGACCCAACAGACGGGAGAGGCAAAGGTTTCCCAGATGCAAGTAAACCAAAGAGTCACGTGCTGGAAACTTGCAGAACTGCACAAACCAAAAGATCCAAGTGATGATCCTTGCAGATTTAGGGGGCAATGTCTGAAAAATTCATTAAATTCTTGTCGAGGTGGAGGTGTCAGGGTTGCGAAGATTTTGAGGAAAAAGAGAACGAACTCAACAGATAACATAAAAAAGGACGTTGGAACACAGCGTAAAATCTCCCTACATCAACATCACACACACACAATATATATATATATATATATATATATATATATATATATATATATATATATATATATATATATATATATGTTTAAGTTTCATTAAAAACAACTGACAAAGTACTTTTTAATTTTTCTTGTGTTATAATTTTCTTCTTTTCGGGACATACATTATGTAGAAATTATCCGAATGTTCTGCATATCCGAGTGTTTTCGGCTCTAATGTTAGCCATTATCAAGGATGATTTTATTTTTTTTACTTGTAAATGAATGTATGGATTGTAATATATATGTATTTAGAGTCATAAGAAAGATGAAAATTATAAGAACACAAGAAAAATTAAATAAAATCTTAAGCGCAGTATCTCGTTAGTCATTTTTAATGAAACAGAAGGTTTGCTTCCCACATACACAATAAATATACAGAAGGCATGGATAGTGGCTTGGATTGATAAATCGGAGGGCCGAGTTCGAATTCCAGTCGAATCCATTACATTCACTTATGTGCTAATAAATTTGGGAAAGGTGTGAATCCTCTTCTTCTCCCTCCAGCTATGGGTAAATAGCAGGACAGACTGGGTTCTATAGCCTTGCATGGCAACTGGTCTAGGAGAAGTACAACTCTGAATTCAAAACCTGCGGAAAGGCGTTTGGGGACGTAGTGTACCAGGTCTCTGTATTCAACCCCTCAAAGAAGTGTGGATGGTCTTGCACGAAACCTTCGCCACTATAATCAAATCTCATGTGCTGTTCTCGGACTGTCGGTTTCCTAGGAACTGATCTGCTTGACCCTCATACGTCGAATTCGACGGGAGAGTCGTGTATATATATATATATATATATATATATATATATATATATATATATATATATATATATATGCAAAAGTGGACACTGAGGTTAACACAGACTGGCGACAGTCTGTTTCAAGCTTGAACGCATTATCAGGCCATCTACACCCGCTTATGATATTCTTTCGCCTTCATAAAATGGTTTGAAGGGATATGCAGGTGGTGTAAGAGGTCGTGGCTCGTAATGAGAAATTGAAGACTCGAGTTCGAATTCCAGACACTTTCGTTACAATGACTTACGCACGAATACCTTTGGAAAAAGTATGAATCTATCTCTTCTGCCAATTAATAAAGCACAGAGTGATAGCGATAAGTACTAACTGGGTACGAATCACCAAAAAAACTAAAAAAGTATAGCAAGCCAGATAAAAGAATCCAAATTAGATTTGAAAACCTGGACAATATGGAGAACTTGTGAAGCTTTGCCCATCATGATTTAATAGTTGCATTTTTCAGTAAAGTCACAGTTTTAAAACTATTTAAATTTCTACCTTGGAATGATAATGAACGTTTTCTTTCTTGCGTCCAAAAGTCTAGTACTCGAAAGTTTCGATCCGAAACGACCGTGTCAAATATCCTGAGCGCAAAGGGCCACGCCCAATCGTCCCATTCCGACAGACATCACTCGGGAAACGATGGAGAATCTAAGGGAAAATTTTGATTAAAAGATAATTTCATGATATTAGGAAAGGTTATGGCTATCACTTTCTTCTGAGCTGACGCCTCACATTTACAATGGTGAACTGAAAAATTCATAGGCTGACTGTGAAGGATTGATGCAAGAGCTGTGAAATCTTCCATGCATTCATTTCATCTCTCCTTATTCATAACTGCATTGTTTCTTTCCAGGTAAGATGGTGGGCTGAAAAGTTCATAGGATGTTTGTGGAGGAGTGATGCTAGGGCAATGAAATCTTGCATGCATTCATTTCATCTCGCCTTATTAAAAACTGCATTGTTTCTTTGCAGGTAAGGGGGTAGGCTGAAAAGTTCATAGGATGTTTGTGAAGGAGTGATGCTAAGGCAATGAAATCTTGCATGCATTCATTTCATCTCTCCTTATTAATAACTGCATTGCTTCTTTCCAGGTAAGGGGGTAGGCTGAAAAGTTCATAGGATGTTTGTGAAGGAGTGATGCTAGGGCAATGAAATCTTTTATGCATTCATTTCATCTCGCCTTATTAAAAACTGCATTGTTTCTTTGCAGGTAAGGGGGTAGGCTGAAAAGTTCATAGGATGTTTGTGGAGGAGTGATGCTAGGGCAATGAAATCTTTTATGCATTCATTTCATCTCGCCTTATTAAAAACTGCATTGTTTCTTTGCAGGTAAGGGGGTAGGCTGAAAAGTTCATAGGATGTTTGTGAAGGAGTGATGCTAGGGCAATGAAATCTTTTATGCATTCATTTAATCTCGCCTTATTAAAAACTGCATTGTTTCTTTGCAGGTAAGGGGGTAGGCTGAAAAGTTCATAGGATGTTTGTGAAGGAGTGATGCTAGGGCAATGAAATCTTTTATGCATTCATTTCATCTCGCCCTATTAAAAACTGCATTGTTTCTTTCCAGGAAGGGGGTAGGCTGAAAAGTTCATAGGACATTTGTGAAGGAGTGATGCTGGGGCAATGAAATCTTGCATGCATTCATTTAATAGGGCCTTATTAATAACTGCATTGTTTCTTTCCAGGTTAGTGGTTAAGCTTGAAAAGTTCATAGAATGTTTCTGAAGGAGTGATGCTAGGGCAATGAAATCGCGGATGCATTCAATTCATCTCTCCATATTAATAACTGCATTGTTTCTTTCCAGGTAAGGGGTGGGCTGAAAATTTCATAGGATGTTTGTGAAGGAGTGATCCTAGGGCAATGAAATCATCCATGCATTCATTTCATCTCTCCTTATTTATAACTTCACTGTTTCTTTTCAGGTAATGGTGTGGGCTGAAAAGTTCATAGGCTGACTGTGAAGGAGTGATGAAAGTGCTGTGAAATCTTCCATGCATTCATTTCATCTCTCCTTATTAATAACTGCATTGTTTCTTTTCAGGTAAGGGGGAGGCTGAAATGTTCATATGATGACTCTGAAGGAGGGATGCAAGAGCTGTGAAATCTTCCATGCATTTATTTCATCTCGCCTTATTAATAACTGCTGTGTTTCTTTGCAGGTAAGGGGGTGGGCTGAAAAGTTCATAGGATGTTTGTGAAGGAGTGATGCTAAGGCAATGAAATCTT
>OZ038511.1:68500619-68585619 GCA_964036315.1 Acanthosepion esculentum | reverse complement strand
TCTAGATGAATGGATTTATCGGTAACCTTGGAAACCCTCAAACTATGAATCTTTCCTGTGCCGTTAACAACCGTAAATTTTAAAAAGTAAGTTACTCCAAAATTCGCTTGATGAGGAAATGGAACTAATGTCTTCGGTTTAATAACAAAATTAAATTCAGGGGCTTTAGCTTCCATTTCTGAAATATGGTTATCACTGTGTAGCGGTAAAACCATATTTTAAATCTATTAATTTATAATATATATATATATATATATATATATATATATATATATATATATATAGACATATATATATATGTGTGTGTGTTTGTGTGTGGTGGGGAGGGATGAGTTCGAATTCCTTTCGAATCCATTACATTCACTTACGTGATCTACTTTGGGAAAGTTATTAATCCTTTTCTACACCCTTCAGGTCGGATGGGAACTGGTCTAGGAGAAGGACAACTCTGAATTCAAAACCTGCGTAGGGTCGTTTAGGGATCTTGTAGCACGTAGTGCACCAGGTCTCTCTATTCGGCCCTTCAAAAAGTGTGGATGGTTCTGCAAAAAATTCACGTCTATAATCAAATCATATGTACTGAAGACTGGGTTGTCGGTTCATGGGAACTTAGCTGCTTGACCCTTATACGTAAAATACGACGCAATGATGTGTGTGTGTGTATGTGTGCGTTTGTATGATATATATATGATATATATTTATAATATATAATATATATGTCATATTTACATGATATATATTTATCATATAATATATATATATGATATATATATATCATACATGCTACATATATATGGTATATATATGATATATATATATATATATAAATATATATATATATATATATAAATACATACATATATATATATATATATATATATATATATATAGATGTATATATATATATATATATATATATATATATATATATATATATATATATATATATATATAAGGATGAGGACAGATTTTGGGCACTAAAAATTGGTTTACCAACATCGACAATAAGCCTAATTGCACCCTAATACAGTATGATATTGTGGATTATTACCAGTCAATATCAAGAGACCTCTTCCCGACTGCGCTGGAGTTTGCTACAGTTTATTCTGACTTAACTAAGGAAGAAATGAACATAATTCTTAGTGCAAAAAAATCTGTCCTCATCCATAATGAGGACCAATGGATTAAAAACACTAATGACAATTTTGACATCACCATGGGATCTTTAGACTCTGCAGAGTCTTCTGACCTTGTCGGTCTATTTATACTGTACAATCTAACCGCGCACCGTGAATTAGACATTAGGGACATCGGGCTATACAGGGATGACGAGCTCATGGTAGTGAGGAGCTCCAAAAATTTTAAAATAGATAAAATTAGAAAGATAATATATAGTGAATTCAGAAAACTAAATTTAAAAACTACAGTTAGCACTAAATTAAAAAGGGTAAACTTCCTCGACGTAATTCTAGACTTAATGAACAACATATACCTACCTTACAGAAAACCTAACACTAATCCCTTGTACGTACACCCTAAGTCAAACCACCCCCGATCTATAATTAAGCATATACCCACATAAATAGAGAAAAGGATCAGCATGAACACCGCTAATAAGGAAATATTCCGACAACACAGTAATTTTTATAACATAGCCCTAAAAAATAGCGGATACAAAAACGCTAATATAAGTTATAGAAATGATAACACTAACAGGAAGAAAAACAGGAAAAGAAAAATCATCTGGTATACCCCTCCGTTCAACCAAATAGTTAGTACTAAGGTAGGACCTAAGTTCCTGGCATTAATTGAAAAACACTTTCCTACTAATAGCAGACTTAGCGAGATCTTCAATGAAAAGACCTTAAAATTAAGCTACAGTTGCACTGAAAATCTAGAAAGAATCACAAAAAAAAACATAATAATAAAATCCTGGAAAAACATGCATGCCAAAACAGTATTAATAAAAATCCTAAACTAAAATTAGAGAAAAATAATAAAAAATTATGTGATGGTAGAAACCCCGAAGACTGCTAGTTGGAAAATAAATGCCTCATAAAATCTGTGGTATAGCAATGCACTATCTCATCCATTGAGAGTCCTAATACTGATAGGATATACATTGGGTCAACGAAGAATGAATTTAAAATTAGATGGAGACAACACAAAAGCTCCTTCAATAATATTAGAAATAGAATTCAGATATCTCTATCCAGATATTTTTGGCATTTGAAAGAAATGAATAAAACACCAAAAGTAAAATGGAAAATAATAAATAGGACAAGAACGTGTAGAACCTGGGATGACCCATGCCCTTTATGCCTACATGAAAAACTACACATTATTAAGTTTCTAAATAATGAAAATTTATTAAACCACAGACATGAGTTAACGTTCTTTTGCCGACATCAACAAATTTTCGCATTAAATAATTAGATAAAAAAAAAATTTCATAGCTTAATAAAAGGCTTAAACGCATAACCCAATCATTAAATAGAAAAATCCTTTATGAAGTCGTCAAAAACAAATTGTAGTTGAGTGCGACGTGTTTATATATAAAAGAGCCATTTGGAAAAAAAAGAAGAAAAAAAAGAAATTAATAAATAAATAGATAAATTAAATTAAACAAAAATTCCCTAGACACTTCAAGACATATCATGGAGCCAAAAGCTATCTTTCGCCGTAACTGACCAGACGGTGAGTGTTAACGAATGCCATCACCCGCTTTCAAATAGATAACCCACCCTACCTCGGCTCGACCTCTTTTCAAAAGGTGACTGATATGTGGATAAGAATTAACTTTTAGACCACCTAACCAAAATGGCCATCCCAGCCGTTTCCATAGTAATTATTTTGCGAACGAACACGCTTATAAAGATGCGTAAACTTCCAAGTTTGGTTATTCCTAAATTATCGCTTGAGGATGAAACAGGGCTTGATACCTTAATTCAATTTAATTTTAAAAATATATATATATATATATATATATATAGAGAGAGAGAGAGAGAGAGAGATAGAGAGATCTTTATATATATATATGTATATATATATATTTATCTTTATATATATATATATATATATATATGTATATATATATATATATATATATATATATATATATATATATATATATATATATATATATTATATCGGAAATATACCTTTGCATATATAAATAAGGAAAGGGATATTTATCAACTAATCGGCCAAATTTTTGTTACATAAACGTTATTTTTAATGGATACTCGTATTTGAATAGACGCCTTGTTTATATATTAAACAGTATATTTATTCATTTTCGTCTACCTGTTTGAAAACTTGAGAAGAATTGATTAAAGAATAATATACATTCTCCGGGAGGCAGGCTGATGATAGTGATACATATATATATATATACATATGAATATATATATATATATATATATATATATATATATAGTCAAACCTAATGAGCCAGACACACCTACCAAGGTTTCACTTAGGCAGATCGTCAGGGTCGGCTGGCTAAAGAGGCAACAGCCCTCAGTCTAGCTAAAGAATACATTCAAATCTCGCACGATAAGATAGATCTGGTTAGACACTGCCGAAAAACTCTACTATTCCATAATAATGCACTATGGATAAAAAAAGAAGACGTAAATAGTTTTGACAACCCCATGGGTGCATATGACGGAGCAGAGGTGTGCGAATTAGTAGGGTGCCTGCTGCTCTATAAACTTAATGATTACATAGATTTTAATAACCATGGGTTGTACCGCGACGACGGACTCATAATAGTAGATAAAAGTAACCCCCAAAAATGCGATACCATCCGTAAAAAACTACACTGGTTTTTTAAAAGATACGGATTTAATCTCGAAATTGAAACTAATTTGAAAGTCACCAACTATTTAGACATTACGTTAAACTTACAAAATGGTTCTATATCCCCGTATAAGAAAGAGAATCAGGACCCCCAATATTTAAATATAAAATCCAACCACCCAGCACATATTATAAGACATATTCCTAAAAATATTAGCTATAGGCTTTCAACTAATTCATCGGATAAACGCATTTTCGATGCTAATAAAATAGTTTATGAGGAAGCCCTACATAAGTGTGGACACAAACAAAAATTGGAATACATTAACATAGATAATAACACTGGAACTCAGAACAAACGCAATAACAGGCATAGAAATATTTTGTGGTTTAACCCACCATTTAACTTAGCCGTAAGAACAAGAATTGGTAAAATATTTTTGAACCTATTAGAGCAGAATTTCCCCAAGAAAACTAAGTTGCATAAGATATTTAACAAAAACAATGTAAAACTTAGTTACTGCTGCATGCCTAATGTAGAGACTTTAATTAGTGGACATAATAAGAAAAGGACTAGGGACAATCCACGCATTAGTTTCCCCAGTTGCAATTGTAGGAATAAAAATACATGTCCCCTACAGGGTAAATGTCAACAAGAATGCGTGGTCTATCAGGCGAAAATTTACAAGGATATAGACGACATAAACCCTAAAGTGTATATAGGAGCCACTCAGGATACCTTTAAAAAAAGATATTATAATCATATGAGTAGTTTTAAAAATGAAAAAACTAAACATAGCACTACATTATCTAGCTATATATGGCAAATCAGACAAGGTAGCAAGGACCCCATCCTGAAATGGGAAATATTAAAAGGATGCACTAAGTATAAAGCGGGCCATAAGTTCTGTAAGCTATGCACCGAGGAAAAATTAGCTATAGCTTTATATAATACACCTGATGATCTACTAAATTCCAAAACCGAGATTCTTAACAAATGTAGACACAGAAATGCTTGGTTACTGAAATAAGTTTCTCTCTCCCGATTGTAGCGTTATCATTATTGTTTGTGTTTTGGGTTTTTTTTTTTTTTTCTTTTAATTATCCCCTCTCCTTTTAGTTAGTTGAATAAATCTATACCCACCCCCCGTTGTCGCTTTTCTTTTCTTCTTTTTTTCCCTTTTTTTTTTTTTTTTTTCTCTTCCTTGGTCACGTGGTGTTGTCTTGGTGGTCGTCTCCATATATATGCCAGTTTCTGTTGCCTCTTTAGCCAGCCGACCCTGACGATCTGCCTAAGTGAAACCTTGGTAGGTGTGTCTGGCTCATTAGGTTTGACTAGGTTTGCTCTACGCTTGTATTGAGCTCTTTAGTTAGTTGTTTACTCGTATCGGGGTTTTTTCTTTGGGCCTTGAACCTGTATCTGTGCGATTATTTTCGACAGACTTTCATGTTCCTGGCTCTTTCTTTTTTTAAAACCTTCTTTTCCTTCGTGATTGATTTGGCTGTTGTTAAATCAAGAGTTCGAAGGTTTTTCGACACGAGTATAGTTACCTATATTATATATATATATATATATATATATATATATATATATATATATATATATATCAATATATATATAAGTTTTGGAACAAAACAATATGTATATGTGTAGAAACAAAATGACTATATATATATATATATATATATATATATATATATATATATATATATATATATATATATATATAGTCATTATATATAGTATATATATGAATATATATAACTTTTGGAACAATACAATATGTATATGTGTTGAAACAAAATGACTATATATATATATATATATATATATATATATATATATAGTCATTTTGTTTCAACACATATACATATTGTTTTGTTCCAAAACTTATATATATTCATATATATATATATATATATATATATATATATACATATATATATACATATATATATATTTATATACATATATATATATATATATATATATATTTATATACATATATATATATATTCATATATATACGTATATATATATATATATATATACATGTACATATACATATATATATATATACATATATATACATATATATATATATATATATATATATATATAAATATATATATATATATATATATTAGACTCTCCGGTCGTATACGACGTATGAGGGTCAAGCAGATCAGTTTCTAGGAAACGACAGTCCAGACACCAGCACATATGATTTGATTATAGTGGTGAGGGATTGGTGCAGAACATTCTACACTTTTTGAAGGACCAAATACAGAGATCTAGTGCACTAGGTGCCGCAAGGTCCCTAAATGACCCTGCGCAGAGTAGTCCTTTGCCGAGAGCAGTTGCCATCCAAGGCTACAGAACCCAATCGGTCCTGCTATTTAACTATAGAAGGAGGGAGGAAAAAGAGGATTCAGACAATTCCCAAGGGGTATTAGCACGTAAGTGAAGGAATTGTATTTGATTGGAATTCGAACTCGGCTACCCGATGCCTCAATCCAAGCTGCTTTCTCCTACCAAAGGGGATCGGCTTCAAATCTTGCTGAAGAATCCATATATTTCCAATAAAATTTTCTATAATTTTCTAAATGTATTGTTTAATAAATAAACTGAGCCTCTACTCAAATACGAGTAACCACGAAAAATAAAGATTAAAAAATAAAATAAAACACTTCCTTCGAAATATATATGAAATATGATATCTTTCTTACTTTTTTAATGTCGTGTCACTTCAGAATATATTTTCACTCTTCCTCTTTGTGATTTAAATTCTATGTCCCTTCAGAATATATCTCCTTCTCTTCCTCTTTCTTTTTAATTCTATCTCCCTTCAGAATATATCTCCTTCTCTTGCTCTATCTTTTTTAATTCCAACTCAATTTAGAGCATATCTCCTTCACTTAAACTTTTTTTTAAATTCCATCTCCCCTCAAAAAATATCTCCGTCTCTCCCTCTTTCTTTTTTAATTCTATCTCCCTGCAGAGTATATATCCATCTCTTCCTCTTTCTTTTTAATTCTTTGTCCCTTCAGATTATATCTCCTTCACTTCCACTTTCGTTTTTAATTCCATCTCCCTTCAGGATATATCATCTTCTCTTCCTGTTACCTTTTTAATTATTTGTCCCTTCAGGATATATACCCTTTCCTTCCACTTTCTTTTTTAATTCCATCAACGTTCAGAATATATCAACTTCTCTTCCTCTTCTCTTTTTAATTCTCTCCCTCTTCAGAATATATCTCCTTCTCTTCCTCTTTCTTTTTTAATTCTTTGTCAGATTATATCTCCTTCTGTTGCTCTTTATTTTTCATTCTGCCTCCACTCTGAATATATCTCCTTCTCTTCCTCTTTCTTTTTTATTCTATCTACCTTCAGATTATATCTCCTTCTCTTCCTGTTTCTTTTTATTCTACCTCCCTTGAGAATATATCTCCTTCTCTTCCTCTTTTTTTCTATCTCACTTCGCAATATATCTCCTTCTCTTCCTATTACTTTTTTTAATTCTATCTGTCTTCAGAATATATCTCTTTCTCTTCTTCTTTCTATTTAATTCTTTGTCCGTTCAGAATATATCTCCTACTCTTCCTCTTTCTTTTTTAATTGTATCTGCCGTCAGAATATATCTCCATCTCTTCCTCTTCGTTTATAATTCCATCTCCCTTCAGAATATATCTTTTTAAATTCTATCTCACTTCAGAGTATATCGCATTCTCTCCCTCTTCATTTTTTAATTCTATCTACATGCAGAATATATCTCCATCTCTCCTCTTTATTTTTCAGTTCCATCTCCTGTTAGAATACATCTCCTTCGCTCCTTATTTTTAAAAAATGCTATCGACATTCAGAGTATGTCATTCTCTAACTCGTTCTTTTTAATTCTATTTCCCTTCAGCATATATAACTGATACTCTTACTCATTCTTTTTTTATTTTATTTCCCTACAGAATATATCTCCTTCTCTTCCTCTTTCTTTTTTAATTCTATATCACTTCAGATTATATCTCCTTCTCTTCCTGTGTCTTTTTAAATTCTATCTCCCTTCAGGATATATCTCCTTCTCTTCCTGTTTCTTTTTAAATTCAATCTCCCTTCAGAATATATCTCCTTCTCTTCCTGTTTCTTTTTAAATTCAATCTCCCTTCAGAATATATCTCCTTCTCTTCCTGTTTCTTTTTAAATTCAATCTCCCTTCAGAATATATCTCCTTCTCTTCCTGTTTCTTTTTAAATTCAATCTCCCTTCAGGATATATCTCCTTCTCTTCCTGTTTCTTTTTAAATTCAATCTCCCTTCAGAATATATCTCCTTCTCTTCCTGTTTCTTTTTAAATTCAATCTCCCTTCAGGATATATCTCCTTCTCTTCCTGTTTCTTTTTAAATTCAATCTCCCTTCAGAATATATCTCCTTCTCTTCCTGTTTCTTTTTAAATTCAATCTCCCTTCAGGATATATCTCCTTCTCTTCCTGTTTCTTTTTAAATTCAATCTCCCTTCAGAATATATCTCCTTCTCTTCCTGTTTCTTTTTAAATTCAATCTCCCTTCAGAATATATCTCCTTCTCTTCCTGTTTCTTTTTAAATTCAATCTCCCTTCAGAATATATCTCCTTCTCTTCCTGTTTCTTTTTAAATTCAATCTCCCTTCAGAATATATCTCCTTCTCTTCCTGTTTCTTTTTAAATTCAATCTCCCTTCAGGATATATCTCCTTCTCTTCCTGTTTCTTTTTAAATTCAATCTCCCTTCAGAATATATCTCCTTCTCTTCCTGTTTCTTTTTAAATTCAATCTCCCTTCAGAATATATCTCCTTCTCTTCCTGTTTCTTTTTAAATTCAATCTCCCTTCAGAATATATCTCCTTCTCTTCCTGTTTCTTTTTAAATTCAATCTCCCTTCAGAATATATCTCCTTCTCTTCCTGTTTCTTTTTAAATTCAATTTCCCTTCAGAACATATCACCTTCTCTTCCTCCGTCTTTTTTTAATTCTATCTCCCTTCAGAATATATCTCCTTCTCTTCCTGTTTCTTTTTAAATTCAATTTCCCTTCAGAACATATCACCTTCTCTTCCTCCGTCTTTTTTTAATTCTATCTCCATTCAGAATATATCTCCTTCTCTTCCTGTCTCTTTTTAAATTCAATCTCCCTTCAGAATATATCTCCTTCTCTTCCTCCGTCTTTTTTTAATTCTATCTCAATTCAGAATATATCTCCTTCTCTTCCTGTCTCTTTTTAAATTCAATCTCCCTTCAGAATATATCTCCTTCTCTTCCTCCGTCTTTTTTTAATTCTATCTCCCTTCAGAATATTTGTCCTTCTCTTCCTATTTCCTTTTAAATTCTATGTCCCTTCAGAATAAACCTTCTTCAATTCCTCTTTCTTTTTTTATTCTATCTCAATTCAGAATATATTTCCTTCTCTTCTTGTTTCTTTTTCTATTCTAACTCCCTTCAGATATATCTCCTTCTCTTCCTCTTTCTTTTTTTCAATTCTATCTCCCTTCAGAATATATCTCCTCATCTTCCTCTGTGTATTTTAATTATATGTCCCTTCAGTTTATATCTCCTCTATTACTCTGTCTTTTTTAATTCCCTTCAGAGGATATCTCCTTCACTTCCACTTCCTTGTTTAATTCTATCTCCCTTCAGCATATATCTATTTCTCTTTCTCTTTCTTTTTTAATTCCACACCTCTTCAGAATATATCTCCTTCTCTTCCTCTTTCTTTTTTAATTCTCTCTCCCTTCAGAATATATCTCCTTCTCTTCCTGTTTCTTTTGTAATTATATATACCTTCAGAACATAGTCACAAATCTTAGTTTTCTGAAGAATGGTTTTTCGCAATTTTCCAGAAATTGGAAAATCGTGTTTCATTCAGAAATTTCTAGAATTCGTAAAGCTACACCGCTCAAATTTCCAAAAGTTTGGACATTTTTTGTTGTACAATTATATAAAATTGTACTGTTGTGTTGGTACGAGTCTTAGAAGCAGGGGGATTCTTGTACACGGATCTGGAAGTACGGTCTGTCAGCTTAGAATATCAGCATCCCGATATCTTGGGTTTGTACCTGGGCTCGAACTCTGATTTCCAACACCGAAAGTATATATACAATTCTCTCAGCCACAAGGCAGGCGGCAGGCTCCTCACGTCGAATTATTCTGCTCTTTCTATTTTCCGTTTCCGTTATCAACGTCACCTGTAAAACAAATTGGAGGTTGGTGTAAATAACCCCCCTCACCCGACGCCATTGTGAAATTCCATTACGTGTAGTCACTGGCTGACTTGTTTTCTAGACAGCGTTTTATCAATGTTGTCTGTCAAAACGAAAGGGTTGACATATGTTAAATACAAAAGAGCGAGAAATAAAAGAAAGAAACAAAGAAAAGAAAAGGAAAGAAAAGAAAGAAAAGAAAAGAAAAAAGAAAAGAAACGAAAGAAAAAGAAAAAAGAAAAGAACAAGAATGAACAACGAAAGCTAAATTATGGAACAAGAAGAAAGAAAGAAAGGAAGGAAGAAAGAAAGAAAGAAAGAAAGAAAGAGCGTAATAAAAGAAAGAAAAAAGAAAAATTCTAAGAGAAAGAAAAATGAACGAAATGAAAAAATAAAAAGGAAGGAAGGAAGAATAAAGAAAATGGTTCGCAAGAAAAAAGAAAGAAAGATAATAAGAGAGAGAAGAAAGAAAGAAAGAAAGGTATCGGTTGTCTAACGACTTTTTCAAAGAAATGTAAATGCTGAAGAAAGAAAGAAAGAAAGAAAGGAACATGTATGAACAACGAAAGATAAATTATGGAACAAAATAAAGAAAGAAAGAAAGAAATTAGAATGGTATCGGGTGTCTAAAGACTGTTTCAAAGAAATGTAAATGCTGAATAAATAAATAAATAAATAAATAAAGAAAGAAAGAAAGAAAGGAAGGAACAAGAATAAACAACAGAGATAAATTATGGAACAGAAAGAAAGAAAGAAAGAAAGAATGTTATCGGGTGTCTAGCGACTCTTTCAAAGAAATGCAAACGCTGAAGAAAGAAAGAAAGAAAGAAAGAAAGAAAGGAACAGGAATGAACAGCAAAAGATAAATTATGAAACAGAAAGAAAGAAAGAAAATAAAGAGCTGAAAGACGAAAAGAATGGTGAAATTAAAGACAGGAATAAAGAATGAGTGGAAAGAATAAATAATTGGAAGGAAAAAGAAAAGAAAAAAGAAAAGGAAAATTGAGAAAAATGAAGAAAGAAAGGAAAGAAGAAAAAGAAAAAAATAAGAGGCGTAATAAAAAATTAAATAAGAAAGAAAGTGTATGATGAAAGAATGTGAAGGAAATGAAATGAATTTTTGAAGAACAATCAAAAAGTGGGAAAGAATGAAATAAAGAAAAATGAAAGAAAAACTCAGAAAGGATAAAAGAAAAATGAAAGAAAGATAAAAATAATGGATTAAACAAAGAAGTAGCAGAAAATGCGAAGAAAGAAAGAAAGAAAGAAAGAAGGAAAGAAGGAAGGAATGAAAAAGTGGCAAATAGAAAAAAAAGAAAGACAGGTATGCAAAATTGAAAAAAAGAAAAAAAAGAAAGAAAAATAAATTAAGAAGCAAAGAAACAACAAAAAGAAAGAATGTAAAAAAAAAATTAAATAAAACAGAAGAAAGAAATAAAGAATAAAAAGAGGCAAACAAATACAGAAAAAAAGACCCTCCGTCAGATTGAAAAATGAGAAAAATGATAATTTAAATGAAAGAAAGAAAAAGAAGAAAGTGAGAATGAAAAACTTAACGAACTAGAAATCTATAACTAATAAAGGAATATTCAAAAGAATGATAAAAGGAGAAAAAGAAAGAAAAAAGAAAAAACGAAAGAAAGTAAACAAAAATTAAGAAGGAAAAGAAAATGCCCAAATGAAAGAAAAGATATAGAGGAGGTTTACGAAATCGGACCTACACGAAGCTCTTATCTTCGTTGAGCGAAAACAAGCCAAGTGTAGACAGCTATGGTCACGAGTCACTAAAACTGCGGGGAGTTGTCACCATAAAACAAGAGGATATAGTTTGTTCAGATACGTTTGTCAGGGTTCAGTGTTTCAAAAACACATTGATTCGTTTACCCTTAATATTATTTTCCTTTCTCTCTTGTCAACCATTTTTTGTTGGGTGGGGGAGTTAATTTAGGAAACAAAACTTTTCTGTGATTTAAAAGGTAATTGTTTCCCGTTTAACTTTTTTTTTTTTTAATCGGGCAGGGTTGAGTCTCTGTGCTTAGTTTCCTCTGGCGAGATGTTTTCTGCGAGAAAGGCTTATGATTGGTCGAAAAATACTCAGGACATAACCGCTGTGGATATGCAAGGTCAATGATTTTTTTTTTTTTTGAGTGTATCAAATATATTTTCCTTTTGGGTGGAGAAAAGCGTATGAGTGTTAAAAAAAGAATACTCAGGGCATAACTTCTGTTGATATGCAAGGTTAATCTAGAAATGATACTTTCTTTTGAGTGCATCAAATATATTTTCGTTTATTACATTTACCACTTGAGAATAGAAAAAGATGCCTTTCAAAAGCTAAACAAATTATTAAGAAACTGGGAGATTTCGTTAGAAACAAAGAAAAGAGCACTAAACTGCAATTTATTATCAGTCCTCCTATATGACAGTGAATGGGACATTTCGACGTGTTGCAATAGTTAGTAAGTTGTGTAGTGAGTTTTATCCTCACTGGGTGCGCCATAGTTTCAGCCTTGTGTCACATATATAAGCTTCACTATCTGAAAAATGAAGAGAAGACCAGTTCTGCAGAGGGATGTTATGGCTGGAACATATGAGCAACGAGGAAATTTTAAGGAAAACGAAATCAAAAAGATACTTATGAACAAATGACACTTACAAAAAGGGCGTTTACAATAAAAAAAAAGAAACATATGAAAAATCTCTAGCAAATAATGAGGATAGAGGGCTTGGAGAATTTAATACTCACAGGTCATACTGATGGCAAAAAGGACAGAGGGAAACATCGAGTAACATACTTAACGATCTTGTGTAAATGGATGGCAAAACATTGACTGAAATTGCGTGTAGTATAGAGACATCTATTACTTTGAGCTACGAATGACCGGAAGTCCTGGAGAGCCATGATTACCAACGTCCGTTTACCTGTTTAGGGGCATTTTTATGTGTACTATTCAAAAGTTCATGTTTATTTTCAGATTTATAGCTATTTCAAGACAGCTCAGCTTATTTGGCAAATAGAATTTGCTGATATCTAGTTTTTTTGTTTTTTACATAATAAAAGCATACAAATCATAAGTTTATTTACACTACGCTCTGTGCATCACATTTTTTTATTATGTGAAACACTATATATGAGCACATTTTATTTGAGTTAGGGGCGCCAGTCACAATCCTCGCCCCCCCGGCACTCCCAGAACTATGCACGCCACTGACTACAGAAGAACTCAAAATTGATTGTTGCATTTAAGTATTGCATTAATATTTAAGCTTACCTTTTAAATGTTCAACGATAATTTTTCTACCGCCACTTAATTTAAAGAAAATTTGATGCACGTAGGTCCTTACTATCCGTACAAACAATTATTTTTATTTCACGGATGACTTTCGCTAGATTTCTCAGTTAATTTTAATTATTGCCAAAGTTATAAAAAATTCGTCACAAAAAATAAATAAATAAATCGCCGAAAACAATCTCATTAATGAAAACTTGGGAATTCTAAATTTCTGTAACATGAGCTATTGAAAGTTAAAGAGTTGTGTCCCTTTAAGAGATAAATTGCGACACAGTGGCATTCGCATTTATTATATAGAATGTGGCATCAATTAAACAACGAACATTTTAAATGTTTTCTTTGTTGTTCTTATTGCGATAGTAGACCAGTAGCAGTGAATGCAGTTTGGAAAGTTGAATTTTTTTTCCTTAAAAGGTTAAGTGTTTTTTCTTAACCTTTTGGCTGTCCAGGGAATTTTCGTGTGTACCATCCAGTTGTTCATGCTTGTTTTCAGATTTATAACTAGGAGGCTCGGATTGAGGAATCGGAGAGCCGAGTTCGAATTCCAGTCGAATCCGTTACATTCACTTCCGTGCTAATACTCCTGGGAAAGGTATGAATCCTATTCTCATCCCCAGCTATGGGTAAATAGTAGGACAGACCTGGTTCTATAGCCTTGGATAGCAACTGGTCTACTGCAGAAAGAAATGGCAACCTACTGCGGGAAAAATCTGCCTCGTCAAACACATATCGAAAGATAAATGATCGCCTAAGCGTGTATCACGCATGGCACATAACTGACTGAAAGCGGCTGAGAGTGAAGAATCGGAGATCCGAGTTCGGATTCCAGTCGAATCCATTAGATTCACTTACGAGCTAATACCCTTGGGAAAGGTATGAATCCTCTTCTTCTACCCCCATAGCTGGACACACCTGGTTCTATAGTCTTGGATGGCATCTGGTCTACCGCAGAAAGAAATGGCAACCAAATGGCAACCCTCGTCAGTTATGTATCAAAAAGGTACATGATCGCTTAAGCGTGTATCACATATAGCACACAATTGACTAAACTATTGCGAGACAACTCAACTTATCCGGCAAATAGAATATATGCTTATATATAGTTTCGCATAATAAAAACATACAAATCATAAGTTATTTACATTATGCTTCTTTCATCACATGCGATGCATAGATTTTTATTATGTGAAAATTATTTTTTATTATGTGAAAATTATTTTTATTATGTGAAAATGTTATTATCAGCATGTTATTTCAACAGATTCTATTTGCAAAATAAGCTGAGTTTCCTTGCAATAGTTATAAATCTGAGAACAGCAAGCGTCCTCCTGGTCATAGATTATGCACAAAATATTAGATTAATCCTTTCTTCAGATGTCCTGCTCAATAGTAGAGTCTTTTCTTAAGCGTCCTTAGTTTTACAACTCTTAAAATCATGGCTCATGTGCACCGCATACGATGCTCAGGACGTGTTATTTCTGCGTCCTGTGCATCACACGATTGCAGGACAGGCGAAGGAGAGCAATATTACGTATACTTATGCGTATGTGCTCAGGACAAAAATTGGCTTTTGCCCAACCCCCGCGACCACTGTTATATTGGCATCTGTATTACACCAACCTCTTTAGTACAATGAGGATGGTGCTGCTGCAGGCTTGGAATCCCCAGGACTGAGTAACTCGGCTTATTTAGCAAATAGAATCTGCTGATATACAGTGTTTCGCATAATAAAAACATACAAGTCATAAGTTATTTACACTACGTTTATTGCATCACATGCGATGCATATTTTTTTATTATGTGAAACATTATATATAGCAGATTCTATTTGCAAAATAAGCTGAAATGCCTTGCAGTAGTTATAAACCTGAAAGCAGGCAAGTGTCCTGTGGTTATAGATTATGCACAAAATATTAGGTTAGGCCTTTTTCTCCGACATCCTCCTCAATAGTAGAGTCTTTTTTAAGCGTCGTTAGTTTTAGCACTCTTTTAAAATCATGGCTCGTGTAGACCACATAAGATGCATCGAAATAACGTCATGTGCATTACATATGATATGCAGGACAGGCAAAGAGTTAAGGAAGACAGTTCATAAGAGATGAAAGCGCCAAAGCTTATCTTATGTACACATCTAAAGACTATCTTTGACTATTATTACTTACATTATTTACATTATTCGGACTGTTGTCATCATCTTCATTACCGTATTCACAATGTTTCGGCCGGTGTACTCTCCTGCTTTCTTCAGTTGTTTCTTTTGTTTCTGGATATTTATCATAGAAACTGCATTTTGGACTAGCAATTATTATTATTATTGTTGTATTATTTCCTTTGATTTCTGGTGTGTAATCATGTCTTTTCGGGTCCCACCTAGAGACCTAAGTTCATAAATGTCATCATGACATTTTCCACTGAGCAATTAAAAACCAAACGCATATTTTACATAGATAAAGCCCTTAGTAAGGTGTGGGTTGTAATCGTGAGAACAATTTTTTTGTATTGCTTTAAGGCATGGGCTTCCAGGAATCCCTTCAATGAGTTTACTGGAATCTTTTCCAACCAATCCGAGGGCTCCAACGACAACAGGAATTGTTGATGTGCCACATTTTTGAGATTTCGATTTCATTATTATTTTTATTTTGGTAGTTGTTTATTTATTATTATTATTATTATTATTATTATTATTATTATTTCCTTTTATATCTGGCGTTTACACATTTCTTTCCGGGTCCCGCCCAGGGACCTAGGGTTATAAATGGCATCATGACACTTTCCACTGCAAAAAAAAAAATAAATAAATAAAAAATAATTACATAGATAAAGCCCTTCGTAAAGTGTGGGCTGTACTTGTCAGAACAATTTTTTGTATCTCTTTGAGGCATGGACTTCCAGGGATCCCTTCAATCAGCCTACTGGAATCTTTTCCAACCAGTCCAAGGGCTCCAACTACAACAGGAATTGTTGATGTTTCCATGTGCCACATTTTTTAGATTCCTATTTCAAGGTCCTTGTATTTTGACAGTTTTTCGAATATCTTCAAAGATACATTGCAGTCTGCAGGGACTGTCATATCAATAAGGAGGCACTTATTTTGTTTGTGGTCTTTAATAACAATGTCTGGGCGGTTGGCTTTGATTGTTCTATCAGTGTGTATTGTGTAGTCCCATAGAATTGTAACAGGTCCTATCTCGGTAACCGGGTCAGGGTGGTGTTCGTACCAGTTTCTTTCAGTTACATTCCCATAGGAGTTGCAAATTTTCCAGTGCAGATATTGGCCCACTCTGTCATGCCGGTTATTATTATTATTATTATTATTATTATTGTTGTTTTATTTCTTTTGGTTTCTGGTGTATACATATTTCTTACCGGGTCCCAGCCAAAGACCTAAGGTTAGATATGAAATCATGAAAATTTCCACTGAGCATTTTTTGAGGAAAAACAAAACAAAACAAAAACTAAAAAAACAAAAAAAAACCCATCTAAGATGGTACATATTTTACATAGATAAAGCTCTTCCTTAGGCTGTACATGTGAGTCCAATTTTTTGTATTTCCTTCAATGAGTTTATTGGATACTTTTCCAATCAATCCGAGGGCTATTTTTTTTATATCTAAAAAATAATAATAATAATAATAATGAAAACAACAACAAAATACAAGGACCTTGAAATCAAAATCTCAAAAATGTGGCACATCAACAATTCCTGTTGCAGTTGGAGCCCTCGGATTGATTGGAAAAGTATCCAATAAACTCATTGAAGGAAATACAAAAAATTGACTCACATGTACAGCCTAAGGAAGATCCTTATCTATGTAAAATATCTGCGATCTTAGATGTTTTTTTTGTTTTATCATCATCATTATTATTATTATTATTATTATTATTATTATTATTATTATTATTATTATTATTATCTTGTATTATGGCTGCTCTCCATCCATCAAACGGCACGACCTCGCAGAATAGTTGCAGTGCCAAGCAATGAAGCCTTTTGAAGCGATGGAATACAAGGCTTTATTCCGATTTTATCAATGTAGGACAGTTTGGTGGTATATACACCAACGCATCAGTAGTGGCTTAAACGTCTCACATTCTGGCAATTTCATTCCGGCTGTACTCCTTGTGTTTCTTGAGTTTGCGAAGTTCTTTGGCCTTAATGTTATGGCCACAGGGGATAGCCGCGTCATTGAGGAAGAATTTTCTTGTTTCTTTGTCAACGACGGTGATGTCTGGTTTCTTGGTCTGTTTGGATGTTGAAATCTCACAAGATCTTCATTTAGTCGTTTTCGAACACCCCCCGGCTTGTGGCGGTAGCAGTTCCTTTCGATTTCAAGTTCATACTTCTCACATAACACCAGTACAGATGAGATGTCACACAGCCTGCACTTGTCTGTGCAGTGAATACTTCTGCCATATCTGGTCTGGTGATCCTACTGTACATCTAGAGATTCTGTTTGAATGAATATCTTGGTGCTTTTCAATCACTGTCTATAGCTTGTGGCAGTACCCTTTCTCATCGATTTCTTACATAAACACCAATGCAGAGAAAAGGCAATCTTATCACGGCAGCGCTTGCTTTCTTGTTTGTCTGTATTTTGGTGCGCGGTAATGCAGAAACAGCTGGACTGGTGTCCAGGTGTGCAGTAAACCCATTGGGAGTGTCGGACGCCTTTCATTAAAGTTTAGCCTTTGTGTCGTGTCAGAAAATATGTCTCCTCAGAATCCATCTTACACAATTCCAAATCTACCACTCATCCGTGCATTGAATACTGCTGACATATCTGGCCTGGTGCTCCTGCTGTGCATCTCAAAATTCTTGACAAAATCCAAAGAAGGATCTGTAATGAAATGGATCCTGACCTGGCATCTTGACTTCAGTCACTTTCTCACCGACGTGGCCTGACTTCTCTCTCTCTCCTTTCTATAAATATTTTCATGGCTGAACAGGATATTTTAGAAGAGAAGCCAAGTGAATGAAGGACTAAATTGATAATAGTACCAGCTTTTGTTTGGAATTAATGAAAGAGATACTTGGTAGGAGGAAAGTCAACTGCATTAAAAAAAAAAAAAAAACATATATGTGTATGATGATGAATAGCTGCATCTATTGCAAGGAATATTGGGTCACTGTGTCGTGCCAAAAGGTTTTTCTCGTCAGAATCCATCTTGCACATTTACAAATTTATCATTCACCGTGCATTGAATACTGCTGACATATCTAGTCTGGTATCCGTGTTAATCATTTCGAGGTTCTTGACAAAATTCAATGAAGGATCTGTAATGTAATCGATCCTGACCTGGCATCTTGACTTCAGTCACTTTCTCACCGACGTGCCATGGCTTCCCTCTGTCTTTTCTACATGGCTGAACAGGATATTTTGGAAGAGAAGCCAAGTGAATGAAGGAATAAATGGATAATAGTACCTGCTTTTGTTTGGAATTAATGAAAGAGATACTTGGTAGGAAGAAAGTCAACTGCTTTTTTCCTTTAAGAAAAAGCCACACGTAGAATAAACAGGAATGAAATTGTAGAATCATGTTACCAAACAATCAGTAGTCGGGGGTATGATGATAAACTACATCCGGCAGCAAGGAGGTTTTGAGGAGTGTGGAATCATCTCTTAATTACTTTTGTTCCCAGGTCCACCCTGAGCCGGGGTAGTAGCACCTGTTAGGATCCCAGCTATGGGCAAACAGTGAACTCCAAAAGATTATGATAGTATCAAAATACATTTTTATAGCTGCATCTATTGCAAGGAAAGTTGGGCTATTGTGTCGTGCCAGAAAACTTTTCTCGTCAGAATCCATCTTGAACATTTGCAAATCTACCATCAGTCCGGCATTGAATACTGCTGCCATATCTGGTCTGGAGCTCTTGCTATTCATCTCTGAGTTATTGACAAAATTCAAAAAAGAATCTCTTATGTAATCGATCCAGACCTGGCATGTCGACTTCAGTCATTTTCTCACCGACGTAACATGGCTTCTCTCTGTCTTTTCTACGGATATTTTGATGGCGACGGCTCTGACAAGCTTTTTTTTTGCCTGGGGCCCCAACTACATGATTTTAAGTGTGCTACTAGATTGGCATCTAAGTCACACCGTTTTTACTGTTGAAATAGCTAAATACAACCGCCACTTCTCCCCCAACAGTTTCTTTTCTTGCACTTCGCACCTGTGGAACTCATTTTTTGTTTTTCTTGCTTCAACTACAATTTTCAAAGATTTAAATGTAACATGAATCGCCATCCGTCTTCCGTCTTCATGAACCATGTTCATTTTCTGTCCTTTCCTCATTCCTCTCTATTCTCAGTCTTCTCTTTCACTTTCAACCCCCTGCGCACTGGTGGTATTATGGGCAAGTGGCCGAATGATTAGGTAATGAGAAGGTGACGTCTTGATGTTATCGGTGTGGAGCAGTAGATCCCAGCGTGCGACACCTTTAGAAAGTGCTTGAAAACCATACCACGGATTGACCCAAGCCTTGTAAGTGAAATTGAATAGATGGAGCCCTTGGGAGCCGGCGGTGGTTGTGCTAGCCTTGATCGCGCTAGATGACGCTCTCTCTCTCTCTCCCAGAAACTGAAACAAAGATCCGTTCAGCATAGTTGCAGTGTAAACCCCAGGTGGCCTCTGTGGGTGTTGAACAAACACAAATGTGCCCGAGCAGGCGTCTTCAATGGGGATTAGCTAGCCGCCCTAGTAGAGTGACATCCTTGGATTCGAGTGACTGCACCATTTACATTTCTCGGCATTGCAACCTTGCAAAACATCCATTGTCTTAATGTCTTTTTCGGATGGATCAGTTTCAGTTATTTCTCTTTAGTAACTCAAATCTCCAAGTATTTTGGTTCGCCACTGCTGGGGACTGGTACTGAACTCACAACTCTTTGTGTCTAAGTCACTGTATCTAACCATAAGGGTTCGGTTCGAAATTCCAATCACCTGAAGAACGCCGGAGCTTACAACGGCCGAAACGTTGGGAATATGGCAATGAAGATGAGGATAACAGTCGGAATAATGTAAATAATGTAAATAATCATAATACCTCATCTCAGAGATATAGACAAATATATCTAGAGACATAGGCATAAAGGCCGGAGCGTACAAAGGACGAAACGTCGTGAATATGGCAATGAAGACGAGTCCGAATAATGTAAATAATGCAAGTAATCACAATACCTCATCTCAGAGATATAGAGGCCGAAACGTTGTGAATATGTCAATGAAGATGAGGATAACATTTGGAAAATGTAAATAATGCAAGTAATCATAATACCTCGTATCAGAGATATAGACAGATATTCACTATTATTATTATTATTATTATTATTATTATTACTTCTTTTGATTTCTGTTGTTGTCCTGAAATAACCATAGCATGATGCTGGAGTAAAGAGTTAGGCGACCATTAGTACCCGCGCAGATCTAGACATGTTCCAACTTTTCGTTTTTTTTTATTGAGACGCAGAACAGACGAGACATTCGTTGCCGAGGAGTAGAGGAAGTTGTATGTGTTCATGTAATACTGATGCGTGAAAGGAGTCTTGAAAAGCAGATTAACATCAGGATTTTGTGGTAAGATTGGCAAATCTACCCGTGAAACGTTAGCCTTAGTAATTTTGCTTCTGTTGATCATGGGACCAGGCGTTTTTGGAGTGGCACAGGCAGGTTTGAGGAACCCCGAGAAGATTTTTATGAGGACGCAAGTAGTAGGCAGCTTAAAACAAAAGAAGAGATGCAAATGTATGCAGAGTACGAACCTAGGTGTGCCCATATTGAAATTTCCTTCCGGATCCCAACTAGAGATCTAAGTATAGCCATGCGTAAGGTGTGAACTGTACGTGTGCTATCAAGCATCCCTTCAATGAGTCGTTTGATTTTCTTTAATTTCTAGTGTATACTAATTTCTTACCGGGTTCCAACCAGAGACCAAAGGTCAGAAATAGCATCATGACATTTTACATTGAGTCTTTTTTGAGGAAGAAAACAACACATATTTTACGGTTCTAGGTTTTCGGAGAGTTGCGTCCTGGACAATTGCGTCCCAGACATTTGCGTCCCGGACAATTGCGTCCCGGACATTTGCGTCCTGGAAATTTGCGGCACGGGCAATTGCGTCCCGGACATTTGCGTCCCGGACATTTGCGTCCCGGACAATTGCGTCCCAGATATTTGCGTACCAGACAATTGCACCCGAACATTTGCGTCCGGGAGAATTGCGTCCCTGACATTTGCGTCCCGGACAATTGCATTCCCGGATAGTTGAGACTCGGACTTTTGCGTCCCGGACAGTTGCGTCCCGGACAGTTGCGTCCAGGACAGTTGCGTCCCGGACAGTTACGTCCCGGACATTTGCGTCCCCGGATAATTGAGTCCCGGACATTTGCCTCCCGAACAATTATGTTCCGGACAATTGCGTCCCCGGATAATTGAGTCCCGGACATTTGCGTCCCAGATAATTGTGTTCCGGACATTTGCGTACCAGACAATTGCGCCCGAACATTTACGTCTCGGACATTTGCGCCCTGGAAATTTTCGTCCCGGACATTTGCGTCCCGGAAAATTGCGACCCTGGATAATTGCCTCCCGGACAATTGCGTCCCGGACATTTGCGTCCCTAAACATATGCGTCCCCGGATAATTGCGTACCTCTGATAACTTTTTTTAAGCTTTTAAATGCAGTTAGCATCAATATTTTAAAAGGCATAGTTATTAATCATACATTTTTTTTTATAAAAGGAATAAAATAAAATAAAAATGAAAAGTTTATTTTTGTTTAAAATGCAATGACAGATTTGCAAGATCGCTCTACACATCTCTAGCATGTCTTTGTTTCATTGGCATTTTTCTTATGATCTTAACTCAACTCTCCAAATTCTGTTCACCTCTGCAGTGGCCAGGTATCGAAATCACAACACTTTGGATCAACTTACTTCAGCCAACGATTTTATCCACTACGCCATGTCTCGTTGTGAACGAAATAAATGATTCGGTTCAAAATTTCAATCACCTGAAGAACGCCGGAGCGTAAACGACCGAAACGTCGTGAACATGACAACAAAGATAAGGATAACAGTCCGAACAATGTAAATAGTGTAAATTGGTTACCCTTGTTTCGATATTAGTGTTTCTGGCAAGGACACAAGTGCACTAATAAATCATGTGAACAGGCGTTACTTTCATTTTCCATACGTTTTCCAAATTTCTAGCCCCTGAGCATTTCCGATCGTTATATACTAAAAAATAAAGATATGATTATAATTTTCGACAACAATTTCGTTCAAACCATTTCTTTAGGGCCAGGTATTGATAGGTTTACAACAGATATGTCACTATCAGTTGAAATTTATAAAATCTTTCCAGTAAAACGGGCTGTCCAAAATTTGGCTCGGGAGTCAATTACGGCCCGCGGTCAAATTTCATAATGCCACCATCCTCTGTCATAGAATGTACCACTTACGGCCCGCCAATATTGTCAATCAGGGTACGTAAAGTACTAACCTAACAAATGCAATTTCATGTTTTACCAAAAGATGGCAGCAACACTGTGTGGCCGCTGTCTGACAGTGCGACATTGAACTTGACCATTTCCAGCAAATTTCTAAACTTAATTCCTTTGATCGAGATCACTGCCTTTGAACGAAACCTGGTCTACACTTTGTAGTTCAGATCCCAGTATCACCCTTCACATTTGTGCAAGCAAGTTATTTGTTTTGGTCGTCTGAGATGAATAAATTCTAAAAAATTTGTGAATTAAATTTGTTTTGTGTTAGTCAAAATCCGTTATAAATCTATTTTGGATACTTGGACTTGTGTCACTTTATGTTTTCGACTTCTTAATAAGATGAATGTTGGTGTTATATTTCTATTCATATGTTTTTAAGTTAAAAGTTTAAGATTAACCTGGGATATAGCTTCCTGGAAGTTCTTTTTTCTAAGACATATTTTACTTCAGTTTATAATGATCTTCAGGCTGAGGGATTTACGTAAGATCCGTTTAAATTCATTCATTTTATCATCCATGTGAGGAAATAAAAATATGCCATTTGCAATAAAATTTTCATAAGATCGTCCATTTGTATTTAATTTTAATGGTTCATAGAATGTCAATCAGAATGGTTGGCCCTCACATATCTCATCAAATCAGATCGTTCTTGAAAAAGTTTTCGACACACCTGTCTTAAATACAATGTTTTAGAAAAATAAGCTTCCCAAGTCCATTAATTGTTATATTAACTGAACATTTTAGATTGTTACATACTAAAAAATATATAAGTATTATTTTCGACAACAATTTCGTCCTACTATGAGATTCAAACCATTTATTTAGGGCCAGGTATTGATAGGTTTACAACAGATAGTGTCACTATAAGTTGAAATTTATAAAATCTTTCTCTTAAAACAGGCATGTCCAAAGTCTGGCCCGGAAGCCATTTACGGCCCGCGGTGAAATTTCATAATGCCACCATCTTCTGTTATAGAATGTATCATTTACTACCCACCAATATTGTCAATCAGAGTACGTAAAGCATAGACCTAAGAAATGCAATTTCATGCTTTACCAAAAGATGGCAGCCGCACTGTGTGGCTGCCCTATGGGGATGTGACCCTGACCTTGGCCATTCCAGCCAATTTCTAAAATCACTGTCTTTGAACGCAACCTGGCCTACATGTTGCAGTCCTGATCTCAGCAGTACCATTAACATTAGTGCAGGTACATTGTTTGTTTTAGTCATCTGAGATGAATAAATTCTAATATCTTAGTGAATTTATTTTGTTTTGTGTTGGTCAATATAAATATATTTGAACACTTGAACTTGTGTCACTCTATGTTCTCGACTTCTTAATAAGATGAATGTTATGATATATTTCTATTCATATGTTTTTAACTTAAAAGTTAAGGTTTAAGATTAACCTGAGATATAGCTTCCTGGAAGTTCTTTTTTTTTCAGACATATTTTATTTCATCTTATATGGTCTTGAGATATGACAGGCTGTGATTTTGGTAAGACCCGTTTAAATTTATTTGTCGTCCACGCGAAGAAATGAAAATATGCCATTGCAATAAAATTTTCATTGGATCGTTCATTTGCATTTAATTTTAATGGTTCAACGAATGCCAATCAGAATGGTTGGCCCTCGCGTATCTCATCAAATCAGATCGTCTTTGAAAAAGGTTTTGACACACCTGTCTTAAAAACAATTTTTTCAGAAAAATAAGCTTCCCAATTCCATTAACTGTTATAGCTCTTTTTAGTAATGACGGGAGTTTCCTTTCTAACTTTTTGTTTAAGGTAGTGCTGAAAATCAACACCTTGATTATATCATGTTTTTCTCTTCTATTTAAGTTTTGTTTGTTTGTTTGTTAATCATTTCATCCCAAGCAAGACAACGTCCTCGGTATGACGATAAACTACGTCCGGGGTATGACGATAAACTCAGTCCAAAAGTAAGGCCTCTGATAATACATTTTTGGGAAAATAATGTTGCAGCTATACAATTTTGAAAAAAAATATTACCGGCCATATCTTTCTTTGAAAGAATAGTGTTGCCGGCTATACGTTTTTGAAAAATATTACCAGCTATACGATTTTGGAAAAATAATATTACCAGCTACGTTTTGGGAAAAATAATATTACCAGCTATACATTTTTGAAAAAAATAATATTACCATCTATACATCTGTGAAAAAAATAATATTACCAGTTATACGTTTTTGAAAAAAAAATATTACCAGTTTTTGTTTTGGAAAAATAATATTACCAGCTATATGTTTTGGAAAAATAGTATTACCAACTATACGTTTTTGAAAAAAATAGTATTACCAACTATACATTTTTGAAAAATAATATTACCAGCTATACCTTTTTGAGGGAAAAAGATGTTACCAGCTATACATTCTTGAAGAAAAAAATATTACGAGAAATAAAATTTTTTCGGCATTAAATAACCCATTGAGGTTGATATGCCGTAAAACAAACCAAACCAAACCAAACCAAGCAAGGCAACAGGGCCACTAAGACGCAGGAGGTTACTGAGTGTAAAAGAATATACGAAAAACACTTTTACAGATGGTGAATCATAAAAGAGCAGAATTGAAAAGGACAGAAGATAATCATTGACATTGCATTTAAATTTTTGAAGTTCAAACTTGACTGAATAAAAGCCTTCGTCTATTTTTACCCACGTCTATCAAAAACCGTTTTTGCCTGATTAAAGGGTTCGTTCGTTTTTAATCCTTTCACCCGATGCAAGGCAATAAAGCCACTAAGATGATGGGAGTTACTGAGTGTGAAAGAATATAGAATATAAGAAAAAGAAAAAAAGAAAAAGAAAAACATTATCAAGAAGAGAGAACAATAAAAGAAGAGGAATTAAGAAGACAGAAAATAACGATTGACATTGCATTTAAATTTTTGAAGATCAAAATTAATCAGAAAGCAAAGGAGAGAGTTCAACAAGTAAATAGAACTTATGGACCGCAGAAAAAAATGGCAACCTACTGCGGGAAAAAATCTGCCTCGTCAGTCATGTATCGAATGATACATGATCGCTTAAGCGTATATCATGCATGGCACATAACTGACTGACATATTTACCTATTAAAGATAGTAAGTATATATATATATGTATATATTTTTTTTTGGGTTTTAGTTTTTTTAGGCTCTTTTTTTTTAGCCGTTGTATTTCATGAAATAAAATCCCTGTTTGGAAGCATTAATGATTGCTTCATTTTCTGTTTTAAGTTTTGTCCTACCTTTCATAACACAGTAATATATATGTAGAATGAGCGGGCTAGACTATGTTTGCATAGGGATTTTTAAGGGATGATTTCTGTTATTCGGTACTATCTTTGGACCGGCAGTAATGTAGTCCGAATTGTACCGGATTAAAGAGGTCGGACTGTAGTAGTTAGTTCAATTCTCACTAAGTGTTTCATACTAGTGATGGTATGTCAAACTAAACTATGTTTAGGTTCAACCCTTTGAGCCCTGCGTTCCTGAACAATTGTAACCCTTCTGCCTGAGTTCTTGAGTCAAAATTCGCAAATGTAATGTTTCACGGTAGATATAAAAAATAGTTACTAGTGTTTACCCACCGTTCAACCGGCCACTGGGTATTAAGTCAATTTTAGTTACCACTGTTCAACCGGTTGCTGGGCATTACGCCATACAGTGGGCTCTGATAAGTTTTTTAGCCACCCTTTATTACAATTTTGGCTTATAACATCTTTTCTTTTTCTTCAGACAATATCTTGTTAGTATCAAGCTACTCTCATCTATGAACAATAGTTGACTTATATTTTGTAATGAAAGTTCGCGGATCTAAGGAAATTGCTGAATTTCAACGAGGGCAAATAATAGGATGGAATCAGGGTGGCAAGTCAAATAGAGAAATTGCTAGGTTTTTCCAGGTTAATCATCAAACGGTTAATAATATTGTCAAGAAATTTAATGAAGAAGGCCATTGTCGTGTGGAACCACGTTCAGGAAGACCAAGCATCGTGTCTGAGCGAATGAAAAGGGCGCTGAATAGGGAAGTCATCAGAAACCGTGGTCAGAGCGTCAAAGATGTCGCCAACAGCAAGGAAATGTCGCCATATGCGGTAAGAATGACCCTGAAAGAGCTAGGCTATCAAAGAAGAGTTGCAAGAAAGAAGCCCTTGATTTCAGAGGTTAACAGGAACAGGTGTATGATTCAAGAGCAAAGATTATGAATTTTGGCAGTCTGTAATTTTGTCAGATGAAAGTAAATTAGTTTAATATTCGAATTCGAGACAGGTTTATCTTTGGAGAAATCAAAATGAGATTTGGAACACTGAATGTCTGCAGGTGATCGTGAAACATGGAGGGATTGGAGTAATGGTGTGGGGCGCTGTCTGGTTTGGAGGGAAATCTGAGCTGATTCTTGTCGACAAGCGGTTGAATGGTCCTAAATACTGTCAAATATTAGAGAAAGGACTACTCCCACTAGTTGAAACCAATCAGATTGACTAACTTTTTCAAGAAGATGGAGGACCATGCCATACGAGCAAAGTAGCAAAGGCCTGGAAGGAATTGTAAGGAATCAAGTCACTGCTATGGGTAACCCAAAGTCCTGACATGAATCCAGTAGAGCACGTTTGGGAGCACCTTCACCGAAAACTTCGAGAGCGTGCAACCAAATTTACGTGGCAACCCTTAAAGAAACTTTGCTAAAGGAGTGGCAAAATATGGATCAGACGATTGTTGATAACTTGATCAAATCCATGAAAAATCGAATACAAGCACTGAAACTAGCAAATGGAGGACCTACTCTATACTAGTTTCAAATACTGTTTATTCATGTTGAGTTGGGATAACGTAATTAAATATTGAAATTAAATGTAGTTTATCTCTCCTGGCTAAAAACATTTATCCGGCCACTGTATTTCTCTGGCACCGGTAAAGCGATGGTTGGGGCTCAAAGTGTTAATCTCAGTGCTCAAGTAATTACATGGATGACTACCATTCTGATATTCGGCAATTTATGAAAGGTTTGAATTTTAACATTTTTTCTTGCCTAAACTGAGATTGGTCATTGCTAGTTTGAGTTTCTGAAAAGAAACACCTCCCATTTTTTTAGAACCTCATTCTCTAGTCATTTCAAATCCGGTCGATAATAATGGTAAAACTAGCTGTTTCCTTATAAGGAAACATTCGGCATTCATTGATTGAAGCGTTGTTATCATTGTCTGTTGAAATTAATCAAGTTCACTAGCTGTTATCGTTCTTAGAAGTACTCATAGGAGTTTCTTTCCTAGGCATTTACTTTAGGTAGTGTTGACTGATTTGCTACTAATTTAGTTTTACTATTTATCAACCCATTGTGGGTTATTTGAACATTTTATGGTCATATTATAATTGTAAGAATAATACTTTTTTTTTAGAATAAATATTCCATTAACAGTTTTTTTTATTAAAATAACAATAATATTTTCAGATACATGTCCTACTATTTAACCCATAGTTGGTGGGAGAAGATGGATTCATATATTCCCCAAGTGTATTTTCATGTAAGTGAGTGTAAGGAACACGACTGAAATTCGAACTCGCCTCTCTGATTCCTCATTCCAACCTCTAGACAGTACACCAATCGCACACTCGTTTAAGGAAGCATGGAAACTCTTCTTGAATCTATCATGATTTTAGTTGTTGCTTTTGATGAAAGTCACCAAGTGATGTGGTTTCTGATATTTTCTAAGGTTCGAGCGAATGAAGTCGCAGACTGTTTTGAAACAGGGCTGGGGCGCTGAGATAAGCGTGTGAGGTTCCTAAGGAAATCCTTTGAGCAGGGCAGTGCTGCCTTTTTTCCTAGGTAAGCTGATTTTTTTTTTCTCAGATCATAGATTAAAAATGTTTTCGCGCGAATGAATTCCATAGGTTTTAAAGAAGACTACCCTTCATATGATCTTAAAGACTGGCGCTACATAATCACAAATTTCAATCAATGATCTGAAAAAATGGTAATATACAACTGAGAGCTTAGGCATTTCTAAACGTGTTGGGCGCATGACATCCTCTAGTTAAAAATAAGCAGCCTATCTAGGGAAATGTCACCACTGTCCTGCTCAAATTCTTTCCTTAAGGGCCTCACACGCTTATCTAAGTGTCCAATCCCTGTTTCAAAACAGTCTCTTGCGGGATTGCCATCAAACTGCCTCGTCACATTCTCCTTAATCTTGTCTAGTATGTTTGAGTGATTATTCTTAGCTTTGGTAAACACGTGGAGTTAACCTTTAACAAACTGCATTATTCACTACTTTCCTTTTCACTGGATTGTTTTTCAAGATTACTTAATTTCACTCATTGTCATTTTTCTGTTCCCGTAGCAGGATATGACAACACAACTGCGAAATTCAAACTCGCTATTATTCAGTCATCTCAGTCATTTACAGAGGCAGGATAAAATTTTTACTTTACAAACAAAATCACTTCCAGAATGTTGAAGGTTAAATATACCTTATAGACCATGTTGATGCGATGTTTTGATAAAAGAGTCCTACCTGATCCGTTATGATTGGGCAGTCGACATATTCAAAGGACTTGCATTATTATTTTATTTGTTTTTTTGTGCAGACGTTCTATGTTTTGCTGGGGAATCTAACAATCATGATGCAGCCATTTACAGGAAAATATATAGACATTGCAGATTTTAGAAGTAAACAAGAATAAGTTAGTTTTTTTAAGACTCTACAAATTTTGTTGGGCGTTCCCGAGCTTATAACAGTGGCAGATATTCCTGCTCGGCAAATATTATCCAAATAATAATAATAATAATATGAACAATAAGAAGGAGGAGGAAGGGGTACAATGAGGAGAAGAGGGAGGCCAATGTAGACAAAAACGAAAAAGAAAGACTGACATTGTTTGACTCAAAAACGAGCGACCCGTTTAATCAACCTGTCTAGTCTCCGACTAATGTTTTTCCCAGAACAATGACGTAACGTGGCGTCGGAGTTAAATTGTATTGAAAAGGCTAAACCGAAAGAAAGCAGCTTTGGAAGGAAGGAAAGAAAGAAAGGAACACTCGACAATAAGAATTTTCGGAAATAACGGGGGTGCTGAAAGGTTATCGGCCCAACCCACTTTCCCCCAAATCAGTATTTCAATGAAGCAACTATCAAAATACTGATATTGGGAAGCGGGGCTGGGTCGAGAATATTTTCTGCATCCCGTCGTATCAGATTGTTTTTCTTTGTTGCTTTCTTTCTAATGAAATACGTGCTCCTCAATATCAACGCCTTCTTTTTTCTTTCTTTCTTTCTTTTTTTTTTTTTTTTATTATCGCGAGAATCGCTTTCTTTCTTCACGTTCGGCCTTTTTTTCTTTATTCCATTCTTTTCTTTTGTCCTTTCATTCCTTTTTTGTGGTCTCTCGTTTCTTTCTTTTTTCCTTTTGATATTTTCTTTTTTCTTTTCTTCACTTAATTTTTTGTTTCTTTCTTTCTTTTCCTGCTGTGTTTCTTTCTTCACTATTCTTTCCTTTTCTTTACATTATTTCTTGTCATCTTTTCTTTCTTTCTTTCTCTTTAAATTCTTTGTTCACTACTTTCTTTCTTTCTTTATCACTTTCATTTCTTTCTTACGTTGATTCGTTTTTTCTCCTTTTCTCTTACTTTGCTTTCTTTCTTTTTTGTATTCTTTCCTGTTTGTCTTTTGTTTCTTTCTTTCTTTCCGATCCTTTCCCCCATTTCTTTTTTATTTACATTGTTTCTTTTCTTTCTTTTTTCATTTCTTTTTCTTTAAATTCTTTATTCGTTTCTTTCTTTCTTTCTTTCTTTCTTTCTTTCCCATTTTCATTTCTTTCTTACATTGATTCGTTGTTTCTCCTTTTCTTTTACGTTTCTTTCTTTCCTTTTTGTATCCTTTTTTGCTTGTCTTTTGTTTCTTCCTTTTTATCCTTTCTTTTTCCTCTTTTCTTCCTTACATTCTCTCTTTTCTCTATTTTCTGTTCTTATGTTTTTTTTTCTCTTTGAACATATAGAATCCTTTTTGTTCCATTTCTCGTCTTCTGATCTCCCTTTCCACCGTCAACGTGGCATTTTCTGCGAGCGACCACACACAGAACACATTCGCGCTGAGGCATATACCGTGGCTCGTCTGGTAATGATACCAGTACTCGTTATATCCAGCTAAACATCTATTGATCAGCTTCCATTGACATTTTCCTGTTAGAAGCTCTTCAAATCTGGTAAAATCTTGACCTTTCAAATTGGTTAATATTAGATCTTGCTGCGAAAAGCCTAAATACAATAGTACAACGAAGCAAATCTCGGGTAGATACCTATCTTCGCACTTATTACAAACTAGCAGGCTTCTCCCGCTAGCTATCGCTTTGCAAAGTAAGATATATTCGCTACTTGAAATCTTTGAAAATTTTAAATGAACATTTCATTCATAAATTGGTTGTAAACATGAAAGAAAACATATGTATTTATTCAGATAACTAAACATTAGAATTTTAGCCATTTAAAAAAAAATGAAACATGGTGGAACTGAATAACATTTAACAGGTGTTGATAGAAATAAAATACATGCATTGGCATGAATGAAAAACAATGGTGAAAAAATTGAAATCAAAATGAAGTTTTTTTCTTAAATAATTTCCTTCCATTTCCAACTCTTGAACAGGCAACATATAACTGGCCATGAGAAAAGCACTGTTGCATAAGGTGAAATCCAGTAACTTCGGTAAAAAAGCAGCTAATTATGGATGCTAGATATATAAACTGATGAATGTTTACCTTAGAAAAATAACCTGATAACTTTTCTAGGAAAAAATAGTTTTTCTATGGGATTAATTTTCATTATTTATGAAATGTTGAAGGGGTTGTGGACGTTCAATATATTTGTTCAAAGAATATGACTGTAAACACAGAAAAAAAATTAAGTAGTCGGGGGTGGAGGCAGGCTTGTTATAGTTAAGGAAAGTTTTACAAATAGATGCCAACTTGTTGAAGGTCAAGTAAAATGCAAATTTCGAACACTTTTCTGCACTATATAAGACAATATTCCTAAACAGAACTATTTTTGATATGAAAATGGAAATAATCCTCGATAAAAGAACAGTAAAGAAGGACAGTTAATTAATAAAATATACTTTTTAAAAATCAAAATGCAAATTAATTAAACCTGAAAAGTGCCTAGAAGTCAATAATGTATAATATATTTATTAAGCCCTTTATGTGTAAATTATTATGAGGTAGAGAGAAGGATCGTGGAATCCCTCGGTCTCAAGGCTAAGATCAAAGTGTAGTATCTGTTCGCGGATTACTCACTGAATGATCGCCTATGGGGCCGGGATTCTTCCTCCGATACAGGCCGGCGGCAGAGATTGGTCCCTGCGCTGGTAGTATCGTGGCTACGTCTGACTAGCTCTGACCAGCTTGGACAAGCTATGACCAGCCAAGACCAGCTATGACTAGCTAAAGCCAAAGCACTGCGACCCGGGTGAAAACTCGGGTCCATTCCCCCTCCCCTTCCCACGTTAAACTCGACCTTGTGTCACAACCTGGCCCTGTGGGAGGTCAAGTAAATCCCGAGGTAGAGAGAAGGATCGTGGAATCCCTCGGTCTCAAGGCTAAGATCAAAGTGTAGTATCTGTTCGCGGATTGCTCACTGAATGATCGCCTATGGGGCCGGGATTCTTCCTCCGATACAGGCCGGCGGCGGGGATGGGTCCCTGCGCTGGTAGTATCGTGGCTACGTCTGACCAGCTATGACCAGCTTGGACAAGCTAAGACCAGCCAAGACCAGCTATGACTAGCTAAAGCCAAAGCACTGCGACCCGGGTGAAAACTCGGGTCCATTCCCCCTCCCCTTCCCACGTTAAACCCCGACCTTGTGTCACAACCTGGCCCTGTGGGAGGTCAAGTAAATCCCGTGGAATCCCTCGGTCTCAAGGCTAAGATCAAAGTGTAGTATCTGTTCGCAGATTGCTCACTGAATGATCGCCTATGGGGCCGGGATTCCTTCTCCGATGCAGGCCGGCGGCAGGGATTCGTCCCTGCGCTGGTGGTATCGTGGCTACGTCTGACTAGCTATGACCAGCTTGGACAAGCTATGACCAGCCAAGACCAGCTATGACTAGCTAAAGCCAAAGCACTGCGACCCGGGTGAAAACTCGGGTCCATTCCCCCTCCCTTCCCACGTTAAACTCCGACCTTGTGTCACAACCTGGCCCTGTGGGAGGTCAAGTGAATCTCGTGTAGTATCTGTTCGCAGATTGCTCACTGAATGATCGCCTATGGGGCCGGGATTCCTTCTCCGATGCGGGCCGGCGGCAGGGATTCGTCCCTGCGCTGGTGGTATCGTGGCTACGTCTGACTAGCTATGACCAGCTCTGACCAGCTTGGACAAGCTATGACCAGCTAAGACCAGCCAAGACCAGCTATGACTAGCTAAAGCCAAAGCACTGCGACCCGGGTGAAAGCTCGGGTCCATTCCCCCTCCCTTCCCACGTTAAACTCCGACCTTGTGTCACAACCTGGCCTTGTGGGAGGTCAAGTAAATCCCAAGGCTAAGATCAAAGTGTAGTATCTGTTCGCAGATTACTCACTGAATGATCGCCTATGGGGCCGGGATTCCTTCCCCGATACAGGCCGGCGGCAGGGATTCATCCCTGCGCGGTAGTATCGTGGCTACGTCTGACCAGCTTGGACAAGCTAAGACCAGCCAAGACCAGCTATGACTAGCCAAAGCACTGCGACCCGGGTGAAAACTCGGGTCCATTCCCCCTCCTTTCCCACGTTAAACTCCGACCTTGTGTCACAACCTGACCGTGTGGGAGGTCAAGTAAATCCCGTGTAGTATCTGTTCGCAGATTACTCACTGAATGATCGCCTATGGGGCCGGGATTCCTTCTCCCGATACAGGCCGGCGGCGGGGATTCGTCCCTGCGCTGGTAGTATCGTGGCTACGTCTGACTAGCTATGACCAGCTTGGACAAGCTATGACCAGCTAAGACCAGCTATGATTAGCTAAAGCCAAAGCACTGCGACCCGGGTGAAAACTCGGGTCCATTCCCCCTCCCTTCCCACGTTAAACTCCGACCTTGTGTCACAACCTGGCCCTGTGGGAGGTCAAGTAAATCCCGAGGTAGAGAGAAGGATCGGTGAACGCACCGAGGCCAGCGCAACTGACGGTTGCGGTTGCTCGGGGAATTTTTGTTCCTTGCCCGGGTGTACGCACTCGGGCCCCCCCACATTAAACCGACCGACCGGCTACATCACATTGAAATACCGGTTCCTGTACGATCACCGAAGTTAGGCAATGTCGAGCCTGGTCAGTATCGAGATGGGTGACAGCTCGGAAATATTAGGTACTGTAAAATTGAATGTGCAGGTTAATTCATAATGGCTCAGAATTTTTCATCAGATATTCGATTCATTAACCCACAAATATCCTTGGAAAAGTTAGGAATCCACCATTTATTCTCGCAGCAATGGGTTAACGATTAAGTCACGAAATCATAATTCTCTTTTAAAAAAATTCTTACAGTCTAAAATATTTTCTGGATTTACTTCACTTTTCGGAGGCATTTTCCCCGGTTTCTTAATACTTTGCTTCACTTTTCGAAGGCATTTTTCCAGTTTCTTAATACTTTGCTTCACATTTCGAAGGTATTTTTCCGGATTCTTAATACTTTGCTTCACTTTTCAAAGGCATTTTTCTGGTTTCTTAATACTTTGCTTCAGTTTTCGAAGGCATTTTTCCAGTATCTTAATACTTTTGATACCAAAATACCAAAAACCAGCACTTTAGAAAGACTATAAAAACAAACAGTTAACCAATTAAAAATCTAACCATGACAAATCATAACGATAACTGGAGAGAAGTCGGGAAAGACATGTAAAAGAACTTGACTGGTGTTAAGAGGTGCTTCCAGGCTCCTCAGATCCTCCAATCTCCAAGCCAGAGGCCTTGCCGAGGGATGTTTTGTTTGTTTAACGGTATATCTACGTCTCATGGGTCATTTACTGTCGAAATTTATTTTTTGAGCGCTTTGATGTAATAAAAATATAATATTTTATTCTGCATTCACAACTGAATACATGGTAGATGAAACTCAGCTTTTGTGTATATACAGGTTTGTGTGGATATGCGTGTTTTATGCTGTAGTTTTGGGAATACAGTTTGATTTCTTTGAAATTGTAGGATATTATATGGATTAATGTCATGTGTTGTGGTCTTGTTAGGGCCAGAAGTAATAACACAAGAGAGTATTTGAGTTAAACAAATATATTAACAGAAACAGTAATACAAACTTATACGAACGAGAGTGTTCGGCCCGACTGTCAGAGCTGACTGCTGGAAACTTCCCTCTCTAAAAGGCAGTACCTGCTCCTATTTATAGCTGGGAGAGTCCATGTGGGCGTAGATAAATTACCATGACATCAGGAAATAGTTAATTCATGTTGACTGATGTATTGTTGTAATATTACTATCAACTGGTATTGTTGGTAATTTTTTTAATATAAAAATGTACTGCTGGCATTTTTACTATAAAATATATTTTTATACTTTCATAGTGTTTTGTTCTGAGGTTTAATATTTAACCATAGCTGGGACCATAACAGGTGCTACCACCCCGAGTCCGGGTGGAGCAGGAACAACAGCAATTAAGGGAAGGTTTCACGCTCCTCAAGACCTACAACTCCAGACCAGAGGCCTTGCTGCCCGATGTAGTTTATCGTCATACCCAGGACTATGAAAAAGAACTTGACTTATGTTTATTGAACTGGGGAGGGCAATAAGAAAACTTCCAAACGGTTTCACATGTTCTGTCTGTTCTAGTATCTTAGTCGTAGTTTATAAATGAAAAGAAATTGGTACCTTATCGACGCTTGCAAGACCGGGCCTCCAAAGATTTTAACTACATACGCCCCTCCTGTATGATGATCAGATTTTGAGGAGCGTGAAACCACCTTTTAATTGCTGTTGTTCCCAGGTCCAAACTTAACCAGGGTGATAGAACCTGTTAGGGTCTCAGCTATGGGTAAATAAATAACCTCCCGAGCTGGGGTCAAAATCCTATGAAAGTGTAAAAATAGTTTTTAATACCAGCGATACATTTTTTGAAAAAGATATTACGTGCAATAAAATTCTTTTCGGCATTAAATAACATAATTAGGCTAATATGACGTAAAACAAAAGGATATATATATATATATATATATATATATATATATATATATATAGTGACTGAGAGAACTCGATTAGTTTTATCGAAGAGTGTTGCCGTAGGATATATATATATATATATATATATATATATATAGGAAATATATATATATATATATAGGAAATATATATATATATCCTACTATATATCCTACAATATATATATATATATATATACTGGCGTGATTATATATATATATATATATATATATATATATATATATATATATATAGTGACTGAGAGAACTCGATTAGTTTTATCGAAGAGTGTTGCCGTAGGATATATATATATATATATATATATATATATATATATATATAGGAAATATTTATATATATATATATATATATATATATATATATATATATATATATATCCTACAATATATATATATACTGGCGTGATTATATATATATATATATATATATATATATATATATATATATATATATATATATATATATATATATATATATATATATACTGGCGTGATTATCTAAAAATAAATACGCTTAAATTCAACTTCATCCCTGCCGTGCACCAACGGCTTAGGGGTAGAATCTCCGACTGACGTCAACTCAGCTGGGTTTCGATCGGACGTCTAGCCACACTGATGTGCTGTGATAGAGTGAAACACTCTGACTGTGGAAGACTATATATATATATATGTGTGTGTCTGTGTGTGTGTGTGTGTGCGTGTGTGTGTATTATGACACAAATAAAAACATTTCATCCCCGTTTATTTTAAATATAAAACATATATCCCGCCTATCTTAAATATCTTTTTCTGTACTTAAAATAGATTTTTAACAGTAAATAACTTTTTCATGGTTTTAAGTCTGATTATTTTTATAATTTTTTTTTTCACTTTTTCACCCCAGGAAAGGCTGGAAGCAACTAGCACGGAAGGGGTTACAGAGGATTTGGAGCGAGAGCAGATAGGAGTGAAAGAGTAAAACATGTGGAGAAGGATAGGGAATATATCAAGGTAACTGGAGATGTCGATTGACGTTACATTTGAATAGTTGGAGATTATAGTTGTCAGGGAAACAGGAATAAGGAATGTAGATCCACAGGCGTGAAGTGCGAGATATGAAGCTATTGGTGTAAAAGAGACGTCTACATTTAACAATTACAAAAAAATTGAAATCCCTGTTTATGTTTACTCTAAAATATAAATCCCGAGTTTTAATAAAATTGATATTTTTAATATATTTTTTAAAAATTTTGATACATTTTTTAAATAAATAGCATTAATCCATGTTTATTTTCAATAAAAATATAACATTAATCCAAATTTATTTAAATATATATAAATCTCGTCTATTTTAAATACACTATATATTTTTTTAAATAAAAATAAACATAATCCCCGTATAATATATGCTCTACGCCTGCATTGCATTAACCAGATATTTTGATTAAAATTAAAATTATGTAACGATTTGTTTCTATCTAGCACCTGAAGATTGCGTTGTGCATGAAACTCCGAGTCGTGCTATCGATGAGGGATAATATTTATATTTATTAATATATAGTTAATAGCTCTGCTATATTACATCGAGCACTATTTTGTTAACACACAAAAGCACTCAATGTGCGATATATATATATATATATATATATATATATATATATATATATATATATATATGTGTGTGTGTAATTTGGCAGCAACTTTTCTTTTAAACATGTAGTATTGAATGTTAAAGACAACATAGTCTTACATATTTTCTTTTGAATTTTCTCATATTCTCTAATGAGACTTTTTATTTGAAAATAGTTTCGAAATATGTATTGTCCATACGATGACCTAGCGCTTTCGAACATCATTGTTCATCTTCAGGGTCAAGGAATTTAACGTTTTTAGTTTGTAAAAAAGTAGCAACATGATTACGCTACAAGATAATTGGCAAATGTTTGTTTAAAAAAAAAAAAAAAAAAAAAAAATTTGACTAAAATATTGACCCTGAAGATGAACAATGATGTTCGAAAGCGCTAGGTCATCGTATGGACAATACATATTTCGAAACTATTTTCAAATAAAAAGTCTCATTAGAGAATATGAAAAAATTCAAAAGAAAATATGTAAGACTATGTTGTCTTTAACATTCAACACTACATATATATATATATATATATATATATATATATATATATATATATATATAATTATTAGTTAAAGAATACCGAACACTTAAAATCCCATACGGAATAATTTTATTTCATGAGATCTCTAAAAAACAACAGCTCTCAGTCTTCAAGGCCTACAAACAAATCACAAATGAAATGGAAAAAATATTCCGTGTTAAAAACAAGCGATATTGCTATCTTCTTTAGAGAGTGGGGGAAAAGGTAGAAAGTGTTGAGCTATTTCGACACACTGACCTCAGCATGTCATTTGACGATGGTAGAAGAGCTTAAAGTGTATTTAGCTCATTGTGAATCTGAAAAAATCCCGTCTGTTTCTGTCTACGGGCCAAACATTCAATTCTGACCTATTTCATTCAACAAGTTATTTGCAAATAAAATTAAAAGTATACCTACCTATATTTATCCATTCGGTTTATATATATATATATATATATATATATATATACAGTGTAACCCGGATATAAGAGAGTTGTCGGGACCGGAGAAGTAGTCTCTTATATCCGGGTTTGGTCTATTTTGTTTTATTAACACAGGCTCTAATTTGGGACCAGATAAAATCTCTCTTATATCTGGCTTTATCTTATATCCGGGTCTCTTATATCCGGGTTACACTGTATATATATATATCATTGGGATCAAATATAGAATACTGTGCCATGTGTCCTCAGTGGATAAAGACGTTGGTTAGATCCAGTGACAGGACCCAAAGAGTGTGAAGACTGGAGAATTTTCAGAGGGAAATTTAACAGGAGATAACTGATAACTGACACCCATTAAACATGACACGCGGAACGAGAACAATCTACCCCAGTGAGCGAAATAAAGGGTTCAGTTCAACATTACAACTACCTGAAGAAGGCCGGAGCGTACAACGGCCGAAACGTTGTAATAAATACGGCGAGAAAGATGAGGACAATAGTCCGAATAATGTAAATAGTGTACATAATATCTCATCTCAGAAATATAGACAGATACTGAAGGGCCGCAACGGTGTAATAAATATGGCGACAAAGATGAGGACAATAGTCCGAATAATGTAAATAGTGTACATAATACCTCATCTCAGAAATATAGACAGATACTGAAGGGCCGAAACGTTGTAATAAATATGGCGACAAAGATGAGGACAATAGTCCGAATAATGTAAATAATGTACATAATACCTCATCTCAGAAATATAGACAGATACTGAAGGGCCGAAACGTTGTAATAAATATGGCGACAAAGATGAGGACAATAGTCCGAATAATGTAAATAGTGTACATAATACCTCATCTCATAAATATAGACAGATACTGAAGGGCCGAAACCTTGTAATAAATATGGCGACAAAGATGAGGACAATAGTCCGAATAATGTAAATAGTGTACATAATACCTCATCTCATAAATATAGACAGATACTGAAGGGCCGAAACGTTGTAATAAATATGGCGACAAAGATGAGGACAATAGTCCGAATAATGTAAATAGTGTACATAATACCTCATCTCAGAAATATAGGCACAAACGCATTAACATTCTATATTTGGTCTTTCCTGGCTCTTCTTAAGTTCAAATTTGTATTCGTCTGTCCACAACACATTTTACTACATTATCAATATTTTGTATGAGAAATATTATATTTCGTTTTCACCATTAAAAGAGCTGGAGATTTCATTCAGGCCAAGAGGACGATGAAAAAAATATCATTCCAATTTCACAAAAATATGATATACAATCTGATTTACTCATAATTAGAAATTACTTCAACTTTCAACAAGATAACAGTCTGAAAAACTCTTCTAAATAATGTCAAACCTACCTCGAGTCAACAAAAGGGAACGAAAGTTTGGAAAAATCTGACTTTTATCCCATTGAACTAGTAGTGCATGAATAAGGAGAGAATACCCAAAGCGTGAGTGTGAGCTTTTTCGGTGTTTGAGGAATATATATATATATATATATATATATATATATATATATATATATATATATATATATATATATATATATAAGCTTTTCATCCCAGGCAAGGTTGGAAGCCACTAGCACGCAAGGAGTTACAGAGGATTTGGAGCGATAGCAAATAGGAGTGTTAGAGGAAAGGATGTGGAGAAGGATAGATCAAGGCAACTGGAGATGTCGATTGACGTTACACTTGAATAGTTGGAGATCATCGTCATCAGGGAAACAGGAATGAGGAAGGGAGTTCCATAGGCGTGAGGGGCGAGATATGAAGCTATTGGAGTAGAATAGACGTCTACATTTAACAGTTTCAACAGTGAAATGGTGGGAACGGAATGCCAGCCTCGTAGAACGCTTGAATTCATGGAGCCTGGGAACCAGCGATAGCAGCTCATCGGAGCAATTACCATGGAAGTATTTATAAAAGAGACAGAGAGAGGCGACGGTGCGTCTGTGAGAGAGAGATTGCAGGCGAGAAGCCAGATCAGGACCAATTACATTGCATACCCGTCTCTTGATCTTATCAAGAACCTTCAGGCAAACAGAAGGGGCTCCAGACCATATATGGCAGCAATACTCCATGCAAGGGCGGATGGTTGATTTGTAAATTTGGAGGATCGTTTCAGGGGAGAAGAATTTCCTGGCCCGGCACAGGGAGCCGACTTTCCTTGCGGTGGATGAAGCAATCGACTCAATGTAGTTGTTCCATCTCAGGTCAGCAGACAGCGTGAGGCCAAGCAGTCGCAGAGAGGAGCTCTCGAGAAGTTGAGCTTCAGACATTCTAATGGGATATATATATATATATATATATATATATATATATATATATATATATATATACTCGACTCTCCCGTCGAATCAGTTCGCAGGTCCGACAGCCAGACAACAGCACAGGAGATTTGATTATAGTGGTGAAGATTTCGTACAGGTCCATTCACACTATTTGAAGGGCCGAATACAGAGACTTGGTGCCCGAAGTGCCACAAGGTCCCCAAACGACGTTCCGCAGGTTTTGAATTCAGAGTTGTCCTTCTCTTAGACCAGTTGCCATCAAAGGCTATAGAACCCAGTCTGTCCTGCTATTTACCCATAGCTGGAGGAGGAAGAAGAGGATTCACACCTTTTCCAGACTATATGCCAGATCAGGGCCAATTACATTGCATATCCGTCTCTGGATCTTATCAAGAACCTTGAGACAAACATAAGAGGCACCAGACCATATATGGCAGCAATACTCCATGAAAGGGCGAATGGTTAATTTGTAGATATGAAGGATCGACTCCGTCGAGAAAAAGTTCCTAGCGGTGGACGAAGCTATTGACTCAATGTATTCGTTCTATCTCACATCAGTGGACAATGTGAGACCGAGCAGTCGCGAAGAGATGCTCTTGTGGAGTTGAGCGTCAGACATTCTAATGGGAGGCAGGAATGGTTCTCTCGGGTGAGTAATAGAGAGCAGTTTTGTTTTTGAGGCATTAAAGTTAACCAGCCAACATCTGAACCTTTTCCAGTCAATCGGAAGACTCCAATTACAACTGGAATTGTTGATGTTCTAATGTGTCACATTTTTTAGATTTCCACTTCAAGATATTTGTATTTTGATAGTTTTTTTTAAGATCTTCAAAGATACATTATAATCTGCAGGGACTGTTATGTCTATAAGGAAGCACATTCTGTTTTTGTGGTCTTTGGTCATGATATCTGGGCGATTAGATAATTTTTTCTGTCTGTAGCTTTATATAGAACCCAGTCTGCCTTTCCCAAGAGTATTAGCATGTAAGTGACTGTAACGGAATTCGAACTCGGCTCTCCGATTCCTCAATCCGAGCCGCTGTCCATTACTCCACCGTGGAAGTTCTTAGACATCAAATGTAAGGATATAAAAAAAGATCCGAACCATTTCGGAACAGATATACAAGCATCTCTAAATTGTAGAACACTGAATCAAAATGTTTTAACTTCACAAGAGTCAGATGAGGCTGAACATGACGGACTGTTGCCACATATGGGCACAAGCAGTCCAGTCTTCACTTTCCATTCTCGATAGAGTCAAAAAGCGCATCCGCTCCCCTTGTAGGTGACAAATTATTTTTCACCCTGCAATCCCTATCTCACGGACGAAAAGTCGCAAGCCTCTCACTGCTCTAGCGCTACTTCGATGAAAAGGACTCAGACGAACTATATTCCTTAGTAGCACCAGTTCTAGCCTTCATTGCAGCAACCCACTTTCATTCCCTCCGTATTTCATTTTTGTGAAGTAAGTTCCATTCGAACCACTGTACTGTGGAACCGGCACCTAAGAGGATGTTTTTCCGATCGCAACAATCTTAACATGTTCATGTTGAGGGTTAACCGCTATCTTCCCCACATGCCGCATAAACTGTGTCTCTTACTCTGTTAGCCTCTACCTCGAGTGGAACCTCACTGTACATTCTGTCTCTATGTGGCCACACTGTAAATCTGTCGGTTTAATAAAATCCATTCTAAAACCTCACTGTAAAAAAGATAGGTTTTACGAGGGAAAAAGCCAATACGAAGGGAAAAGGAATTAAATAAAAAGTTTTAGGATCCGTGGAATAATTAATAAAATGTAAATTTTTGGTCAGAAGAAGGAAAAGAAAACAAAATTTAGGAAATCGTCTGCAAACTATGTTAAGTTGGAGAAAACAAACATCAGGCACGGCGTAAAAAAAACCCCATCCAAACGCTAAAGCATAGTGATAGAAACATTATTTTGTTGGGTAACTTTAGCACAGCAGGTACTGGGAAACCCACCAAGATTTAGAGTAAAATGGATTTCTGCACATACCAGTTCATTCTTTCGAATAAAAAAAAAACATCTCTTTTAACCTCTGTTATCCAGCTTAGATTTGGGAAGCAATTAATCTTCCAACAAGACAACGACCTGAAACATACTTCGTAGAAGTATAGGTTTGCAATCTAAATCGCATGACCAAAATCCAGTCGAATTTTCATAAAGGAAAGTCATCAAATCTGAAAGATTTGAAATAAATCTGCCCAGCAGAATGGTTGAAATGACCAGTCGAGGGATGTAGAAGTCTTATTGACGTCCATAGTAAAAATCTTATCGTCGACATGGAAAACCTTTGTTTATGATTCTGTAGCGCCGATGTACAATGTTCAAAGAATAGTGATTTTCGCAAAGAGCTATCAGCATCATTCGCTGAAATCCATTTTTCACAATTGATCTTAGAAAGCGGTTGTATGCAGCTGACATTTTAGATATTTCTGAACGGCTTTGCGTCAAGCGTGACATCGATATGAATGTCTCGATCTGACGAGGCCATTTAAGACTGCGTTTTCAGATTCGTGTTTTGTTTTTCAAGTTATTATTACTACTATTAATACAAATTCCAACTAATATTTATACTAATAATTAATCTAATAGTGTAAATAGAGCAAGTTAAATGAAGATGAAAGAAATTCTAGTCAAAAACTAATAATGATTGGCAACAAATCATCGGATAAAATTTTTCTGATAATATTACTATTAAAACCACTAATGTAAATAAACCAAACAAACTGAAAAAAATTATATCCATTATATTAGTTGCTTTATTTGAAAGTCCTCAAATGATGTAACGTCTGTTATTTTGTACAGTCCTTTGTTCGCGATTCTCTAGCGCCAGGCGCCAGTTCACGAGGTTTTAAGAAGGACTAGTGTTGAAAGTCTCCATTTTGTTTTCTGTTATTTGGTACAATCCTTTGTTTGCGATTCTGTAGCGCCAGGCGCCAGTTCACGAGGTTTTAAGAAGGGCTATTGTTGAAAGTCTCCATTTTGTTTTCTGTTATTTGGTACTGTAATGTTCGGGATTCTGTAGCGCTATTCCACGAGTTTTGAAAACGGGCTGTTGTTTAAAGTCCTCAAGTTTCAGTTCTTTGATTGTGATCCTGTAGCACCAGTCCCCGAGGTTTGACGAAGGGCCGTTGTTGAAAGTCCTCAAGTGATGTGGTTTCTTTTATTTGGTACAGTTCTTTGTTTGTGATTATGTAGCGCCAGTCCTCGAGGGTTGTAAAAAGGCTGCTGTTGGAAGCCCTCAAGTGATGTGGTTTGTTTTATTTGATATAATTCTTTCTTTGTGATTCTGTAGCGCCAGTCCCCGAGGTTAGAAGAAGAACTGTTGTTGAAAGTCCTAAAGGGATGTGGTATCTGTTATTTGGTACAGTTCGTTGTTTTTGATACTGTAGCGCCAGTCCCTGATGTTTGAAGAAGCGCTGCTGTTGAAAGTTCTCAAGTGATGTGGTTTCTTTTACTTGGTACAGTTCTTTATTTATGATTCTGTAGCGCCAGTCCCCGATGTTTGAAGTGTTGAAAGTCCACAAGTGATGTGGTTTCTGTTATTTGCTACAGTTCTTTGTGATTCTGTAGTGCCAGTCCCCGATGTTTGAAGACGGCTGATGTTGAAAGTCCACAAGTGATGTGATTTCTGTTATTTGGTACAGTTCTTTGTTTGTGATTGTGTAGCGCTATTACACACTGAAGGATGGTTTTCATCAACACCCAAAACCATATTTAAACGTTCATGGTAGAAGGCTGTTGTATACAGCAGACATTTTGTGTATTTCTGGTGCAAGGCATTCACACGAATGTCTCGATCTGACGAGACAAGTTAACAACTTGATTCAACTTTTTAAGTGGTGACTCCAATACGTACTTGACCTACCCTTAGAGATATCAAATTAAACTTTACACTTACTTTTACACTAGATCATCAAATGAGCCAGATGAATCAGAGAAGCCAGCACATAATTCGCTGAAAGCCACTTTTTAATGGTTGACAACACTATCTGATATAATTTCCCAATAATATTACTGCTATTAAAGCGTCCTGGGTCGGACGATAAACTACATCCGCGTCCAGGCTAAGAGGATAAACTACATCCAAAAGCAAGGCCACCGATAAGGAGGTTTTGAGGAGCATGGAACCGCCTCTTAATTGCTGGTGTTCCCAGGTCCACCCTGACCCGGGGTGGTAGCACCTGTTAGGGTCCCAGATATGGGCAAATAGCTAACCCCGAAACTGAGGTAAAAAGCATTATAAAAGTGTAAAAATAGGTTTTAATACCAGAAATACTTTGTAAAAAAATTATTACCAGAAATAAATTTTTGAAGAAAAAAAATGTTATCAACAATATATTTTTAAAAAAATATTACCAGCAATACGTTTTTAAAAAAAATACCAGCAATACGTGTGATTGTACTAAAAAAATATGAGTAATTGAAAAATGGTTCAGATATATAGGTATACATATACATCTATTTAAAAAATTTTGTTGGCATTAAATGACCCACTGAGGTTTTGATATGCCATAAAACAAAATAACAAAACCACTAATTACTATTAAAAACACTAATGTGAATAAAACAAGCAAACTTGCAATATTCATAATGGTTGATGATGCTTCATCAATGTTTGATAATGTTTCATCAATGTTTGATAATGCTTCATCAATGTTTGATAATGTTTCATCTAATAAGAAATCAGGGTGATTTTTCTACTATTCCTAGTGTAAAGAAAGCAAGCAACTTTACACATGTAAAATAGATTTTCCCAGCAGTGTATTATGGCGGTGGACATACCTTATTATGGGATGGCATTAACGCAGCAAGTACCAAGGAACTCACCGGGATTCAGTGGAAAAGGTATTATCTAATCTATCAATCCATTCCTCCCCAAATCTCTTTTACACTCTGCTCTCTAGTTTAGATTTGCTAGGCGATTAATCTTCCACCAAGACAACGACCCGAAACAGACTTCGCTGAAGAATTGGTTTACGTTAATGGAATAGCCTTCTAAAATGCTGGACCGAAATCCGATTGAACATTTCAGGCATGAACTGAATATTGCTTCTCATACATAAAAGGCATCAAAGCTGAAAAACTTGAATTAATTCCGCGCAGAAGAATGGTCGAAATGAGCAGACAAGAAACGCAGAAAACTCCCATATTCCCAGCGGCGCCAAAAACAATAATTATTAATCAAAATGGTTGAATACATATAAAAAATGTCATTAAAATGTCAATGATAATTATAGCCTTCTCCTTATAAGAAAACATTCATTGATCTACCTGCCATTACTACTTGAAATTTATGAAATCATTGTCTTAATACTTATTTTTTTTAAATAGTTTTTTAAGCCGAATAGCTCTTATCACTCTTTCAAGTATCTATGGGGGTTATATCATAATTTTCTCTTACATGTGATATATATATATATAGTAGCAGCATGGCTTGGCGTTGCCCGTGCTTGATTAAAAAATCGTACGACTCATACAGCAATCGCTATCACTTGACTTAAAATATTTTTGCTCTTCCTTGACTTTAAAAGAGTTCCCTTTGCCGTGCTGATGTTGCTACATGCCTTATTTCTTGCCTATCTCACACTGCGAATTTTTTCTAAGCTCTATACTAAACATTAAATCTGTTACGAAAAAAGAACTAAAGAAAATGAACACAAAACGATCAGCTTTAAAAAAAGACTCGGAACTGGAAAAACCGAATGAAAAAAGAATGTTAACAACAAATACTTTCTCACACACAACCCAGTTCTGCGGAATCAGAATCAACGTTGAGTTTAAGCAAGCGAAAGAGCCAATTGGAGTAAAGTGCCATGCAGATTTAATTTTTTCCCACTTGTGACGAATGCAGCTATCGATTTTTTTGCATGCTAGTTAACATTCGTGTCAGTCAGTTGTTGGCTCTCACACTGGCCAATAGAATCTTCCTGCCTATTCGTGGCAGCCAGCTATAGGCTCTCACTCTGGCCAGTGAGATGGCCGCACACTACATGAAAACTGCCGTAGAAGCATGAAAAAATCGATTATTTCCACTATCGATGGGAGTTGGAAAATGCAAAGTCGGTCATGGCCTTCCCGCTAACTAGGAGCATGTGCATGTAAATTTTGGTGCAAATCCGTCCAAAATTGCGGCCGTGCATTCGTTACACACACAAACACATCCTGCCTTTTATATATATATATATATATATATATATATATATATATATATATATATATATATATATATATATATAGCTGTTTCCTTATAAGGAAACATTTTTTAGGAAAATAGTTTTTTTAAGCTCAGTAGCTCTTATCACTCTTTCCAGTATCGATGAGGGGGTTCCTAAACTTTTGCCTGAAGTAGTATCGAATACCAACTTCTAGATTATGCCATATGTAGATCAATATATATATATTTAGGTATTTCGTTATAAGGAAATATTTATCATTATTTGATCTAGCAGCCAATGCTACTTGAAATTGATAAAATCTTTCTCTTCATACATTTTTTTAGGAAAATAGGTTTTTTAATCTGTTATCACTCTTTCCAGTATCTATGGGGGGTTTGCTTCATATTCATATTGTTTGAAGTAGTGTGGCATGTCAACATCTTGATTATGTCATTATTTTCTCTTCTCAAGCCCAGTAGATGTTATCCCTCTTTCCAGTATTAATTGGGGTCTCCTTCCTAGCCTTTTGTTTGAAGTAGTGTGGAATGTCCACATCTTGATTATGTCATAATTGTCCTTTACCTGTGATATATATATATATATATATATATATATATATATATATATATATATATATATATATATATATATTTGAATTTTTTCCTTAGTTCTTATCCTTTTTCCAGTATCGATGGGAGTTATGTCATAATTTTCTCTTACATGTGATATATATATATATATATATATATATATACATATATATATATATATATATATATATATATATATATATATATATATATATATATATATATATATATGTAGCTGTTTCCTTATAAGGAAAGATTTGGCATCCATTGATCTAGCAGCCAGTCATAATGCGGGTTGAAATTTATAAAATCTTAAAACAATGTTTAGGAAAACAGGTTATCGCTTTTTCCAGTATTGATGGGGGTTTCCTTCCTAACTTTTTGTTTGAATTACTGTGGAAGGGCAACATGCTTATTATGCCATTATTTTCTTTTCGAGTTACATGTGATATCGGTTTATTTTCTGTTGCTGAATGCCCTCATGTGATGTCATTTCTACCATCTGGGTCAGTCCTTGATTTCTGATTATGTAGCGCCAGTCCGCAAAGTTCAGAAGACAGATGGTCTTCACGAAGACACTCAGCCTTCACTCACTCAAAGCGATCTTTAACCATTAATCTGAGAAGGCAGTTGTATAGAGCTGACAGTTTAGATATTTAAGAACGTGTTTGGTACTATACACAGAATTTAAGAATATAACTCGATTGTTTATATTGTTGTGCGGTGCTGAACGATGCTATTTTTTTTTTTTTGTATTTTAAGCATTTCACCCCAAGCAAGGCAGAAGTGCCACTAGCATGCGGGGATTACGGAGAGTCAAAGTAATAAAAAAGAGTGGGTGTAGTGGATTGAAGAAACGGAAAAAAATACAGGATACAGTCAACAGAAGATGGCGATTGACGTTGCATTTAAATTTTGGAAGATCAGGGAAGCAAGAAAACAGAATGGATTTCCAATGTCGAGGAAAGAAGGTGTTGGAGTAGAACAGTAAATAGGTGAGACCTAGATGCCAATCTAGTACCACGCTTAAAATTCATGTAGTCGGAACACCAGGGGGAAAAGCTCGTCAGAGCAGTAGCCATGAAACTATTTCTAGAAAAGACAGAGGGAAGCCACGTCACGTCGCTGAGAAAGTGACTGAAGTCGAGATGCCTGGTCAGGACCGATAACATTCAGGATCCTTCTTTGGATTTTGTCGAGAACCTCAAGATGAAAGGCAGGGGCACCAGACCAGATATAGCAACAGTATTCAATGCAAATATATAAGATGGACTCATGACTCATGGACTTCTGGCACGACACAGTGAACCAACTTTCCTTGCAGTAGATGCAGCTATTGATTCAATGTACATAGTTGTTTCACTTCAAGTTAATTGAAAACGTGAGGCCAGGAAGGCGCAGTGAGACGCTCAGCATCAACCATATTGATGAGTCAGGGACGTTTCTCTAAGGTGGTTTAGTTTTGGAGGCATAAAAATTTACAAGCCATTTATTGCCCCAGTAAACCACTGGTTAGAGGTCCTTTTCGAGAGCAGCGGTCAGCTTTTCAGCGCCGCCTGTCTTACTATTGAGACAGGAGTAAATGGTAGTTTCGTCTCCATAGATGCATACTTGGGAACTGATGACGTCATGGAGATCATTGATGAAGATCAGAAACAGTATAGGACCCAGGATAGAGCCTTGGTGAACACCCGCGTTAGTATGAAAAGAGCCCTTTCAGGACGACCTTCATTTCCTGAGTAGACAGGAAAGATTGGATTAAATCAAGTAAACATCCTGTCATACCGTAGCCCTGGAGTTTAATAAGAAGAACAGCATGCCAAACCCTGTCAAATGTCTTCGAGATATCTAGAGCTACAGTGGGAGTTTGGGCATTATTATCAAGAAATTGATATATATATATATATATATATATATATATATATATATAAATTTCTTGAATTTCGGGATGAAATAAGAATTTGATGATTATAATTGGATTAAACCAATCATCCTGTAATGCCGTAGCCCTCAATCTTGCGTAGAAGACCAGCATGCCAAACCCTGTCAAACGCCTTAGAGATATCTAGAGCCACAGCTCGAGCTTCGTCGTTATTATCAAGGACATGATATACATATTCAGGTGCGACAAAGATGAGCACAATAGTCCGAATAATGTAAATAGTGTACATAATACCTCATCTCAGAAATATAGACAGATACTGAAGGGTATCACATCAGCGGTAGGCCGGGCAAAACGAAATCCATATTGTTTGTCAGAGACTAGGTCGAAGGAGTTAAGATGCTTAACCACTTCCACATTGATTAAAGCCTCGAAGGCTTTGTCAAAATGCGGTAGGAGACTGATAGGACAGTATTTAGAAGGCCAGGTCCTCCAGAGTCCTTAAAAATAGGAACTACAGAGGTGGACTTCCAACAAGCTGGAAAGCAGGAAGCAGTGAGGCAATAGTTGTATAACTTGGAGATAACTGGAGCTAGCTCGGGAGCACATTTCTTTAGGACGTCAGCTGGTATCCAGTCACCTCCAATTGTCTTATGGGAGTCTAATTTAGAAATGATGTCAAAGGTCATCGACGGGGTTATGTATATATCATAGTATAGCCTCAAGCGCAACCTATTTTATGTTCGGTTACCATTTATCCTTCTAGTAAATTCGTTATAACTGATCCACATACCGAAGGCTTTGATGGGTTTAGTATTTATTAATTCTACATCCTAAATTTATAATAAATATTCAGGGTATGTGGCATCACTGCTTTCATTCTAGTTCCAGGTAATAGTCTCTGTTTCGGAAACGTCTTCTGTTTTGGAAACCTCCTCTCAGAAATATAAACAGATACTGAAGGGCCGAAACGTTGTAATAAATATGGCGACAAGGATGAGGGCAATAGTTCGATTAATGTAAATAGTGTACATAATACCTCATCTCAGAAATATAGACAGATACTGAAAGGCCGAAACGTTGTAATAAATATGGCGTCAAAGTTGACGAGAATAGTCCGAATAATGTAAATAGTGTACATAATACCTCATCTCAGAAATATAGACAGATACTGAAGGGCCGAAACGTTGTAATAAATTTGGCGGCAAAGATGAGGACAATAGTCCGAATAATGTAAATAGTGTACATAATACCTCATTTCAGAAATATAGACAGATACTGAAGGGCCGAAACGTTGTAATAAATATGGCGACAAAGTCGACGAGAATAGTCCGAATAATGTAAATAGTGTACATAATACCTCATCTCAGAAATATAGACAGATACTGACGGGCCGAAACGTTGTAATAAATATGGGGACAAAGTTGACGAGAATAGTCCGAATAATGTAAATAGTGTACATAATACCTCATTTCAGAAATATAGACAGATACTGAAGAGCCGAAACGTTGTAATAAATATGGCGGCAAAGATGAGGACAATAGTCCGAATAATGTAAATAGTGTACATAGTACCTCATCTCAGAAATATAGACAGATACTGAAGGGCCGAAACGTTGTAATAAATTTGGCGGCAAAGATGAGGACAATAGTCCGAATAATGTAAATAGTGTACATAATACCTCATCTCAGAAATATAGACAGATACTGAAGGGCCGAAACGTTGTAATAAATATGGCGACAAAGTCGACGAGAATAGTCCGAATAATGTAAATAGTGTACATAATACCTCATCTCAGAAATATAGACAGATACTGACGGGCCGAAACGTTGTAATAAATATGGCGACAAAGTTGACGAGAATAGTCCGAATAATATAAATAGTGTACATAATACCTCATCTCAGAAATATAGACAGATACTGAAGGGCCGAAACATTGTAATAAATTTGGCGACAAAGATGAGGACAATAGTCTGAATAATGTAAATAATTTAAAATTTAAAAATTAAAATTAAAATTTATAAATGGTAAATAAAAATATATTTAATATTAATTAAATATTAAATATTTAATATTAATTTAATATTAATAATCAGATTACTTACTGCTACTACTACTAATAATAATAATATTAATCATCATAATAAAAACAGAATTATAATAATTAGATAAAAAAATAAAGATTAAAATCTAAAAAATAAAAATCTAAAAATAATAATGTTGCTTGGTAAATTTATTTAGTTACCTTATTTTGATGGAAAATTCTGCAAAGTAAATGAAAAACCTAAACATATACACGCATATTCATGCATATACCTATTCGTATACATATATTTACGTACATATCATGTTATCCAGCAAAACATACACTATATAAAGACCACTACATAAAATAATCACATATACATCTTAAATATGGACGTATATATACACATATACCCAAATATATACAAATTCACATATCTACACCTGTGTACATATGTATACATTTACATATATACATATGCACGCACACATAAAAACACACACAACACAGAAAAATGATTAACGGTATCACACATCTACACATATATACATATACATACATATAAACATACAAAGACACCAATATATATATATACATACACACACATATATACACACATACACATATATACATATACATGCACATATGCATATATATACATACCCATATATACATACACACATATATATATACAAATATACATATATGAATATACACCTATACACACATATATACACATATACACACGCATATATATATATATATATATATATATATATATATATATATATATATATATATATATATATATATATATATGAAAACATTTAAACATAAATTGTTTAACCTAAGTCCTTAACGGTATCACAAATCTACACATATATAGATATACATACATATAAACATACAAACACAACTATATATATATATATATACATACACACACATATATACACACATACACATATATACATATACATACACATGCACATATGCATATATATACATACCCATATATACATACACACATATATATATACAAATATACATATATGAATATACACCTATACACACATATACACACTCATATATATATATATATATATATATATATATATATATATATATATATATATATATGAAAACATTTAAACATAAATTGTTTAACCTAAGTCCTTAATCCGATGTATAGAAATTAGATATTATTTGGTGTCTTGATGATTTAAAATCCCGTATTTTCCATGTTCAAGTCGCCCCAAACTTTTTTAGGTATAGTTTCTTATTTTGAGCCGTTTTTTACGTTTGCATTTGAAGATGATTTCATTACGGTGATTCAGTAATTCATCAGATCTATTGTATTTGATTATTAATATTTTTCTTTAATTCTGAGGTCACATCTTTCTCTAAAGTTTTTAGGAGTTCAATCCCTAAAAATTATTTTCCATTTCAGAGTGAAGCCGTTTTCCTTAATATCCCAATAACATTTAGATAGTCCTGTTTGATTCTTGAGGGATTCGTTTTTGAAGGAATGGCGATTGTTATAAAAGCGTTGCTTCCAGTCCCCAGCGGATACTCCAATATAAACCTTTTCATGTTTATATTTTCTTTGGGGAAAATTGTGACCTCATAAACTACCTTTTCTGTCAAACATGATCCTCCCACTGGGCACTCGGTTTTAAGTCTGCAATTACAAGTCGAAGTATTTTCTTGTATTTGATTCATATGAAATTCTTTAACCAGATTATTATTGTGGGAATTTATAATTTTTTCCATAATTGTTTACAGATGAGTAACTCATTTTCAAGTTCATTTTATTAAGGATTTTATTCAGTGTATTGTTATTACTTACGTGTTTCTCTATTAATTTTAAGAAGAATTTTCCTATATTAATGCTAGATAATTTGCAGAACCATATAATTTTTCTTTTTCTATTTTTGAATTTATGTGGTGTATTTTCAGTCGGTTTTTCTTGATAATTTAATGTTTGCTGGAATTTGCTCTTTTTGAGGGCTTGATTGTATTTAAGTTTGTTTTCATTAAATATTTTGTAGCTAGAAGATTTTTGTTTATTCTGGTGTTGACTGTGTTGGGAATCTTTTTTTATAACTGGTTTTGGGTGGTTCCAGTTGAGGTTGATGTATATAGGGTTTGATTTTCTTTTTGGAAGGGTTTGAAGGTTTTATTGGAGAGATTAAATCTAGCATCTAGGAAATAACGATTTTTAAATTAAATTAGATAGCACGAATCCACAAGTCATCGTAGCCGAGGGCTTGAGCGTGCTGGCCTTGTTCAAATTGTTGATCACGCTAGATTAGACGCTCTCTCCCAGAAACTGTAACTAAGGTCTGCTCAGCATAGTTGCAGTATAAACCACATCTCTGTGGGTGTTGAACAAAAACAAATGTGCCTGAGTGAGCAGCCCTAGTAGACGAGTATCCTCGAATACGAGCAGACAACTATGTATGTATTCTATAAACAACAGTCATCTGCGCGAATAAAAAGCTCTTCTGTAAAATGAATAGAGCCCTCCGACTGATTGGCATTTGTTTACATTCGTAAAAACAATACGTTAGATTTAGCTGTTTCATGCTGTCGGATGAAGATAGCTCAGTGGTAGAAAATCTGATGGACACCAAATCGAATGGATTTCAGTCCTGGCCTGGGGCATTCGGATCTCTCGTCGCAATGAGGAGCTATGCTACAGCGAAACAGTACTGTCTGCGAATGACCCCCCATATATATATATATATATATATATATATATATATATATATATATATATATATATATATATATATATACAGGGTGGTCCAAAAGTAGTTGGACAGTAAATAATTATTTTGAGATTACATATACATACAATTATATTTTCTAACACAATTATTACATTGACAGTTAAATTTTATTGTGAACAATAATACAAAAGCCCTTAAATTTTATTGTGAACAATAATACAAAAGCCCTTAAATTTTATTGTGAACAATAATACAAAAGCCCTTAAATTTTATTGTAAACAATAATACAAAAGCCCTTAAATTTTATTGTGAACAATAATACAAAAGCCTTAAATTTTATTGTGAACAATAATACAAAAGCCCTTAAATTTTATTGTGAACAATAATACAAAAGCCCTTAAATTTTATTGTGAACAATAATACAAAAGCCCTTAAATTTTATTGTGAACAATAATACAAAAGCCCTTAAATTTTATCAACGCAGAATTTATACAGTTTTGAAGTCTACCTCTAACGCTTCGACAAACTTTTTGCACAAGTCTTTTGGGGTATTAATTTCTTGAAATGCATCTCTTATGTAATTTTTCAAATCACCGACACTTCTTGGTTTTCGACTATAAACTTTGTCCTTGAGTACTCCCCAAAAGAAGAAATCCATTGGGGTCAAGTCTGGTGAACGTGCCATCCAATCAATTGGTCCTCTTCGGCCAATCCATTTCTCAGGAAATGTTTCAAGATACTCAGTTGTAATAATATAACCGATACATAAACCTATTCCCCATACAGTCCACCTACTTTTGGACCCCCCTGTATATATATAGTCGTGTCGTTGGAACGCATGAATACTTGAATTGATAATAAGTACGAGAGAATATTTATTTTATGTCCACAATAATCATTATTTTATTATAAAGACTTTTGTATAAGTATTCACTTTCTTCAACTCATACTTAGCTGAGTCACTTTTGACGTCGACGACAACTAAAATATGTTTTCTATGTCCGTCGATAAGGTTTATACATCACTTGAATGGTATTTTCAACCATTTCTCTCTGCAGGATCGTTCATAATCATTCATATTCGAGGAAATCCGTTTATGAACAAAACGTTTCGAATCATGGCACAAATTTCCAAAACAGAAGACCTTTCCAAAACTGAAAAACTTTCCAAAACAGAAAACCTTTAACAGTTTACCCCAGTGAGCGAATAAAGGGTTCAGTTCGACATTCCAACAACCCGAATATGGCCGGAGCGTACAGCGGCTGAAACATTGTAATAAATATGGCGACAAACATGAGGACAATAGTCTGAACAATGTAAATAGTGTACATAATACCTCATCTCAGAAATATAGATAGATATTAAATTTTAAAGTTCAAATTTAAATTTAATTTTAATTTTTAACCTTTATTATAGTTGCTATTAATATTATTAATTTTTATATTCTTCTTTTAAAAGTTTTAAAATAATCTTTAATATATTGTCCTATATTAATTACAATAGTATTAATCATGATTAATAATATTATTAATAATATTATTAATATATCTTATTTAATTTTATTCTTACCTTGCTGGTAATCTTTAATAGTCTATGTATTAACTATAAATTATATTGATGTGTGTTTTTCAAGTGTCACCGTGATATGCCTACATATGATAACTCACTCTTCCTTCTTCTTTATTCCATCTTATTATTGCTATTTATCCGAACATTTTGGGTCAAGACTAGGCGAGACAAGATCAGGAATGAGGCAATAAGAGGTATGGGAGGAGCTATACCAATCATATCACGCATCGAACGACAGAGGATCATTCGTATTCCTATCATCCAACCAGCCCTATGAGTATACATCCTCCTGACTGGAGATCGAGAGGCAGACCAAGAAGACGCTAGAGCGATTCAGTGGCAGACACACGTGATATCTCTCATCCAGTTCACTCGCCTTGCCGCTGACAGACAACCGTGTCTCCCCGCGACGCCTAACAGCACAAGCGGAAGGAAAAACAAAACTAAAGCTCTAGGACATGACACTGTTAATATTATTATTATTTTATTACTCATTTTCCTCCTCAGATGATTATATATATATGTATATATATGTATATATATATGAAGAAATATAGTCTTAAGGTGTGCTATATGTACGGGATAAAGTGCTCAATATCAGAGATAGAGCGTATGTAAATATAAATATAAAAGCGAACATTGAAGTCAACACTTAGAGGCGACAGGCTATTTCATGCTAGACGCAATCGTCAGGCCACGACGATAGCATCTAGCACCAAACAGCCTGTCACCTCTAAGTGTTGACTTCAATGTTCGCTTTTATATATATATATATATATATATATATATATATATATATATATATATATTCCTCTAAGTTCATGAACATATGTGTATGTATGTACCTATGTATGTATCTGGCTAGCTTCTATCTTGAGAGATAGATACACGGAGAGACAGCTATACAGCCAGGTGTTTTTGGGCACCTCGAAATAGTGTAATGGTTAACAAGCTTGTCTTGCTAGAGCAATTACGACTGAGTAATTAGTTCTGTCCTTACTGGGTACCTCATACTTTCGGCCTTGTGCCACATCTGATCTACGCTAGGAAAATCACTCTATCCAGCTGTTTTCCTCTGTTTTATATATCTATGATTTTGCTACATGAAAACGTTAGTCGTCATGTTGCAAAGGCGACACAGAAAACGTTCATGAAGCTGGGTTGAGAGATTCTTCTACGGCCACTTGATGATTGCGTGCAATCGCTCGTAAGAAACTGTCACTCCTGGCTAGTAAGTTTAACTCCAAACTTTATAGGATATTAATACTGTTGTGGATTCCGGGATGAATCCGATATCAATGAATAGCAAACGCCAGGGAATGGATAAGGAAAATAAATGTATTAACGTAATAATACAAACTGGTAATACGGGTTAGTAGATCCAGGAATGCAGGTTAGTAGCAATAATATATATACAGTCTTAGTATTGAAGTATCGCGGTATGACTCCTTACTGAGTCTACGTGCTCGCTAACTGTGACGCTTGCCGCCGCCTGTGTGTGTGATTTACTCTACTACTCTTCTGTCGTTCCGTGTCGACTCCTTCACTCTTCAGTAGTATATGTATACCTTGGGTGAGTCCATTTGTGTGAAAAAGAGCGACCCCTTAACAAATACAAAGTTCTTCGTTTTGGTATTGAGTACTTCATCTTGGTGTGCCATGTAATGTTTCGAGACTGATTTTTTTGTGTCTTATGTATACAACATACATTTAAAAATACACCCTTGTGAGTTCGGGTACATAATAATGTCTTATGTTTGACCGTGTGCCAGTGACCCTTTGTGGGTGTCCATAATTACACGTCTATGTGTGTGGCGTTGTATCCACACCTCTTTCATATATTAGAAGGAAAAAAGAGCCGCTGTGTTTAGACACGACCGTCCTTTGTATATTGCACCGTTTCCCGTCAACAAAGACAGCTTGTATAATGCAACGCCTCCTAGCGGCAGTAATCAAGAGCGCTTCGGTCGAATGTTTTACCCAGGGGAACTACTCAAAGGAACCGCCCTGATATTACTGACCAATTAGTCGCAGCTTAAGTGAAATTACTGTTTACAGAAGATAAATATTAGCATTATTTACTCTTTAAAAAAAAAAAAAAAACATCTTTGCATATTTTAATGCAATTTAGACCACCCGCCCCAGAAAAATTGGCGCTAAACAGTCTTCCTCGCGTAAGTATGCATTTAATACAAAATGTCTACTTAGTAACTGAGAACAAGTTATAAATAATAAACAAATTGTTTTTTTAAAGAAATTCGAACACCGGTTCCCGTAGAATCACCGGTTAAACAAAGTCGAGTCTGGTCAGTACCTAGATGGGTGACCGCTTGGGAATACCAGGTGCTGTAAGCTTGGATGTATCGGTGGTGTAATGGATAATGACTCGGAATTATTAATTAGAGATCCGATTTACCGTACGAACACCGAAGGTAAGCAACGTCGAGCTGGTCAGTACCTAAATGGGTGACCGCTTAGGAATACCAGGTGCTGTAAGCTTGGATGTGTCGGTGGTGTAATGGATAATGAATCGGAATTATTAATTGGAGAGCCGATTTACCGTACGATCACCGAAGTTAAGCAACGTCGAGCTGGTCAGTACCTAGATGGGTGACCACTTGGAAATGTGCAGGTGGTGTAATGGATAATGTTTTAGAATTATTAACTGGAGAAAGGTGTTCCAATTCCAGTTGGGTCCGTTATATTAACTTACGCGCAGGTACCCTTTGTAAATGTATGAACCCACTTCTCTGCCCCACCTGCTAGGGGTTAATTCGTAAACTTGTATCGCTAAAGCATTCTTATCCCTGGAAAGTTTTCTCATAATATGAGAATAAAATAAAAATTTTGTGTCTGTGGTCTGGCCGAAGCAAGAGAAGGCGAATCGCCGGTACATGTGCTTATAGACATCATAGAACTGCGAGGCGAACTTCGGCAAATCAATATTGGAGAGACACAACGCATGCGTTATCGGTGAGAACGAGGCTAACACAAGCGAGAGATCTCGGTTTCTTACCCGAGACGGAGGAAGGATAAAAAAAATTTTTTGTTTAAGAGCAATTTTGTTCTTTGTGGCTGGTGAAGGTTATACCCATATTCCAGAGAAAGAGCTATAGTACTGTTGCTTACGGTGTGCAGGAAACAGAGTCCCGAGCGAAGCGTTGTTCCGGTTCCCACGTTAGCTATCAGCGGGAACAGATTCAAGTGGACATTTATTTTTTTTCTACCACCAAATTTTCGTTTAAATCACACAGTCTTTAAATAAACTACAAAGTGTTGATAAGCCGTAAAAAATGAATCAGTCAGTCAAAGAAATTGGCAAACATGTTTTTAACTTAGAAAAACATTATTAAAAACAAACTGTATTGAGACGATGAATTTGAGGATGACATCAGAAACGACTGCGTAACCGGACCAGGTGGATGCAAGTGCTTAAAATACGCTGATCGCATCCCCATGCAGAGAGGTAAGAGCACACCTCAAAAGACGTCCCCAGAATGGTTACTTACAGTCTCGTGTGTAAATATAACCAATGTTTACTATTTTGACTAACTTTTTTAATCATTTCACCCCATGCAAGGCGGGAATGCCACTAGTACGCAGGATGTTTACAGAGAATGAAAGTAAGAGAAAAGATTATCAAGAAGATAGAAGATGGCGATCGACATTGCATTTAAATTTTTGAAGATTGTAGTTATCAGAGCAGCAAGGAAACGGAAGAGATTTCCACAGGTGGGAAGTGCGGGAAAAGAAACTTTAGACTCCAGTGAGATAACTCATGGTTGTCAATATTTATTACGACACCGACTCTCTCGTTTTTGTGGTCTTGCCATCAAGATTACAACCACGGGTTTTCTGGTTGATTTTGACGCAGTTTGATTAATACTTGGAGATCTAAGTCAGGAATGAACAAATAAATGTAGCATTTAAACAATTTTTCTTGCCTAATTTGACATTTCTGACCCTAGATCTCCAGATGAGACCCGGAAATATATACCAGATATCAAAGGAAATAAAATAAAAATATTAATAAACAAGAGATTAATCATTTACACTATTTAAATTGTTCAGACTGTCGTCCACTTGTTTGTTGTCATATTGTTATAGTGAAAGACACCTGGTCTAGAGAATAGACTCTCCCACCTATTATAAGTAGGAATCAGTAGGTAGTCGAGAGGAGTAAGTTATCAGCGACCACAACTCGATTACTCTGCGTAACATTTTATTACAAGTTCCTAACGTTTCTGTACGTTTACCCCATTTAGGACGCATTTAGTCCGACTACAAGTTCTATTGTGGAAATAACTCCACAGCACATATTCACGACGTTTCGGCCGTTTTAGGCTCCGGCCTCCTTCAGGTGATTGGAATTTCGAACTGAACATTTTATTTTGGCCACCGGAGTAGACTTCTTGTAGTTCTACGTGCCATGCCTCTACTGGATGTCGCAGTTACCACCCTATAACTCAACTCTCCAAGTTTTTGTTCATCACTGCAGTAGCCAGGAATTGAACTCACAACTCTTTGGATCAAGTCACTGGATCCAACCAACGCAGTCCGAACAATGTAAACAGAATAAATAATTACAATACTCAGAAATATAATCAGATCCAAATAATAATTATGAATAAACCTGCCAACTAATTTATATGACTTGCCCACAGAATTCCAATGTCTCTAAAAAAGAATTTCAAAAGCTGTCAAATTATAAGTACCTGCAAATCCAAGTAACAGAATAAGATATTTTTGTGTTCATAGATACGTTTATTTTAGATTTCTGCAAGTTTCCCCAATGTACTTTGAGGAGCAGTTGTGACAGTTTATTTTATATATTCCTGCTTTTATCATTATTATTGTTATGTGCATTTTTGGTTCAAAATAATATATCAAATGCATTAGTTAAACATAGAAATAAATTCATCCACAATTTTGATCTAAAGAATGCTACACTTATTAAAAGAAAAAGTAACTTGGAAAATTCTCAAGAGTGACGCTATCAAAAAATAAATTTGCACCCCAGATTTTTTCAAACATCCCCATTCCAGAAGAATTCTTCCTTTATCAAGCCAATATTCATGACTATAAAAATGTTAAAAAATTGAAATAAAACGGTTATTTAAAATATACAATACATAAGTTAACCCCAAGTTAAATAATTTTAATATTAATTTCAATAAAGAGTCATCATTAACAACATTTATTCACTTTCGTTTCTTAGATATTAAATGATGTCACTTATCATCTTCCATAATTTACCTATACTTTTCAGTTAGCCTGATGAATATTCATCAGTGTCTTTTAAATTAAACATTTTGTAAAAAGTGACATTTTTACATTTGTTTCAAAATAAAACCCTTACATTTGCATTGATAAAATCAATCAGAGGACGAAACGTGTCAGTTAAGATACATTTTGCTTTTGTCTTTCTTCACACACACACACACACACACACACACACACACACACACACACACACACACATATATATATATATATATATATATATATATATATATATGTATTTCAGCTAGAAAGAATAAAGACAAAAAGAAAACTTATCTTAGCCGACGCGTTTCGTCCTCCTAGGTAAGTTTTTCATTTGTCTTTGTTCAATATATATATATATATATATATATATATATATATATATATATATATATATATATATAAGTGAACATTGAAGTCAACACTCAGAGGCGACAGACGGTTTCATACCAAACGCAGTCATCAGGCCCGATGATTGCGTCTAGCATGAACCAGTCTTTCGTCTCTGAGTGTTGGCTTCAATGCTCACTTATATATATATATATATATATATATATATATATATATATATATATATATATATATATATAAGTGAACATGGAAATCAACACTTAGAGTTGTAATGTTGATTTTCTAAGCGTAGCTTATATGTGGCACAAGGCCGAAAGTATGGGGCACTCAGTGAGGCTCGAACAAACTACTCAGTTGTAATTTTTCTAGCGAGACAAGCTTGCTAACCATTACACCACGCCCAGGTGCCTTTATTATGGGTTGCTATGATTCCAATGATTTTATTTTCGAACGAAATTATGGTTGTCGGCTGGATAGACTCCCCAAGATGCGAACGACTAACTAGAAATGGGAGCACTAAACAATTGCAGAAGTTTAAATATCTGAAAAATGTCTTTACACTGAATGCGGCACTGAAATCCGAAGTCGCGCTGGAATGGCGAAATATGCCTTCCACAAGCTAAGCAAAATATTAAGATAATTGCTGGACATTTCGTTTGAAACAAAGGAAAAAACAAAGAGTGTTATGTATTATCAATCCTATATAGCAGTGAATGCCGGAAACTCGCCTCGCGGATACAGAGCAGGCTGGGGGCAACAGAAAGGTGGTTCTACAGAAGGATGCTCAGAATATCATGGACAGAATGGGTAGGCAACGAAGAAGTATTAAGAAAAATGGAAATAAAAAGACACTTACACTCAGAATCAGAAGTGACACCTAAGACGTCTTGGATACCTAATGAGGACAGAGATCTTGGAAATTTTGTCACTCACAGGGCGCAGGGAAGGGTTAGGGTTGGCAAAAGGGATAGGAGGAGCCAGTGGACAACCGACATGACGAGTTTGTTCGAATGGATGATGGAACGGGTACTGGGAGAAATACAAGCGATAGGAGCCGTGATCACCCACGTCCCGGAGGGACACTGGAAAGAAGAAGAAGAAGAAGAAGAAGAAGAAGAAGAAGAAGAAGAAGAAGAAGAAATAGACGACGACGTTTCGGTTGTTATACGCGCCGGCCTTCTTCAGGTGATATACGCTGTAATTTCGAATCGAACCCTTTATTTAGTCCACGGGGGTATATTGTTCTAATTCCACGTGCCATACCTTTTTGCGGAAGGCGGCGATGTCTCGCTATCAGTTAATTGTCTTTAGTAACTCAACTCTCCAAGTTTTTGTTCCTTCTGCTGTGGCCAGGTATTAAACTCACAGCTCTTTCGGTCAAGTCACTTTTGTATTATTCAACCCAGAAAAAATGTCGGAGCTTACAACGCCCGAAACGTGAATATGACAATAAAGATAAGGACAACAGTCCCGACAAATTAAATAGTGTAAATAGTTACAATATCTCATCTCAGACACATCCTGAAGAAGGCCGGAGCGTACAACGGCCGAAACGTCGTGAATAGGACAATAAAGTTGAGAACAACAGACCGAGCGATGCAAATAGTGTAAATAGTTACAATACCTCATCTCATAAAAGTTTGTATCCGTTATCAATAACATAAAAAAAAAATATTTCGATTCGCATTATATTTTTTTCGTCTCGGATGCTACCTGAATTTTACCAAAAACAAAATAATTTCCATGCCTGAAGATGACTGAATGTATAGTCGAAAGTACTTGCGTAGTTAAGAAAGACCTTAGACAGCTTATAATTTAAAAAAAAAACAAGGATCGTAACATTCATCAAGTGATTGGTAGGTTAATGCATTTTTAAAAAATTGTTAGCGAAGAGATTTCGCCATTTTCTATCATTAACTTTACTCATTTACTTTTTGTGTGAATGATTTCACAAATATCGATAGACTCTGAAGAAGTCAGGAGCGTACAACGGCTGAAACGTCGTGAATATGACAATAAAGACGAGGACAACAGTTTGAGTGATTCAAATAGTGTAAATAGTTACAATACCTCATCTCAGAAATATACGCAGATAATGAGCAACCTTCAGTGAGATTGCAATAGTTGATAGGAAGTTGAGGAGAGCCATATGCTCAGACCTCCTGAAGGGATATTGTCCATAAAAGAAAACAGTGGTCATTAACATACCAAGCGAGTCAGTTCTTGACGAGCAGTGTTGGAGAGAGAGGAAATGGAAATAGGCGGCCGATATTTGCTTGTGGAACAACTGCATAAGTCAGCCATAAGTGTTTTTTTTGTTTTTTTTTCTATTAGTCGTTTTGCTTGGCAAAGAAGATTTCAGGCTCGGTATGTACAGTGACAGGAAGGTTTCGGCATTATACCTATTTTACAATACAGTCCTACTTTCTTTCCTTCCTCAATACAATAATCTAACTTTTTCTTTCTTTTCCTACATCATAAATCTTTCTTTTCTATTTCGCAGTTTATTCTTCGGTTCTTTCTTTTCGATTTTCTTTTCTTTCTGTTTTATCTCTTTTTTATTTTCCTACAGTTATTTTCTTTCTTTCTTTCTTTCTTTCTTTCTTTTACTACTTCTTAGTCTTCCTTCTTACTCAATAATTTATCTTTTCTTATTCATTATTCATTTATTCATTCAATTTTTCTTTCTTTCTCTCTTTCTCTCTTTCTTTCTTTCTTTCTAGCTTTTATTCATTCTTTCGTTCATTCATTCTTTCTTTTTAATTAATTTTTTATTCATTCATTCATTCTTTCATTCATTCTTTCTTTCTAGCTTTCATTCATTCTTTCTTTCACTTTCTCATTCTTTCTTTCGTCCTTTCTTTCTTTTACTACTACTTAGTAGTTCTTCTTACTCCAGAATTTATCTTTTGTTGTTCATTGTTCACTCATTCATTTATTCTTTCTTTCTTTCTTTTTTTCTTTCTTTCTTTCTTCTTGTTCCTAATTTATCTTTCGTTGTTCTTTCTTTCTTTCTTTCTTTCTTTCTTTTTGTCATTTTAAATTTCCATTGTGTTTTATTTCTTATTTGCTACTTTTCGTTTTTGATTCAATTTCTTTGATTTTTAAATGAATTCTGCCTTTTTATAATTTAAATTGAATTATTTTCTTTTTTATGGCGTTTTTTCTTTTCTTTTATTCATTTCACTTTGCTTTCTTCTGAACTTACCGACAAAGTTTCATTTAATTTCATTTTTTCTATTCTCTCTCATTATTATCTTTTTCTTTTTGCAAAGTTTGTTTGCTTGACCTTTCGACCTTTTCAACTCTATCAATACCGTTGCTTCTTCTTCTTCTTCTTCTTCTTCTTCTTCTTCTTCTTCTTCTTCTTCTTCTTCTTCTTCTTCTTCCTTCCTTCCTTCCTTCCTTCCTTCCTTTCTTTCTTTCTTTTTCATTTTATACTCATACCTTGGGCAATTTTTTTTACTATTGTTTTCTCAAAAAGATAATGAACGAACGCACACATACACACACACACACACGCACACACACACACACACACACACACACACACATGGCGCAGACGCATGCACACACGCACGCGCACCACGCGCACGCACACATGGCGCGCTCACGCACACACAGACACACACACACACACACACACACACACAGACACAGACACACACACACGAAAAACAACTAAATCTCGCAGTTCGACTTGTTTCATGCCACCCCAACCACAACATCCATGGTACCGTGGAGTGAGTAACTTTGCGCGAACCAAGCCAAACTTTCCCCCGACCCAGAATTAGCCTATATGCACGTGGGACCCCAAGCGAAAAAAGCAGCTGACAGTCATTAGTTGGCCGATAAAATGCGTTAACTCTTTTTTAAATAGGCATACACACAGGCACACAAACAGGGGCACAGACATACACCAGCAATACATACATATATATATATATATATATATATATATATATATATATATATATATATATATATATATATATTGCATTTTTTTAATTTAATTTTGTTTTATGAGTTTCATGCTGTTTAAACTATTGTACATACGCATGTATACGTCAAAATTGAGTATAGGTCGATTTTTCATTTGTGACACATTCAAAGGGGTTATCCTGTGTATTAGTCGAGTGTTGATTATTCGCTAAGTTAAGCGATTGTAGCTGACCGGGTTTGTTTTTTTTTTTTAATCATTTCACCCCAAGCAAGGTAATGATGCCACAAAGATGCAAGGGGAAAGAGAATGGGAAACCTTTAATGGGGAGATGTGAGGGCAAAGGATAATAAAAAAAAACAGATTTCAGTCAAACAGCAGATGGCAGTTGGCGTAGCATTTACGTTTTTTAAGTTTGTAGCTAATAGGGAAGCAAGAAATCGGGAGGGAGTTCCACAGGTGAGAAGTACAAGAAAAGAAAGTATTAGAATAGAACAGACGGTTGCATCTAGCGACATTAACAGTAAAATGATGAGACCTACTTGCCAATCTGGTAGTACGTTTAGAATAATATGGTTGAGTTCCAATGCGTAGAGCTCCCGAGAACAACGGCCATGAAAATATTTATGGAAAAGACAAAGTGACGCCATATCACGGTGGTGGGAAACTGACTGATGTCGAGATGCTACCTTAGAACCAACACCATTACAGGGCCCTCTTTGTATTTTGTGGAGCATCTCTAAAATGCAAAGAGAACTCCATAATAATAACATTTATATATCTGCCATTCGTGTGCCCATTGAATATGGCTGTTATATCTGGTCTGGTGCTGTTGACAACAGACCAGACATGGCAGCAATATTCAAAGGATACACGAATGGCAGATTTATTTATGTGCAAAGTGGATTCTGAAAAGAAAAAATGTCTTGTACGATGCAGTGAACGAAATAAGTTGTTATGATGGAGGCGAAGTAAGTTGTTCGGATGGAGGTTAGCATCAGCCATGCTGATGCAAGATAAAGATGTTCCTGTTAGATTAATTGATAGAATAGGAGAAAAGGACTATAATAAATAAAGGTATTGTCAGTGGTCAGGAAATAATGCAAGCATTACTGATTGAATAGGCCTATTATGTGCAAAATATATAAGGATGTGTTTCGTGGTGTAGTGGATAATGGCGGGGAGTGAGAACTCGAATGCGTTATATTGTATGAATCCATTTTTATCCCCCCAGCTATGGGTTGAATAGAAGGTCAAACCGCAAAAAGAAATGGCAGCATTTTTTTTCAGGAATGAATGCAGACATTACTGATAGAATAGGGCTATTATATGTATAATGGAAATGCATTGCTAATGATTTTATTATAGGAATGCATTGAAAATCAGGAAGAAAGGGATTGTCAGTGGTCAGGAATGAATGTAAGCATTACTGATAGAATAGGGCTATTATATGTATAATGTAAATGCATTGCTAATGATTTTACTATAGGAATGCATTGAAAATGAGGAAGAAAGGGATTGTCAGTGGTCAGGAATGTATGCAAGCATTACTGATAGAATAGGGCTATTATATGTATAATGGAAATGCATTGCTAATGATTTTACTATAGGAATGCATTGAAAATGAGGAAGAAAGGGATTGTCAGTGGTCAGGAATGAATGCAAGCATTACTGATAGAATAGGGCTTTTATATGTATAATGTAAATGTATTGCTAATGATTTTACAATAAGAATTCACAGAAAATTAAGAAGAAAGATGTCAGTGGTCAGGAATTATTTAGTCAACTAGGGGATTTAAATACCGTGATTATCAAATCCCTTCACGTAAAAAGTTTTTTTTTATTGTTCATATATATATTGTGAACTAAATTGTTGGTGGCGATCACGCAATGAAGAAGGTATTTTCAAAAGGAGGGAAATCATGACACCCATGACCCAAAAGATTTCTAAAACAGGTTTTCGAAATGTATATAAATAATATATAATATATAAATAATATATAAATAAAATTTTCATACTGTTAGCACTTTCTTTGTCTCCAAGAAGTAAAGCAGGAACTTAGCGACATTCCTGTCAACCGCAAGATGCGTGGACATAGTTTCAATGCGATCAGACATTTGTTGCGAAATAACGAAAGATGGTGGACAATGGTCCCAGGAAATCAATACCTTTGTAATATTAAAGATAATATTAATAATAATATTAATTAATACTAATATTAATTAATATTAATGATAATGATGATGATAGTCGTGTTCTGATGGGGAAATATTCAACATGTACTGACCAAGGAGCCAGTCCTACTCTAGTTACACTTTTCTTCACTTCTTGACCGTCGTGCTTGGATCAAATGCTCAATGTTTTTTTTTTATTAATGTTCACCCAACACATCCCTTAGTTCCACCAGTTCAGACCTTCATGGCAAAGCCTCTCGCTACTCTATCGCTATTTCCATGGCAAATGTTCTGAAACGCTACATTCTTTAGTTCCACCAGTTCAGACCTTTACAGCCAAGCCTCTAACGACTCTATCGCTATTTCCATGGAAAATGTTCAAATGAGCTGCATTCCTTAGTTCCACCAGTTCAGACCTTTACAGCTAAGCCTCTCTCTACTCTATCGCTATTTCCATGGAAAATGTTCTAACACGCTACAATCCTTAGTTCCACCAGTTCAGACCTTTACTGCTAAGCCTCTCTCTACTCTCTCGGTAGTTCCATGCAAATGTTCAAACGAGGTGCATTCCTTAGTTCCACCAGTTCAGACCTTTACAGCTAAAACTCTCGCTACTTCCATGGCAAATGTTCAGAGGCGCTACAATCCTTAGTTTCACTAGTTCAGACCTTTACAGCTAACCCTCTTGCTACTCTATCGTTATATCCATTGCGAATGTTCAAGCGAGATACATCACTTAGTACCACAAGTTCAGACCTTTACAGCTAAGTCTCTCGATACTATATCGCTATTTCCTTGGCAAATGTTCAAAGGAGCTATATTCCTTAGTACCCCCAGTTCCGAACTTTACAGCTAAGCCTCTCGCAACTCTATCGCTATTTCCATGGCAAATGTTCAAACGTGCTACATTCCTTAGTTACACCAGTTCAGACCTTTACAGCTAGGAGATTTACAGTCTTTTGGGGGAAGGGTTTTTTTTCTCCAATCTGCAGCCTATTTCCCAAGAAGCAATATTGCAAGCCCGTCATTATTCTATCGCTATTAACATAGGTAATGTTCAAATGAGCTCCATTATTTAGTTCCACCAGTTTACATCTGGAATATGCAATGCCGTGTACTTATGATAAGACAGATAGTCTCTCATGCAATTATTCTCGTTCATTTAGCCTTGTGTCATACTATGCTAAATTTAGTAACTGTGAAAAATAATTATTTACAGCATCCGAAAGATATAGTTGATATTTCTAGGATACATAGAGGAAAGAGGGAGTGGAAAATTTGACACTCACAAGGCAGATTGAAGGCAAGAGGGACAGGGGAAAGTAGAGTATGACCTACTCCCGCTTGGATGCTTTCCTGAACGCTACAATCATAACCACTTCTCCAATTGTCAAATCTGGTCATCATTTTTTTAAGCTTTTCAAGTAATTTAAGTGTAAAGAAGGAGAGGTTACAGAGAGTGAATGTAAGAGTAAAGAGGGAGGTTACAGAGAGTGTAAGTAAGAGTAAAGAGGGAAAGGTTACAGAGAGTGAAAGTAAGAGTAAAGAGGGAGGGGTTACAGAGAGTGAAAGTAAGAGCAAAGAGTGAGGGGTTACAAAAGTGAAAGTAAGAGTAAAGAGGGAGGGGTTACAGAGAGTGAAAGTAAGAGTAAAGAGGGAGGGGTTACAGAGAGTGAAAGTAAGAGTAAAGGGGGAGGGTTACAGAGAGTGAAAGTAACAGTAAAGAAGGAGGGGTTACAGAGACTGAACAGAGACTGAAAGTAAGAGTAAAGGGGGAGAGGTTACAGAGAGTGAAAGTAAGAGTAAAGAGGGAGAGGTTACAGAGAGTGAAAGTAAGAGTAAAGAGGGGTGTTTGAGGAAAGGGTAAAGAGAAGGACGTGGATCAGGATCAACTCATCAGAAGATGTCGATTGACATTACATTTGAATATTTGAAGATTTTAGCTATCAGGAAAGCAAGTAAGAGGAAGGGAGTTCCTCTGTCGGGAAGTGCAAAGATGAGGCCAATAGTCCGAATCATGTAAATTGTGTACATTTCAGAAATATGGACAGATACTGAAGGGCCGAAACGTTGTAATAAATATGGCGACAAAGATGAGGACAATAGTCCGAATAATGCAAATAGCGAAAGAAAAAGTTTAATCAGCAACTACTGTAAAACTGATTCAAGATATAAAATGGACTCAAAGCTTGAAAAAGATCATTCTGCGGCCCAATGACGGGGAAGGATTATCGTCTCTCAGTTGCGTCTCTGTCTTCAGAGTGCAACTCAGTTGTGGCCTCTGTCTGACAGTGACGCAGATAAGAAAAATAAGAAAAAAAACAATTTAAGAGGTGCCCGTTTCCGGAGAACAGCTGTCCGAGGCTGCACCTCCCAATTGCAGTAGGCAGTGGGATTGGTAGTCGTAACGATGCCAATGCATCCGACAGTTGCAGGAGCTGGGCAATTTTTGTACTTGGTCGGGTTTCCCCAAGGTAAACCCGACTTTGTGTCAAATCTCGTCTCGGGGGGGGGGGGTAAATAAAACCTAAGAATGGTTGGCAAATAAAACATAAATGGTTGGTAGAATAGAGATTAGGAGAGATAGCCCAAAAAAATCTTACAAAGGGCTACAAAAGACCGACCAGATAGAGAGCCATAATTGCCCACGTCGGGAAGAGACATGTCTCATAGAAGCAGTTTGAATTATACAGTGATAGAGAGAGAGAGAGAAAGAGTATGTGAGAGTGGAAGACAAAGAGCGAGTGATATAGAGATTGATAGTGAATAAGTAAGAGAGTGAAAGAGAGGGAAAGTGAGTGAAAGCGACGTGACGTGGCTTCCCTCTGTCTTTTCTACAAATATTTCCATGGCAACTGCTCTGACAAGCTTTTTTTCCCCGACTGCGTGAATTAAAGCCTGGTACTAGATTGGCATTTAGGTCCCACTGTTTTTTGTGCTGAAATAGCTAAATGCAACCGCCACTTCAACTCGAATAGCTTCTTTTCTCGTACTTCTTGCCCGTGGAACTATCTCCCTTTTACTTGCTTCCCTGAAATATAAATGCAACGTCAATCGCCATCTTCTGTCTTTTTGAATTCATCTTTTGTCCTTACCTCAATCCACCATATGCTAATTCTTTTCAATCACTTTCCACCCTGTAACCCCCAGCGTACTAATGGTCTCCCCGCCTTGCTTGGGGTGAAACGAAAAAACAGTGAGAGAATGTGAAAGAGAGTGTATGTGTATAGATGTATGTATGTGTGCTTGTGAGAGTATGTGTGTGTGTGCGAGAGAGAGAGAGAGATAGAGAGAGAGAGATAAAGAAAGGGAATAAAAGAGAAATTGTTTTTGTTAATAAGAATTAACATGTCATAATACTGTACAGACAATTAAACCCCTTCTTCGTGTAATTCATCGGTTAATCCATTTTTCAAAGAGGTTTCTTTTTTTTTCCTCCTGGAATTATATAGGGTGACCAAAAAGAACGGGAACTTTTTAACAATCCAATAATACCAAGAGTGATGGAAGAAAAATATTTAATTCATAGTAATTGAAACCTTAAAACATGCCATTTAAGAAACAATGATGGAATTTTGATTTTTTTAAAATTACGTCCTGTAGATGGCGTCCTCCTGTACGAATACATTCTTGAAATCTGCTGTTGAGATTCCTCATTGACTGCTGCAACATCTCAGCTGGGATACTGTGAATTTCATTCTCGTCAATAAAATGGCGAAATGTTTACTTGCTCAAGGTCACTGTCTCGCAGTGTTGCCACTTGCTCATGTCTGGCAATACGCACTTCAAAAATTCCCGTTTTTTGGGTCACCCTGTATATGACGAAAGGTGTAAAAAATATTAACTGAATTAGCGTGTTAACGATATCAGTTATATGATGAATGGGCTCAATTAATTGTCCGAACAATACATGAAAATAAAATGTGATAAAAACATAATTTTCGAAAAAAAGAAACCGTTTTTCTTTCATTCTCAATTGAAATTTTATTTACATCTTTTCTTTTTCCAAAACATGTCCGTAAAATTTGATTTATTTACAAATTACTCCTTTTTTTTCTTGAAAGAATTAGTCTTTGATCAGTTGACCATTTATTATGTCGAACAACTAATCTCATGCAGACGACTCATGACCGCTTCTTTTTTCTCGCCAATCGAATCACGTCTCATCGAAGCGGTCAAATCTCGGTTACTTCACTGTACCACATCACTTTGGCAGGATGGAAATCACGTTTGGGCGAGAAAAGAGAAAGTTTGATGAGTACCACCCAATCTCGTTCCACGTAATGACAATCTCGTCTCTGTCACCGAAGTCTCGTGTTAATGTCTGCCTTTTTGGTAGAAGCTTCTGGGTCGTTTTTCTCGTCTTTTTCTTTCTTCCTGTCCTTCTTTGGTCTTGAGCTTCATGTTGATTTCACAATACATCTTCTACGCTTCGCCATAGCATCTATGGAGGAAATAAAAATGGAAGAAAGATGTCCGTTTGAAAAAAAAAGCTTGTCTCAACAAGTGAATAAGTATTAGACATTTTTTTTAGTAAAGCTGTGGTTTCAAAATCTTCGCAGACATTCATATCAGTGCAAGCAATTCAAGACTCCATGCAGAATGCAAAGAATGCATGCATTTTTTAAAAACAATCTTTCCTTTCTGTTTTTTTTTTCTTCTTTCTTTTTTCGTCCAAATGAGTTTTCCCTCTGCTTTAAAGGTTTCAAACCGGCACGACAGGGACTAGTTATCTGCGCAGCTGATATAATACATCGCGGATAATAGCGAACCATGTATATAGTGATTTACTACGCGTAGACGCAAGTATAAAGCACCCAGTGAGGACCGAATTCACCAGTCGTAATTAATTTAGCGGCAGAAGTTTATCTATGATGACACCAAGTCGAAGTGACTATTGAACTCGCACACTCTCTCTCTTTCTCTTTCTCTCTCTCTCTCTCTCTCTCTCTCTCTCTATCTATCTATCTATCTATCTATCTATATATATATATATATATATATATATATATATATATATATATATAGAGAGAGAGAGAGAGAGAGAGAGTGTGTGTGTGAGAGATAGACACAGAGGCAGACAGACGATGGGATATATATATATATATATATATATATATCTTACTGTTTATTATAATATATATATATACATATATATATATATATATATATTATATATATATATTATAATAAACAGTAATATATATATATTATATATATATATTATATTATTATATATATATATTATATATATATATAATATATATATTATTATATATATTATTATATATATTAAATATATATTATATATATCATTATATATATTATTATATATATTATTATATATATAATATATATATTATATATATTATATATATATATTATATATTATTATTATATATATATATATTATATATATTATTATATATATATATTATATTATATATATATTATATATATATATAATATATATATTATTATATATATATTATATATATTAAATACATATTATATATATCATTATATATATTATTATATATATTATTATATATATAATATATATATTATATATATTATATATATATACATTATATATTATTATTATATATACATATATTATATATATTATTATATATATATATATTATAATAAACAGTAAGATATGTAAGATATATAATCCGGTGTTCTTATTGATGTTTTTATTTTTACATAACAGTGCTCAATGCAAATTTACAGAGCATAAATATTATAAATTAACTGATTTAAAATATGGTTTTTTCGCTACACATAAATTACCATGTTTCAAAAACCGAAGCTAAAAACTTCAAATTTAATTATATAATTAAATTAAAAGCATTAGGTCTGTTTTATCTTCAAGCGAATTTTGGAAACAGAACTAGAGTCCTAAACGTGACAGCTCAATCTTCAAGACCTACAAACAATACTTGTTTGTGGGTCTTGAAGATTGATAGCTGCTTTTTAAAGCGTTGGAAACAAATATAGATCAAATATGGATCTGAATCCAATAGAATAAGTTAACGAACAAATAGGAATTATCAATATCACACACACACACACACACACACACACACACACACACACACACACACACACATATATATATATATATTTTAGAATTGGACATAGCCCGACAATTTATTTAAAGACATTTATATTATGTTTAACGTTCTTTTTATAGATATTTAAAGACATTTATATTATGTTTAACGTTCTTTTTATAGATAGTTAAACATAATATAAATGTATCTATAAAAAGAACGTTAAACATAATATAAATGTCTTTAAATATCTATAAAAAGAACGTTAAACATAATATAAATGTCTTTAAATATATATATATATATAGGTCCGGTTTACACTAGAATCTAAAATTTAGACTTGTGTCCGGTTTACACTCGAGTCAAAATAACAGACAAAAAAGAGTAAAATGTATTCGGTGTTTTACTAAAGTCAAAACGATAGACGTGTGTCCAGTTTACACTAGAATCTAAAAGTTAGACACGAGTCCGTTTTACGCTAGAGGCAAAAAGTCGTGATAGGTCACGTTTACGCTAAATCCAAAAAGGTAGACATAGGCCCTATTTAAACTATAATCAAAAAGTTTGAGATAACTTCGTTTTACGCTAGAGGCAAAAGGCTAGACATAGGCCCATTTTACACTATAATAAAAACGTTAAACATGTCCGTTTTACACTAGAGGGACAGAGGCGGGCATTTTGGTTTACGGTAGAGGCGAAAAGGTAGACGCTGATCCGCGTTACGCTATAGTAAAAAAAGATAGACATCGTTTTTTTGCTCTAAATAAAAAAAGGGTAGACATAGGTCGGTTTACACAAGGGTCAAATAGGTAAACATAAATCTGGTTAAACTAGACTTCTAAAATATGACCGGCTTATACAAGAGGGTAGGCATTGGTCCGGTTTACACTAGATTTTTTAAGGCAATTCACTCCAAGCAAGGTGGGAGTGCCACTAGAACATCAAGGGTTACAGAGGATTGAGAACAAGAGTAAAGAGCCATGTTTGGGGAAAGGACACAGAGAAGGACAGGGAACAAGATCAAGGTATAAGATGTCGATTGACATTGCCCTTGAATATTTGAAGATTATAGTCATCGGGGAAGCAACTAAGGGGAAGAGAGTTCCATAGACGGGAAGTGCGAGAGAAGTTGTTTGCGTAGAAGAGACGGTTACATTTAACCGTTTTGACAGTGAAATGGTGGGACCGAGATGCCAGCCCGGTAGCTCGCTTAAATTCATGAAGTCCGGGAAACAGCGAAAGTAGCTTGTCGGAACAGTTGCCATGTAGAAAAGGCAGAGGGAAGCCACAGCACGTCTGTAGGATAGCGATTGTAGACTAGATGCCAGATCAGGGCATATCATATTGAATAGTCGTCTCTGGATTTTGTCAAGGACCTCGAGACGTACAGCGGGAGCACCAGACAATATATGACAGCAATATCCCATGCAAGGACGGGTGGATGATTTATAGATTTGAAGGATGGTTTAAACCAGATATATAAAAGATGGATATAGGTCTAGTTTGCACAGAAATAAAAAATAGGTGGGGATACGTCCAGCTTACACCAGACTTTTAGAAAACAGATCCATCCCTGATTTACACTAGAGTAAAAAAGACAGACTTAGGTCTAGCGTACACTAATGTAAAAAAGTTACGTTTTGACTCTGTGAAGTTGATGCTGTCATCGTATTCTAAGCTCTGCCAACAGGGCAGCATATTTTTATAATTGAAGTGGAAATAAATGAAATGTAGAGACTATTTCACTATTTACATTTTTCGGACTATTGTCATCATCTTTGTCGCCATATTTATTACAACGTTTCGGCCGTTGTACGCTCCGGCCTTCTTCACTGGGGCAGACTGTTCTATTTCCACGTGGCATTGTCTAATGGATGTCAGTTATCAGTTATCTCCTGTTAATTCCCCTCTCCAAGTTCTCCACTGCCTTAACTGGGTATTGAACTCACTTTCTTTGAGTCCTATCAGTATCCACTGTGCCGTGTGTCCTCAAGGATAAAGGCGTTGGTTAGATCCACGCTACATGATAACTGATATCCATTAGACATGGCACGTGGAACTAGAACATTCTACCCCAGTGAGCGAAATAAAGGGTTCAGTTCGACATTCGAACTACCTGAAGAAGGCCGGAGCGTACAATGGCTGAAACGTTGTGATAAATATGGCAACAAAGATGAGGATGATAGTCCGAGCAATGTAAATAGTGTACATAATACCTCATCTCAGAAATATAGACAGATACTGAAGGGCTGAAACGTTGTAATATATATGGCGACAAAGATGAGGACAATAGCCCGAATGATGTAAATAGTGTACATAATACTTCAGAAATATAGACAGATACTGAAGGGCTGAAACGTTGTAATATATATGGCGACAAAGATGAGGGCAATAGTCCGAATAATGTAAATAGTGTACATAATACCTCATCTCAGAAATGTAGAGACTATTTCGTACTATTTCTTTGTAGTGACATAATTTGGTAGAGTTGTCCTTTTAACCGTAATGTCATAAAACAAAAGTCGCGAACCAAATAAGGCGCGTAAAGAAGCGCTTGGCTTCAAAAAATAAAAATAAAAATGAGAAAATAAAGGATATCGAAAGAAAAAAATATTCAAATATATTTCAATCATAATTTTGGAAAATAAAATATGTTTGACTCCCTGAACCAGGCTAATGTTTGAAAGTAAAATATCGATATTTTTAAATGTCTTTCCTTTCAGGGCGTAGTCGATCATTGCAGGCCAACGATTCCACTTCTATATTATCTATGAATTGTCATGTCTTCTTGGGAAATATAGTGGTTTTCAGTTCAAAGTAAACCTTCTCCTAGACCCCGCTATTAGCCAAGGCTAGATATTCAAATCTATCCTGCTATTTAAGCTGGGAATAAAGCATCGATAATTGTATGAAAACTGTTCACAATCATCGGGAGCCTGGTTCAATCGCGGTATCGCTTCTTACTCACTTCTGACATTGCTGACTAAGATGCTGCCATACGTACGTGAGACATTTCGGTGAAATGGCGACTTTTATATTTTGGTTCTACAAACAGTATGAGAAATATCGCGATTTATTAATTGTTAAATTAAATTGAAATTCAGTCAAATTTATTGGAGAAAATTAGGTAAAGAATCATTAAAATTATGTTTTTTGTCTCAGGGTTAGCAAGTTCTGTGTTCAGGCTTGTAGTCAAAAAATTTTTAGAAAACCTTGCTCTATAGTAATTAAAATTTTAAATGGTTTTGTTAAATCATCAAAAACAGTTCAGATGCATTTATATACTGATAAAGGTTAATACAGGAGATTAAAACAAAAAAAATAGTGCAAATATATTTCCATCGGAATTAATGCATAAAAACACTGCAAGAGGAAAATAGTTATAATTAGTGAAACATTGATAAATTAATTTAAAAAGCTTATATATTCAAATTCGTTCAAGTCCAATACTCATAGACAAAGGTAGCTGGCATTTTTGCCTTAGGTAATTCACATATAGGGACATGCACACAAGACATGCAGCGACATGCACAAGATATCAAGTGTTCGGATGAGCTTTTCGCTATGGTACCTAGGTATTATGAATTTAAGCACAATACTAGATTGACGTCGAGATCTCATCAATTTACAGTTGAGATGGCTAGGTGTAACCGTAAGTCCTATACTAAGTTTCTTTTCTCGCACTTCTCACTTCCGGTTCCATGCTTTCCAGCAAAATTTAATCTTAAAAATTTAAATGCAATATCAATCGCTATCTACTGTCCTCCTGATTACTTTTCTATTGTTCCTGCTCTTTAGTAATGTTTCTGTTTTCTAATTCTTCCGCACCCAGTAAACCCTTGTGTCTTAGTGGCTTTATTGCCTTGTTTGGGGTGAACTCGATTAAAAAATGAGGGAAGTGAACTTATACATTTTTTCTGTTCTTTAGAATTTACAACAAATGTATTAAACACTATTCATTACAATTAATTCTAATCATCGCTTTTTAAAACTGTAAACCTTGCCGAGGAGTGAAGGTAGTTAAAACAATAGCGGTGTCAAGGGAAAATCATCCTTTTTACAGTCCCTGTACTTTTTCTATAAATACTTTGCTTTCATTTTTCTTCCTTGTTATCTTCACTTATCTCTATCGCGTTTTATTTCTCTATTTTTATTGTTTTCTTTTTTCTTCCTTGTTACCTTGACTTATCACTAAGAAGATGCGGCTGTCCGCAAAAAAAAAAAAGAGCCCAACATGCAAATTACAAATTGGAGATAGCAAAATCAAGCAATTACAAACATTTAAATATCTAAAAAGTGTTTTAACAGAACGCAAAAAATGCAGAATCCGAAGGTGCCTTCTAAAAGCTAAGAAAAGTATTAAGAAACAGGAAAATATCGTTAGAAACAAAGAAAAGGCACATTGAGATGGCGAAAGTTGCCTTGCAAAAGCTAAGCAAAGTATTAAGAAACAGGAGAATATCTTTAGAAACAAAGAAAAAGTCACATTGGGCTAGCGAAAGATGCCTTCCAAAAGCTAAGCAATGTATTAAGAAACAGGTAAATTTCGTTAAAAACAAAGGAAAAGACACATTGTTATTCTTGTGTAAATGAATATAACAAACCCAACTTTATTTGGAAATCGGACAGCCAATTTTCAGTTCTTCAGGTGTAAGATACTCTGGCAATTCCACACTGAACCCTTTATGTAATCTACGTTTCACTGCCCATATCTAAAGATATCAGGTCTGTTTCTTCTGATTTTTTTGTGCTCGTTCTGTTTTCATTGTATCTGAGTCCACTATTCGGCCGAGAGATTGAACTTACAATTACTATGCAACAATTTATGAATGCGACTTTTATACAAATATCCTTGGCATATATTATACACGCATGTGGACTGTTCGAGGCGGTGCACTGGTTATCAAGCAGGTCTCGCTAGAACAATCAAGACTTAGTGAGTTCGATCCCCACTGGGTGTCCCCTACTTTCGGCCTTGGAAAATCACTATTATACATGCCTGTTCTACTACAGTTTTTCAAAAACAAGACGGACATTTACAAGCGATTTAAGTGAAATGACAGACCTTTTCTTTTAAATAAAAAAATGCAGACAATTTTTCCATGACATAGACTTTTACACATTTATGTACAGCCAGCCATCCGAGAAAATACGGGAAACACGTCTTCATTGAACTGGCTTCTCTTGCTGTTTGAAACAATGGCTGTTGCTTACGGTTTTATTTATTTATTTGTTAATTTGAAAGAGACAGACGACAATTCCTGCTAGAAAAATGTAAGACAAAGTTATGTAAACAAACTATACGAATATTTTTGATGTGGAAATAATGCAAAACTATTCTTAGAAAAATATGGCGTCTGCCCTCGACAAATACCGAAAAACCAATTGTACAAATAAAGGTGCTATTCGCAAAATGGCAGAGCTGATTTGCATTGCCAAAATACGTGAATTACCCGCCCTGTTGCCGATCGTCAACATCGAACGATTTTAAGAGTAAAGCCAGAGATCTTGATTTTTTTTACCCGACTTCCTTTTCTTTCTTTCTTTCTTTCTTAGCAATTTATCTTCCGTTGTTCCTTCCTTCTTTCTTTCTTTCTTTCTTTCTTTATTTTCCATTTTTTCCCTAGTTTTCGTTCTTTGTTTTATTTCCATCTTTTTTTAATTTACTTCCCTTTCACTGAAGCGGCCGTAAAGCGATTGTATGAGTTATTGATTCTTTCTTTCTTTCTTTCTTTCTTTCTTTCTTTCTTTCTTTCTTTCTTTCTTTCTTTATATCTTTCTTTCTTTCTTTCTTTCTTACTTCCATTTAACTGAAGCAGACGTAAAGCGCCTTGAAGTATTATCGCTTTCTCGCTCTTCCATTTCTTTGTTTGTTTGTTTCTTTCTTTCTTTCTTTCTTTCTTTCTTTCACAAGTGATAGTAACATCAAAATATGTATCGGGGCCTCTTCGTGATGCAGAGGTTAGCGAGAGTAGTTACACTGATTTCGTGCCCTTGTACCAAATATGTCTCATGAGTGACGTCATCAGAATTTATATTAATTAAATACTAATACTAATACTAATAAGTAAACAAGAAATTATTCAATCACCTACTCTATATGGATGTTCTCAAGCTCTTTACCAAAGACGACAATGAGTCGAAGGGCCTCTTCTCAATACTGTAAAATGTTTCAGTGACGACGTAGGTATGGATTTCGGATTAGAAAAATGTGCAAACGGTAGGATTACAGAAATCACTCAATATATTTAGATTTTGTCACAAAGATTAAGGAACTGGAATAAAAAGAAGCCTATAAGTACCTAGGAATTAGCGAAGGATATAGAATAGAGCAAACCCAAATGAAGGGGAAATTAAAGAAATAATAATACAACGAGTTGAATTAAAAAACCCAGAATATCAGAATACAATATGGGAACCATTGATAAGGAGTGCCAGAGAAAAGCAATAACAACAACGCAGATGAGCTCTGGTAAAAACACGAGTGATAACAGTAAAAATTGCAATATGAGCACTGGTAAAAAAATGATGGGTGAAGACATTAAGTTTATAAGTCCCAGAAATTAATAAACAAATGTCCTTAAGGTCACATAGCACAATGGATAAAGGCGTTGAATTGTGAGTTCAATACCTAGTTTAGGCAGTGGAAAACTTGGAGAGTTGAATTAACAGGAGATAACTGATAACTGACATCCATTAGACATGGCACGTGGAACTAGAACAGTCTACCCCAGAGAGCGAAATAAAGGGTTCAGTTCAACATTCCAACCACCTGAAGAAGGCCGGAGAGTACAACGTTGTGATAAATATGGCGACAAAGATGAGGACAGTAGTCCGAATAATGTAAATAGTGTACATAATACCTCATCTCAGAAATATAGACAGATACTGAAAGGCCGAAATGTTGTAATAAATATGCCGACAAAGATGAGGACAATAGTCCGAATAATGTAAATAGTGTACATTTCAGAAATATAGACAGATATTGTATCAGGTTGTACGGTATGGCACCGACTGAATATGAAACCCGGCATAACAGAGTGGGCCAATATCTGCATTGGAATATCTGCAACTTTTACGGGAGGGAACTGCAAAAAATTGATATGAACACTACCCAGACCTGGTTACAGAGATAGGGCCTGTAACAATTTTATGGGACTGTACAATACACAGATAGAACAATCAAAACTAATCGTTCAGACATCGGGGTTAGAGACTGCAAAGACAAAATGTGCCTCCTTGTTGACACGACAGTCCCTGCAGACTGCAATGTATCTTTGGAGATCTTCAAAAAGCTATCAATATACAAGAATCTTGAAATCGAAATCTCAAAAATGTGGCACGTGTGGCCATCAACAAATCCAGTTGTAGTTGGGGTCCTCGAATTGATTGGAAAAAAAGTTCCGATAAACTCATTGTAGAGATTGCCAATAGCTCATGCCTTACAGAAATACAAAGAAATTGTACTCATAAGTACAGACCACGCCTTACGAAGGACTTTATCTATGTAAAATATGGGTGAACTTAGTTTGTCATTTTTCCTCAAAGAATGCGCAGGGGAAAATGTCATGTTTGAACTTTGCTTTCTGGTTGGGACCTAGAAGGAAACGTGCATACAGCAGAAACCCAATGAAATAATAATAATAATAATAATAATAATAATAATAATAATAATAATAATAATAATACTTTATATGACAGCGCATAACCAAGGCATCCCAATAAAGTTTGAACAAAAAATAGCCCAAATTCCGCTTGTCGCTTATGTGTGTTCTGTCCTATCTGAGAAAGAATACATTATTAGACATGACAGGCTAGCACAATTTATTTATCTGCGTCTCTGCTTGAACTATGGTATTAAAGACCCGGATGCATGTTACAAATGGTGATGGAGTGACTATCTTGTGGAATTACCCGAATCCTCAGACAGGAAAAGTGATGCAAATAGATAATTATAAGATTTCAAAAAAGGAACCTGTCAATTAATTGATACGACTTGCCCACAGGATTCCAATGTTTCTAAAAAAGAATTTCAAAAACTGTCAAATTATAAGGACCTGCAAATCGAGGTAACAAAATTATGGAAACTTAAAATTCCGATTATCTCCGTAGTGATAGGGGGCATTGGGTTTGATAAAGAAGGGTACCGAAAATAAGAAGAACTTTGTCCGTGTAACACTAGTTATGTTATGGGAGTTATAAAAACAAATCCTGAAATATAACCACAACAACACACCACTACCCGCCTTAGGTCTTCCCGAAATCTTGGTAGGTAGTGTGACCATAGCAGATATCGAAATATAATAATAATAATAATAATCATAATAATAATCATAATAATAATAATAATAATAATAATAATAATAATAATAATGCAAATAAACCATCATAAGAGATTTCAAAAAAGGAACCTGCCAATTAATTGATACGACTTGCCCCCAGGGTTACAATGTTTCTAAAAAAGAATTTCAAAAACTGTCAAATTATAAGGACCTGCAAATCGAAGTAACAAAAAAATATGGAATTATCAATTACACCATCCGCACATCCAAGCTTGCAACACATGGTACTCCCAACTCGTAAATAATATTTGCCCTATTTAATTTTGTTCTAGGAGGTGAATTATTATTTTTAACTGTAAGGTTAGAGGTTTTAAATTTTTTACAATAAATAATTAATCTATTTTTTTTGCTATTGTCTATTAGTGTTATGCTTTTTTATAATAATGTTCTTAATTCTGCATTCATCCTGTTTATAATTTTCGTTCATCTGATTTTTATAAAAAATATTAATATTATTGTTTATGTTTCTATTCTCGCCGTTGCTATTGGCTACCTTAGACAAGAAACGCCTATTGTGGAAATCCAACAATTGATTAGGAAATCCGTTATTAATCAGCGTTTGCTTTACATTTTTTAATTCTTTAAAGAAAAGCGTGCGAGAGGATAAGTTCTCGCGCGCTCTCGTGAGGAAATTTTTAACAACACCTATTTTATATCTAAGAGGGCATTCACTAGAGAAATTAAGATGGCAAGAGTCTTTACTAGTTGGTCTTTTATAAACAGAAGTTTTAAAAGTATTATTATTAAAATCGACGAGAACATCTAAGAAAGGAAGTTTATTTTTTTCAATAAGTTCATAAGTAAAATTTAGGACGGAATTTTGTTGAAATGTAGCTTTCAGATTTTCTATTTCTTTCTTGTTTTCAGCCCAAATAAAAATATCCTTTACATAATTGTATTCTTGATCAATCAAAATTCGTAAATAATTATATAGGCCACACTACACCATGTTTGACACGCAGACTCACTCCACACCTTTCTGACAATAGCTCAATTAGATCTCATTTAAATATTCACGGAGCCTACCGGACACTATTCGGAACATACTTGTCGACAACACTAATATAATAGCATCATCTACATGCAAAAAAAGGCTAAAAATAATGGAAGCCTTATTAATAAAAACAAACAAACCAACACTTAATAATATTGACTTTGAACATGGACATAATGTCTTGACCGTGTTTTGGAACAAAAAAATGTAAACATTTTATAAAACATACATACAACAAACTATTTCTTATTTTAACAATTAAAATATAATGCTTGAAAATGGCTAAATGTATAGCCGAAAGCGGTCGGATAAAAAGAACATTCGGACAGTTTTTTATTTAATTTATCATCCGAAAAGAAAAAAAATATTAGATCGCATGAGAAATTGTATAAAAAAACTAAATAAAAGCATCTTGTCTGTCGTTTTCAATGAAATGTGCATGAAAGAAGGATTGCTGCCTAAAATACACACACACATATTAGAAATTATTAGGAGAAATTGATAATTATATTTAATGATTCATCGAGTCTGAAACCTCTACAGAATGCAGAAACCACTACAGAATGCAGAAAGCACTGGACGGCCGTTTCGTCCTATATTTGGGACTCATCAGCAGTGAGCATCCACTACCGAGAATTGAAACCCTGACCGTTAGGTTGTAAAGCAAACACCATACCAACTCTTCCAACGGGCCTCGGTGACGAAGAGGCAGCAAATCAGACTCAATATAGTGGTTTCGATTGAATTTGTGAGTGAGCGGCGCTATATTGAGTCTGATTTGTTACCTCTTCGTCACCGTTGGAACAGTTGGCGTTTGCTTCACAACCTGTCAGGGTTTCAATTCTCGGTAGTGGATGCGCACTGCTGATGAGTCCCAAATATAGGACGATACGGCCGTCCAGTGCTTTCTGCATACTGTAGAGGTTTCAGACTCGATGAATCATATATATATATATATATATATATATATATATATATATATATATATTATATATATATATATATATATATATATATATATATATATATATATATATATATATATATATATATATATATATATATATATATATATTTGTGAGTAGAGGCGCTATATCGAGTCTATTCAGTTTCATTGGTACATTTGGTATGACGCTTGCGTTGTATCGAAACGGTTCGGGCTTCAATTCTCGGTTTGTGGATGCGCACTTCTGATGCGGCCCAAATATAAACGGCTGTCTAATGGTTTCTGTATTCTGTGGATGATTCTTCTAGACTCGATGTATTACTATAATGATTTGTCTAAATCTCCAAAATTCCATTACTTATATATATATATATATATATATATATATATATATATATATATATAATCTTTAAAACGATTTTTTATTACTATAAACGTTATTTTTAGTAGGTACAAGTGTTTGAGTCGACATCCTTTTATTTTCTTTTTCATAAACACTGAAATCAATAACAACCGGCCTAGATTTAGAAGTCTTACTAAAGGAGGTTTGTGCCGAAGTCTGGAATCGAAACTGCATCCGTTTTTTTTACACCAGGGAAACAAGCTAACCCCGCAAGTTTTTTTTATTTTTGAGAAAGGCCAATTTATTTCCAATATTTATTTCGACGATTGAACCATTTTTTGGATTTAATTGATTTGTTTTTTTTACGGCTTATCAACCCATTGCAGGTTATTTAAATCCAGAAAATGTTTTAGAGAGTAAGAAATTTTCTTTAGATAATAATGGGTTAGTGATACGAGTCTTACTATTTAACCCATAGCTGGGGGAGAGGGAACGAATTCATACCTTTCCCAAAGGTATTTGCGCGTAAGGGGGTTCTTCTCCCGGATTTTTCCGGAAGAGCTAGTGGAGGAGGGAGGGTTCCGTCGGAATAGATGCTGCAGTTGTAGTATTTGTTCCGTGCCTTCTCTCCTGCCTTGCACCCCCTGCCGTTGCGTTCTGTATGAGCAGTGGTATGTCCAG
>OZ038511.1:68475619-68495619 GCA_964036315.1 Acanthosepion esculentum | reverse complement strand
TGATAAGCTTAAAAAAAAAAAAATTTTAATAAAATTGTAATGGTCATCTCTTTTGCGAGAGCTAATTTCCTTTTATGTCTGCCAACAGCCCCTGGTTAACAGGAAAAGAGCAGAAGCCGAAATGTGCTTCCCTTTGAAGTTATTTTTGATAATTCTGTACATATTTAAACGAAGCATTCTTTAATAATATTGTTTATGACCGTATCATGTTCAAACATCGGTTGTCTTCCGATCAACAAAGTTAGGCAACGTCGAGTCTAAATAGGTGACCGGCTGGGAATAGCAGCTACTGTAAACCTGGATGTGCGGTGGGTGTATGCAATTCCAATCGAGGTCATGACATTCATCTGTTCTCCCACAGCTATCGGTTAAATTACTGAACGGACTATATAGCCTTCGTTGCCAACCAGTCTACCGCAGAAAGTAACGGCAGTCTTCTATTGGAATTTTTCTGCTTAATCAACCATGAATCAAGAAGAGTCATGGCCACCCAAGCGTGTAACGAGCATGACGACTAATGAAGAAAGGATGTTATCTAATAAATGTCGTATTGAACAAACAAATTAGATTTTAAATTTGATCATATTGTCGTCAGCGAAGCGACGGGTAACGAACTGCTTTCAATAAAATGCCTAGGTAGTTTGCATGACGATTAACAAGTCTGCCGGACCTGAGAAGGAGCCTATTGAAGGCCATAGCTGATAATAATAAAAATAAACTTGTTGGTATGTGTATTTTGTATTGGAAGCAAGGAGCTTAATCACATCTAAATATTTAGTGAGAAAACATTTGCTATTTGGGTTTATTTTTTGTGGAGGTGGGGCTAAGTTTAGCACACCTGGCATCTATCTTTGAGCTTACTAGAATGAACATCGTTGATAGGTTAGGGGTTTATCGTAATATGCCTGTCACCTTCGTGGCTATGTAAAAAATGCCCATGTTATGGATGTGGGTGGTCGAAAGAACTAACTTCGTGAATTTGAACGCTTCATTCTCGGAAATTCGCGTTTTGCTGGGCTATCTCCGGTTATTGCTGCAACCCATGAGCAGGTCTCAAGATTGAGATGTGCAGTCTGTACTTGGTCAATTTTCGGTCATTTGTAGTTGGGTAAAATATTCAGTATTTTAGATTTTCTAAAAGACATAATATCTGTAGGGAGTAAGGACAAGTGTAGAGACGGTGTAGGAAAAAAGAGAAGGGGAGAAGAGTGAAAGAGAAAAAGGAAAAAGAGAGAAGGGGGGAGAGATATAAAGAAGGGAAAATGGGGAGGAAAAAGAGAAAGACAGATTAAATCAGGAAGAACAAGTAATAGTGACAGATAATTCAAATAGAAAAAACGTGAAATTTTCACGGGTATTTCTAATTATTATTATTATTATTATTTTTATTTCCTTTGATATCTGGCGTTTACACATTTCTTTCCAGGTCCCGCCCAGGGACCTAAGGTTAGAAATGGCATCATGACACGTTCCACTGCAAAAAAAAATAAATAAATAATTACATAGATAAAGCCCTTCGTAAAGTGTGGGCTGTACTTGTCAGAACAATTTTTTGTATCTCTTTGAGGCATGGACTTCCAGGGATCCCTTCAATCAGCCTACTGGAATCTTTTCCAACCAGTCCAAGGGCTCCAACTACAACAGGAATTGTTGATGTTCCCATGTGCCACATTTTTGAGATTTCTATTTCAAGGTCCTTGTATTTTGACAGTTTTTCGAATATCTTCAAAGACACATTGCAGTCTGCAGGGACTGCCATATCAATAAGGAGGCACTTATTTTGTTTGTGGTATTTAATAACAATGTCTGGGCGGTTGGCTTTGATTGTTCTGTCAGTGTGTATTGTGTAGTCCCATAGAATTGTAACAGGTCCTATCTCCGTAACCGGGTCAGGGTGGTGTTCTGAATTCAAATCAAATGGGTGACGAACCTCTATGGCAGGGGTGGGCAAACTACGGCCCGCCAAACGATTTCGTGCGGCCCGCTTTAAAATGTTATTTATTACAACTATATTTTTCCTTTAAAAGCCCTTTATTTTGCCAATTTTAAATATCAATTATTTTGGTTTATATATACTATGCGGCCCAGTAAAAGTATAAATTTGTAGAATGCGGCCCTTGTACTAAAAAGTTTGCCCACCCCTGCTCTATGGGGACATTGATTGTCGCCATTTTTTCAATATGGCTGATTGTTTTGGTAGCCTAAAGTTCGCTATGATTCGTTGTACCATTAAAATTATTTCTCGTTTGTAACCTTTTATCCACTAAATGCTGGGATATGCTTTATTATAATCAATAAAATGATTTTGTGGCTTTAAAAGAAAAAAAAATGCAGGGCGATAGACAAGTTCATATTCGCTCCGTCCTTACAATCCAGTCGCATATGAGTACGTTTTGAATGCCGGTTCGTCTTCGATGACAGGAAATACAGTATCATATTCTGCCTCTGTCTTTCTGAAGTTCCGGTTTGTGTGTTTTAGCAGCTTCTTCTTCCGCCCCCATCCATCTTCCCACTTCCACCCACATCCGCTCGAGCTATTCACATGCATTAATATTTGTGACGTATGCAAACGGATCGCGTATCTCTAATGAAAACATTTTTTTACTTACAATGGATGTTTGTTGTGGGGCAGCAAATACTTTGCCAGAAGGAAGAAGAAAGAACTGGAAAGACATAAGCACTTTTTACGCAATTTTTCACCACTCGCATATATATATATATATATATATATATATATATATATATATATATATATATATATATATATATATATATATAAATGAAAAAAAACTAAAAAACAAACTACGGCGCCTTCCTTAATGAATTTAATATCAACATTAAGAAGTTGATCCGAGAATTCAAGAGAATTAAAAAAAAGAAATAAACATAATATGTACAGATTATTCAACCAATCATGCTTGAATTTATATATATATATATATATATATATATATATATATATATATATATATATATATATATATATATATATTATAAATTAACTGATTTAAAATATGGTTTCTTCGCTACACAGGAATTACCATGTTTCAAATATCGAAGCTAAAAATTTCAAATTGAATTATATAATTAAATTAAAAGCGTTAGTTCTGTTTCCAAAATTTGCTTGAAGATGAAACAGAACTCATGCTTTTAATGCTTTTAATTTAATTATATAATTAAATTTGAAGTTTTTAGCTTCGGCTTTTGAAACATGGTAATTCCTGTGTGAGTTCGAGTTCAAATTCAGGTTGTGTTCGTTACGTTCACTAACGGAAAAAAAAACCCTCGGGAAGGGTTTGAACCCATCCATTCTCCCCCGCACCCTCAGCTATGGATAAATAGCAAGACAGTCTGGGCCCTTTAGCCTTGGCCGGCAACCATTCTAATGCAGAAAAATCACGACAGTTTACTTCTGAAATATTCTGCCTAGTCAATCATGAATCGCTCAAGTGTGTGTCACTGTTCTTTCTTGCCGTGGTTGGCAATTAGTCTAGGAGAAGGAAAACTCTGAATTCAAAGTCGCATGTGGGTTTAGCAGACCGGTATGTTTGGAATCGAACAGATGTGTTTAAGATCCGAAATAATACCGATTTTGCAATGTTCATTCAATAGCCGAATAAGTCAAGTATAAAAAGGACTGATTCTGAAACGTTTACAGTAGGTATGCCTTAAAAATTACTAAAAAGAGCGTACGATGATGAAAAGAAAGCCCCAAAACTTGATAAAAGTTAAGTTTTAGCGTCAAAATGTTTATGCTATTATTAAGAGAAAAGACCAAAGTATTTTTTAATTATTTTATTAAATTTTTGAATCCTTTCTAGCGCGTTCGAAGATACGCAGATGACACACTACTGATAGCAGACGCAGAAAAGAAATTACAAAACCTCCTATAGAATGTAGCGAAGGGGCGCGAGAAGAAGGGACTAGGCATAAACTACAAGAAGACAGAATGCATGGTCATCAGTAAAAGGTTGAGCCCGAAATGCGATTTGCAGATCAGGAACACTAAAATCCAGCAAGTGTAGAAATTTAAATATTTAGGAAGTGTTTTGACAGAGGACGGTAAGTGCGAAGCTGAGATCTGAAGACGTATTGGGACGGCCAATGATGAATTCCAAAAGCTATTACAAGACAGGGGGATTTCTTTTGTAACAAAGAAAAGAGTATTGAGCTGCTACGTGATATCTGTCCTCCTTTACGGCAGTGAATGTTGGACGGTCCCCTCAAAGATGAAGAAGAGACACGTGGCTACGGAGGTATGGCTCTACAGAAGGAGGCTAAGAATATCATGCACCGAACGTGTGAGCAACGATGAGGTTTTGGAGAGGATGCAAACAAGGAGGAAGCTTATACTTAACATCAGGAAGCGGCAGGTGTAATTTCTGGGACACGTAATGAGGAAGGAGGGCCTGGAGAATCTGATACTCACAAGTCAAATAGAGAGGAGAGACAAGGGAAAGCAAACCTGGCGGACTTAAGCAAGTGGATGACAGAGGATGGCCTGGGGGAAGCAGCAAAGGGACAAAACTTATTGAGAGCTACAAGGGATAGGGGGAAGGAGAGGGCCATGATCGCCTACGTCCTGAATGGAATTGGTGCATTAAAAAAGAAGGTTGGGCCAAAAATTAGTATGGGAAATTTAGCGTCTTTTTGCGGTAAAAGAAACAATATTTTGAAAAATCTTGCAAAAACTCAAATAATTGTTGGATTTTAATTAAATTCTCACAACTTATTCACAAGTGAATAAAATTATTTTTGAAATATTTATTTTAGAAAATCGTTGTAAAGATATTTATTGTTTTTTTTTTACATCTGTTTCACCCTAATAAAATTTTAGGAAATTTCGAGAAATTAAAATTTCATGCTCTTCGTATTTATATTATTTAAAAGCAGGAGTCAAGTTTTTGTCAAACAGAAACCCCATTTACCGAAAATCTGCTCTGAATCGTAAAATAAAAAATGCAATAAAACTATGACATAATTTGTTCAGAAAAGCTTTTAATTGCATTTAAAAATAAAATATGTTTAGGACACTATTGTATTAAGAAAAGAAAATCGATGAGTAATGAATTTTTACAAAAATTGTTTCATTTTTTTTTAATTAGAAAAATTTATTAAAATAATTCTGAATTTTTTATTAGCGTATAAACGAGCCTATTTTGTAAATATAGGCGACCGTCAGTCAGTCATGTGCCATGCGTGATACACGCTTAGGCGATCATGTATCTTTCGATACATGACTGATGAAGCAGATCTTTTCTTGCTGTAGGTTACCATTTCTTTCTACGGTAGACCGGTTACCATCCAAGGTCTGTCCTGCTATTTACCCATAGCTGGGAAGAGAAGAAGAGGATTCATGCCTTTCCCAAGGGTATTAGCGCGTAAGTGAATGTAATGAATTCGACTGGAATTCGAACTCGGCTCTCCGAGCCGCTCTCTCATTACTCTACCAGGCGTCAATACACGGCATTATAAGAAAATAAAGTCGATATTAAACCTTTAAGATTACTGAGGACTTATAAATTAAATTTTAAAAAAATCTCCCATCATTTTGTTCAATTATGTTTTATCGATAAAGTTTCCGTAGATATGTCAAACAGGTGAAAAAACACCTAATGTCGGGTTAAAAAATGCATTTCTGCAAGATTTTGAATTTAAAGTAAATATGTTTCAAAACAGATCAATTATACTTTAAATCCTGAATCATATAATGATGTTGTTGTAATCATTTCACTCAAAGCAAAGCAATAAAGCCACTAAAACTCAAGGGAATACTGAGTGCGAAAGATATACCGGGTGTAACAGCAAAATTGTCCAAATCGTGTAACAGCAAAATTGTCCATGTTTTAGATTAAGGTTTGAACCGTTGTATCTTAAAAATTATTACAGATATATTACTGGAATTCTCCGAGGTTTTTATAACTCTATTGGACTTTACTTTGAACAATAAGAATGCATGATTTCTCTCCAAGCTTAACAGAAGAATCGTGATGAAATCGATCATAAACGAAAATGATAATCATTAATTAATTATAGCTAAGGATTGGAAGCTCATGAAGGATTGAAATTATATATATATATATATATATATATATATATATATATATATATATATATATATATATATATATATATATATATTATTCCAGGGACACTTTACAACTTATTCATAATGACCGTCGCCCTCTCTAACCTTCTAACCTTCTGTCCTGGAGTAACAAGGTGTCTCACACGTTTCACGTACGATTTCATTTTCAAGTCTTTTTTAAACTGCTCTTTGGACTGTCATAGCTGAAACTCCTCTCTCACGTACCAAACGTCTTATGGATTGAGTTGGATCTTTTCTAAGTGATCTCTTCAGCTCTGAGTTGAAATGATGATCCTGTTGTAACCTCCTGATCCAGTTTTCCTCTCTCCTGTATCCATTTTTAAAAACTTATTTACCGTTCTCTTGATGTTTCATGAATAGACTTTGAAGATGGAAGCCAGAGTATCACTGTTGATACCATTCCTGAAGATCTGGATGATCTTTTTCCTGTCACCATTGCTCATTTGGGAAGACAGGGGGTCATAAAAAAAAACAATTTTAACCTGTTCTCTTTCTAGCTGAACAACCCAATAGCACGAAACGGCTGTCCAGTGCTTTCTGAATTCTGTTGAGGATTCTTCTAGGCTCGATGAATTTATTATTATTTTATTTATTTTATATATATATATATATATATATATATATATATATATATATATATATATATATATATATCAACAAAATTGTTACATTAAGCTTTGAACCGTTTTAAGTTAAAAACGATTAAAGATAATTTACTGGAATACTCCGAAGTTTTTATAACACTATTGGAGTCTACATTGAACAATCAGAATGTATTTATCTCTAAGTTGAAAGGAGGATCTCTCTTTTGTTGTTGTGACCTCCTGATCCAGTTTTCCTCTCTACTGTTCCCTCTTTTTCGAATTTATTCACTGTACTCTTGAGGATTCTTGAATGGAGCCAGAGTATGAATGTTGGTACCATTACTGAAGGGCTGGATGATCTTTTTCCTCTCAGCATTGCTCATTTGGGAAGACAGGGGGTCTGAAACAAAACAATTTTAACCTGTTCTCCTTCTAGCTGAACAACTCAAAGGGGTTTTCAGTGATTCTTACGACAGAAAGTATACAGATGGCTAAAAGTCTTATCTGAATATCTGCAAAAAAGAAACTCAATTAGTTTAGTGGTTCTTTGGATATCAAACATTTTGTGGGATGCACAATTATGCTCTTAAACGATTTGGACAATGTTGGTGGTACACTGTTTATATATATATATATATATATATATATATATATATATATATATATATATATATATATATATACCCATAAAAATCGAAAACCTTCCAGGTTACCAAAAGAAAATTCAATAAAAAGGAAAAAAAAAGTACTAACAAATAAAATAGTAAAATTAGGTACCTCCATGAGATCGCAAAAAAAGAGCATAGCATGATGAAAAAGACGCCAAACTTGACGAAAACAAAATTTTATCATCTAAATGCTTATGTTATTATTAAGAGGAAAAACCAAAGTTTTTTTTAATTATTTTAAAAAATTTTTCCTTCTTTTTAGAACATTATAAATTTTGATTAAAAAACCTTGTTTTTCTTTGTATCACCGGAACTAGTAAAATAACATATACAATTTTTAGCACGTTTTTTTTTATTTGTATGACACACGTTAATTTGGAAAAACTTGCAAAAATAAAAATAATTGTCGGATGTTAATGAAACTTTCAGAAACTATTCACAGATGATCGAAATTATTATAAATATGTTTTTTTCATTAAAGTCATGGCAGAAATATTTTTTCATATTTATTACCCCCCCTAACTAATTTTATGAAAACGCTAAAAATTCGATCGTGTCTATTTTAGTGATTACAATAGTTAAAAGCACAAGGCTTTGAGGAATGCAAATCATGTTTTTTTTCGTTTCTAATTGGATCCCCCCTACCTGAAAATCAGCACTGAATTGTAACATACAAAACTCAATAAAACAAAGATATTATTTAATTTCAAATGCTTTTATTTGCTTTTAGTTGTTTTTATGAATATGGACAATATTTTCTGAAAGCAAAATATTTTTCGATAAAAAATGAATTTTTAATACATTTATTTGTTATTTCTTTAATTATAATAGATTTTTACATTTAAGTTGTTAAAATATTATAAAATTCGATAAAAACCGCATCAGCTTTCGTAAGTGTCCTTATGAGATAGATCCTTTTTTTTAGTGCGTTGTAAATTGTATCGTTTTGACTAATCAGAAGACCGCAGTAATTAAGAAATGTAATTTTGTGTTTATAATCGGGCTGTAATTATAAAGTACGGAAGACCAACCAGAATACAATTAAGTTTGAGTTAAGCATTGTTCTCCGCTGTTAAGTTAATTTGATTTTTCAATTTCAACTGAGAAGGGTACCTACAAGTATCAGTATCATCTTATGAAATTTATATGATCTTATTTTTATATTAATCTCAGTTATGGCATTTTTTCCATAAATGAAATATCAAAATTAATAAAATGAATGGAAATACAAATAACACAGTAAAATGTACTAAATGTACATAAAATTATAGTATTTTATGTACATTTCTGATAAAATTTCATAAGAAAGGTACCTATAAATTAATTAGATACCTTTCTTATGAAATATGAAATTTAATCTCACTCTTAAGAGCCTTATTTTAATTTCTTTATAATATATTTTCCATAAAGCATCATAAACGTAAAGGTGAAAGCTAAGTACAATAAAGAAATTAGAGTGCTAAAAAGGTTTCCTTAAAAATAACGAGGTAAATAATTTGTTCACTTAAATCTAAATAACTTCACTTTTCGCCCTCCGTAGAACAAATTATGATCACGTAATCCGTCAATACGTCATTCAACACCTGTCAAGTGACGCGAAAGGTTATGACCTGCTTTGTTTTATTTTCAAATTACATCTTCTCGGCGCAGAAGCTAAGTTAACCTTGGTTCAAAATATTTTAAATAAACATTATAATTTCTGATTTTTAAAAAATAAGTTTTGACAAAATGATAATTGATTTTTAAAAGAATTTGAAACTGAGATTTTCATTTTTTTTATAAAATGGAAAAAATTGATGCAATGATTGATTATCTGTCAATTTTGCTGGCTCAAAAAAAAAAACAAGAATTTTAACAAAATTTCCGATGTGCTAGGAACGATTAAAAAATGTAAAAAAATACCCCCAAAATACTTTGATCTTTCCTCTTAATAATAATATGAACATTTAGACGATAAAATTGTGTTTTCAAGTTTGGTGTCTTTTTCATCATGCTATGCACTTTTTTAGCGATATCATGGAGGTACATAAGTAAAATCAAAGAAAAAAAACTTTTATATATATATATATATATATATATATATATATTAGATATAGTTAAAAAAACAAAAACTTTTTAAACAGCATCTAAAATATTATTATCGTTAGATTTACGTTAGAAATATTCAAACACTGTTGCATTCCACATCTCGCGACGGACGCTACTTGTAAACAAACTTCTGAATACAGTTATTTAATTTATTTCTGATGAATGATCGGGGCAGATCTGAAATATCAAATATATATATATATATATATATAAATATAAATATATACTTTCACAAAAAAAAATTCAATTTTTTTAATTTGCAACTTTTCAGTTGTTTTCTCCATATTATATATATATATATATATATATATATATATATATATATATATTATTAGAGATTATAATAAAAACATATTGAAATCGCTGAAGAATTACAATCAAAGTATTGAAACATGAAAGCTTTTGCGTAGCGATTTCAACAGGTTTTGATTATAATCTCTTATAATAATAATAATAATAATAATAATAATAATAATAATAATAATAATAATATACTGATCTACTTTGTATTGTGAACTTTTTTTTTATAAAGTAAATGCCACGAACAGTTCTGTGTCTATATACGCCCCCGGAAAATTTAATTCCTGCCGAGCACACTTGAGAGAAAACGTGAATTTGTGAACAATGACTACTGCTAATATTGAAAAGCTCTTTCATGAATTGAGCCCTATCGGTCATTGGTGTGTTTATTCGAAGGGTAAATACGTAAAAAAATTCGTCTTACTTTCAACCGAGCACTGGTAGCCGAGAGGCAAAATCTCCGGCTGAGGCCAAATCAGTCGGGTTTCTCTCCTGGCTTGAGGCAATCGGATATCAAGACACACTGATGAGCTGTGATACAGCGAGACAGTGTGTCTGTGAATGACAACATATATATATATATATATATATATATATATATATATATATATATATATATATATATATATATATAGTGCTGCCTGGTGATATACATAAAGTTATATAAACAATTCCCGCCAATAAATGCTCAATAAGTGTTTACAAAAATAATCAGAATTAATAGAGTTCAAGTTGATTATCGGTATTTTAAACTCATATATTATACAGCGTATCTCAAAAGTTGCCAAGTGTTTTCAAAGTTTAATAGCTTTGTTGTTCATTATTTTTTTTTAGTTTTCTTTCAGATATTTCATAAAGTAAGATTCGGAAATTAATTATGTAACAATAAACGCGTCTGAAAGACGAACACAAGTCGTGGAACCTTTCTAATAAAATAATTGAATAATTGAAAATCAACGAGCATATCGTCGCCATTACTGTGTGGGTGATTCTCCATGTTTGAAGAATAAAGTTTCTATAAAGGACCTTCGGCGAAGTAGCAAATCACATTCCGTTAGGGACGAAGGCATATTTCAGCGAGTAAGGGAGGGTATCGAAGAAGATCTGAGCGCATCAATAAATAATAAAACCTAGGACTAATAATTGAAAATCAACGAGCATATCGTCGCCATTACTGTGTGAGAGATTCTCCATGTTTGAAGAATAAAGGTTCTATAAGGGACCTTCGGCGAAGTAGCAAATCACATACCGTTAGGGACGAAGGAGCATCTGAGCAAGTAAGGGAGAGTATCGAAGATGATTTGAGCGCATCATATCGAAGGCGATTTCCACAGGTTCGGTTCTCTTGTACGTCACTCCCATGAATCAAGTCTCCATACAATAAGATGGGTCAACACCTCCTACGACAAGGGCCAGCTTCTCACTTAATGTTTTTGGAAAAAAAAAGAATAATTTTTTACAGTTGCGGCACGAACTGACCACAACGTTCCCCGGATCTGGGTTCTTTCTAGAATTTGGGGATTTAGGCCAAGCATTATAGTAATTCATAGAGCCTAAAAGAATCCGCAAGAGAATGCAAAAAGCACTGGACGGCCGTTTTTGCCCTAATTTGGGTCCCATCAGCAGTGCGCATCCACTACCGAGAATCGAACCCGTACTGTTACGATACAACACAAGCAACATACCAACCATACTCTCTCTCTCTCTCTCTCTCTCTCTCTCTCTCTCTCTCTCTCTCTCTCTCTCTCTCCATATATATATATATATATATATATATATATATATATATATATATATATATGTTAAGTTTTTGTACCTCTAACAATTTATATATATATATAAATTTATATATATATATAAATTGTTAGAGGGACAAAAACTTAATATTGCAAGGAAAAAATATAATTTGTTTCTTATAGGCATTATGAAATATGAAAATAAAAAGTAAGAGATGAAATCACTAACAAGACAGACCAACCGGTTTCGTTCCCAAGCTCATCAGGGTCGACTGGGAACAGATTAATAATTTATTGCAAAGATACATTTACTCCCACAAACATCCTACATACAATTAAAATATTAAAAATTGAAATGATTAATGGTATGAGGGAAGACCAAAATCAAAACAACGCGAATTTGCGCAGCGAGGGAAAAAAGGGTGTGTATGGTGGTGGGGGGAACGTATGATTCACAGAATATATATTGTTTTTTCTTTGCCTAGCTTCGATGTGCTACAAGGTGAGGATCAAACTCACTACTTAGTCGTAATGTTTGTAGTTTACGACTCAATAGTGGGTTCACCATATATATATATATATATATATATATATATATATATATATATATATATATATATATATATATATAGTGGACTCTCTCGTCGTATTCGACGTATGAGGGTCAATCAGCTCAGTTTCTAGTAACTGCTGGCAGCACAGACACCAGCACATATGATTTGATTATAGTGGTGAAGGCTTTGTTCAGAACCAACCACAGTTTTTGAAGGGCCGAATACAGAGACCTGGTGCACTACGTGCCACAAGGCACTCAAACAATCCTCCGCAGGTTTTTGAATTCAGAGTTGTCCTTCTTCCAGACCAGTTGCCATCCAAGGCTATAGAACTCATTCTGCCCTGTTATTTGTCCATAGCTGGAGGGAGAAGAGGATTAATGTCTTTCCCAAAGGTATTAGCACGTGAGTGAATGTAATGGATTCGACTGGAATTCGAACTAGGTTCTCCAATTCCTCTCTCTCCTTATATATATATATATATATATATATATATATATATATATATATATATATATATGTATATATAATATAAAAGCTCAAACGCTAATATTCCATGATTATAATTTATTACATCGGAATTCTATCCTCTTGAGAATTTATATATATATATATATATATATATATATATATATATATATATATATTGACCACTAATATTATCAATATATATATATATATATATATATATATATATATGTTTAGGCAGCATATCTTCATTCAAACATGTTTCATTGAATATTATGGACTTATTGTGTCTACTTATTTTTATATGGATTCTTTTCAGCTGTCTAATCAGTTTCTTGATGTTAAAATGAAATTCATCACGGAGGGCGCTGTAGTTTTTTTTAAAATTTTATTTATATTTTTTTTAACCCAAGTACTTTCGATCTTTTTCAACATCATCTTCAGGAGTAAATTCCAAAGACACACTTATTATAACTGCGATAAAATCTGCAATCCGTTGTGATAGTGATTTGTAAAAACACGTGCGAACACGCCTTGTTATAGTTTTTAGAATATTAGAATTTATCTGTTGTAGCTATGGAATTATTTTGCAAAACAAGCGTTTCGGTATAAGGGAGCTGCCCGGGAATTGGTAGAAATGTAAAATGGCATTACATGTTATATGTATTTTAATATAATGTTGCTATATTCATAATAAATTTTGTTGAGTGTTGGTTGCTTGATTTTGATATAGACGGCCTCGAGAATATTTATAATTGTTTATTTTGTTTTTTTGTTTGTTTTGCTTTTTTTGCAAAGGAATATTGCAGTAACAGTTTTTTGTAGATAACAACGATTTTTCCAGTTACAGGAATATTACAGTAACAGTTTTTTTAGCAGATAACAATGATTTTTCCAGTTACAGGAATATTACAGTAACAGTTTTTTGTAGATAACAATGATTTTTCCAGTTACAGATCATACTATTTAACCCATAGTTGGTGGAATAGATTCTAGTGGATTCATACTTTTCTCAAGGAACCTTGCGCATAAATGAATGAAATTCGAAGTTTTCTCTCCGATTTCTCACTCCATTCAGCCACACAATAAAGAGAAGAAAGCAGAGACATGGGCGATATTTTGGTAAGTCGAGAAACAACTATTATTATTATTATTATTATTATTATTGTGTGTGTGTGTGTGTGTGTGTGTGTGTGTGTGTGTGTGTGTGTGTGTGTGTGGTTCACGGGAAAGCCACTTCTTATCAAAGAGTTCCACCGTAATGCTGTCCCGTAAAGAGGAATATTTCTTTTTTTAGAAAACAAATAGATAAAAAGGATTTTTGAAAAATTCTTTCTTTTGATGCTTATTCCTTCGGCATGCCAAGTGTTTTTGCCGATTATTTAGATCGCCTTTAAAAACCCGAGTTTTGACATAAATGACTTCGTATCAACATTTCAGGCCCATTTTCAATATATATATATATATATATATATATATATATATATAATGAAGTGGTGAATGTGTTATTACTGAATTCTACGAGAACGTCTAAGGATAGAAGTTTATTTTTTTGACTTAGTTCAACTTGTTTAAATATCCTGGTTTCTTCATGAGACATGGAGAAGCACGGGCCGAGCGGATTTCCCTACTAACACTATTAGTTTGGGTGTAGATATTGCCATTATGGACATAGAAAAGGGACTTTAGTCGTACAATTGTCTTCTTCAGGTCGACTGATGTTGTGTATTTATGATATTTCTAACAGAAAATTCCTCTTGCTTATAGTTAAACATGTATTTGGCATTTGTAGAATATGTAAATGTTATTGTTTATATCTGTAAGTTCAGTATTGCTATTAGTTACTTCAGAAAGAAATAGTCTAATCTCGTGGTCGATGAGGTTGTTAGGAAAACCATTGTTAACTAACGTCTGTTTTACCTTATCGATTTCTTAAGGAAAAGGGAAGAAGAGGATAAATTCTCGTATGTTCTCTTTATGTAACTTTTTTTATAACTACTAGAATTTCTAGTAGTGTTTTTTTTGTTTTTGTATAATGAATTGGTGAATGTGTTATTCTATGAGAACCTCTAAAAATGGGAGTTTATTTATTTTTTAGTTCATGGGTAAAGATAAGGACGGAGTTTTTTCGAATGTGATTTTGAGATTATCAATTTCTTGTTTGTTTTTCGCTAAAATAAAATATCGACTACAAAAGTGTATACGTGTGTTTGTGGGCGTGTGTGTAAAAATTTCTGATGTAACTAAAATATACCTGCAAAAGGACAATATGAACAGAAAAGAGCAAATGTTTTCTTAACCGACGCGTTTCGTCCTCTGATGGACTTTAACAAGCCAAATATAAAGATTTTTATTTGCAACAAGTATTTAAAAACAAATGTAAAAATTGTAGTTTTTCAAAATGCATAACTTATACACAGAAATAAATCTCAACCACAAATCTGACTTAAAGAAAGCCACACTTATTAAAAGCGAAAGTAACTGAGATGGAAAATTCTCGAGAGTGCCGATATGGAAACATATCAAAATGTAAATCTACACCCAGGAGTTTTTATAAAAAAAATCTCCATTCCTGAAAGAATTACTACCTTCCCAAAACAAAATGCATAACTACAAAAATGTTAAAAAATTAAAATAAAGCAGTTAAATTTATAAAGTCCTGTTATTTAAAATATGAAATATATAAATGTATCCCATGCTAAAATAATTTAAATATTAATAGTATAAAAAATTCAGCAATATCATTAACTCACTTTCGTTTATTAGACGTTAAATTTCATCACTTAACATCTTCCGTAATTTATTTGACATTAAATTACATCACTTAGCATCTTCCATAATTTACCGATACTTTTTAGTAAAACAGATGAATATTTTGAGCGTTTCTTTAAAAAAAAACTTGAGAAACTAACATTATTACTTTTGTATATTAATACTAATTACAAATACAATAATTTCATTTATCTTTATAAAATCCATCGGGGATAAAAACGCTTCTGTTTTGTCTTTATATTCATATATATATATATATATATATATATATATATATATATATATATATATATATATATATATATATATATATATATATATATATATAGTGGTACTCGGTTTTAAGAACCTTGGGTATATCGACTTGTAGAACAAACCAGTGCCCCAGGACAAAAAGAGGAACAAAAAAAAGTAAAAACTAAGAACATGAAATTGAGGCGAAAACAATCGTCCAGAGTTCAAGCTGAGGTAGGTTTACCTGGCTCTTTAGGATTATATATATATATATATATATATATATATATATATATATATATATATATATATATATATATATAAATTTAAATTCCGTAAAATTCAGTTAGATTTCTAATTCGGACACGGCACAGTCTATACCGGGATTGAATAAGACAGACGAATTATATTTTCGACGGTTGAAATAAGCTTATTTTCCATATGAGGTGATTTGGGATTTTATTGTGTATTAATCATTTGCTCTGTAATAATAAATACATTGAGCTCTTTTTGTGGATCAGTTTTAATATTTTATATTACTAGGATCCACTTAGATTCTATACCAATGGATATATATATATATATCAGTTTTTGTCTTGCGATGTAAAATGTTTTCATAGTAATCTTCTATAATAAAAATATTATAATATATATATATATATACATATATATAATATAAATCAGTTTATACTCGGTGGGTGAATAAACCTGGATTGCACAATTTTCAAATAAATTGGCATCCGAGGAAAGATGAAAAAACAAAAAAGAAAGTACCAGAAACATCCGAAGAGGGCGAAAGAAATCGTTCAGTGCCTTAAATCTCTGGTGCAAAGAATAAAAAAACAGTGAGTAATAAGCTAGAACGAAGAGTGCTTAGTTCACTAAGTCAGGCAAAAGTACAATAAATAAATCCTAATGATCCAGGTATGAGCCAGGTATTACCTACCTAGGTTTCACCACATAGTAGCACCTGGCTCATTAGGATATATATATATATATATATATATATATATATATATATATATATATATATATATCAATGAATGGACATACAAATCAACACTGTATGGTGACTGTCGGCTTCACATCTTTATAATAACTATGAATAGTCCATTATTGCATTTGGGAAAGATTCTCTGAAATACTTTTTTAAATATTTTAATAATATTAATTAAAGTTGATTAGTAATTAGGAGATTATTATTAGTAATTAACTTGAATCATTAATTAAGTAGCTTCCTATTAGTAACTAAAATAAATTAGTAATTAAGTAGCTTAGTATTAGTAATTAGCTGGAATTATTAATTATTAAAAATTAACTTGAATTAGTAATTAATTAATTTACTATTATTAATTAACGTAAAATATTAATTAATTATTTTAATATTATTAATTTAAATTAGTAATGAATAACTTCCTATAAGTAATTAACTTAAATTATTACTTAAGTAGCTTACCATTAGTAATTAATTTAAATTAGTAATTAAATAGCTTAGTATTCGTAATTCAATTAAATTATTAATTAGGTAGTTTAATATTAGCAATTAAATTAAGTTACTAATTACGTAGCTTACTGTTAGTAAGTAAAATAAATTTTTAATTAAGCAGTTTAGTATTATTAATTAACTTAAATTTATAATTAAGTATTTTTATATTATTAATTAACTGATATTAGTAATTAATAGCTTACTATTAGTAATTAACTTGAATTAGTAATTAAGTAGTTTACTATTAGTAATTTGGGATTGAAATATCTTAGTAATAGTAATTAACTTAAATTAGTAATTAGGTAGCTTAGTATAAACAATAATTTATTTCAGTTTTTTTCTTGTGGATGAAACGTGATAAACATTATAAAAGTCATATCCTTTTATTAACATATTTATGTTAATAAAACGATATAAATTTTATCATATTAAATTTAATTGATTTATCAACATTATCACTAAACTGAAAAGAGAAAAATGACAATAGTCCACTGGCCTGATTAACTGTTTCCTTATAAGGAAACATTCGACATTCACTGACCAAATGGTTACTGTTACCGTTTTATTTTTATAACATATTTTCTTAAAACAACTTTCAAGAAATTTAAAATCACCCATTTTGATTAAATTTTTGATAATATTGTTCAAATGGAAAGATTTTAAACCAATAGTGATCGGTTCATTTCGACAACTTTCGGTAGAGATCTTTTTGTTTGTTTGTTTGTTTGTTTGTTTCTTTCTTTCTTTCTTTCTTTCTTTCTTTCTTTCTTTCTGTTCATATCATCGGGTCGCTCCTATGAGTCAAATTTCCTTCCTCACTCTGAGAAAGGAAAATTACATTGTTTACTCGGAGGATAGGTGGGGTGCATTACGTGCATAGACCGTAACAAAATAATTATATGGAGACTGCCGCCACATATAAACAACAAAGCCTTAAACGTTGCCTGGCTATATAAATGATACAAACCGAACACAAATTATAATATTATTGCATCAAATTGCCAAGGAGATGATAAACCCATAGCAGAGGAAAGAAACAATTAAATATCATTTTCGACAAGCGCAAAAATCATCAACAAAAATGCAAGAATGGTTGCCCAAAGGACACTTGAAAAGTGAAACAGAAACCCTAGTAAATGCAGCAAAGGATGGGCGTATGAAAACAAATACAACAAAATCTAATATATACGTAGGTTTATGTCAGGTAACTCTAATCTAAAGGTTAATGTGGAGGTCTCTGTAGGTGGAGATGTCCCTAATTGCGGAGGTATTGGTCTGTCTAAATTTTGGCTGAAGATCTCTCCAAAAAGTCTCCAAAAGTTGGCGTGGCGATGTCTCTAAATGTTGGGATGGAGGTGTGTTTAGATGTTGGGATAGAGGTGTCTCTAAATGCTAAGGCGGATGTGTCATTTGGTGTGTGTTGTGGGGTGGGGCTCAGAAATCTCTCTAAATGATGGAGAGAGGTTCTCTGCAAATTTTGGCTGGAGGTGTCTGCAAATGTTGAGGTTTCAACGTGACACACACACACACACACACACACACCTACATATATATATATATATATATATATATATATATGATAAGCTAATTCTATAAACAACAGCCACCTGCACTAATGCAAAGCTCTTCAGTAAAATGAATGGAGCACTTTGGCTGATGGGCATTTGTTTACATTTGTAAAAACAATACGCTAGATTTAGTTGTGTAACTCTACCGAGTGAAGATAGCTCTGGCTGACACCAAATTAGTTGTGTTTCAATCCTGGCTTGAGGCATTCGTAAGTCTAGTCGCACTGAGGAACTGTGATACAGCGACACAGTACTGTCTGTGAATGACATATATATATATATATATATATATATATATATATATATATATATATATATATATATATATTAAATAAATTAACTTTTAAGGGAGCCTGTCTTCTAAGAAGTCACATCGGAGAAAGAGAGTTCAATACCATATTAAATGGCGGAGTATTGATCTTTATAAATAAATTGAACATAGGCCTACCACAACTATAAGTTTCAAGCGTTTTTACGCAATCATCAGGCGGTCGGCAACGGTTATTTGTGAAAATCCGCCTATTATACTTATTTTATTTAGCATTATTAGCATTTTATTTTATACTCGTTTGGAAGTTCAATATCTTGCAAAGATAGTTGATGCGTACATACCTTGCCACACCAACCAAATTTTTTCGAGATGGGAAATGCTCCATCCGGCCAAGATGGAAATGCCGTAAAATTACTATTATCTTCATCCTGGGCACATATGTATGTATGCACCCGAGCAAGTTTTGTTAAATCCAACCAAAAACTTACGTCAGTTTAATATTTTATCTTATTTTTTTCCAATTTCCAAACACGATGATATCTATTAGAGGGATCGAAATTAGGAAGAAACTGCCCAACTGTTTTTTCATGTTTAGGAAAATGTATTCGTAATTTCGATCCTGATATGCAACAACTTTGAAAACAACGGAAATTGAAAAAAATATAATAAAAAATTAAATAGATCTTGTTTAAATTTAACAAAACTTTTGTGTATATACCAGGTGTAACAGCAAAATTGTCCAACTGGTGTAACAGCATTAATATAAATTCCACAAATTGTTTAATATCTAAACAAAAAAAACCCCCAAAAAACACACTAAACGAATTGCCTTTCTTTTTTCCAGGTTTTCAGATAAGACGTTTAGCCGTCTTGACACCATTTTTCGAAAGAATCACTGAAAAAACCCTTTTAAGTTATTCAACTAGAAAGAGAACATGTTAAAATCGTTTTGAGTTATCCCCCTTATATCTTTCCAACTGAGCAATTGTGTGAGGAAAAGATCATTCAGAACTTCAGTAATAGTACAAGCATTCATACTCTGGCTTCCATCTTCAAAGTCCATTCAAGAAACATCACGAGAATGGTGAATAAGTTTAAAAAAGAGGGAAGAGTAGAGAGGAAATGAGATCGCAACCAGAATATATATATATATATATATATA
>OZ038511.1:68455619-68470619 GCA_964036315.1 Acanthosepion esculentum | reverse complement strand
ATATATATATATATATATATATATATATATATATATATATATATGTATATATATATATATATATATATATATATATATATATATATATATATATATATATATATATATATATATATATATATATATATATATATATATATATATATTGGACTCTCCCGTCGTATCCGACGTATGATTGTCAAGCAGCTCAGTTCCTTGGAACCGCTAGAGACCAGCACATATGATTTGATTATGGTGGTGAATGGTTTGTGCAGAAATAACCACACTTTTTGAAGGGCCGAATACAGAGACCTGGTGCACTACATGCCACAAGGTCCCTAAATGGCCCTCCGCAGGTTTGAATTCAGAGTTGTCCTTCTCCTAGACCAGTTGCCATCCAAGGCTAAAGAAACCAGTCTGTCCTGCTATTTACACATAGCTGGGGAAAGAAGAAGAGGATTCATACCTTTCTCAAGTGTATTAGCACATACGTGAATGTAATGGATTCGACTGGAATTCGAACTCAGCTCTCCGATTCCTCAATCCGAGTGACTACTCCACTATGCCTCTCACTCTCTCTCTCTCTTTCTCTCTCTCTCTCTATATATATATATATATGAGTTTTTTTTCAAAGATTTTGTAAAATCTAACATTTCTAAAATAATTTCATTCATTTGTGAATAAGTTCTGAATGTTTAATTAGACTCCGACGACTATTTGATTTTTGCAAGATTTACTAATCATATGTGTTTTCCACCGCAAAAACATGCTAAAATTTTCTATACTAATTTATACTCATCCGCTGGCGCACGAAAAATAATTTATTTGAATTTTGAAAGTTTTAAAAAGATTATAAACATAATTTACTAATAAAAACCTCCTTTGGTCTTTCCGCTTAATAATAACAAAGATTTTCCAGATAAATTTTTAAAAATTATATTTAGGGCATTTTTCATCATGTATGCTAATTTTTTACCGAATCTTTGGAGGGACCTAATACTAGATATATAGTTAATCTTATTTAACACAGATTATAAAATAACCGGAAAAAGTAGAAAGAAACTCTGTCAAAAATGAAAATCGTTTGTTTCACTTTGTTAGATTAAAAAAAGAAAGCTAAGTAATAATAATGAAATAATATAACATAACAATAAATAAAATGTATAAACAATAAAAATAAATAAAATATAGACACCATAAAAAATAAAGGAAATTTGGACAATAATACAACAGTCGTAATTTATCAAGATTAAAGATCACTAACTCTATAAAAAGTCAGGGGACGATTTTACATGAAATTAAGTAAGTGGTGGGTAACATATGTAAAAAAAAATTTACCAAGATTTTCTAAAGCAAAACTTTCAAAAATAATTTTATTCATTTGTGAATAAGTCCTGAAAGTTTTATTAAAATCCGACAATTATTTGATTTTTGCAAGAATTTCGAAATTAATGCGTGTTTCGGCGCAAAAAGAAGCTAAAATTTCCTATAATAATTTATGATCAACCGCTGACGCAAGAAAAAAAAATAACCTAAAGTTTGAAAGTTCTATTTCAAACTTTAGGTTATTTTTTTGGATTAAAATTATGTTTTTAAGGATTAAAAACATAATTTACTAATAAAAAAAAATCCTTTGGTCTTTCCACTTAATAATAACAAAGATTTTCAAGATAAAACTTTGTTTTTATTATATTTAGGGCACCTTTTCATCATGTATGTTCATTTTTTAGCGAATCTTTGAAGGGACCTAATATTAGATATATAGTTAATCTTATTTAACACAGATTATAAATAACTGGCAAAAAGTAGAAAGAAACTCTGTCAAAAATGAAAATCGTTTGCTTCACTTTGTTAGATTAAAAAAAGAAAGAAGAGTAAGAATAATGAAATAATATAACATAATAATAAATAAAATATATGAACAATAAAATAAAATAAAATATAGAAACAATAAAAAATAAACTAAATTTGGACGCTAATACAGTAGTAATTTATCATGATTAAAGTTCACTAACTCTGTTAAAAATCCAGGAACGATTTTACACTGTATCGACAGTGGCTCAATAATCTCTTCTAAATCGATAGAAACAAAGATATTTTCGATTTTGGAAAATGTCGTGGCTTAAAGAAAGTCTAATGAATGTTAATCACCAAAATTTATTCTCTGAAAAAAAAAAACAATTCTAGTTTTACTATCATGCTTTCTCAGTCGGAGTGCCCAGCGGTACCAATGCGCCCTGAAAGGTAGGCAGATACGCCCCAAGTTAACAGAAAAGTAATTTATGAATTATTTCTATATTTAAACAATATTTACTTTTAAAAAACTAGATACACCAAGCTCATGGTTTCCATGTGTAAATCAAATCTTAGGATACTAAATTCCTTAATCTTTAAGATAGAGTAGATAATCCTTTCCCTTTTGCCTTCCTCAAGAGATTTAAGTCAGTCATTATCGGCCTCTCTAAAAGAACAAATTCTTTATAAATTTCCTTAAATGAAAACTGTACCGCTAATTTGCTTTGGGGAAATTTCCCAATTTCAAATTTCATGAATAATTTTTTCTTTATTTAAATTTAAGTGCACTCCAGGGTTTTACTCACAACCGGTGCAAGGGTCTCGTGTGAGAATCTATGATTAAGGGCCCCATTCTACTACATCTCAATTTTCATAAGGTAGTATTCAGATAAAATACACATTTTATTTTAACCTAATTATGTACAATAATGAAATATATGCAATATAGGTGATCGATTCAGCTCGAAAAATTGAAAATAAATACTATGTATTTAAATATAAATTAGAGACATGTCATAATAGATCATTCTATCTTAAATAAATCAGCAATGTTTTTTTAGCAATTTTTAAATTCAACATGAGATTTTTCTTGTTAAAAAGTTGAAGAATTTTAACCCATTCGACATTATAGCAGACACATGAAATAACCGATGACGGCTCGGACTGTGGAATCGGAGAGCCGAGTTCAAAGAGTCAGAGTCTTCTCCTATGGGTAAAAAGCAGAACAGACCGGGTTCTATAGCCTTGGATGGCAACTGGTCTACCGCAGAAAGAAATATATTTCGATACATGCTTCGTCAGTCATGTATCGAAAGATACATGATCGCCTAAGCGCGTAACACGCATGGTACATAACTGACTGACAACATTATAGATAAAAAATAGTGTATTTTATAAAGAGGTTTTCTTTTTAGAGACTTAGCAAAGTGAAAAATAATTTCACGGATTTGGACGAGAAGAAAATGACCCCAGAATGTAACCAAAATCCGCAAAATTTTTTCATTCGTAATGTATATAAATGTAGATAGAAAAATAGAAAGAAAGTCAAATGTTGATAAAATAATGAGGGTCACAATGCACTGCCTGAGCCCCCTAATCAGGCATGGCCTTGGCCTACCCCCCGGTCGGGGCTTTGTATGAGCCGGTCTTGGTTTTAGTTATTTTACAAGTGAAAATAATGGTTGAGAAACGCCGCTTTAAATAATGTAAATTTTATTTACCGTCAGTTGTAACCAGGATGTCGAAACAAAGTCATTTTCAGTTTTTCTTTTTTTCTTCCATGTATTTTTAAAATAATTTCAATAATTTAAGCATTTCTTTTTTAGGTTGTAATCTCTACAGGCAACCTTTTGAACTCAGTCGATACGCACTGGAAAATTATCTGAAAACTTATCTAACGATCACCGCCTTGGGTCTTTAAAATAATAACACCGAAACATACAACATATCCCCAGGGGGTCTTCTATGAAGCCCTTCAAAATGAAAGATTCTTGAACAGACTATGTGTTACTTACTGGGGGTCTCGTAAACGCCCGGGAAAACTCGACATTGTGTGTGGGGCACAACGCCGGGGAAACGTGTTCGTAAAAATTTACAAGTCCTTCCCAAAAGTGAGTTCTGGTTTTTATGCAAAGGAAAACAAGGTAAAGGATTTCTTGCGTATCCTGGGTGTCCAAAGAGACCCAACCAAAGTGTACTACGCTCAAAATGGAAATATAATTATTTTTTTCTTAACAGTAAACCAAAAATTGAAAATCTTATTTACAAACATGATAAAGAGAATCTACTTTAAGTTCATTGAACCATACATATATTAAAGCAATTTCCTTTTTATATCCCTGCTAATATATATATATATATATATATATATATATATATATATATATATATATATATATATATATATATATATATATATATATATATATATATATATATATATATATCTAACTGAAATAATAAAAAGAAAGAATATTAATATACAACCCTGTGTGTCTGAAGATTTTAATTTTTTAATATTTTTTATTGTTCATCCCCCACCACATATATATATATATATATATATATATATATGACGTGAAACATCATGAAATAGACGAAGTCCGACAATTATTTAAAGACATTTTTATGTTTTGACATTCTTTTTATAGATAAAAGTATTTAGAGCATTTACTTAAATACTTGTATCTATAAAAAGAATGTCAAAACATAAAAATGTCTTTAAATATATATATATATCTGTTGATATTTAGTAGGGATAATTCCAAGGAGGACCTTAATCCAAAGAGAGTTCAATGTAAGTAACAGAGCAATATAATAACAAGTAATGACAACCCTTATAAATTTATTTATTTCATGAGTATATTCATCTATTCAGGCCGAAGTTTTTTTTAAATAAAAATTTATCCCAACGAAAGGAAAAGGGAGAGGAAAAAGAAAAAAAAAGAAAAGTAAAAATGTTTAAAATAAAAAGAGGTAGAAAGACAATTAAAATTTCAATATAAGGTTTTAAAAAAAAATTGGGAGGGAAAAGAGAAATTTTTTTAAAAAAAACTTTATATTGAAATTCTTTTTCTTCCTCTTTTAATATTAAATTTTACCATTTCTTTTTTCTTTTTTCGGCTCATTTTTTTTGTCTGGATAAATTGTCATCATTTATTAGAAAATAACTTTTGGTCTAAAGAGATGAAGATTTGTATAGATGCATAAAATGAATGGATTTTTAAGGATCTTCTGTAATCATTGTGTTATATATATATATATATATATATATATATATATATATACATGTGTGTGCGTGTGTGTGTGTACAGGAATTAGAGCGACTAATGTGTCCATGAAAAGATACGGACTGAACGAAAACGCAATAATGGAATCTAGCCAAATATGACAAACAAAATAGTTGCGCATTTTCCAATTTTAAATACAGAAAATATTTAATTAATCGGTATATATAAAAAATTCAGTTTGCAATTACTATGGTTAAAGTGAACAATATTTTGCCGCACTAATCCGATATTATGTATGCACTAATCGAATTTTGGTACATAAAATCTTTAGCGGACTAATCGAAACGTATTAATCGGATGCACATTAATCGAGGGTTTTATGCATATATATATATATATATATATATATATATATATATATATATATATATATACATATATATATATATATATATACGTGTGTGTGTGTGTGTATGTTTGTGTGTGTATATATATATGTGTGTGCGCGCGTGCCTCTGTGTGTGTGTGTGTGTGTGTGTGTGTAAATATATAGAAAATTAGGAAGGAACACGTTAGGTAATAAATTCGAAGTTCTTAGTATTTTTGTTTGGCTTAAATTATAAGTATATATATATATATATATATATATATATATATATATATATATATGAAATATATAAAAAAATTATTAGATCACATATATTAAATCTGACTGGAAAAGCGTGAAGCCCAGGGTCAGAAACTCACATCAATCCAACCAAATATATATATTATTAACTATGTGTATAATTAAATATACATATTATTAAATATATATATATTATTAAATATATATATATATCTATATATATATATATATATATATATATATATATAGTGGATAATCATATTCAAGTCGATACTTACTTTATATATATATATGTATATATATATATATATATGTATGTAGTGGATAATCATATTCAAGTCGATACTTACTTTATATATATATATATATATATATATATATATATGTAGTGGATAATCATATTCAAGTCGATACTTACTTTATATATATGTATATATATATATATATATATATGTAGTGGATAATCATATTCAAGTCGATACTTACTTTATATATATATATATATATATATATATATATATATATATATATATATATATATATATATATATATATATATATGTAGTGGATAATCATATTCAAGTCGATACTTACTTTATTTATTAAAGTAAAAATATGCGCTCTCCGGCAGGAAATGAATCGGTAATCCCTTAATCGACTCGGCTAGGAAGAATCTTTGCCGATCGAGGAAGGTCTGAACAGTGATTTAAGCGAAATCATTCTGTTCATAGATTTCTCGAAATTATCATATCTCCTTAGTTTCGAGTCCAAACATAACTAAAAGTAAATTCTAAAGAAGTAATTTTTTATTTATTTATTAACATTCAACCTACTACTAATAAACAAACAAATATACTGTTGAATAAAGAAACGGTGCATCGACTCAAATACGAGTAGCCACTAAAATTAGCCTTTAAACATCTGTCGGATTTGCACCCCCAAAAAAGATTAGCGATACAGTTTTCATCAAAGCGATTAAAACTTTTCTTACTGAATTATAATATATATATATATATATATATATATATATATATATATATATATATATATATATATATATATATATATATATATATATATATATCATTTGTATATTTATTAAAGATATTAATAATTACACATTTTAAATACTTATATTTCTGAATATATACTTAGTCGCTCTGTCATAGTACATTGAGCACTAATTTATTAACACCAGCTCTTAATGTGCGATACCATATATATATATATATATATATATATATATATATATATATATATATATGCAGTGTTACATTAGATCATGTAAAAAACTGTACACTTGTTTCAATGTTTTTTTAATTAATATTTCATCATATATCATTCATAATATATATATATATATATATATATATATATATATATAATCGAGAAAAAAAACAGCACTCATGGCCTGACGATTGCATCTAGCATGAAACAGACTGTCGCCTCTAAGTGCTGACTTCTATGTTCACTTTTATATTTCTCTCTCTCTATATATATATATATTTGTATACTAAGTTGCATCAGCAAGGCGCAACCAAGAAATATATTATATATTTATATACTCAGCAAGGCTCAAGCAATATATATATATATATATATATATATATATTATGCAGTGTTACATTAGATCATGCATATACCCACTACAAAACTGTACACTTGTTTTAATGTTAATTTTTTAATTAAGATTTCATCATATATCATTCATAACATATATATATATATATATATATATATATATATATATATATATATATATATATATATATATATATATATATATATATATATATACATTATGAAATGTATTAAGTCCACCAACTATCGAATATATTTTCTGTTAATACGTTATTTAATAAATGCTATTTATTTAATTAAATGCTTTGTTTTTAATTAAACAGCATTAATTATATTTACCGGCCTGAATGTTCGAGAAATTTCGTAGAAAATATGTATTCTTTGACAGAAATCGAACCTGTGTCCTATCCTGTACGTTTCGTGAGCAGATATGATCGTTCCGAAAAGATCCTCAAAGATTTTTTATTTATAAACAGTAATTTGGATTTTACTGACGCGACTTTCTATCTGTGTAGTATTGCACGTCAGAACAATTGAGGGTAAAATATAGGACACAGGTTCGATCCCTGTAGGAGAACTCATATATTCTACGAAACTTTCTCGAATATTCAGGCCGGTAAATTTAATTAATACTGTTTATTTTAAAGACAGTGCATTTACTTAAATAAATTGTATCTATCAAACAACGTATAAACAAAATATGCATGTATTCATAAATCCCTTTAAATAACAACTGAAAAATTTTCAAATTTCATGATTAATTTTCCCTCTCTCTCTCTCCTCTCTCTCTCTCTCCCTGTCTGTGTGTGTGTGTGTATATGTATATATATATATATATATATATATATATATATATATGTTATGAGATCTAAAATTTGATTAGAAAGAACAAGGTCTGTCTGTTTAAATTTTTATTGAATTTTTCCATTTTCGAATAAGGCGTTGTCATTTATTTAAATCATACTTCCATATATATATATATATATATATATATATATATATATATATATATATATATATATATATATATATATATATATATATATATATATATTGCATATGCATTGCTAATGATTCCACAGAAATGCATTGAAAATCAAAGAGGAAAGGCATTATTAGTGTTTAGGTATGAATGTAAACCGTATTGACACAATAAGGTTGAATATATATATATATACATATACACACACACACACACACACATAAGAGTGTGAGTTCAATACCCGGTTCAGGCAGTGGAGAACTTTCAGAGGGAAAATTACCAGGAGATAACTGATAACTGACATCCATCAAACATGGCTCGTGGAACTAGAACAGTCTACCCCAGTGATCGAAATAAAGGGTTCGGTTCGAAATTCCAACCACCTGAAGAAGGCCGGAGCGTACAACGGCCGAAACGTTGTGACAAATATGGCGACAAAGATGAGGACAATAGTCCGAATAATGTAAATACTGAACCTACTTCTTATTTAACAGTTAAAATATTTAATCCTTGAAAATGGCTAAATGTATAGCCGAAAGCGCTCGGATAAAAAGAACATTCGGCCAGTTTTTATATAATTTATCATCCGAAAAGACAAAAAATATTAGATCGCATGAGAAAGTGTATAAAAACTAAATAAAAGCACCTTGTCTGTCGTATTCAATGAAATGTGCATATATATATATATATATATATATATATATATATATATATATATATATATATATATATATATATATATATATATATACACAGAGAGAGAGAGGAAGAGAGAGAGAGAGAGAAAGAGAAAGGCAAGCAGACAGACAAACATAATTAATATAAAGTTTCTCACTTAGTTGATTGGTTTTACCTTCAGTATACTGACTGTAGAGTTTCTTAGACGGAACCTCCAGAGGAAATCAGCAATATATCTGTCTGTCTATCTATCTATCTATCCATATATATATATATATATATATATATATATATATATATATATGCACGGACACAAACAAGCTTGATTTACGCAACGCCTTATCCGAAAATTGGAATTGTCGGTTCTTTCTAATCAAACTTGAGTTCCCAGAATATTACACATAATTTCGGACAGATCTTTAAGAACAAAATCTCTCCAACAAGAAACCTGAACATCATGCAAGAAATTCCACCCCAAAATCTAAAAGAAAATGCGTGTTCATCAGTCAGTTATGTACCACGCATCTTTCGATACATGACTGAAAAGGCAGATTTTCCCCGCAGTTGGTTGCCATCCAAGGCTATAGAACCCAGTCTGTCCTGTCAGAAGAAGAGATTTCATACCTTTCTTAAATGTTATTAGCAGTTAGTGAATGTAATGGAATCTACTAGGATTCGAACACGGCTCTCCGGTTCCTCAATCCGATCAGCTATCCATTACCCAATTGTACCGTCTTTGTGCAGATATATGGCAATTTATTAATGGTTACATCAATACTTATCTCCATATTACCGTCTGGGGTTTTTAAAATAATAATACCGAATCAAAAAACATACCCAGGTGTCTCCCCTAAATCCATTCAAAACGTGCAATTTCTTTACAGACCATGTGTTTCTTGCTGGGGGTCTCACGAAAAGCCCGCGAGAACTCGACGGGGTGTGGGGCAGAGCATCGCGAAATTTTTTCTCTAGAATTTACAAGCCCTACTCAGAATTTAGCTACGTCTTATGCTAAAATAAAAAATAAAAAAAAAACGAAGATGTTGCTTTAAGATCCAACCAAAGTGTACTAAATGCAAATTGTAATTATATATATTATTTATACATTTTCGATATATTCTTTGCACACGTGCCCCATCCATATTAAGTAATATTGAATTATATATAATTTTGCATCTATCTATCTATCTATCTATCTATCTCTCTCTCTATATATATATACACAATTTATTCGAAAGTTATAACTTAAATTATGTTATAGAATCACTACAAAAACAGCCATTTTGTTTCAACATTTCTGATGTCTTATCAAGTGACGGTGTTGAATGTAGAATAAAAGGTTTTAAAAGGTTCAAATATATATATATATATATTGACCGAAAATATCATCTATCTATCTGTCTATATATATATATATATATATATATATATAGGTTCCATATTTTTTCGTTCAAGCATGTTTGGCTAAATAGTTTAGACGTATTATGTCTATTTATTTTAGTTTTAATAGTTTCAAATTCACGAATTAATTTCTTCGTGGCCGTAAAAAAATTGATTAGGAAAAATTATAAAATTATCCTGCAAATACTTTTTATTTTCCCAAGTTATATTTTGGATTTACGGAGCTACTAAAATACGCATCCACAGATATTTTAGCTTTTTGGTGTCGGGATTAAAAGAAGAGAAAAAATTACCGTGTTGATACGTATTGTTTTATTCTGATTACTTCCGACATGAACAGATTCTCGGGGTATGTTTTTAAGACAAAAATGTAGTGTTCATTATTTCTAAAGACGAAATTGTTATACCGACACCAAAAACGGTCATCCGAGAATATGAACAGATCCTATCAAAAATAAGCAGACAAAAATTGTCTAAATTATTCAATGAAACTTACCTCAATATATATATATATATATATATATGTATATATATTTATGTTCAACCATGTTTCGTTCAATAATTTAGTCGTAATATGTACATTTATTTTACTTTTAATAAAAAATAATGTTTCTGTTATAATTTTTTAATATATATATATATATATATATATATATATATATATATATATATATATATATATATATATGTATATATATATACATATATATATATATATATATATATATATCCTGGGTAGGACGATAAACTACGTCCAACAGCAAGACCTCTAATCAGGAGGTTTTGAGGAGCGTCGAACCACCTCTTAATTGCTGGTGTTCCCAAATCCACCCTGACCCGGGGTGGTAGTATCTGTTAGGGTCCCAGCTATGGGCAAATAGTTAACCCCGAAACTGAGGTGAAAAAACATTATAAAAATGTAAAAATAGGTTTCAATTATTACCAGAAATAAATTTTTGAAGAAAAAAAAAATATTACCAGCAATAAGTTTTTGAAAAGAAAACTATTACCAGCAATACATTTTTGAAAAAAAAAATATATTACCAGCAATACTTTTTTGAAAAAATATTACCAGCTGGTATAGCTGGTAATATTTTTTAATATTTTTACAAAAATAATATTACCAGCTATAGATTTTTGAGGAAAAAATATTAACAGGAATAGATTTTTGACAAAACAAAAATATTACCGAAAAAAAATTAAATGACCCATTTAGGTGTTGATTGATATGCCGTAAAAGAAAACAAACCAATTCCGATATGCTTTTAATTTATTTGCTTAAACTTTTTTTGCTTAAACGTTATTTTAAATGGGTATTCCTATTTGAGTAGATGCTCTGTTTTTATTCATTTATTAAACAGTACGTGTCCAAGTGGTCTCTAGGGGACGCAGGTAGGAATCCTACCGGCGGGGAGAATTCTTTCTAACGAAATTTCTCAAATATTCAGGCCAGTAGATGTATGTAAATAAATAGATATACTGTTTGATTAATAAATAAAAACAGAGCAATTATTCAAATGTTTAAAAATAACATTTAAATGAATATATATATATATATATATATATATATATATATATATATACATGTTTCCATACAGTTTACATAATATAGACTATTTATTTCATGTAAATTCTTTTCATATCGTCTGATAAGCTTAATAACATTATCATTAAACGAAGAAAGAAAATCACAATATTGATACATATTTTTAATCCTCTCTAAGCTTTCGGCCTACATAAGCCATTATCAAAGATGACAATTACAGTACAATATATTAAGCAATACACGGACAAGAAAGTGATGATAGTCTGTTTACATGGAAGATTTCCAAGCAACGATAAACTCATGTATATAAGACGCTGGAAGCGAAAATCGCACCACAGCTCATGACGTCACACATATATATAATATATATATATATATATATATATTTAAAGACATTTATATTATGTTTAACGTTCTTTTTATAGATACAAGTATTTAAGCAAATGCTCTGTTTTATAATAAACAGTATTAAATAACATTTACCGGCCTGAATGTCCGAGAAATTTTCATAGAAAATTTTCGCTCTCCGACAGGAATCGAACCTGTATCCTACATGGAACCATCATTTCGCGTGATGTGCCTTAACCGTTCGGCCACAGAGCAGCGTCTGGTTAGCAAGGTCGATTTTACTATACAGGCCGGTAAATGTTATTTAATACTGTTTATTATAAAACAGAGCATTTGCTTAAATACTTGTATCTATAAAAAGAACGTTAAACATAATATAAATGTCTTTAAATAAATTGTCGGACTATGTCCAATTCTAAAATATATATATATATATATATATATATATATATATATATATATATATATATATATATATATATATATATATATATATATATATATATATATATATATATAAGTAAAATTATTTATTGAGGCCTAAACATTGCGTTTAAACATGAATCAGACTGTTGCCACTGGGTGCTGACCTCATATTATTATTATTATTATTATTATTTATATTTTAGTAGATACGCGTGTTTGAAAAGACGCTGTGTGTTTTTAAACAGTGTGAAATGCATCTAAGGGCCTGTTCATTTAAGAGTTACAATAACGAGCATATGTTCCTCTCTCCCTGGCAGGTTTCGGAAGGGAAATCAGCGTACTTCATACCGCTCGGCCACGGAGGGCTTGACAGTCCAGCAATGTTAAATCACCCCGATCAAATGGTGATTTTTTGCTTCCAAAGCGAGACACAGTTTTGAAACATGCCAGAAGGCACATTATCTTTATTAAGACTCTCGAATTCACATGCGGGTAGACGCAATGCACACTGTTTACTCAAACACGTCTACCGACTCAAAGGTGACGTTGAATAATAAGAAATAATTTAGAAAAATATTAATTAGTATTTATTTTGTTAATAAATAAAACAGGGCCTCTACTCAAATACGGGTATCCACTTAAAATAACGTTTGATTATGTCAGATTAAAAAATAAAATGCATTATATATATATATATATATATATATATATATATATATATATGAAGAAATATACTTTTAAGTTGTGGTATATTAATGGGATAAAGTGCTCAATATCAGAGACAGAGCGTGTGTAAATGTAAAAGTGAACACTACATATAATTACTTAGAGGCGACAAGCTGTTTCATGCTAGACGCAATCGTCAGGCCACCGACTGCGTCTAGCATAAAACAGCCTGTCGCCTCTAAGTATTTATATATATATATATATATATATATATATATATATATATATATATATATACAGGGTGGGTCATAAATCGCGCACCATAGGTGTTAATGGATAAGTGGCTGAGGTCCTGCAGAGTGGACACCGAGATCTCAAACCCTTGTACTTTTTTTCCTGCGGGGTCATTTGAAATCAGTTGTTTATCAAACACACCCTAGAAATATTCAGGAACTTAAAGAAAGAATGAAATATGAATGTAGTAAAATGACAAAGGGAACGATTTATTATATAATAATAATAATAAATCGTTCACAGGACATTAATTTACAATTGTCTGATGAGATGCATTTGATACGCATCGAAACACGATTGCAATTGTGTAGCGATTTTGACGTTTTCGATGTAATATCCTAAAATAAAGAATATTGCTCTACTTTGTATTGAGCTCTCTTTTAAATTAAATGTTACGAACGTTGGAATTGTATTCTGTTCGTTCTCATCTTACCTGTATGTGATATAGCCGTAATGCTATATATATATATATATATATGAAGAAATACACTCTTAAGGTGTGCTATATTTATGGAATAAATTGCTCAATATCTGAGATAGAGCGTGTGTAAATCTAAAAGTGAACATTGAAGTCAACACTTAGAGGCGACAAGCTGTTTCATGCTAGACGCAATCGTCAGGCCACGTGTTTTTTTTTTCTCGGCTATTTATATATACGGGTATACATATATTCATATAAATTTATATATTTATATATACAGGTTGACTTCAATGTTCATTTTTTTATGTATATATATATATATATATATATATATATATATATATATTATGAAATGGACAAAGTCCGACAATTATTTTAAGACATTTTTATTTTTAACATTCTTTTTATAGATACAAATATTTAAGTAAATGCTCTGTTTTATAATAAACAGTATTAAACAACATTTACCGGCCTGAATGTCCGAGAAATTTTCATAAAAAATATTTGTTCTGCGACAGGATTCGAACCTGTATCCTATACGGAACAGTCATATAGCCTGACGTGCCATTTTACTGATTCGGCCACAGAGGATCGTTCGGTCGGCAAGGTCGAATTTACTGCTTTTACACTTCAATCATCCATGATTCTCTCATGACCTTGCTAACCGAACGACCCACTGTGGCCGAATCAGTAAAAAGGCACGTCAGGCTATATGACTGTTCAGTATAGGATACAGGTTCGAATCCTGTCGCAGGACGAATATTTTCGATCAAATTTTCTCCGTCGGTAAATGTTGTTTAATACTGTTTATTATAAATAGAGCATTTACTTAAATATTTGTATCAATAAAAAGAATGTTAAAGATAAAAATGTCTTAATATATATATATATATATATATATATATATATATATATATATATATATATATATATATATATATATATTCTGCGTATAAGGTGTAAATCCGGTTCCAATTTCTTGCGAAAGGGACCAAGGTTCATATTGTTTTTTGTTCGAGGATTTTC
>OZ038511.1:68448119-68453119 GCA_964036315.1 Acanthosepion esculentum | reverse complement strand
ATTTTCAATATCAATAAACTGTACATTTTCTTGTTGCCTTCTCTGTCGTTTTGAATTGTGAGTTTTTCTTCTCCTAGTCTGGTTGCCAAAAAAAATTCCCCCCTACCTCATTTTAAAAAAAATATCCGTGAAAGAGTCGTTTTCCGTTGAAATTCGCACCGGTTTTGAATTAGTAATAGTTCTTCTTCTAGACTGGCTAACAACCCAGGCTACAGAGTCCGCCCTGCACTGTTAGAAAAGAGATGGATTTCCAGATTTCCCAATTACATTTGCGAGAAAGTGAACGCAGCAGGATCTTCACTTTCCTTGATGATAACCGCTACACTAGCAGCACATCAAACATTACGCTCCACAAGTAGAAAGGAAAAATTACGCGTGCGCAAAGACTTTATTTCGTAGGCTTTATCTGTTTATCTCGCAAGATAACGCTAGCGTACTCCGTGATCAATACTCCGTCACTTGGTGGTGAAACTGAAGTGACCTTTCCAGGGCTCAGGCCTGGGCGATGATATATGAAGGCCACGCGCTACCCAGTCAAGATGGCCTCCATCTCGGCCCTAACGACAAGATCCAAAAGTATACAGAGCATTATATTTGGGTACACACTGGCTGCACTAATTACTTAATTATCGAGACACCACTACGGATTTTCTGTCTGGATTTGCTTGCATATACTTTTCCGTGTTTGGATATGGCCGCAAGGCAGCTGAGGTTTAAAATCAGGGTTTTCTTTCTAGATGGATAGCTTTCCTGGGCTGTCGATCTTCGTCTACCCGAAGCAGCTGGTTATGAGGCACCAGTTTTCCGCCTTTGCCCATTTGAGACACATGCCACTAAAGAATTTTATAGAAAGTGGGGAGCTTGTCCCCCACCGTCAGTTAGACTATGACAAAATTTGTATAAATAGACACAAAACGAAATCCGCTACCCCTTTGTATAGGGTCTGGTATTTCTTTCTTGCTTGAAACTCTTAATTACTCAAGTTCTTTATAGAGACCACATGACTCGTGTTCGTTTAACATGTCGTATAGAAACAATAAATAGAATAGAAAAGGCTTGACATATTTAAACGCGGTAGACAAAGCACGAAGACACTGTCCTTAAAGACCTTTTAGCACGTTTCCCAGGGCCCCAGCGTTCAACCCGACAACATTCTTTCGTCTCTTCAAAATATTTCTTCTTAAGTATGATATATATATATATATATATATATATATATATAAAGATTACTTAACTTTTAAATATCAATTTTTTGTTGTTTTTCCCGACTTCGAAGTTTCATGGTAATATTTCATTCTTCAAGGGGTTCTGTTTATTAAATGATATTTCCAAATTTTCAACTTATTCCGCGTCTTTCTCAATCTGTTTTGTACACGTGCGCATTCATGAATTTGAGGTTCTTTTACACGCGCACTTTCATGAACTTTTGCTTTTCTTTACGTCTTCTTTTTTCATTTGTAGATTTTTCTTCCGGTCATAAATTTTTCTTCCGGTCATAAATTTTTCTTTGGAATTTATAAAACATATGTTTTTTATTGAAGTTGTTATGTCATATTATATTGTTAATTCTATTGTAATATTAGTCAAATTGTATTATCATTTAAATTTTAATATTTTCTGTTTTTTTTTTGTATCATTAATTAAATTATAATATTTGATTTGATTTACTGTTATATTTTTATTAAAGTAACAAAGTAAATATTTGTTAATATGACGACATCGATCCATTATCTCATTCTTCTAATTCAATATCTATCTATCTATCTATCTATCTATCTATCTATCTATCTATCTATCTATCTATCTATCTATCTATCTATATATATATATATATATCTATCTATCTATATATATATATATATATATATAGTCGAATATATATATATATATATATATATATATTCGACTTACAGAGACCTGGTGCACTACGTGCCACAGAGTCCCCAAATGACCCTCCGCAGGTTTTGAATTCAGAGTTGTCCTTCTCCAAGACCAGTTGCCATCCAAAGCTATAGAACCCAATCTGTCCTGTTATTTGGTTGGATTCCTACCTTTCCCAAGCACGTATTAGAACGTAAGTGAATGTAATGCATTCGATATATATATATATATATATATATATATATATATATATATATATATATATATATATATATACATATGTGTGTGTGTGTGTGTGTGTGTGTGTGTGTGTGTGTGTGTGTGTGTGCAAAGATATAGAAAAAATAGGAATGAATACGTTAGGTAAATAATCCGAAGTTCTTTAGTATTTTTGTTTTCATTTTTTAAAAAACAGTGCACAATACAAAAGTAGAGCTAAATTATAATTATTTAAAAAAAATATGGAACCAAAAATTTCGCTTGAGGATGAAACAGAACTTGATACTTTAATTCACTTTAATTTTAATAATTATATTGAAGTTTTTGGCTCCTTTTTTTGAAACATGAGAACTCTTATGTAGCGAAGGAATCATACTTTTAAAAAATAATTATATATATATATATATATATATATATATATACCCTTTTTATATCTTATCCTACTCTACCAACGACCTCATCTTGAAGTGCATTACTCACTCACTGCGTGTTGCACATATCTGAAGCAAGAACAAGTCCCCTTAATACACCAGGACTCTCCTCACTATCCCAGCGTATTTCAGTCGTGCTCTTATCCAGACCGTATTACCATCTTCTTTCGCCTGGTTGTCGATGTCAACCAGAGAGCTTGCATTATGGGTTTTCTCGTAAGATCTCAGACTGAGAACACCGTTCGCAGAATATCTGCAGTGCCAAGCAACGTAGACTTCTGAAGCGATGGTGTACTAGGCTTTATTCCGATTTTCTCAACGTTCGGTCGTATAAACCACAACGCTCCTTAGATAATCGCCGTCTGAACGTCCCACATCCTGGCAACACGGATGTCGGAATATTTCTTAAGGTCAATTTATTTGACCTTGATATTATGGTCACTAGAAACCAGAAACAGGAGGAGACATTTTTTGTTGTTGTCGACAAGATATATTAAGCCCGACGATTATTTTAATATATTTTCTGTTTATACGTTATTTTTATAGATACAAATATTGAAATAAATGCTCTGTTTATATAATAAACAGTATAAACATTTACTAGCCTGAATGTCCGAAACATTTCATAGAAAATGTGTGTCCTCCGACAGGAATTGAACCTGTATCCTACACGGAACCGTCATATAGCCTGACGTGCTGTACCATTTAGCTACAGAGGAATAACGTATAAACAGAAAATATATTAAAATAATTGTCGGCCTTACTCCATTTCATAATATATGTTGTCATTTTTTACGTTAAGATACAAGTCGAGCAGATATGAGCGTTCGGGAGAAATCTTGGGGAATTTGTTGTTAAAAAACAGTAATTTCACTTTGCTAACTAGACGCTTCCTTGTTGTGTTGCTGTTGTTCTTCTTCTTCAAGTCGAGTCTGGTCAGTACCTAGATGGGTGACCGCTTTGTGAATATCAGGTGCTGTAAGTATTGAGGGGTCTCTCCTTTTTACACAAATGGACTCACCCAAGGTATACATATACTAATACCAGTGAATACCCGGAGTACGTTAAGTCAAGTCGGACAGTAGTAGTAGAACGTTGAGTCGGTCGAGTAGAACAACGTAGCAGCAAGAGTCACAGTCACGAGCACTTAGACTCAGTAAGAAGTCATACAGCGATACGTCGATATCAAAGACTATATATATATTTTTCTACTAACCCGCATTCCTGGAACTACTAACCTGTATTACGTTAATACATTTATTTCCTTATATTCATTCTTGGCGTTTGTTATTATTTGATACCGGATTTCATCTCGGAATCCACAACAGTAAGATTGGACGTGCGGATGGTGTACTGAATAATTGTTAATCGGTGAGCCAAGTTCCATTTTCAGTTGGGTTCGTTATATTCACTTACGCTTAAATACCTTTGAGAATCCACCTTTTCTCCTCCCAGCTAATTAATTAGTAAAACTTAACTAAATCATTATTTTCTCCCCATCCCACCAAAATAATTTTAACAAGATAAAAATATTTTCCGGCTTTAAGTAACCTGCAAAGGGTTGATACGCCGCCGTAGAAAACAAATTTATTTTCATCTCTGCACTCTTCCGAGAATACTGAACTGTTACGAGACATCTGTCCTTCTTTACGGCAGCGAATGTTACACGATTTCCTCAAAGATGAAGAAGAGACTCGAGGCGACAGAGATGTGGTTCTACAGAAGGATGGTAAGGATAACATGGACCGAGCGTGTGAGCAACGATGAGGTCTGAGAGAGGTTGCAAACAAGGATGAGGCTTATACTTAATATCAGGAAGAGGCAGCTGAAGTTTCTCGGGCACATAATGAGGAAGGAGGGTCTGGAAAATCTGATACACACGGGTCGAATTGAGGGAAAGTGAGACAAGGGAAAACAACGTGTGACATACCTGGCGGGCTTAAACAAGTGGATGGCAGAGCGTGGCCTGGGGGAGGAAGCAGAGAGAAGGAGCTTGCTGAGAGCTGCAAAGGATAGAGGGAGGTGGAGAGCCATGATCGCCTACGTCCCGAAAGGACACGGCACATAAAAAGAAAGAAAGGGAGACTCTTCAGCAACTAATGGGATTTGTGTTTATCGCCTCAGTTTTGAATTTACATAATGTTCGAGTACCCAGTCTACCTTGTTATTTAACCCATACCTGGGGGAAGAATAGATAGATCTAATTCCGACCGAGTAGTGAGTTCGATTCTCCCATACCTGTGGCCTTGTGTCACATCTAAGCTACGCTTAGAAAATCAAAGGGCACTTCGGCGTGGCGTAATGGTTAGCAGCTTGTCTCGCTAATTTAATTACGACTGAATAGTAAGTTCGATCCTCACTGGGTGCCCCATACTTTCGGCTATGCTTGGAAAATCAGCATAAATATGAACGCTGATCGTAATTTTAAGAAGTAAGGGGGCACAAATGAAAAAAATTTGAAATTGACAA
>OZ038511.1:68438119-68443119 GCA_964036315.1 Acanthosepion esculentum | reverse complement strand
ATAATGAACAAAACTGCATAGATATCTAGTGAAATAATGAATAAAATGAGTGTTCAGGAAACATATATATATATATATATATATATATATATATATATATGTGTGTGTGTGTGTGTGTGTGTGTGTGTGTGTGAAAATGGCTAAAGAACATTCGGACAGTTTTTATATAATTTATCATCCGAAAAGACAAAAAATATTAGATCGCATGAGAAAGTGTATAAAAAACTAAATAAAAGCACCTTGTCTGTCGTATTCAATGAAATGTGCATATATATATATATAAATATATATATATATATATATATATATATATATATATATATAGAGAGAGAGAGAGAGAGAGAGAGTGTGTGTGTGTGTGTGTGTGTGTGTGTGTGAGAGTGAGAGATGAAAAGAATAAGAACGATAAATAGATAGATAGATAGATAGATAGATAGATAGATAGATAGATAGATAGATAGATAAGTGTGTGTCGATATAAGGAAAGTTTGATGTAGATATAAATACGTAGCAGGATCTTTGAGGCTGCTCCATCGCTCGACATCCTTACTCCTTACCCATCACCCATCATGCCAATGTTCGACTCTTTTTTCAGCTGTCGTCAACAAGTTACATTTGCCGCTGAAACCCAACGTACGTTATGGTGTCGGGTGTCGCAGAACGAACGTACACCGGGTGGAATACACCCAACATTCAAACAATCCATTCGAGCCGAATTTTCGTGGCAATAACACAATTCTTAAAACCGCATGGAAAAAATGTTTTTCATATATGTATTTTGAATTCGGGCACAAAATGAGACTGATTCCCTGAGATGTTTTTATTGACCTAAATCTTTCTTTCGGCAGCTCGGAAAACCTCACTCTGATCGTTCTGATAGTAAAAGAACTCCCGAATTTGTTGGTGAGGCCCTCAGACTCAACACGGAGGCCTACATCAAGTGCCATGTGGAGGTAATATCGTCATGGATCAAGTGGGTGGCTGCTGTAAGACCACATGTCTGCAAACAGGACTCTGCACCATGCCACACAAGCAGGGTCTGGAGCCCCTGCTGTTTGCCTCAGGGTTCTTGATCAGATCCAGAGACGGATATGCAATGTAATTGGCCCTGATCTGTCATCTCGTCTGCAGTCGCTCTCTCACAGACGCGACGTTGCCTCACTCTGTCACTTTTTACAAATACTTTCACGGTAATTGCTCCGAGGAGCTGCTTTCGCTGGTTCCTAGGCCTCATGAATTTAAACGTCCTACGAGGCTGGCATCCCGTTCCCACCCACTCACCGTTGAAACTGTTAGATGTAGACGTACCTTCTACTCCAATAGCTTCATGTCTCGCACATCTCGCCTGTGGAATTCCCTCCTTCCTTATTCCTGTTTCCCCGACAAATACAATCTCCAACTATTTAAGTGTAACGTCAATCGACATCTCCAGTTGCCTTGATCTATCCACTTCCCTTCTCCACATCCTTTCACCTTTCATTCCTATCTGCTCTCGCTCCAAATCTTCTGTAACCCCCTTGCCTTGATCGATCCACTATCTTTCTCCACATCCTCTCCTTTACCACTCCTATCTGCTCTTCCTCCAAACCTTCTGTAACCCCTTGCGTGCTAGTGGCCTCCAGCCTTGCTTGGGGTGATAAGCTTAAAAAAAAAAAAAGAAGAATCCAGTCATGACTGTCAATTTGTTATTTTAATCCTCCGGAATCAATTGGGAAACTAAAAGAAATGAAAAAAAAAACTACGGCGCATTTTTTAATGAATTTAACATCAACATTAAGAAGTTGATCCGAGAATTCAAGAGGATAAACATAAAAATAAGTAGGCATATGTCCAGATTATTCAATGAAACATGCTTGAATATATATATGTTAAGATATTTTATTATTATACGTTATTTATATAGATACAAATATTTAAGTAAATGTTCTGTTTATAATAAACAGTATTAAACAACATTTACCGACGTTAATGTCCGAGACATTTTCATAGAAAATATTTGTCCTCCAACAAGAATCGAACCTGTATCCTACACGGAACATATAGCCTGACGTGCTATACCAGTTTAGCTACAGAGGGGCGCCTGGTTAGCCAGGTCGATTTTACTGCTTTTATAAGAATAAAATATATTAAAATAATTGTTGAACTTAGCCCATTTCATATATATATATATATATATATATATATATATATATATATATATATATATATATATATATATATATATATATATATATATATATATATATATATATATTTCTTCTGTTTATACGCTATTTTTATAGATACAAATATTTAAGTAAATGCTCTATTTATAATAAACAGTACTAACAACATTTACCGGCCTGAACGTACGAGAAACTTTCATAGAAAATATATATCCTCTGACAGGGATCGAACCTGTATCCATTTACGAACCTAAGCATTTACTTAAATATTTGTGTCTATATAAATAACGTATAACAATAAAATATCTTTAAATAATTGTCATTTTCATATATATATATATATATATATATATATATATATATATATATGTGTGTGTGTGTGTGTGTGTCTGTGTGTGTGTGTGTGTGTGTGTGTGCGTGCGTGCGCGCGTGCTCAGCGTTGTAATAATAAATATTTCACATTAGTTTTGGTAATAGTTGCCGTGAAGTGGATCAGGGGCATTGTTACGGCAATAAAGACCTCAATAAACCCAACAAGCATGTGTTTCTTACAAGTGTGGCCTGCACGTTTACCACCCCGTGTTGAGAAAGGCACGTGGATGCGTTCACGCACAAAGAGAGAGAGAGAGAGAGAGAGATAGTAAGAGAGAGAGAGAGGGTGAGAGAGAGAGGATAAGAGAGGATAAGAAAGAGGGAAAGGGAGAGAGGTGGTGAGAGAGAGGTAAGAGAGAGAGAGAGGGTGAGAGAGAGGGGGTAAGAAAGGATAAGAAAGAGGGAAAGGTAGAAAGAGGGTGAGAGAGAGAGGTTAAGAGAGAGCGTGTGAGAGGATAAGAGAGAGAGAGGTTAAGAGAGAGGGTTTGAGAGGATAAGAGAGAGAGAGGGTGAGAGATAGAGGGTAAGAAAGAGAGAGAGGGTGAGAGAGAGGGTAAGAGAAGATAAGAAAGAGGGGAAAGGGAGAGAGAGGGTGAGAGAGAGGTTAAGAGAGAGGGTGAGAGAGGATAAGAGAGAGAGAGAGGGTGAGATAGAGAGGGCAAGAGATAGAGGGTAAGAGAGGATAAGAAAGAGGGAAAGGGAGAGAGATGGTGAGAGAGAGAGGTTAAGAGAGAGGGTGAGATAGGATAAGAGAGAGAGAAGGTTAGAGAGAGAGAAGGTTAGAGAGAGAGAGGGTAAGAGAGAGAGGGTGAGAGAGAGTGGGTGAGAGAGGGAGAGGGTAAGAGAGAGGGTTAGAGAGAGAGTGAGAGGGGATGAGAGATGATAAGAGAGAGAGAGAAAGAGAGAGAGAGATAAAATAAACAAAGCATAAAAGAAATGGCCTCGTATTTTATGAGAATACTAGTTTGTTAAACGGTTTTACGGAAACAAAAAACGTTATTGTTTTTTAATTTTGGAGAATGTTTATTTTTACAAAGAAGCATTTTCGTAGTTCGATTTAACGTTTCTTTTCCGGAGGCGACCAAAGAGTTTGCCGATCCGGAATATTCTAAGGAAAAGTAGCAGTATGTGGGTGTCAAAATATTAATAAAACAACTGTAATGACGAAAAGTAATTTGACCCAGAATGTTGTGATAAAAATCAACAATAAAAAGATAGAATAGAACTAGAAATAATAAATGCTGATAGCAGACACGGAAAAGAAATGACAAAACCTCCTACAGAAGCCAGCGAAGGATAGAGAGAAGAAGGGACTAAGCATAAACTACAAGAAAACGGAATGCGCATGGTCATCAGTAAAAGGGAAAGGAAGAGAGAGGGTGAGAGAGGGTCATCAGTAAAAGGATGAGCCCGAAATGAAATTTACAGGTCTGGTTTGATTTAGTCGGCATTATATATATATATATCATCGACTCTCCGTCGAATTCGACGTATGAGGGTCAAGCAGATCAGTTCCGACATATGAGATTTGATTATAGTGGTGAAGGTTTCGTGCAGGGCCATCCACACTTTCTGAAGTGACGAATACAGAGACCTGGTGCACTGAGTGCCACAAGGTCCCCAAACGACCCTCCGCAGGTTTTGAATTCAGAGTTGTTCTTCTCCTAGACCAGTTGCCATCCAAGGCTATAGAACCCAGTCTGTCCTGCTTTTTACCCATAGTTGGAGGGAGAAGAAGAGGATTCACACCTTTCCCAAGGGTATTAGCACGTAAGTGAATGTAATGGATTCGACTGGAATTCGAACTCGGCTCTCCGATTCCTCAATCCAAGACGTTATCCATTACTCCACCGTGCCTCCTCTCTCTATATATAAGAATAAAATAAAAAATTAAGCAGTAATTCTTCGAGTCTAGAAGAAACCTCAAGAGAATGCAGTCAGAACTGGGCGGCAGTTTCGTCTTATATTTGGAACTCATCAGCAGTGCGCATCCACTACCGAGAATTGAACCCGGACAGTTACGTTTTTAGGCAAACGTCATACAAACTGTTACAGGATACAGGTTCGATTCCTGTCGGAGGGCATATATTTTCTATGAAAATTTCTCGGACATTCAGGTCGGTAAATGTTGTTTAATACTGTTTATTATAAACATAGCATCTACTTAAATATTTGTATCGATAAAAATAACGTATAAACATAAAAAATTTCTTAAAATAATTGTCGTACTTTGTCCATATATATATATATATATTTGTGGCACGATGGAGTAATAGATAGCGATTTGAAGAATCTGGCTTTTCTGGCGAGGAGGGTGGTTAGATATTCAACAGGATTAAATACATAACCAGTTAACAGACGGATGAACCTTCTTGTAGTGTCAACACCCATCGAGTAGAACAAGGTAAATGTGGCTTCATAGGGATCTATACAGGCAGTGCTCCATAGAGACGATATCGCTTC
>OZ038511.1:68383119-68435619 GCA_964036315.1 Acanthosepion esculentum | reverse complement strand
TTTAATTAATATATGGAAATAACTACTCTTCGCCTGATGAAGGTCACAAGATCCGTAACACGTGTAGCAAAAAATATGGAAAATAAACTACAATATATATTTTAAAAAACCACATTATAACCAAAAAACGATTGCGGCTTCTCTTTTCTCTTTAATATAATTTAATGGACTCTCCCGAATATTTCGACGTATGAGGATCCGACAACCTTTTTATGTCTCTGCCGTATGTGACACTACAGCCCCTCTAGTGACCTGCATACAAATCCACATATTGTGCAACAGTGAGAATCTCGGGACATAACTACAGGAATATTTGCTAACGCTTATCACCGTCTCTTAGCCGGTCAATATCACTGATTTCAAAATTCCTGATACAACTCTGGCGCAAATGTCTCCAGTTATTTCTATCCAAGGCATCTCATTCGGAGTTTGTATGACGCAGATTGACATTGAGATATTACGCTTTAGCTTGTCTTTATACCTGAGCAACATCCGCCAAACAGTCCTTTGTTCACTGTCATGCTGGCTACACATATAGGGAGTAATATATCATGGATTATAAAAATCACTCCCCAGTCTTTATAGAGTCTAAAAGAGTCTCCGGGCCGTTTTGGGTGACGAATTATTCTCCACCCTTCAACCTCTCTCCCACAGGCGGGATGTGGCAAGTCGCCCGCTGCTCTATCGCTACTTCCACGGAAAGTGCTTTGGATGAGCTATATTCCCTGGTCTCACCAAGTCAAATCTTCATGGCAAGGACACGCCATGCCACTTACATCGTAGCAAACCACCTACATTGCCTCCGTATTCACTCGATGAGAAGTAAGTTCTTCTTCCCGCAAACCACTGCTCTGTGGAATTGACTCCGAACAAGATGTTTCCCCGACCACTACAATCTTAACCTTTTCAAGGCTAATGTTAACCGTTATTTTCCACTCCTATACATACACACATATGGCCTCCTAACGTAACCCTTTACCTCGAGTGGAACTCGGGCCTTGTAAAGGGTGAGAGATAATGTAAAAAAAAACCCCCAAAAACAAGAGTTCAGCTTTCATACAAGTATTTCTATGAGTCTGAACACTTTCGTTTATGCTATTACCCATTATCAACGATGTTTTTTAAAACACACACACACACACACAGACACACACACACACACACACACACACACACACACACATATATATATATATATATATATATATATATATATATATATATATATATATATATATATAGCGTTGGTGCATAATTATCAGGCGTTTTTAAACAATCTTTATTATTCAAAAAAGAAACATAACAATACAACAATAACATTTTTAAATGTCTATGTTTATCGTCTCGCATTTTTACAACCTAAAAATAAAATATTTTTATCAAAAAAGGTAAACAAAACAGGAATTTTCATTAACAAATAACTCGCCTATAAAAACGTTTGATAATTATGCACTAACCCAATATATATTCATATATATATATATATATATATATATATATATATATATATATATACTAAAAACTAACAATGTTGGTGTGACCATATATATGAAAATATATATGAAAGTATATACGAGAAATATATATATAATCATTAGTACAGAAAATATATTAAATAATTGTTGGATTTAATCCGTTTCAATATATATATATATATATATATATATATATATATATATATATATATATATATATAAGTTATCGCACATAGAGTGCTAGTGTGAATAAAATAGTGCTCGATGTAATAGCCTTTAAGTATATATTAGTAAATATACATATTATTACGCACCGGTAACACGAACCGGAGTTCAATGCACAACGCAATCTTCAGGTGTTGGGTAAAGATATAATTTCAATTTCAATAAAAATATGTGGTTAACGCAAAGCTTGCGCTGTCCATATATTTACGGGGATTAGGGGGTTTATTTTGAAAATATATACAGCATTTAAATTAGACGTGATTTTTATTTTATATTTAAAATAAACAGGGATTAATGGTATTTATTTAAAAAATAATATTCAAAAAAGTCTATTAAAATAGACGAACCTAAATCTATATAAAAAAAATTATTAAACTTGGGATTATTATTTTATATTAAACATAAAGATGGATAACATGGTTTTAAAATTTTTGGTAAACGTTTTTTATATAAAAGTAAACGAACCTAGAGACCATGGAAAGGTTATAATTTACATTGAAAATGTATCTGACTCAATGTATTTCATAATATATTTATTTTTATGTCTGCATGTAAGCATCATTTCATTCCACTTGTTTAATAATTTAGGGTTATTGAAGTGTTTTAAGATAACTATTTTTTCTACCAGACATAAGTTTAATCTATCACCTTTCCCATTGTAAGATTTGGATTTTGTTACAATATCCCATGTGATAATTGGTGAATTACCACCATTATTTAATTCCTAGAAATGATTTTGAGGAAAGTGCTATTTATGTGTCTTACATTGCCTAAAGTCATTCGATGATGATAGAAATTAAATTCCAAGGATTTTCAGTAGAAACAAAATAAAATTTGACATCGTTGAAAGGAATGTATGCTAGCTCGGTATACAATATTATCAATCATATATTGGCCGTTTAAGGGACAGATCTTATTTTCGGCAGTTGCGTTTAATAAATGCGATGCGTATCCAAATATAAACAAATGACGTTTAATAATATAAACCTCTGTGGCAAAATCGGTAAAGGCACGTCAGGCTATATGACGGTTCCGTATAGGATACAGGTTCGATTCCTGTCGGAGGACGCATATTTTCAATGAAAATTTCTCGAACATTCAGGTCGGTAAATGTTGTTAATACTGTTTATTATAAAACAGAGTCTTTTCTTAAATATCTGTATCTATAAAAGGAACGTATAAACATAAAAAATGTCCTAAATATGTGAGTGTGTGTATGCTTCGTAGCTACTGACGCATCGCATGTCAACTGGTCTAGGTATCAACAATCTTTTTTTTTTTATGTACCGTGTCCCTACTGGACGTAGGCGATCATGGCTCTCCACTTCTTCCTGTCCTTTGTAACTCTCAATGTTTTGTCTTTTTGTTATTCCTCCAAACCCTGTTCTGCCATCCACTTGCTCCGGCTTAATAAGTATGTCACGCGTTACTTGTCCCTCAATCGGCGCTGTGAGTATCAGATTTTCCAGGCCCTCCTTTCTCATTACGTTTTGTTTTCATCCTTTCCAAAACCTCATCGTTGCTCACGTATTCGGTCCATGGTATCCTTAGCATTTATTTTTTATATATTAGTATTTTTAGTATTCTGGTAAATTAAAAAGTGTGTTTCGTTTGACTCATTCTTCCCAACAGATTGTCGTTTTCTGAAATTAGTCTCCCGTCTCTGAAGTACTGTCATCTTTTTTTTTCCCAAATTTAACTAACAGTGGCCTCTTATATTCTAGTGACATTTCTTTTCTCCTGAGAGATTTACGAAAACGAAAATATCCCTCCCCACAAAAAAGAAAACACCAAAATTTTAAATCCATTTTCTCCATATTCCGTTTTTTTTTTCTTGACAGTGCTTAGAAAATGCTTAACACGTGTTTACTTTCGTACATGCCAAAACCATAAGGACAAATTACGAGAATAAGATGGAGACGCTAAGAAATCTGAAATGACTTAAAATGATGCAAAATGCTTCTGTTTGACGAATATCTTACGGCTTGTTTTTCACGCTAGATTGCCCGCTACTAAATTATACTCCGATGACATGATGAGATTTTCGTTATTTGAATTTATTATTTACTGTTTTATCATGCAGATTTTATATGCAGGGGAGATTTTAAATGATAGCACAAAGTTTTAATGGTTTTCTTTTTAAGGGTTTAAATATCTTTTGTTTTTTGTTTTAGTTATTCTCACTTTATTTCACAGCGATTCTTACTTCTTCCACATATGTCAAGATGTTTTCCCTGTCTTAATTGGTAAGGCACACTTGAATTAAAAGGGATTTTTCTTAAGGAGAAAGGGAATACGGGTTCGATTCCTGTCGGGAGGGACCTTTTCTTTCGTGGAACCCCTCGATCTGTAGGTCAGTTAACATAAATTTCACAGCTAAAACGTGACACTTCTACCGACAAAAATATATAACGCTTATAGTAGGAAGAAGTAAGTTCCAAGTGAACGCAATATTAAGTCATATATATATATATATATATATATATATATATATATATATATATATATATATATATATATATATATATATATATATATGTGTGTGTGTGTGTGTGTGTGTACTTTTTATAAATTAACGTTATTTTTAGTGGATATGCGTATATATGCGAACGTTGATCCATTTATTTATTAAACAATATCTTTATTTATTTTCGTCTATCGGAAATCATAATAAAGAATTATAATATCTGTAGGATTAATAAATAAAAAATAAATCCCTTTCTTTAGTAAATGCATACATATATATATATATATATGTGTGTGTGTGTGTGTGTGTGTGTGTGTGTCTGTGTGTGTTTCTGTGTGAGTTTCTGTGTGTGTTTGTGCGTGTGTGCATAATTGATTGCATATCTTTTTGTATACATATAACACTGAAACGTGCAAAGATGAATATATATATATATATATATATATATATATATATATATATATATATATATATATATATATTGGAGAAAATGTATGGCAAATGGTATACATTTTTTCTTGTGAGGCTATTCGTCCTTGACTATTTCATCAGACTAAATTTGTTACACAAACTAAAATTGTTACAATTTAAAACACAATAATTTTTCTCCATTTCTGTCATACATTTTTCAACAAAATTGTTCCTGATATATAAATGAAATATATCGTTATCTCATCTATCTATCTATCTATCTATCTATCTATATATATATATATATATATATATATATATATATATATTATAAATATGATATTTTGTTCTACTGTGTATTGAACACTGTTTCTAAAAATAAATGTAAAAGAACTCTGGATTATAAATCTGACTGTTCTTTGTTTTTATCTTGATATATATATATATATATATATATACACGTATCACTCTCTCCCTCTCTCTCTCTCTCTCTCTCTCTAAGGTCAATACCAAGCAGAGACAGGTGTTGACCTCAGTGTCCACTTTTATATTTACAGACGTTATATTTTCAATATTAAGCACTTTTAGACACACAGTACACCTTAAAACTAATTTTTTATCATATATATATATATATATATATATATATATATATATATATAAGAAGTTTGAACTCATATCTTACAATGTACGCATTTATATTTCCATATAAACTGAAGTGACAAAATCTATCCAAGAACAATTATTTGGGATAATTTTGTTTTGTTTCGTAAATCTTAAGTATCTGTCTCTGTCTCTGTCTCTTTCTCCCTCTCACTCTCTCTCTCTCTCTCTCTCTCTATATATATATATATATATACATATATATATATATTTTTTTTTTTCTCTCCCGATGATGGCCATGTTGGTCGAAACTAGTCGAGGAATATAAATGAAATAATAATAATAAAAGCATAAGAATATTAATCTACAACCCAGTGTGTCTGAAGATTTTAATTGATTTTTCTAATAATTTTTATCGTTCAAAATATATATATATATATATATATATATATATATATATATATATATATACTACAGTTCAAAAATTTGAGGCCACCCTTGGCAATTTTTTTTACTTTGCCCCCGAAAGTCGTTGTTTTGTAGTTTAAATAAGAGAAAATTATACATGGTTTGAAAATAACGAAACATGATTTTTCATTAGAAATTTTATCATGACAAAAATCCATAAAGCATTTTATCAAATTTCGCTCTCTTCCAAACATCCTCCTATAGCCTTGATTACTGCAGTACAAACTTTTAGCATTCTTTGTAAAAATTTATCAAAGTAAAATTTGATAATTGATGCCATTCTCAATGACTCTAAGAGCACTTTTTCATATTTTTTCACTCCTCTGTCAAGTTCATCCCATGCTAATTCTGGGGGTGGCTACAAATTTTTGAACTATAGTTCAAGATGAAGACGCAAAATTAATCCTTTATCACTAAACACAAATTAAAAGTTAGTAACAGCATCAACTACAATCATGGCCATAATGCACTGGTCGTGTTTAGGAATTTAAACCATGTTTCTGTAACCGCAACCTACAATGCAATTTTCAATAAATGATCTGATGCGCAAGAGTATACACCGATCATTTGGAAATATCTGTATACTGATGATACAATGGTATCACCACAAAGCTCTAGGTTAGCAGCTGTTGTCTTCTCTGATCGAGTACTAACAGCTCAGTGGAAAAATAACTGCCTGGTTACATTCAAGTAGAGTAGAATCCCTCATATTCGGAATCCCTCATATACGGAATACCACATATCCGGAGTGTCTCATAAACGGAATCCCGCATATAAGGACATGATTCTGATGAGTAAATTTGTACTATTTGGGTGATATGTAACTGATTTGAAATTTCTGTTTTTCAGGAAATTTACTTTGGATAATTGCTTATGCTTATTTCCCCCTAATGGCTTGTATTGATGCAAAAGACGATAGGAATTAGAAGAAAGGATGACAAGACCCATCTGCAACAAGATAGCGACGAGATGCATGATTATGATGAAACCTGAACTGAATTTCAATAAGATATTAAAAAGGTTGTCAATTTTATGGAAAGAAAGCCAGCATTCAGATATGACGATTGCAATAACGCACGCAGAGTTAAAAAAAAATGACTTTTGTTTAAAAAATTTCAAGAACAAAAGCAAAACGAAATGCGGAAAAAGTTGAGAATGACATTAGAAGAGAAAGAATCATCATCCAACAGCGACTAAAAAATCCTCGTTACATTATTTGTTTTGCATACGTGGCATACTTAAGTTACTGAATTTTCATTAACATTACATAATTTATTTCTTTTTCCTTAAAATCAATTCCGTTATATTTCAGTCACCATTAGCTTGTTTTGTTTACTATAAAACATTGAAAATAAATGTTAAACCTTATTTCAGTTCTTTTATTTTAATCTAAATATAACCCCTTATATCCGGACTTTGTAACCAATTCCTTATATCCGGAATCCCTCATATACGGAATCCCTCATATCCGGAATCCCTCATATCCGGACTTTGTAACCAATTCCTCATATCCGGAATCCCTCATATCCGGGTTTGTAACCAATTCCTCATATCCGGAAGGCCTTCTTAGTCCGGTTGTCAGGGATTTTACTGCAGTTACGTTCCATCATCGTCGACTGGACACAGAACTATCAGCAATCACGATGAACGGAAGTTCCCTCAGAGAGGCTCTGTGCTTAGACCATCTTTTGGGATTTAAATTCAACTCAGACCTCAAGTGGAACACTTAAATATCGTTATATAGCAAGTACCGGACTCCTACTATCCTCTACAACTACAAGAGCCAGATCAGGCGTAAAATGGAGTACTGTTGCCATATATGGTCAGGACCTGATCAGTCTTCACATTCCAGGCTCGACAGAGTCCAAAAGCGACTCCGCGTCTTGTGGGTGACAAATTATTTCTATCCGACTAACCCTATCTCACAGAAGAAACGACGCGTCTCGCTGACCTGTTGCTGTTACCATGGAAAGTACTCAAACGAACTACATTCCTTAGTTCCATCAGTTCTAACCTTCACGTCCAGGAGTCACCATGCTACGTACATTTTAGTGAACCACCCTCATTCGCTTCGTATTCCAGCTTCTTCCCCCGAACTGCTGCTCTGCGGAGCAGGCTACAAAGAAGTTGTTTTAAGGCCATTACAATCCTATTCAAGTCTAGGGTCAACCATTATCTTCCTCATATATGTGCATAAAGTGTTCATTGTACAGGGGAGACATCATTTTAACAAAATGAAAACCTTGAAAACGGCTAATAGATTAAGCGTCCGGGGCGTCCAATCATTTGGTCAGTTTCATTGTTCACGATGGCTCAATGATAAATGTCTTTGTTTGAAATGTGTCAGTAAAAGGACACACACACAAACACCTACATATATATATAGCCTTGTATATATATATATATATATATATATATATATATATATATATATATATATACATACATACATACATATATATATATATATATATATATATATATATATATATATATATATATATATATATATATATAGTTAGTTTAGCCAAAACACAACAAATATGGCCTAAAGATTTCGTTTAAACATAAAACAGATTGTCGCCGCTGGGTGTTGAACAAAGGGCCAACTTTTGAATTTACATACGCTCTATCCCTGATGTTGAGCACTTTAACCCATAAATATACCATACCTTAAAACTATATATATATATATATATATATATATATATATATATATATATATATATATATATATATATATATATATATATATATATATATATATAAAATAATGAGAAAGAACAGTAAGATTTATAATCCGGTGTTCTTATTAGTTATTTTTATTTTTAAAAAACAGTGCTCAATACAATTCAGTAGAGCTTAAACATTATAAATTTGCTAATTTTAAAATATCGCTACACTGGAATTACCATGTTTCAAAATTAGAAACTAAACTTTTAATTTAATTATAAAATTAAATTTAAAAATTTTATCTCTGATTCATTTTCAAGCGATTTCTGGAATAACTTAATTTGAAATTTACTGGGTTTATAAACACAAAGAATCTTGATATTATTAGTTGTCAAGGTTACGCGAAATTTAATCATTATTAATATAGGGTGGTAGGGTATGCTTGTGTATTAATTTAGAAATTAAGTTACGGTAGGGTAGGGGTACCTGTTTAACAAATGACCACATCCGTTTTTCGCATGTCCACTGGTTATTTTTTTATTCACATAGAGTTTTTTGCATCTTTATTTTGATGTTTAATTTCTAATTTTTTACACAAGAATACCCTATCAAGATTATTATTATTATATTTTTTTATCAGAGATTATAGTAAAAACATTTTGAAATCACTACAAAACAGCTTTCATGTTTCAATCCTATGATTGCATTTCTTCAGGAGATGGTGAATAACAGGTCAGATGAAATCTTTTGTGTTGCGATTTCAAAATGTTTTTAATATCTCTTATAATAAAAATATAATAATATATTGCTCTACTTTCTATTGAGCACTTTTTAACAGTAAATGCCACGAACATTAATAATATAAAACATTTTTGCTGCCTGGAAAGATTTTTTATCCATTTAATTTTATGTGAATGGACGGTCTGATGAATTAGGATGGAAATCCCAGTTCTAAGGAGATTATAACTGCCATGTATTGTTAAAGTTTTTTTTTCTTCATAAGAATTAATGTTTGCTCTGTTTTTTCAGTGAGCTCTCTGGATTATATGCCCTTTGGAATTATCCATACGAATTACCAAATAATCATTACTTCATACATATATATATATATATATATATATATATATATATATATATATATATATATATATATAGATAGATAGATAGATAGATAGATAGATAGATGGTTTCTTTCGTAAGGGTAACTGAGTTTGGATTTCGCCCTGAAGTCCTCCATGGCTGAGGAATGTAAAAGCTCGTAAGACTATACGGTGCTATCAACGATATAAGGGAGAGGGAGTCGCAGGTTCGTAGCCTCCTGAAGAGCACTTTTCCTTTATCAGAGAATCCGAAAAATAAAAGTGGATTTTTACTCCATCAGTTATTTCTCTCATTTATATATATATATATATATATATATATATATATATATATATATATATATATATATATATATATATGTGTGTGTGTGTGTGTGTGTGTGTGTGTGTGTGTGTGCAAAGATATAGAAAAATAGGAAAGAACACGTTAGGTAAATAATCCGAAGTTCTTTAGTATTTTTGTTTTCATTTTTAAATACATATATATATATATATATATATATATATATATATATATATGGCCTGAAGATGTATGGACTCTATTCCTGATGTTAAGGCAAAATCAGCCACAAATATAGTATATCTTAAAACTATATTTTTAACTTCTCTCTCTCTCTCTCTCCACACACACACACACACACACACACACACACACACACACACACACACACACACACACATATATATATATATATATATATATATATATATATATATATATATATATATATATATATATATATATATATATATATGAGTTAAAGATCAAATACGGTTCGGAATCCGACAGGATGAGAAAATAAATAACAAATAGGAAACGTATATCTATTTAGGGGAATCGGAGGGCCGGGTTCGAATTCCAGTCAAATCCATCACATTCACTTACGTGCTAATACTCATGGGAAAGGTATGAATCCTCATCGTCTCCCACCCCACAGATATGGGTAAATAGCAGAATAGACCTGGTTCTATAGCCTTGGATGGCAACTCGTCTACCGAAGAAAAAAATGGGTATCTACTACCTCGTCAGTCATGTATGAAAAGATACATGATAGCCAAAGCGTGTATCACGCATGGTACATAACTGACTGATATCAATATAACATGTTTCACTTTTATTAACTCTATATATATATATATATATATATATATATATATATATATATATATATATATATATATATATATATATATATATATATATATATATATATTTGTGTATTTAGGCAGCAATCCTTCTTTCAAGCACATTTCATTAAAAACGACTGACAAGGTGCTTTTATTTAGTTTTTTATATAATTTATAAATTATATAAAAAACTAAATAAAAGCACCTTGTCAGTCGTTTTAAATGAAATATATATATATATATATATATATATATATATATATATATATATATATATATATATATATATATATACTTTTGAAAAGATTATTTAAAATATATTTGGCTTCGGGATTACGTCATAATGTACGATTTTGGTTTACCGCAGAAATAAATGGCAACCTACTGCGGGAAAAAACTGCCTCGTCAATCATATATCCAAAGATACATGATCGCATATGTATATATATATATATATATATATATATATATATATATATATATATATATATATATATATATATATATATTACCGCAGAAATAAATGGCAACCTACTGAGGGAAAAAAACTGCCTCTTCAGTCATGTATCAAAAGATACATGATCGCCTACGCGTGTATCACGCATGGAACATAACTGACTGATATCAATATAAAATGTTTCACTTTTATATATATATATATATATATATATATATATATATATATATATATATATATATATATATATATATATATATATATTCTCTTGAAAAGATTATTTAAAATATATTTGGCTTCGGGATTACGTCATAATATACAATTTTGGCCAGCTTGTGCATGGATGTCTCTGAGATGCATTCATACGCCATGTTTTTTATTTAAACATTTGTTCAAAATATAGTTATGTGCACACACATGATCCTCTCCTCTGTGTGTGTTTGCGTACACGTATGTGAATCCATGTACGTTGGAATGTATGCTTTGACGTTAATTTCCTTCCTCGCCAGCTCATTGTCATCTGGGTGGGATGGAGGTTGGGTTCCCTACGGAGAGGGTGCGTCGAGTGTTTGAAAAGTCAGTCAACAAACGCTGTCACGAGGAAAATAGAACAGAAATGCTTAACGCAGAATAAAAGGAAGGAAGGAAGGAAGGAACGCGAGAAAGAAGGTCTGTAGGAAGAAGAAGAGAAAGAAGAAAGGAGGAAGAAAAGAACGGATGCATGGAGAGAAGAAGGAAAGAAATTAAGAATGAGGGTCGGAAGGAATAAAAAGGTAGGGAGAAAAGAGAAAGTTTAGGAAGTTTAGAATGAAAAGTAGTAGGAAATAAAGTACAAAAAAAAGAACGGACCGAAAAAAAAGAGAGAGAAGAAAGAAGAGGCGTTAGTGCTGTCAGCCATTTTTCGTCAGCTTTAGAGAAATTGAAGTAAAGAAGAAAGAAACGACATAAACAGAAAGGAAGGAAAAGTCGAGAAAAGAACGGAAAATAGAGAGAAGGAAAGCACTCAGCGAAAGAAAGAAAGAAAGAAAGAAAGAAAGAAAGAAAGAAGAAGCAATGACATTTCTAGGAGCTTTATATCTACTTCAGTGAAATGGAAGTAATGAAAAAAGAAAAGAGGGAAATTAGAATGAAAGAAAGAAAGAAAAAGAAAATGGGATAGAATACGACGTCTGCTTCAGTGAATTGGAAGTAAAGAAGAAAAGAGGGAAATTAGAAAGAAAGAAAGATAGAAAGAAAGAAAGAAAGAAAGAAAGAAGAAGAAAAAGAGATGGAATACGGCGTCAGCTTCAGTGAAATGGAAGTAAAGAAGAAAGAAAAGAGGGAAATTAGAAAGAAAGATGAAAGAAAGAAAAAGAAAAAGGGATAGAATACAACGTCTGCTTCAGTGAAATGGAAGTAAAGAAGAAAAGAGGGAAATTAGAAAGAAAGAAAGAAAGAAAGATAGAAAGAAAGAAAGAAAGAAAATGTAAGACAGAATAAGCAAGAATGATTCTATGAGCTTTACGTCTGCTACAGTAAAAAATAAAATGAAGAAGAAAGAAAATAGGGAAATTAGAAAGAAAGAAAGAAGACCGAATAAGCAATAACATTTTCAGGAGTTTACGTCAGTTTCAGTGAAATGAAAGTGAAGACGAATGAAGGAGAACAGGTTGACATAAATAAATAAATAATAAAAAACAAGTAAAATAAATTAATCTAAATTAATCCAAATAAATAAACTAACAAACCGATCCCGATAAATTAACCGTTCGAAAAAACAAGTAAAGACAATAAATCCAAATAAAAAGATGAAGTAATAAACAAATTAAAAACTATTAAATAAGCGATATAAAATTTTTACTATGCTAATAAAACATATAAAATAAGAAATAAGAAATAAAAGTAAAAATAAAAATAAACAAAAACAAGCAAAATAATTTGACCCAAATAAATAAATAAACAAATAAACGACATCCGGCAAAATAACCGTCAAAATAGACTACCCACAATGCACCACTGACCCGTATATATAAATAACCGACGATTGCGTCTAGCATGAAACAACCTGTCGCTTCTAAGTGTTGACTTCAATGTTCACTTTTGTATTTACACACGCTTTATCTCTGATATTGAGCACTTTATCCCATAAATATAGCACATCTTAAGAGTATATTTCTTCATATATATATATATATATATATATATATATATATATATATATGAAGAAATATAGTTTTAAGGTGTGCTATATTTATGGGATAAAGTGCTCACCATCAGAGATACAGCGTATGTAAATATAAAAGTGAACACTGAAGTCAACACTCAGAGGCGACAGTCTATTTCATGCTAGACGCAGTCAGCGGCCTGACGATTGCGTCTAGCATGAAACAGCCTGTCGCCTCTGAGTGTTGACTTCAATGTTCACTTTATATATATATATATATATATATATATATATATATGAACTATTTTCAGTTGATACGTTATTTGTTTATTGATACAGTTATCTGAGTTAATGCTCTGTTCTTTTAATTAAACAGTATTAATTACATTTACTTCAATGGTGGTTCTGTATGGGATACAGGTTCGATTCCTGTCGGTGGACGCATATTTTCTAAGAAATTTCTCGAACATTCAGGGCCATAAATGTAATTAATACTGTTTAATTAAAGAACAGAGCATTTGCTCTAATAGGTGTATTCATAAAAATAACCTATAAACAGAAAATATATTCAATATTTGTCGGATTTAATCCATTTCTTTTCGCATATATTAAATTAAACGCTATATTCTGTAGACACATTAAATGTATAAGTAATATATATATATATATATATATATAAATGTATAATATATATATATATGTGTGTGTGTATGTGTGTGTGTGTGTGTGTGTGTGTGTGTGTGTGCGTGTGTGTTTTCTAAAAAAGTTAAAATTTCAGGCAGACTGGGTTGTATATATTAATATTTTTTATATTATTTAAATTAGATTCTTCGCCTAGTTTCGGCTAGTATGGCCCTCATCAGGGGAAAAAATTCCTGCTTTTTAATAGTGTGAATGGCTGTCTCTGTAGAAAGTGAACTATATATATATATAATACCAACTTATAGTTGGTACGGATTGTTCCAAAGAGGACTTTTACTCTATATGAGAACTTATAATAATTAGAAAAAAAAAACTTAAAAATCCACGGTCGGTAATAAATTTATTTCGCTGATTATTTCATAAAATGTAGCTGGTCTAATGAGGTGAATATGCCTATATTCATCGAAATAAATTTATTACCGACAATGGACTTTTAATTTTTTTTTGTTGCTATATATATATATATATATATATATATATATATATATATATATATATAGGGAAAATAGTAGAAAGGAATGAAGAAATTCATAAAGTTATGTCGTCTTTAAAAAAATGAGAACGAAATAGAAAAAGATAGAAAAAAAGGAAAGAGAAGAACTTAGAATGAATGTAAAAGAAAACTTTACAAGTCTCGTCATTTCTCGTTAATTACCGTTGTTTTCTTTCTCTCTCTTTTAAAATTTTTTTTTAGCTCTCTTTACTTCAGGACCGTTGTGTTCCGTCCTAAGATCTTGTCAATAAAAATAATGTGTAAAACAAACAAATAAAATAAAATAATTAATTAATTGTATGGAAAATAAAAATAAAACGTAAGAAGGAAAAGAAACGGACAAAGAAAAAACGACCCCCCCGCCAAAAAAAACGCCATTCATAGTCAAAGGAACAAGCAATGTCATATATTTTAAACTTTTGAGACTCTTGATAAAGAAGCGCTTCTTTCAAGCGACCTTTATTTGGGGCAACAATTCTCTTAAAAAAACGTTTCAAGGCTCGAGCAAAACTTTTTTAATTTTGTTGTTGAGAACAATGATTCATTATAAACATGATCAATTATAGCAAGTTAGTATAGGAGATAAGAAAACTAAACAAAGAATAGACTTGGTTAAGGGTAGTTTTCCCCAATACCGCGCGTTGCCACAAATCCAAAACATTAACCTAAAATCACGAGTCAGATCGAAACTTTTATATGGAAGTCAACTGGATATAACGGCTTTCTCAGATCAATGATTAAAAAATGAATCCTGTAGGTGTTAGCCAGGTCAATTCTTCTTCGAACCTCGCAGATTGGCGCTACAGAATCACAAACAAAGAATTGTACCAAATGAGAGAAACCACTTGAGAACTTCACCAGCAGTAACAACTAAAATGGATAACACAGGTAACTCAATGAGACAATAATGACATAGTCAAGATGTTGCATTTCACACTACTTCACGCAAAAGGTTGGGAAGGAAAATTCCAACAATCCTGGAAAGAGCGAATGCAGTTAGTTAATTAGCTGAAAAATCTTTGCAACAGAAAGACTTTATAAATTTGGAACAATAGCAACACTGGCTGCTCGGTCAATAAATGCAGAATATTTCCTTATAAGGAAACGACTAATATTATCATTAACATTAGAGATTACTTAGTATTTACTTTTCGCTCCACATTGGTAGTCTGTGACACAAGGTCAGTTGAATGTGAAGACACCGAGCACTTGCACTCGGGCCAGGTTCAAAAATAGCCCAGCCCCAGCAATAGTCGAGTACGCTGGTACCGATATTACTAACGATCTCGCCTGTTTATTGCAATGAGGGAGGTATTGACGCGGGCAGCCGGTTCAGCAGGACCGCGAAGCTGTCAATAATATTTTCATTTGCGCTCTCGTCCGCAGACAGAGACGCAAGGTATTGTTGGTTGGTTGATTTTGATTAGCGACATATCAACCTCTATGGGTTATTTAATGCGGAAATCTAAATATTTTGAACACAATTTTATGCCTTCAATTAAATATATACTATAAATAGGTATTGTTGGTTGGTTGATTTTGTTTAGCGGCATATCAACCTCTATGGGTTATTTAATGCCGAAAGCTAAATATTTTGAACACAATTTTATGCCTTCAACTAAATATATACTGTAAATAGGTATTGTTGGTTGGTTGATTTTGTTTAGCGGCATATCAACCTCTATGGGTTATTTAATGCCGGAATCTAAATATTTTGAACACAATTTTATGGCTTCAACTAAATATATACTATAAATAGGTATTGTTGGTTGGTTGATTTTGTTTAGCGGCATATCAACCTCTATGGATTACTTAATGCCGAAATCTAAATATTTTGAATACAATTTTATAGCTTCGACTAAATATATTTTGATCGCAGTTGTGCGCCTTCAATTACAAATAAAATGCATTGCTAGTCATTTTAGTATAAAATATATTGTTTATTATTTTACTATAAAATGTATTGCTGGTCATCTTGCTTTAAAATGTGTTAATATTACTCTAAATATGTATTCTTGGTATTTTATTTTATTAAAAAATGTATTGCTGGTATTCTTACTATAAGAATCTATTTTTATACGCCCCTATTTTTTTTACATTTTGTTTGGTGGGGGTCACTCTTTTCCCATAGCTGGGATCATAACAGGTGCTACCACCCTGGGTCAGGGTGGATCTGAAAAAAAACAGCAGTTACGTAGTTGTTCCATGCTCCTCAAAACCTCCCGATCAGGGTCCTTGCTGCTGGACGCCGTTTATCGTCATACCCAGCACTCCTAACTTGAGTAGAATTGGCTTCTCAATCAATGAATGTCGAATGTTTCCTTGTAAGGAAACGGCTAATATTACTATTAAAGTAACCATTTCATGCTCTTGTTTGACCTTCTTGGTAAACGATTTTCACCACAGATATTACCACTGATTTAATCAACTTTTAACAATGCGGGGTTAGATTTTCTAGGAAATAGCACATAATCTAACATGATTGAACAGGGCCTTCACGCTTAAACCCTCGGTCACGATGACTTGCGGCTTCGTGCTAGCACAATCATCGTCGGCTTCCGGACAGTTTCGTCTAACCAGTTTCACTCACAAGACCTGGGTCAACCCGTGTTATGGTTTTCAGGAACTTCCCAACGGTGACAGAAGCTACGATCTCTACTCCAAGACAATGTTTTCAAGAAGATAACTCCTTGACTAATCGGTCATGGTGAGATTCGAAACCGGCTCTCATAATCGGAACTAACTAATATAACAACTCAAGTTTAGAGCTTCATTCGACTAATTCAGCTTTTATATTATTTTATAGCAATGGATGGTTATAGACGAGAGGAGAGATGGGATGTGCTTATTTTATAACCAGGGTAACATTTTTTAGTCATCGTTATTTTTTTAGGACGATCTATCTACTCTAGGCTACTGGAGGGAGGTATTTTTTATTTTATTTTAGAGAGACATCTTTGGTTAGATTGCTAACCAAAGATAAATATTTTCTATCTGCCCAGTAGTTGAGGACTAGCACAACGATCAACAGCTTTCGAATGGCCTCATCTGCCTAATCAGATGCTCCTCATTTTTTTACCTTGTGCCAGACTAAACGAAGATAAGGAAATATCAATTTTAGCTTCCCGCTTGTGACACGCTATCTTATTTATTTATTTTTTATAAGCGTTTCACCCCAAGCAAGGCGGGAAGCCACTAGCACGCAAGGGGTTACAGAGAGTTGGAGCGAGAGCAAATAGGAGTGATAGAGGAAAGGATGAAGAGAAGGATAGGGGATAGATCAGGGCATCTGGAGACGTCGATTGACATTACATTTGAATAGTTGGAGATTATAGCTATCAGGGAAACAGGAAGAAGGGAGGGAGTTCCCCAGGCGAGAGGTGCAAGACATGAAGCTATTGGAGTAGAAGAGACGGCTACATTTAACAGTTTCGACAGTGAAAAGGTTTGAGCGAGATGCCTAGTAGAACTCTTAAATTCATGAAGTTTGGGAACCAGTGAAAGCAGCCCCTCGGCGTAGTTACCATGAAAATATTTGTAAAAAAAGACAGAGGGTCCGTTTATCTATGTTTGGCTAATACTTTTGATACTAAAATTCACCTATTATAAGCCTCGAGAGCCTATCAAGATAGGATTATTCTTAAAAGAGTTTTATACGATTTATAGGTGATTTCGAGCCAGAAAACTTTTTAGAATGTAAGTTTTTTTTTTCGAAGATAATAATGATTTAGTCATACAAGTCTTAATAATTAACCCATAGCTGGGGGAAGGAGGTTTTTAATCTGTTGTATAAGTTTTACTGCTTCACCTGAAGAACTTTGAAAAGCAGCAACACATTTTATTGATTTATTTGTTTTCTATGGATAAGCAAACCTTTGCAGGTTAATTAAAGCTAGAAAATATTTTTTAGATTGTATGATTGTTTTTTTTGTGAAGATAATAATGATATTTAGTAGCAGACATGAAAAATAGAAAAGGGGTGTAAGACAAGTATGTGTCTTCTCACCGGACTTATTCAACCTATACAGTATTCTGAGAGAACATGAAGTCCTACCAGGATTCATTATTGGCTGACTCAATGCAGATGACACAGTGCTGATAGCAGACACAGAAAGCTACAAAAACTCCTACAATGAAGGAAAGCGAGAAGAAAGGATTAAACATCAATTGCATGAAGACAGAATGTAGGGTCGTTAGCAAAAGGGTGAGCCCAAAGGACAAATTGCAAATCGGAGATACCAAAATGAAACAAGTGTGGAAAATTAAATATCTGAGAAGTGTTTTAACAGAGGACGGAATATGTGACTCGGGATATGGTTTCCGGACACTTCCTCCGCACAGAGATCGTCTCATCATGAAGATATTATCCAGAAGATAAGCTTCATGGCGAGATTCGAAAGTTCAGAGCGTTGTTACCATTCGGCCATGCGCTTTATATATAGACGCAAACAAAGACACACATGTTCGGCTGAGCTGTTCTATTTGGTGCCTCGTCTGCACAAATTTAAGCGTGCTGCTGGACTGGAAATTAGGTCTCACCGTTTTCCTGTCTATGCAAATTTGTGTTCTATTCTAATAGTTTATTTACTCGCACTTCTTACTTATGTAACTCCCTTCCGATTTCTTGCTTCCCTTCCAACTACAATCTTCAAAAACTTAAACGCAACGTCAATCGCCATCTTCTGTCTTCCTGAACCGTATTCTTTTATTGGCCTCTCTACTCACGTCTTCTCACTAAACTCTTGGCTTTCTCATTTACACTTGGTAAGACTCTGCGTCCTAGTGGCGGGTGGGGAGCGGGTTTACAACGAATAATCACTCTCTCTCTCTCTCTCTTTCTCTCTCTCTCTATATATATATGTGTGTGTGTGTGTGTGTGTATGTTTGTGTGTGTGTGTGTGTGTGTGTGTGTGTGTGTGTGTGTGTGTGTGTGTGTGTGTGTGAGGCTCTGCAAAGGAAAAAATAAAGAAAAAGCTAAGGGGAAAAATTGTTCTCAGCCAACGCGTTTTGTCCTCTGAGAGACTTTGCCTGATAAACTCCATTAGAGACCCTTGTCTTTTTATACTTTTCCGAAATGAAGAAACTTAATAATATTTGGTGGGTTTGTACTTTTGGTAAGTCTGAGAACATTTTCAACACTTCATGAGATATATATATATATATATATATATATATATATATATATATATATATATATATATATATAGACATTAGGAAGTGGGGGTGATTGTGTTTCATTGTGAGATTCTTCATACACGAGTACATGACTATCTATCTTAAATGTCTTTCCCGTGGGAGAAGTTAAAATTTAATTTATGAAATCCCGAACAACTAAACATATATATATATATATATATATATATATATATATATATATATGTATGTGTGTGCGTGTGTGTGTGTGTGTGTGTGTGCGCAAAAATATGCCGAAATGCATCTGCTTTCGCACTTTCGATTCAACCCTCATCTGATGATTACCCTGGGGTCAGGTATGCTTTCAGCGCTAAAAACATACGCAGGCCACCACCTCCAACAAGCCCCGCCTCGCACCCCCACGCACTCACTCATATGTGGTAGTGTGTGTTTGCACGTTTTCATAAACCCATATATATATATATATATATATATATATATATATATATATATGTGTGTGTGTGTGTGTGTGTGTGTGTGTGTGTTTGTGTGTGTGCGTGCGTGCGTGTGTGTGTGTTTGTGTGTGTGTATTTTCAGCCCAAACAAGACAATAATGCCACAAGGACGCAAATGGATTACTGGGAAAGGAAAACAATGAAAAGACTTTAGTGAGGAAAAAGGGACTATATAAGAACGGATTCTAGGAGGCCGGAAGAGGAATACACACCCCCACACACACACCCATATATATATATATATATATATATATATATATATATATATATATACCGTTTTTCTATGTTCAATTTTATATTTACACACGCTCTATCTCTGATATTGAGCACTTTATGCCATAAATATAGCACACTTTAAGACTATATTTCTTCATATATATATATATATATATATATATATATATATATATATAAGTATGTATATTCATGTCTGGCAACTAATATCCAACGATGACTGAATACTAAGACGGATAGACAATCCCTGTTGCAGGCGCATGCTCAGACACATTTATATTTGTTCAGCGCCCATAGAGCCCACCTGTGGTTTATACTGCAAAGACTATGCTGAGCGGAACTTAGTTACAGTTTCTGGGAGAGTGCGTTTTAGCTGGCGTGATCAACAGTCTGAACAAGGCCAGCACGCTCAAACCCTCAGTCACGATGACTTGTGACTTCGTGCCAGCACAAACATCAATGTGTGTATATATATGTATGTGTGTATGTAAATGTGTGTATGTGTGTGTGTGTGTTACCGAGTTAAACAGCAAAATTTTCCAATTGTTAGACTAAGATTTGAACCGTTGTAACTTAGAAATGATATCTTACTGGAATTCTCCCAGGTTTTTATAAAACTATTGAACTCTAATTTGAACAATAAAAATGTATAATTACTCTCTAAGCTTAAAAGAAGAATCGTGATGAAATCGATCATAAACGAAAATGACATGTTCATCATTAATTAATTATGGCTAGGGATCGGAAGCTCATCAAGTATATAATTTATATATATATATATATATATATATATATATATATATATATGATTGATGCGTGTTTCATTAAATAATATAGAAAGGTTTTGTCTATTTATTTTAAGTAAGTTCCTTTCATATTGTCTGATAAGCTTAATAACATTATCATTGAAAGATGAAAGGAAATCACCATCCTATCTAAGTTTTCGGCTTACATAAGCCATTATCAAAGATGACAATTACATTTCAATATATCAAACAATACATGGACGAAACAATAATGATACTCTGTTTCTGTTGCATGAAAAATTTCAAAGCAACACGAGTTTGTCGTTGCTTTGAAATTCATCTAAATACTGGAAAGGCTCGATGTTGCTTTACTTAATTGATCGAAAGAGTATGTTTTCAGCATCATTTAACTGTGACGCTCTCTGTCGCCAAGCAGTAAAGCGCACCAGATAAAATGGTAGTTTCTCCTAATCTCTCTCTCTTTCTCTCTCTCTCTTTCACTCTTTTTTTCTCTCTCATACATACATACACACACACACACACACACACACACACACACACACACACACACACATATATATATATATATATATATATATATATATATAGTGGTAATTCAGGCAGTAGATTATGTCAAATTTTGAACCGTGATAATGCACTCAATTTGAAAGCTGGGGTTTGACATGATAAATGATGACACAAAATATTTTTTCCAAATCTTTACCGTTTTCTGTGGTTACGAAATTATAAATTGAGTTTAGATTAAAAATCTTAGCGTTGGAAATTCGTTCCGGTGACCATAAAAGCCTTATAAAATTTATAATTTTCTGAAGCCTTACAAATTGCATATGGACAAGATTCATTGTACAAGCACTATTACTAAATCATAGTGCCATCAAATAAGACCTTCATTTACTTCAAAGGGAAATTATACTGAACAATTTAGCGATATTATGACGTCATATGTTATACAATGCAGTAGTTTCAGTGAGATTTTCACTAAACAATGCAAATTTAAGACATTTTGTCTTATAATTTCTGCTCAGCAGTATTAGGGTGTTATATACACTTTTATCTGATTGCTGATATACACGTCCGCAACGAAATTCTGGAGTCGGGATGCTCAAGGTAACATCAGCCAGCTAAGTGACACACTTTTATTCATATTAATCCTATATATATATATATATATATATATATATATATATATATATATATATATATATTGGAACCGTGGTATTGCACTCAAATTAAAAGTTGTAGTTTGATATGATAACTAAAAAAACAAAAGACGTTTTTTTCAAAATCGTTACCGTTTTTTGAGGAAATGAATTTTAAAGATTAAGTTTCGGTTCAAAACAAATCATTGAAATTTCATTCTGGTGATCAGTGAAAGTTTTAAAGCACAGCCTTATAAAATTTATAATTTACTTAAGCATTACAAATTGTCTATGGACAAGATGCATGGCTCAAGCAAATTATTACTAAATCATTTTGTCATCAAATAAGACCTTCATTTACTTCAAAGGGAAATTATAGTGAACAATTTAGCTATATTATGACGTCATTTGTTATACAGTGCAGTAGTTTTAGTGAGATTTTCACTAAACAGTGCAAATTTGAAATATTTTGTCTTATAATTTGCGCCCAGCAGTTTTAGAGTGTTATATACACTTTTATTAAAGACATTTTTGATATGTTTAACGTTCTTTTTATAGATACAAGTATTTAAGCAAATGCTCTGTTTATAATAATATCTATAAAAAGAACGTTAAACATATCAAAAATGTCTTTAATAAATTGTCGGACTATGTCCAATTCAAAATGTATACACTTTTATCTATTTTTTGTTTTTATTAATTATGATTGAAAAAATGATCTAAAAAATCTTATTCATTGAGTGGCCTTTTTGGAATCTTCTATAATATTTTTCACACAGTTTTTTTTTAATATAGTAAAAAAATTGCATATTTTGCTTATGGCAATTCATAATTAGAATTCTGGTTTGAATATATTTTCCATTCAATGTTATCTAATACAAAAGATATCAACTTTATTTGGATTTATTCTTGAAACAGTAAAATTTTCAGATCAGTTTGTCAACAAAAACCTGTGGAAATTAGGTATTTCTGTACATTTTTTCTCAGACGATCTTTAAACCTAAATGGTCAAGAATTGATAAAGGCTATGAATCTAATTTTTCATGGCAATACTTATTACATCAAACCCCAGCTTTCACACTGAGTGTCATGTTGATTTTCTGAAGAAAGTGAAAAATCAAACGGCCCTATTTTACAATAGGCGTTGCGAACAGAAATAATCTGATTTTTCAATTTTTTTCATACGAAAGCCAACACAACATATGTGTGTTCTTAATATGTAAAATGAAAATCTTAATCTGGAGTTCTTTATATATATATATATATATATATATATATATATATATATATATATATATATAGGGTTAGGTACAGGAAATATATATATATATATATATATATATATATATATATATATATATATATATATATATATATATATATATATATATATATAGGGTTAGGTACAGGAAATATATATATATATATATATATATATATATATATATATATATATATAGGGTTAGGTACAGGAAATATATATATATATATATATATATATATATATATATATATATATATATATAGGGTTAGGTACAGGAAATATATATATATATATATATATATATATATATATATATATATATATATATATATATATATAGGGTTAGGTACAGGAAATATATATATATATTAGCTACCGTATACTCGTGTGTACGCTGGTAAGCAAATAAATAATTACTAAATTTAGCCAAGAGGTGTAAACATAATAGTGCTCAATGTGATTAAACAGAGCTAATATATATATTAATAAATACACATATACCTACGTTTAGTTTGTGACTAAATTTCGTTGGATTTATCCTCGAAATAGTAATAGTAAATATTAATAGTAAATTTTTAAGTCAGCAAAAACCTGTGTCCTTTGTGTGTTTTTCCTTTCATCTTCGAATACCATTGGCTTCAGGGCTTACGTTGAAACAAAGATTATCATAAGAATACCGAAGGTAAGCAACGTCGAGCCTGGTCAATGCCTAGATGAGTAACCGCTTGGAAATACCAGATGCTGTAAGCTTGTATCTCTTGCTTGTGTGTTGGGGCGATATAATGGATAAAGGCTTGGAATTGTAAATCGGAGAGCTGAGTTCCAATTCCAGTCGGGTTCGTTATATTCTAAGTAAGAGACAACACAAAATGAAGCGTGAAGACGCAATATTTGAAAAATGATGTGACAGACATCGCGCGCGCGCACACACAAACACACACACAAACGCACACACAAACATAACGCACACACACAAACATAACACACGCACACAAACATAACACACACACACACATATTGACAATATTATTTTTAAAAAAAGTATTTTCTGGTGGTTTAGGTTCTCGTACGATCACCGAAGTTAAGCAACAGTTTGCCCGTTCAGGGATATCAGGTACTGTAAGTTTGGGTGTGCGGGTGGTGTAATGGATAAGGGTTCGGAATTGGAAATCGGAGAGCCGAGTTCCGATTCCAGTTGGGTTTTTTGTATTCACTTACGCAAAAATAGCATTGGGAAAGGCATGAATCCCCAGCTATCCCCCAACTATGGTTAATTAGTAAGACTTGTATCAGTAAATCATTATTATCACACAGAAAAAATCAGGGTTTAAATGACCTGCAAAGGGGTGATAAACTGTAAAAAAGAATCAATCAAATCGGAAGAGTCCTTTTTAGGTATTGGCAGTGCGTTTCTTTCTTTCTTTCTTTCTTTCATTTTCTCACTGAAATCAAATAGCGTCACTGATACGTCTTTTCCGTCTTTCCACACGATCAAAACGGCATAGTCTATTATTTATGAGGTATTGGCGGGGCGTAACGGACGTGCTAAATAAGGAAGAAAAGGACAAATAGAATCATAATATTTTTTTCATTAAAACCAAACAGGTTTCTGATTTATCTTTTTCTCTGCTTTTCCTCGCAATCAAAACAGAATGGTTCATTATTTATCTGTGACAATGGCAGGGTATAACTAAATTATTAACTAACGGAGGAAAAAGCTAAATTATAATATGGTCTTAACTTATTTAAAATGTCTTAATAAACTGTCATATTTAAATTATACTAATGGGATAATTAATATTTTAATCAACTAGTTAAAACATTACATTAATTAGTATAAATGTAATAAGTTCGCATTTAGATAATTATATTACATATGAGGTTAGTTCATCTCGTATTAATAAAATATGGCAACAAAGGATACCGTATGACTTTTCTTCTATGACCGATTTCCTACATGTTTTTTCCGGTCTGTCCAATGTCAGCTGCTTTAAGGAAAGACGTCCTTGTAAAACGAAGGCCGAGAAAGCCAAGTAAATGTGACCTTGATTTGCGAGTTGCAGCAAGAACCAAAAAGGATTGAGTTCTTGAGGAAGGTAGATGTGGAGAAAATAATAAACATTAAGGATGACAGCAAACAGGTGGTTTTGCAATACAACTACCTGACGTCAGTACGTCAGTATGTATGTACGTACGTATGTATCTATCTATCTATCTATCTATCTAATTCTGTTCCTTGAGTATATCTGTATGCATGTATCGTTCTCAGGTTCTTCATTATCTATCTATCTATCTATCTATCTATCTATCTATCTATCTATCTATCTATCTATCTCATTCTGTTCATTGTGTATATTTGTATGTATGTAACTACCTGTCTCAGTTGTTCATTATCTATACCATTCCGTCCATTATCTATCTATCTATCTATCTATCTATCTATCTATCTATCTATATATCTATCTATCTATCTCATTCCGTTCATTATCTATCTATCTATCTATCTATCTATCTATCTATCTATCTATCTATCTATCTATCTATCTATCTATCTCATTCCGTTCATTATCTATCTATCTATCTATCTATCTATCTATCTATCTATCTATCTATCTATCTCATTCCGTTCATTATTTATCTATCTATCTATCTCATTCCGTTCATTATCTATCTATCTATCTATCTATCTATCTATCTATCTATCTATCTATCTATCTATCTATCTTAGTTTGTCATCCCAATCAGGTGTACAACCCAGAGGATAGCACACACACACGCACACGCACACGCACACACACACACACACACACACACACACACACACACACACACACACACATACATATATATATATATATATATATATATATATATATATATATATATATATGTATTAATGAAAATCCAAAGAATCTCCCTGGCGAGGAAAATAAATATTAGAAATGAAAATTCAAACCGAGACTCTGACCTTTACCATATACAGATTGCGTAAGCTATTTCGAAACACTGTTTTAGCCAGCCATAAATGGGAGTCGCCTTAACCTGATGTTACGCGACTTGCGTCTCAAATTAACATTTCTCTTTCAGACGTATCGAGAGCCTTAACAGGACAATTTCTAATGTTGCAGTAGAAAAGAAAATGTCACCATACACAGGCTCCAGCCACAGCGACACAATGGGTGCAAACTTGTGAAAGTAGCCAATCTGGTTGGTTATGCACGAACCTTCACCACTATAATCAAATCGTCGCCGAGTTTGGCTGTTCGGTCCTAAGAACTGAGATACTGGAAATGAGAGAGACGGAGAGACAGAGAGACAGCGAGAGAGAGGGGAACGGGAGAGAGAGAGGGAGAGAGCAAGGGAGAGAGATAAAGAAAGAAAGAAAGAAAGAAAGAAAGAAAGAAAGAGAGATTGACTTCTAAAGATAATATAAATTATGTACATTTCGAAACACAGTGATTATGTTTTAAATAAAAAAAGCCTTTGGTGAGCAAACACGCGCGCACACATATTTTTTTCAGATTTTTAGATAAGACGTTCAGGCCCTTTTGGCAATATTTGTCGTCAGAATCACTTAAAAAATCCTTTGAATTATTCAGCTAGAAAGAGAATAGGTTAAAATCGCATCGTGTCAGCCCTACTGTCTCGCCAACCTCTAGTGAGAGGGAAAAGATCATTCAGGCCTTCAGTAACGGTACCAACATTCATACTCTGGCTTCCATCTTCAAAGTCCATTCAAGAACCATCAAGAGGAAGGTGAATAAGTTTAAAAAAGAAGTAGACGTAGAGAGTGAAACTGGACCAGGGGGTCACAACAGAAAGAGGAATCATCATTTCAACTTAGAACTAAATACATTCTTATTCTTAAAATAGAGTCCAATAATCTTATAAAAATCTCGGAGAATTCCAGTAAGATATCTTTAATCATTTCTAAGATACAACGGTTCAAAGCTCAATCTAACAATTGGACAATTTTGCAGTTACACGATTTGGACATTTAATTACATTTACAGGCCTGAATGTTTGAGAAATTTTATAGAAAATATGCGTTCCCCGACAGGAATCGAACCTGTATTCCAATACGGAAACCGTCATTTGATAAATACTGTTTAATTACTTTAAAAAATTGTATCTATAAAAATAACGTATAAACAGAAAATATATTAAAATAGTTGTCAAATTTAATGCATTTCCTATGTTATCAATGTTTACGTTAAGATACGTTTCGTGAACACATATGATCGATCGAGAAAAATCGTCGTTGATTGTGTGTTTATGAACAGAAATTTGGACTTTGCTAATCAGACGCTTCTCTCTAGCTAATTAGTATAGCACAGATCAAATAATTATTTCCGTAGAGGAATACAGGTTCGATTCCTGTCGGAGAACACATAATTTCCACCAAATTTCTCGAACATTCAGGCCATCAAATGTAATTAATACTGTTTAATTAAAACAGAGCATTTACGTAAGTAAATTGCATCTATAAAAATGACATATAAACACAAAACATTAAATAACTGATGGACTTAATCTATTTCATTATATGTTATCACTGTTTACGTTAAGATACGTTTCGTAAGCAGAAATGATCGATCGAGAAAATCGTTGAAGATTGCGTGTTTATAAACAGAAATATATATATATATATATATATATATATATATATATATATAAAAGTGAACATAGAAGTCATATGTTCACTTTTATATTTACACACGCTCTATCTCTGATATTGAGCACTTTATTCCATAAATATAGCACACTTTAAGACTATATTTCTTCATATACACACACACACACACACATATATATATATATATATATATATATATATATATATATATATATATATATAGATAGATAGATAGATAGATAGATAGATAGATAGATAGATAGATAGATAGAGTATTGGGGCAGCAGATCATTATTTAAACATATATTGTTAAATATAACAAACAATGAATCTCTATTATGTTTGATCAGGAGCCGTTCTAAACTTCGTATGATTGCTTTTGATTTCGGGTGAAAATAAGGATAAAAACTGTCCAACATTTGGATATATTTTTATTAAGCTGTTCCTTAATCTAAGCTTTCGGATCACATTTACAACCTGCGTTTTTTTATTCTGCAAGTACTTTCAGCTGTACATACAGGCATCCTCAGGCATGGAAATTAATTTGTTTTTTTAGTAAATCCAGGTAGTAGCGGAACACGAAAGATTAAATGCGAATCGAAATATTTTATTTTTTATTTTTTTAGAAATGTGTTATTGTTAACGGATAAGAAATTTTGGAGCGTGTAGTCGCAACGCTAAGGTTGAATTTTTTTGAAAATTTAAGAGGGTGCGCTTTTTTTTATTAATATGGTTTTTTTTGAATTTTTTTGTTGTAGGAGTTTTTCAGTCGATGTGGCATGAACTAAATAGTTCAATACATAGAGTAACGTCGCAGCTGTTATCCAGAAAATTTGCACGTCGGATCAGTTCTTTTTAAATCAAATATGTGGTGCAGTTCAATTTAATTTACATGAATAATTCATTAAAAAAGTAGATTAGTAAAGTTAATGATATAAATAGCGAAAAACATCTTCGCAAACAATTTAGCAGAATAAAAAAAGACCTTATACAACTTGAAGTTATTAAAAACAAGGATCATAACATTCATCGAGAGGTTCGTGGGTTAAGGTAACTTTAATAAATTTGTTTGCGAAGATGTTTTTCGCCATATTATATCATTAACTTTACTAATTACTAAACTACTTTTTGTATTAATGATTCATGTAATATAAATTGAATTACACCACATACTTTATATATATATATGGGGTGGGGTTTGATGCCTTCCAGTTTTTACAACTGTTTTTTATTCGCGATAGCATTTCACGGATTGGTTATGTGATACTGTAGATATTTAGAAGGGCATATAGATAGCGAATACATATTCTGCCTTGTGGTATATCGAAGGAAATTGTTCCTGGAGATTTTAGAAGAATCGCAAGTAAACTGTAGCAACAATTAAGTTGTATTCAGTAAAAAAAAAAGATCCGTTTATTTTTCACTGGGAAATTTAAAATGTCTGTTTTACAAATGTCATGTTGAAAGTTTACGGTCGGTTGTCTTTTCGGTAGGCATATGTGAAATATGATTCGGATTTAAATATTTCACTCGAATTCTTTAACATACTTTTGAAAATCTATCTATCTATCTATCTATCTATCTATTCATTCAAAAATTTTGAAACTACCAGCGTCTCCCGTTCATGAGCATGTGTAGTTAAAACAACAACAAATTCAGTCCGATGAAGTCTTAACCGACGAAACACATTACAGAAACTCCCCCACAAAAAAATTCAATCTATCTATCTATCTATCTATATATATATATATATATATATATATATATATATATATATATATATATATATATATATATATATATGTATTTAAATTTATATGCCCGATGACTTATTCGAAAATTAGATAATATATTAAAAATTAAACAGAGAGATTTTGTTAATGGTGTATATATATATATATATATATATATATATATATATATATATATATATATATATATATATATATGTATATATATATATATATCGAGGGCACCACTTTGCGACTGCTCGGTCTCACATTGTCTGATGACCTGAGATGTAACAAATACATTGAGTCAATAGCTTCGTCCACCGTGAAGAAAGTTGGCTCCCTGTGCCGCGCCAGGAAATTTTTCTCACCGGAGTCGATCCTTCAAATCTACAAATCAACCATTCGCCCTTGCATGGAGTATTACTGCCATATATGGTCAGGAGCCCCTTCTGTTTGTCTCAAGGTCCTTGATAAAATCCAGAGACGGATATGCAATGTAATTGGCCCTGATCTGGCATCTCGTCTGCAGTCGCTCTCTCATAGACGTGCCGTCGCCTCCCTCTGTCTTTTTTACAAATACTTTCACGGTGACCTGCTTTCGCTGGTTCCCAGACTTCATGAATTTAAGCGTTCAACTAGGCTGGCATCTCGCTCTCACCCTTTCACTGTCGAAACTGTTAAATGTAGCCGTCCCTTCTACTCCAATAGCTTCATGTCTCGCACTTCTCGACTGTGGAACTACCTCCCCATTTCTTGTTTTCCTGACAGCTATAATCTCCAACTCTTCAAATGTCACGTCAATCGACGTCTCCAGATGCCTTGATCTATCCCTTTTCTTCTCTTTATCCTTTCATCTATCACTCCTCTTTACTCTGGCTCCAACTCTCTGTAACCTCTTGCGTGCTAGTGGCTTTTGTACGGAAAAGCGATGATAGGGTATAACATTTTTCGTGTGATGCGTTTCGTCCTTTAGGACTGTATCGGACTAAACATTTTACATGTTTACATTAATTTAACTACGCATGCGCTCGAAGGAAAAGGAATGCTGAAAATTTTATATTGGATTTTTTAATGTACGTTTTTGATATAAAGTTTAGCCGATTTCGTTCACTATCTTTTTTTTTTTTTTCATGTTTCCATAACTTTTGTTATCCAACATTGTGATAATAGAATATATGCCAAGAAAGGTGAAATGTTGTAAGAACCTTGACGCAAATATGACCGATCTAGCGTTTAAGGCACTTTCTATATATTTTCGTCTCAGTAAATAACTTTTTCTTTTAATTAGAGTAGCATTTTTAAATAAAATATGTGGCCAGATTTATTACGGTGGGAAACTAATGCACTGAGTGTGTTGTTTTGTAAAAGATCCCTTTTGCGTTCATATATGCTTTTATTTACATTCCTTAAACTACAAAGCTCTTCAGTAAAATGAATGGAGCACTTCGGCCGATTAGCATTTGTTTACATCCGTAAAAGCAATACGCTAGATTTAGCTGTGTAACTCTGCCGAATGAAGATAGCTCAGTGGTAGAAGCGCTGACTGACATTTGGGTTTCGATCCTAGCTTGAGGCATTCGGATGTCTAGTCCAAATATATATATATATGTATAAATATACACGCAGTATATATATATATATATATATATATATATATATATATATATATATATATATATATATATATATATATATATATATATATATATATAATTTAAATAAAAACAGACCACTTTAAGGTTACATATAATAAATTATTTCACCACAGCCCTTTTAAAGGACCGCGGATCATCAGATTTTATTTACAAAGGTTGAAACGAAAAATGAAAAGAAATTTACACATTTATGACCGGCAGTAATAAGTAAATTAACGAAGTGAGGAAGTGAAGGGGGGAGAGAGACATGATTGAGTTAGATGTAACATTTCTATTCTTTTAAATTTAAATTTTTAGAGGAAATCCAGACATTGACACATTAAATCGGTTAACTTAACGGAAGTTATATATTGATATGGGAGGGGGTAGGACAAAAAGGCACAAAGAGAAAGAGAGAAAGAAGTTGTGATTACCTAGTTTTTCGTAAACTAAATATATATATATATATATATATATATATATATATATATATATATATATATATATATATATATATATATACTGAGTCCGCCCGCAAAATGTATATACGTTTCCGAAAAGAAAAAACTTGTCTTTTGTTGTTTTATCAAATTGCAAGGACAGTGATCACTGTATTACAAAATCTATACAAGTTTTTCGTTCCCTGAAGTGTGTATACTTTTATGGCGGACTTATATATATATATATATATATATATATATATATATATATATATATATATATATATATATATATATATATATATATATATATATAATATGGATAAAACAAATACAGTTATTCAATTAATTTCTGAGGAAGGACCGAGGTGGTCTGAAATATCAAATATATAAAAACATGTAAATAAATACTTTCACAAAAAAAGCACCCAATTTTTTTTTTTAATTTGCAACTTTTCAGTTGTTTTCTCCATATTATATACATATCAAGAAAGTATACGTGGCTTCTCATTATGCTATATATATATATATATATATATATATATATATATATATATATATATATATATATATGGTGTGTGTGTGTGTGTGTGTGTTGGGGGTGTAGGGGGGGCGGAGTGAGAGAGAGAATTAATATGAAAAAGTATTTTTTCACTCAACTTTTTCACATTAATTCTATTAACCCTTTGTCTCTATCTACGATATTGAGCATTCTACCACAAAGCCTACTTGCCTTAAAGGCCACCTTGTCCGCGATATTGGCTTCAAAAAAATATTTCAAATTAAAGCTATATATATATATATATATATATATATATATTCATTGAATACGACAGACAAGCTTCTTTGATTTAGTTTTTTATACAATTTCTCAGCTGATCTAATATTTTCTTTTCGGGTGATAAATTATATAAAAATATCCAATCGTTGTCTTTATCCGGGCGCTTTTGGCTATATATTTAGCCATTTTGAAAGTTGAAATCTATTAACTGTTAACAAGAAATAGTTTGTTGTATGTATGATTTTATATAATTTTTTCATTTTGAAAACACGGTTAAGATATTGTGTCCATGATCATAGTTGATATTATTAAGTGTTGGGTTTTTGTCTTTTTATTAATAAAGCTTTCATTATTTTTAACCTTTAAGGCATGTAGATGATGCTATTATATTTTTGTTGTCAACAAGTGTCAACAAATAGAGTCCGCTAGGTCTTCATGAATATTTAAATGAGAACTTCTTGAGCTATGGCCAGAAAGGTGTAGAGTGAGTCTGCGCGTCAAACATGTTGTAGTGTGGCCTATATAATTATTTATGAATTTTGATTGATCAGGAATACAATTCCTTAATGGACATTTAAATTTGTAAATAATATTTGCCCTATTTAATTTTGTTCTAAGACGTGAATTATTTTTAACTGTAAGGTTAGAGATTTTAAAATTTTTTGTAATAAATAATCTAATTTTTTGTTATTGTTAACTGGTATTGTGCATTCTTTTTTAAATATTCTTAATTCTAGTTTCATCTTGTTTATAATTTTCGTTCATTTGATTTTTATAAAAAAATAATTATGTTTAATAGTTTATGTTTCTATTCTCGTCGTTGCTATTAGCTACCTTGAAATGTGCACGAAAGAAGGATTGCTGCCTAATTACACAAATATATATATATATATATATATATATATATATAATGGACAAAGTCCGACAATTATTTTAAGAGATTTTTTATGTTTATACGTTCTTTTTACAGGTACAAATATTTAAGTAAATGCTCTGTTTATAATAAACAGTATTAACAACATTTACCGGCCTGAATGTCCAAGAAATTTTCATAGAAAATATGCGTCCTCCGACAGGAATCGAACCTGTATCCTATACGGAACCGTCATATAGCCTGACGTGCTTTTACCGATTGAGCCACAGAGGAGCTTTTCGGTTAGCAAGGTCCATTTTACTGTTTTTAAATCATGGAGAATTGTTGTTTAATTGTCGGGTCAGGCGTGCTTATCGTTTGTACTATTGGGGTCACGTGACCGAAGTTTGAGCTTTATTACGACAGTTTTCTTGCTGCTGTTACAGTGTAAACATGGACGCTCCACCAGCAGTGTGTACCAAGGATGGAACTAAGAGCAGTGATTTGATTTCTTTGGTCGGAAGATGTGCTAGAGGCTGAAATATATCCGATGCGTTTAACACAATATATCGACAGTGAAGTACCGCGTAGCAGTGTGCATGATTGAATAAGAAGACACATCCTTGTCGTACGCTTCTTTCTATTTTGGTGTAGTTTTCTATTCTCATGCAGGCGGTTTGCACTCAATCTAAATGCTGTATTCTTATATCCTTCCCAAATAAATTAAGCTTGCCTGGCAGTTGTAACATTTGCATGACTTACTAGGGTAAGTAAAAAATTATTCGAATTTTCGCTATAAAATACCTTTAGGTTTCCCACTGAATTCAGCTCATGCGTGCTTATAGTTTGTACTATTGTGGTCACGTAATCGAAGTTTGAGCTTGATAGTAGAGGTTTTCTTACTGCTGTTACAGTGTGAACATGGCCGTCTCGTTAGCAGTGTGCTTCAAGGCGGGACAAAGAGCAGTGAGACCAAAATGGGATTCACATTTAGCGGCTGGATATTTTAACTGTTTAAGGGATCCCTTTTCCTTTATTTTTATTATTAATTACAAAGACTGCCCACATTAAAATCGTTTTCTTCTAGAAATAGTCTGGCTGCAACAATTTTATTTATTATATTTGGCTAAATACAACCTTTGATATATATATATATATATATATATATATATATATATATATATATATAATCTCTCGCCGGTAGCATGACTCGGAGTTTCATGCACAGCGCAATCTTCAGGTTCAGAGTATATTCTACAGTCAGCACCTGAAGAGTGCGTTGTACATGAAACTCCGAGTCATGCTACCGGTGAGGAATAATATGTATATTCATTAATATATACTTAATAGCTCTGTTGTATTATATCGAGCACTGTTTTTCGTTGGGGAGAAAGTGTGAGTTTTTAAACAATGACTACTACTGCACAGTTCAGTGAGTTACGCGCCAGACGTGAAACACGCTTAGGCGATCATGTATCTTTCGATACATGACTGACGAGGCAGATTTTTTCCCCGCAGTAGGTTGCCATTGCTTTCTGCGGTAGACCAGTTGCCATCCAAAACTATAGAACCCGGTCTGTCCTGCTATTTAGCTAGGGGGAGAAGGAGAGGATTCATATCTTTCCGAAGGGTATTAGCACGTAAGTGAATGTAATGGATTCGACTGGAATTCGAACTCGGCTCTCCGATTCGTCAAGAGCCGCTACTCCATTACTCCACCGAGCCTACTACTGCTCATAACGCAATACTCTTCGATAAAACGAATCGAGTTCTCTAAATTACTGGCGTGTTTATCTAAGAATAAATACGCTTAAATTCACCTTCATCCCTGCCTTGCGACAACGGCTTAGGGGTAGATTTTCCGACTGGCTGATTTTCAGCCGGGTTCCTAGCTAGAGGCAACCGGACGTCTAGACTCACTGATGTGCTGTGATACAGCGAAACAGTCTGTCTGTGGATGAGAATATATATATATATATATATATATATATATATATATATATATATATATATATATATATATATTGAAATAGTTATTGGTCAGAGTTGAATTAGACCAGGAAACAGTTGTATTAAAAAGTGCTCATTCACTTATAAAGAAAATAAAATTTAACATGCAGACCTTTTAAATTTTAAAAAAGAGGGGACCAGCCAGTAATGTTACCTTGGTTTTAACCTTTCGTTATCATCAGGTAGCGTGATTGGTTGACCTCCTAACTTTCTGTAGCTCACTCCTACAAACAAGCAGACATTTTTTTTTTACTCCTGTTGGTGTCCAAGCTGAGCGATACTAGTCCAGTGCCTCCGAAAATTTTAATTTTAATATTCTCAATATTTTATTTTTTAATTTTTATACATATATATATATATATATAGAGAGAGAGAGAGAGAGAGATTTAGTATAATACAATATTATATATATATATATCTATTATATATATTATATTCATATATTATATTATATATATTATATATATAAATATTTGTATATATATAAATATATATATATGTATTATAAATATTTATATGTATATATAAATATATATATATAAATATTTATACAAAAATGTTCGTCTACTGAATTCTGGTGTTGAGTGGGTGACTATAAGATCAATCTTTTTATTAATCATATACAGACGTATATATTTTATATTTTTATTAGTCATATATATATATATATATATATATATATATATATATATATATATATATATATATATATATATTGCAAATTTACAATACAATATTTTATATATAATATATATATATATATAACATATATATATATTGCAAATTTACAATACAATATTTTATATATATAATATTTATATAATATATATATATATATATATATATATATATATATATATATATATATATATATGTGTGTGTGTGTGTGTATGTGTGTGTGTGTGTTTGTGTGTAAGAAATGACGATTTTCGTTCTCTGATGAATTGTATTACGGCCAAATGTAGAAATTTTAGCATGCATAATTTTTATTTTTTAATTAAAATTTTTGCGAAATAAAATTTCTACAAGAAACTGAATTCGTTGGCATGAAATATTTTCCTTTTTTTAATTTTTTAATAACGTGTTTTATTAATATTATTAAATATGAATTTTATTAATTATTAACATTGTCTTATTAGCATATGTACATTTTCAGGATATGGACAAACACTCATATATATATATATATATAATTATTTATTTGAAAATTATAACATAAATATGTATAAAAATATTCATGTTATAAGTTTCGAATAAGTTTTGTTTTCTTACTTGAAATTCAGGATTTTTTTACGTGTCCGATTTTATATATATATATATATATATATATATATATATATATATATATATATATATATATGTATATATATATACACATATATATACACATATATATACATATATATATATATACACATACACACACACACACACATGACCCTTCGGTCAGAACTCTTCACTGCCATTTAAAGAAAGACATTCGAATGACCAACACAAAAACAGAGAATGTCTCATATCGAGAATATTTAACATTGAAAAACATAAAGGAAAAAATTAATTATTTTTAGTAATATGTGAAAATCTCCACCTTTTACCTGAAGACGGTCGTGAGACCAGAAACACGTGTTGTAAAACTATGAAAAATAAAGAATCATATTTTTTTAAAAACCCACATTACAACCAAAAAAGTTTGCGGTACCTCTCTTCTTTTTAATATATATATATATATATATATATATATATATATATATATATATATATATACATACACACAGACACACACACGCGCACTCTTTATTCTACATTTAACACCATCACTTGATAAGACACCAGAAGTGTTGAAAGAAAATGGCTGTTTTTGCAGTGATTTTATGACATATTTATGTTATAATTTTCGAATAATTTATATTTAATCTACTCTGTATTGAGCACTATTTTAATGATAGTACCTTTGATTATCGGAATTTATATATATATATATATATATATATATATATATATATATATATATATATATATATAAAAACACCTGATTAATATTTAAGAAGGTCTCTTAAATTTAAAATCCTCATATTTATTCGATAACGTCCCTCAGATGACGTCATGCATCGGCTATGATAAGATTTCATTTGGTCTTTACTGATATAGATCAGACCAAAAATGGAGCACTTTTGTCATATTTGAGCAGGAGCTGCCCAGTCCTCGTACTCCATACTTGATGGAATCCAAAAAAGTCTCCGAGCTTATATTCTTCAAACTCTCTCTCCCACAGGCGGGGATGTGGCAATCCTCTCGCTGCTCTATGGTTACTTTCACGGAAAGTGCTCGGTCGAAACCCATTCGTTGGTACCGCCAATTCAAACCTTCACGGCAAGAATACGCCATGACAGTTACATTGTAGCAAACAACACACATTCCTCCGTATTGCGTCTGTGAGAAATCAGTTCCATTCGAGCAGCTTGTTAACCTGTTCAAGGCTAGTGTTAACAGCTATCTTCCTCTCCTATCCGCACAAATTAACTCGAATAGCCTCCGGACCTTGTACAGGTAAACCTTACCGTAATACACACACACACACACACACACACACACATATATATATATATATATATATATATATATATATATATATATATATTGTGTATATGTCGGCAGCAATTTTTCATTAATGCCTGTTTCATTAAATAATATAGACAAGTTTTGTCTATTTATTTTAAGTAAGTTCCTTTCGTATTGTCTGATAAGCTTAATCAGATTATCGTTGAAAGACGAAAGGAAAAGGCCATATTGACACATGTTTGAATCCAATCTAAGCTTTCGGCTTACATAAGCCATTATCAAAGATGACAATTTTAATAAATCAAACAACACATATACGAAACCACAATAATGCCCCGCCGTTGCTGTTTGAATAAGCTCAAAGTAACGACAAACTTCTTATTTACGAGCCAAGGAAGCGAAAAACGTGTCGTAGCTCGTGACGTCACACATGACCACGCGAGAGTGAAAACGAGAAGTATTAAGTATGGGAAGCCATTGGTATAAACCAATGGCTTCTGCTATAGATTATAGGCATTTAAGAATGTTTGTGGAGATTTCATAGTTTATTTTGTTCAGGTTGGGTTTCAACTGTTTTATGTATATAGCTTCAAGAATTTGTAATTTTTGTTTATTATTTTCATGTTTAAGTATAATTGTGTTGTCAACAAGGATTTTCCGGAATTGAGTACACGGGCAGGCATGTTGTTTTAAATGTCTAAAAATGTTATATATATATATATATATATATATATATATATATATATATATATATATATATATATATATATATATATATATATATATGTATATATATATACAGGTAAGATGACAACGAATAGAGAGAGTACAATTCCAATGTTCAAATATTTAATATAAAATAGGGAGCAATACAGAGTAGAGTAATATTATTTATTTTAGCATATTAAAACTACATGTAAAAATCTCTACAAAATTACACTAGTGTCCCGATGCATACCAGTCCCTCTCCTCAGGCGATTGTAAATTTCTGGCGAGTGACATTGTAGCAAACTACAAACATTCCTCCGTATTCCACCGGTGAGAAGTCAGTTCCACTCGAACAGCTTCTTCTAGAGAACCACTGATCCGTGGATGTTTCCCTGATCACTAAAACCTTAACCCGTTCAAGGCTCGGGTCAACGGTTACCTTCCCCTACTATCCGCACAAATTAACTCGAGTAGCCCTCGGACCTTGTACAGGTGAACCTTACCGTAATACACACACACATGCACGCACACACACACACACACACACACATACACACACACACATACACATATATATATATATATATATATATATATACATATATATATACATATATATATATATATATAAATATAGCACATCTATATATATAAATACATATAGCACATTTATATATATAAATATATATAAATATAGCAGATCTTAAAACTATATTTCTTGATATATATATATATATATATATATATATATATATATATATATATATATATATATATATATATATATTCAGGTAAGATGAGAACGAATAGAGTACAATTCCAATGTTCATATATTTGATATAAAAGAGGGCGCAATAAAGAGTAGAACAATATTATTTATTTTAGTATATTAAAACTACATGTAAAAATCTGTACACAATTGCAGTCGAGTCTCGACGTATACCAATGCGTCTCCTCAGGCGATTGTAAATTTCTGGCGAGTGAACGATTAATTTCGTTTCAAAAGCAAAGTATGTTCTCTTTTTTCGAAAAAAAATTCATTCAATTTTTTTCTTTTTCGCTTAGATTGAATCGAACGTTGGTCATATTTGATTGGTTGATCAGGGTAAAGCCCTCAAGCCCTATAACTCTTTTTTCGAAAAAAGAAGATATATATTTGCCTTTGAAACAAAATTAATCTTTCAGTGACCAGTAATTTACAATCGCCTGAGGAGATGCTTTGCTATGCTTCGAAACACGACTGCAATTGTGATGCGATTTTTACATGTTGTTTTAATATATATATATATATATATATATATATATATATATATTAATTCGAGGACCCGCAACTAGATAAAGTCTTCTTAATTATCATTCTAAACTTTGACCAGTAATAACAACATAATTACTCAAAAAATTAAATAAATAAATAAAAAATTAATAATGCATATAACAAAATAAATGCGTATAATTAAATTAATACATTTAAGGAAATAAATATAAGGAAAGAAAATATAAGGAAATATATGAATTATGCATATAAGAAAATAAATGCATATAAGGAAATGAGTTACGCATATAAGAAAATAAATGCATATAAAGAAATGAATTATGAATATAAGAAAATAAATGCATATAATGTAATAAATGCATATAAAGAAAGGAATGCATATAAGGAAATAAATACAGGCAAAAAATAAATGCATATGTAGAAAAATGAATGATTTATGCATATAATTAAATGAATGCATATAAGAAAATGAATTACGCATATAAGAAAATAAATGCATATAAAGAAATAAATGATGAGTATAAGAAAATAAATGCATATAATGAAATAAATGCATATAAAGAAATAAATGCATATAAGGAAATAAATACAGTGAAAAAATAAATGCGTATGTAGAAAAATGAATGATTTATGCATATAATTAAATAAATGCATATAAGAAAATGAATTACGCATATAAGAAAATAAATGCATATAAAGAAATAAATGATGAGTATAAGAAAATAAATGCATATAATGAAATAAATGCATATAAAGAAATAAATGCATATAAGGAAATAAATACAGAGAAAAAATAAATGCGTATGTAGAAAAATGAATGATTTATGCATATAATTAAATAAATGCATATAAGAAAATGAATGAATTATGCATATAAGAAAATGAATGTCTATTAACAAAATGGCATATGATTAATCAAGGAAGACGATTAACCGACAAAAAGTCATTGTCCAATTTCATGTAAGTTAATATTTTCCCAATAAAACTTTATAAACGAATTTGGTAAACTTTTCTGGTTATTTTTATATGAGCAATGTAGCGATTTAAATTTAATTTCATTCAGTCAGAATTACAGGGACGAAGAATTATCATTTTTATATCACTTACAGTCGAACTAATATCCTCATCTTTGTTGTTACTGTCACATCGTTTCGGCGTTTTGTGCCTCCGGCAGCAGTAAAAAAAAAAAAAAAAGAAAAAAAAGGTAACAAGAGAGTTTACTAGATATGGATAGCAGACGAGACGAGCACAGTTTACCCGCGTAGAATAAATTAAGGACTCAGTTCGAAATTCACCCGAAAGTTACTCGGACTGACAGGACCCTGAAGAAGGACGAAGGTTACAACGCTCGAAACGTTCTGATAATGAGAACAATGATGAGGATATTACTACAAATATTAATAATGAGAACATAGATATTTAATGGAGACTTTTTTCTTAGTTTCGTCTGACTCAGCGTGAGTGTACAAGGTCGAATTCACAAAGCAAGAAGAGTCTTTGTCAAAGAACCTTGTTAACCATCACACTCCCGCAGACGCCTAGGGGGTGCAAAATAAATACTATTTAACACATTCTCGTTAATGACAACAGAGTCAAATCTGTGTTTAAGTTCCTTTTAAGTGAAAGAAAATGCAAGATTCTCCGTATTTTTAATTGGAAAGAGCTAATTTTCGAACTGATTTTATTTTTTCCTTTTGCGAATTGTTCAAGAGATAGCGTTCATTATTTGAAAGTACCGATGCCTAGACGGCCTTGTGCGAATAGAAGTAGGTAGGGAACGTGAATGGTTTCTCGGTTGAATCTGTGACAAACGCTGAAAATATATATGCTCTGGTTTCACTTTCCTCTCTACATTCAGATAATGACAATCACATCTGGACCATTTAAATTCTATCTATCTATCTATCTATCTATATATATATATATATATATATATATATATATATATATATATATATATATATATATATATATATATATATATCCCATTCTGTTCATATCTATATAAGTATGTTCATTATCTATCTATCTATCTATCTATCTATCTATATATATATATATATATATATATATATATATATATACATATATATATATATATATATATATATATATATATATATATATATATATATATATATATATATCTCAGTTTATTCCGCATCTGTCTATCTGTTCATATCTATGTCAGTCTGTTCATATGTATGTATGTATGTATATATATCAGTCTGTGCATATCTATCTATCTATCTATCTATCTATCTATATATATATATATATATATATATATATACGCTTTCTGTTCATATCTATGTAATATGTTCATTATCAATGTCAGTTTGTTCATATCTCTCTCTCTCTCTCTCTCTCTCTCTATATATATATATATATATATATATATATATATATATAGAGAGAGAGAGAGAGAGAGAGATAGATAGATAGATAGATAGATAGATAGATAGATAGCGAACAGACTGGGATAGATAGATAGATAGATAGATAGATAGATAGATAGATAGATAGATAGATAGATAGATAGATAGATAGCGAACAGACTGGGATAGATAGATAGATAGATAGATAGATAGATAGATAGTATAATTAATAAGTTTCTGTATAAATTATGCATTGCTTTAGAAAGAAAGAAAGAAAAAGAAATTGAAATAGATATATATGAATAAAGTTGGCTACAGATAGATAGATAGATAGAGAGATAGATAGATAGTGTTTCCTAAATATTCGTATGTAATTAATATTTAAATTATCGTCTCCCTACTGCGCATTGTAGATTTTATCGTTGAAGGATTTAATCCATCCGTTGTAATTATGTGACAAATCGTCGACGACTGATGTCTGTATTTTGGGTTTAATATTCCTCCTCTATCCACACTACGTGCGCGCAATCTGTGATTTTCGCTGAGAATGAATTAAAACATTTTCGTGGTAAAGAACGGACGTTCGTGGAAAGTCCCAAAATGAAAGGCCTCAGTGTTTATGCTCATGCGTTTAACGTCCCTCCTTCTCATCGTTGAGAGACGAAATTGCGAACAATCTGAACTGTCTAAACTGTATTAAAACATCTCTATACGAAAATATCTTCTTCGACTGGCACCCTTGTGTTGATTGATGTTTGCTGCGCAGTTTCTGTCCGGTACGATATGCACCTTTCGAAAGATATTTAAAGATAAATGAAATGTCTATTTAACATAAATATAGAAATATATCATATGATTTCATATATAATTATCGTTTACGCTTCAAGCTTCGTCTATTTGGTATTATGAAATAGTAGCAAATAGGGACTTTCGTAAGATTGAGTGTGAGCAGATGGATGGCAGAACAGGGTTTGGAAGACGTAACAAAAAGGCAAAACTTAAAGACTACACGGGAGAAGAAGATGTAGACGGGTATGATCGTCTATGTCTTGAAGGGACATGGCACATTAAAAAAAAAGTACAAAGGACTGGGTTTTTTTTCCCATGACACCAATAACGTACAGAGGTTTGGTGATGTCCAGGGCCAACTCCTTGATTGTATGCCCCTAAGACACAAATATGGGAGCCTACTCCGGTCTCGCTTATCAAAACATCGATCCACATTCACACCAGCCTGTGGGAGTGTAGGGCGCTTGTACAACGAATTTAAGAGAAACAATTTCAAAATTCAAAAACTAAATTTTTATTTTACTCTTTGATTGAATGACCCCCCCGATATGGATGACCGGGGCCGTCGCACCACTCTCTATGTCTTCTGCACGCTACTCCATGATATTGCCGTTATTGTAACTATCTTCACTCTTCAGCCGCCATGTTTATTTTTTTTTTTAAGTCATGATTAGAATTGTGATAAAACCTAAACATACATTTTTTTTTATTCTTGAGAAATTACAAAAAATATGTTAACCACTAAATTATTCATTAGAATAATTTTATATTTGCATCATTCTGAAAATTAATACAATTAGAACTAATGGAATGCAATATTTATTGGTTATCAATTTATAAAGAAGTAAATGTGAAAATATTTTATTCATAAATTTATAAACATTTACTAAATTATTAAAATATGTGAAACAGCTCTAAGGTAATTTTTATTATTTACCATTTTATAAAGTTTGAATCGATTGGGAATTATGCCAACCATTCCAATAAATAATCTAATAAATAAATAGTGTTTATTATTTTTGTTGCCAATTCTCGAGAACAAAGAAAATGTATAAATTCTAATCATCGTTTTCAAAAAATAAACATTGCTGAAGAGTGAATGTAGTTAAAATAATAGCGGTGTCATGGGAAAAACCGTCTTTTTAACACCACGTTTTTTTATTTTTATTTATTTTTTGTTTACGGGCACGGGGTCCATATTTGCCGGCAAGGGCCAGGGAGGCGTTGGCTTTCCATTGTTGATCGAAATTCAACCATGGCCACTGTTGTTGTAAAGAAAGAAAAGAAACTGTCAACTTATAGTGGCAATAAACAATCTAATAAATAGTGTTTAATATTTTTATAATAAAATGATAGAAATCGTAAGGTAGTAAAGTTAGTTAAAATAATAACAGTGTCAAGGGAAAAACTGTGTTTAGACAGTTTTTTTTCAGGTACAAAGGTCAAAGATTGCAAAGAAAAATTATAAGAATATACTAAGTATTTTTATATATTTAATTTAATTTTTTTTTTTAAATATGATCATTACTTTACTTTGAGATTTATTATATTTAGAGATAATTTTATATTTATAACATTCTAAATATTAATATATCAATATATTTATGCTAAATATTAATATATTTATTCTAAATATTAATATATTTATTCTAAATATTAATATATTTATATATTAAAACTAATGCAATGCAACATTCATTATTTATCAGTTTATAAATAAATAAACATGAAACCAATTTTTATTCAAAAATAAAATATGTGAACCAACTATAAAGAACTCTTTATTATTTATCATTTTATAAAGTTTGAATCAGTTGGCAATTAGCTAATGTTTTGCCAACCATTCCAATAAACAATCTAATAAATAAATCATATATATTATTTTTGTTGCCAATTCTCAAGAACAAAGAAAATGTATAAATTCACTTTCATATGTTTAGGTTTTATTAAAATTCTAATCATTGCTTTTTAAAGCTATAAACACTACCGAGGATTAAAGGTAGTTAAAATAATAGCTGCGGTGTCAAGGTAAAAACCGCTCTGTTGACACTACGTTTCTTTGTTGGCACGTACTTCCAAGATTGTCCATTTTATTTTATCGTTTCCAGATTTAAAAAGTGAAAGCGCTAGGAACTTTTGCACAAACCTACCATTTGCTAATATTTTTCGTGCGTCTTTATGATTGTCTATCCTCTCTCAATCATGGAATCGTAACCAGTGTACGCACGAATAACCTAACGTCCATTATATAGCTGTCCACTCGTATTCGAAACATGAAACTAATTATCGTTCATAAGTTTATAAACATTGACTAAATTATTAAAATATGTGAATCAACTATAAGAAAATCATTATTATTTACCATTTTATAAAGTTTGAATCAATTGGGAATTAACAGATGTTTTGCCGACCAACAGAAATAAACAATGTAATAAATAAATAGTGTTTATTATTTTTTTTTTTGTTTAAATTTCATGAATGACTGAAAAATCAATTTATTATGTTTAGGTTTTATCATCGGTTTTTAAAACAAATAATATTACCGAAAAGTACTTAAAAAAGCGGCTACATGAGGAAGAAAGTGCTTTTCACAGTCCGTCTTATTACGGTCATGTTTCTCCATGTTTGCCAGGTCATTTTAGCTACGTGACATTAAACTGCATTCTACCATGTCTACCGGTGTTCAATTCAGACTCGGAACCGTCAACAACATGAAAATAAGGCGCATATATATATATATATATATATATATATATATATATATATATATATATATATGTGTGTGTGTGTGTGTGTATGTATGTATGTATGTATATTAAACAAGAGAAATGAATTGATGGTTACATATAGGCATAAAGAATATCTGCTTACATACGCTGATCTAGATTATTTTTCATTTTAATTTCAAATATAGTTTATTGTTTATTTTTAGAATAAATTACGTTAATTGGTATATATATATATATATATATATATATATATATATATATATATATATATATATATATATATATATATACAGAATTGCAATAAAGTCAGTCTACAGTTACTTATAATAAAACTGTATGTATAAATATATATATATATATATATATATATATATATATATATATATATATTCATCTTTGCATGTTTCAGTGTTATATATATATATATATATATATATATATATATATATATATATTAAACAAGAGAAATGAATTGATGGTTACATATAGGCATAAAGATATCTGCTTACATAAGTTGATCCAGATTTATTTTATACACATATATATATATATATATATATATATATATATATATATATATGAATATATATATATTCATGTTTGCATATTTCAGCGTTATATGTATACAAAAAGATATGCAATCAGTTATGCACGCACACCCACACACGCACATGCACACACACATTGACACACAAACACGTAATTCTCTTGTAATAATAATGTAATGTAGTAATAATGTAAGAAATAATATAAACAATTCTAAAATGAATAAAATCATTAATTTATTTACTTACACATATATATTCAAATACCATTTATTTTAAATACAAAATATAATATTTGAAATTAAATAAAGTTTAATCCCAATATAGGTATGCCAACATTACGTTAATCAAATACATTTTTAAAAATTCGAATTGCATAACGGTCAGTCTATACTCGGCACTTGAAGTATGCTTAAAACTCCGACTCGTGTTATCGGTGAGGGATAAAATGTACATTTATATCCCTGTTGTATTACATCAAGGACTGTTTTATTAACACCCGCATTGAATATGCCATATTTTGTAATCATATATATATATATATATATATATATATATATATATATATATATATATATATATATATTTCATAACTTAAAATAAGGTATATATATGTATATATGTAACATATATAAATATATATAGATATAACATAGCTTAAAATTATATTTTTTCAAAAAATATATACACACAACTATATAAATATATATTGATAATATTAGTGGTTAATATACACATATATATATATGTGTATGTGTGTGTGTGTGTGTGTAACATATTTTAAAAAAGTACACACACACACACATATATAGCATAGTTTCAAAATAAGGCATATATATATATATATATATATATATATATATATATATCATACCTTAAAAAACTATTTTTATCACACACGCATATATATATATATATATATATATATATATATATATATATATATATATATGTAATAAAAATAAAATTTTCTTTTCTGCTCGGTATCCATGTGTGTATGTTACGATAAAATGCAATCACTTTTCACCAGGACTATACCGGACGAAGGCTGAAGGAATTATCGGCCGAAGCTCTGTATTAAAAACTGCACGGATACGAAGAAGACAGACAATTTATTTTCAATAAAATCCTGATATTCAAAACTCACTCGGTGTACGACACCACAAACTTCATTTTACTAGAAGAGCTACTTACTAAGCCGAGCTTAGATGTGGCATGAGGCCGAAATTATGGCGCACTCAATGAAGACCGGACACATTACTCAATCGTAACGGATCTCGCCAGACAAACTTGCTAGCCATTGCACCTTTTCGTGCTGCGCGGCTTTGGGTGGGCATACATCGTTGACATTAATAGTAATTAGTATATCGTACCAGTAATATTGGCTAATTTAAACATTTTCATTGCAGGCTTTCTTCCTACCCGAAACCGGTATCTAGAAATTAAAAAAAACAATAGTAAATTAATTATTGATACTGTTCTAACTTCAATGCTTTGCTTTTTATTATAAGTAACTATAGAGTGACTTTAGTGCAATTCAGTACACACACACACACACACACACACACACACACACACACACACACACACACACACACACACACACACACACACACACACACATATATATATATATATAGATATATATATGTAATTTGGCAGCAACTTTTCTTTTAAGCATGTTGTGTTGAATGTTAAAGACAACATCGTCCTGCATATTTCCTTTTGAATTTTCTCATATTTTCTAATGAGACTTTTTATTTGAAAATGATATCGAAATAAATATTGTCCTTACGATAACCTAGTACTTTCGAACATCATTGTTCATCTTCAGGGTCAAAAAATTTTTTAGTCAAAATTTTTTCAAAACATTTGCCAATTGTCTTGTAGCGGAATCATGTTGCTACATTTTTTACAAACTAAATAAACGTTAAAATCCTTTTAGTTTCAAAAGACGCGATGATGTTATCACGTGCATGGCGAAGATTTTTAATCATGTGACGGCGTGAAAAAGATTTTGTATTATACAAGCCAAAAGATCGAAGAATACGTTATAAAACTTAAATATATTATAAACCTTGTAGGATGTTTCCAGAAATATTGTAATCTATACGATTAATAAGAGGTCTTTTGCTTTTAATATGTAATGCTTCTAAGATTTTAAAATAATTAATGTCTGTATGTTTATCTATAATTTTAGTATTATCTATAAGTATTTTATGTATATCAGATTGCAAAAGGGAAACAGTATGTGACATAATATGTTGTTTAATGGAGCTAGAATTATATATATATATATATATATATATATTCGCAATGATTCTTCCCCCTCCCCGTTAGTGATTTGCAAAAAAAACAACATAGTTTACAAATTCAAGTGCCCTTTGGGAGATTGTATCTCCAGTGGATTAAATAATATTTATGCTGGTCACACCACAAACTTGCTTTCACAACGCTTGACTCTACATTTGAATGATAACTCTAACATTTTTAGGCATTTAAACCAACATGCCTGGCCGCGTACACAGTTCCGGAAAATCCTCGTTTGAAACACAACTATACTTAAACATGAAAACAATAAACAAAAACTAAAAATTCTTGAAGCTATATACATAAAACAGTTGAAAACTAACCTGAACAGAATAAAGTATGAAATCTCCACAAATATTCTTAAATGCCTATAATTGATAACAGAAGACCTTGGTTCATACAAACGGCTTCCGATAATTAATACTTCTCGTTTTCACTCTCACGTGGTCATGTTTGACGTCACGAGCTGCGATTTTTGCTTCCGCGTCTCGTATACACGAGTTTGTCGTTGCTTTGAAATTTTTCATGCAACAAAAACAGACTATCATTATTGTTTCGTCCGTGTATTGTTTGATATATTGAAATGTGATTGTCCTCTTTGATAATGGCTTATGTAAGCCGAAAGCTTAGATAGGATTTAAACATGTATCAATATGGTGATTTCCTTTCGTCTTTCAATGATAATGTTATCAATGTTATCAGACAATATGAAAGGAACTTACTTAAAATAAATAGACACAACTTGTCTATATTTATTAATGAAACATGAATCAATATATATATATATATATATATATATATATATATATATATATATATATATATATATATATATATATATAAAATAAATCTTAAAGAGCCAGGAAAACCTACCTAGGTTTCACCTAAACGGATCTTTAGGGTAAATTCAAACACCGAAAAAATTGCTTGTCGATGTTGTCTCCATATAAACCCCAGACAATTTCCTTATAGACAGATACAAGTTGTTGCATTACTTCATAAGATGTATCGAAGTCTGACGTTCAACTTCCCTAATAAGTAAAAGCTAAAGAGATAGGTAAGTAATTTAACACAATGCTAACTAGACGTGGGATCATAGTTTATTTTACTGCTTAACCCATAGCTGGTGGGTGGTAGAAAAAAAAAGGAATTAATGCCGCTCCCGAGAGAATTTGTTGCGAAAGTGAACGCAATAGATGAGTCGGGGATTTGAACTCGTCTCCTTGGTTTCTCTGTCCGCCCTGAAAGTTTCCCATTACGTCCCTCCCTAAACGAAACTTGTTGCACGCTAAAGCCGTCGCTCGTTATTCTCTTCTCATTGAACGTAGTTTAGTTTTGACTAAACATAAATATCTCCAGAAAATTGGGTCCTTTTCGTTGTTGTTGTTTTTGTTAAGTACTTTATTTGGTCACAGCCACAAAATAAATAAAAAATTACTTATTGCCTGTGAAACACGACGGGTCTCTTGAAACTTTCTTCTGCGTTTTCGTCAGAATCCCGCAGAATTTTATATCCAAACTTTTATGCATCTGTACCAAAGTTTGTACAGGCTAAGCTGAATTCCACATGCGTTAAGTATCGAATGGATGAATAGCTTTTTATGGCACATTGACACATCCATAATGGTCTTCTAATGTCAAAAAAAGATATTTCACAGTGTTTGGTATTTTTCATGTTTTTTTAATCATTTCACCCCAAGCAAGGCGATAAGATTACTAAGCTACAAAGAGTTACTGGGAGTGAAAGAGAATGAAAAGACGTTGGTGAAAAGTGGGGGCAATAAAAGAGCAGGTTCAGAAAAATGGCGATTGGCGTTGCATTTATATTTTTGAAGGTTGTAGGTGTCAGGAAAATAAGAAACCGGAAGTGAATTCCACAAGCAAGAAAAGAAAATATTGGAATATAACAGACGGTTACTTCTAGGTAGTTCAACAGTAAAAGGATGAGACCTAATTGCCAATCTAGTAGCACGTTCAAATTTATACAATCGAGGTATAAAGGAGGGAAGGTCATCGGGTGAGTTGCCCTGAAAATATTTATAGAAAAGACAGAGGGAATCCACGTTACGGCGGTGGGGAAAAAACTGAAGCCGAGAGGCCAGGTCATGATCGATAAAATGACAGACCCTTCTTAGGATTTTGTTAGGAATGTCGGGATATATAGTAAGGTCATCCGTATTCAGTCCACGCACAAATGGCAGATTTATAAACGTGGAAGAAAAGATTCTGACGGGAAAATTTGGCTAGCACGATGCAGTGAACTAACTTGTCTAGCAGTAGACCAAGAAATTGGTTCAATAGAATCAATCCACTTCATATCAGTAGAACTCAAGAAACCTCAAAGACTTGCTCTCCTTGGATTTAGCATCAATCATGCCGACTGAATGCAGAAAAGCTTCTCTTTTTATTAAGAACAAAATGTTTTTGTTTTGGTTTTTAATAAAAAAAAAATATCCTTAGAATTTTACAGATGTTATATATGTTTATTTTGATATGAACGCAATTGTTTATAAAACTGTCTACAAGTTTTGAATAAATTTTCTTCTATTTAAAAGAAAAAAAATATATCTGACCAAACAGAAATGAAAGCAAATTTATTATTGTGTCTCTTTACAGGAAAAAAAAAAACACATTGTTATTTAATTTGTGTAAGGACGTTGCTATGCACAGATGCAGATTTGGTGGTGAGGGGGTCCAAAGTACTTGATACTTACACCTGCTCGAGCAAAACACATTTATAAAAAATTAAATATTAATAAAATTGAAATTTAAAAAAATTAAATATTAAAAATTTTAATATTAAAGAATTTAAATATATAGCTAAAAAAATTTTCATCACCACGCCAAAAAATAAATTTACACAATATTGATAACACATTTTTCCACTTTGAACAATATATCCTAAGACCATCTATGAGATATCCTGTATTCTTAGTTAAATATTTACTATTCTGACAGAATTCATTGGGTATATTAAATTATATCAATACGTAAAATATGTTGAAAATTTAATCTGAACGTTAGAAGTAGAATTGTACACTTTTAAAATCACTCATTTAACGAAATATATTTAGTTTGTTTTCTTCAAGGAATATTCCATTCTGCTCATTTTCTTTTTGTTACTATGATAGGTACTGTTTGGAATAAGGATCTCTAGTGAATATCCTAAAGTGACATGTGAAATCCTTTCCGAAGGAAAAAAAGAAAAAAACAAACAACAGATGGTGGAAAAATGAAGGAAATAAAACCAATGTTTGAAATTTGGAAAAAATTATACATTTTTAATACTTAAACTTACAATTTATTTCCCATGGCGTGAACCTTCAAAGTATAACGCGCAGTGAATGTTGGTGGTAATAATATAACGACGCTCTATCTATAACATAGGATATATATATATATATATATATATATATATATATATATATATATATATATATATATATATATATATATATATATATATATATATATATATATATATATATATATATATATAGATGGACTCTGAGGTTAAAACCGAGTGTCGACAGACTGTTTCATACTTGAGGCACAAAATTAATGCCTAAACATTTTCGCCGGTCGGTGTTGACATCAGTGTCCACTTTCAAATTTACATTCACTTTATTCCGGGTATTCAGAATACTTAAACATATATATATATATATATATATATATATATATATATATATATATATATATATATATATATATATATATATATA
>OZ038511.1:68370619-68380619 GCA_964036315.1 Acanthosepion esculentum | reverse complement strand
TTTATACATGTTTCATTAAATAATATAGATAAGTGTTGTCTATATATTTTATGTAAGTTTTTTTCATATAGTCTGATAATCATTATCATTAAACAATGAAAGAAAATCACAATATTGATATATATTTTTTTTTTAATCCAATCTAATTATTATCTAGATTGGATTAAAAAAATATGTATCAATATTGTGATTTTCTTTCATTGTTTAATGATAATGTTATTAAGCTTATCAGACTATATGAAAAAAACTTACATAAAATATATAGATAACGCTTATCTATATTATTTAATGAAACATGTATTATATATATATATATATATATATATATATATATATATATATATATATATATATATATATACATATATATATATATATATATATATATATATATATATATATATATATATATATATATATAGTAAAGGTAATAGTTCTGTTAGTATATAAACCAGGCTGATCCTACTAATATCAAATATTAAAACTGATCTACAAAGAGATGAATTCAGTCCAGGGCTAAAGAAAACTGGCACAAGGTGGCGCGGGTTTGAAATAGCCTATACTCACATGCGGTAATTTTTGATTTTTTCCGATATATATATATATATATATATATATATATATATATATATATATATATATATATATGATTGAATTCCAATCCTTTTTTGTTTATTTTTAAACATTGAAATAAACAACACTTGGCGGAGATCGAGAAGTTATTATTATTAATTTCTCTGTTTAAGAAACGCAATAAAAAAAACACGGTTAGCAGCTGAAACACGTTTAGCCAATAAAACAATGTGTAACCACTAAAAAATAAACATTTATAGTAATAAGGAACAATGTCTAATTAATAATCCACATAAGATACATATTTTCCAGTATTTACATCAGTCGGACTATTGTCCTCATCTTTGTCGCCATATTTGTCACAACGTTTCGGCCGTTGTACGCTCCGGCCTTCTTCGGGTGGTTGGAATTTCGAACTCAACCCTTTATTTCGATCACTGGGGTAGACTGTTCTAGGACACATGGCACAGTGGATAAAGGCGTTGGTTAGATCCAGTGACAGACCCAAAGAGTGTGAGTTCAATACCCGGTTAAGGCAGTGGAGAACTTTCAGAGGGAAAATTAGCAGGAGATAACTGATAACTGACATCCATCAAACATGGCACATGGAACTAGAACAGTCTACCCCAGTGATCGAAATAAAGGGTTCAGTTCGAAATTCCAACCACCTGAAGAAGGCCGGAGCGTACAACGGCCGAAACGTTGTGACAAATATGGCGACAAAGATGAGCACAATAGTCCGACTAATGTAAATACTGTACATAATACCTCATCTCAGAAATATAGACATACATATTTTTATCACTTAAACGTTATTCTGAGTAGACACCAATATTTGAGTAGACGTTTTTTTAAATAATATATATCGTTTGAATATTCGAGAAAAAAATGTACGCTTTCAGCAGGATCCGAACCTGAGCCCTCTTGGCCGAAGAAACACTCGAGATTGTACCGACTACGCCACGAAGAACTTTGCCTAGCATGGTTGGGTGAACAATGCCTTTAAATGAAATCCTTCTCGTCATAGATTCTCGAAATTTCATATCAGCTCTGTTCCGTATCTAAACGTAAAAAAGCAATATATATATATATATATATATATATATATATATATATATATATATATATATATATATATATATATATATATATATATATATATGAAGAAATATAGTTTTAAGATGTGCTATATTTATTGGATAAAGTGCTCAATATCAGAGATGGTGCGTATGTAAATATAAATATAAATATAAGAGTGAACGTTGAAATCAACACTCAGAGGCGACAGGCTGTTTCATGCTAACACAATCAACTATGGACATAATATATGGCCGTGTTTTGAAAATGAAACATATAAATACATACACACAACAATCTATTTCTAGTTAACAGTTAATATATTTCAACCTTGAAAATGGTTAACTGTATCGCCGAAAGACCTCGGAAAATATTTACATAATTCATCTACTGAAAAGAAAAAATTATAAGATCACATGAGAAATTATATAAAAACTTAAAATGATATAAAATGGCGAAATACCTTCGCTAACTAAATTTTAAAGAATCATTGACCCACTAACCATTCGATGAATGTTATGATCCTTGTTTATTAAAATTATAACCTGTATTAGGTCTTCCTTAAATATGTAAATACTTTCGACACATTCTCCGGTCATCATCAGACATGGAAGCTATTTTTGGTAAAATTCAGGTAACATCCGAGACGAAAAAATATAATGCGAATCGAAATATGCTTTTTTTGAAATCTGTTCTTGATAACGGATACAAACTTGTGGAGCGTGCAGCCACAACACTAAGGTTGAATTTTTTAAAATTTAAGTGAGAGCGTTTTTTACTAATATGGCAATTTTTTGTTGTAGGAGTTTATATATTTCGATTTGCATTATATTTTTAATATTTTGACCAAACTTGGCGCATGACCAGTTCTTAGCGTAAAAAATCGATAATTAAAAAAAAATCAATAATCGATAAAGCCGATCAAAAATCGATAAATACAACTTTTTTCTTCATTTTTTTCAAACTCGGCATGTAGGTTACTTACATCATGACGAGCTCAACGATACCTCATTTTTATTTCTACACCACTGCGTTTAGCGAAAAACCGCTAAAAACGAAAAATCGATTTCAACACAAATCGATTTCAACACAAATTTTAAACTAAAAGCTCGCTCAATTTTCAAGTCATTTCATACAAACTCCACTCAGTTTTAGCCAACAATAAGTTAATTATGTAACGGTCATTTAATTTGCTAACTGAGTCCACCCATATAGTGAAAACCCGCGTAAATAACGAAAAATGGCGATTTTTACTGGTTTCTTTCTTATTTTTCGTTGATCTTTCAACCAATTTTCTTCAAAGTTAACAATTGCTTTATAAATGTATCCTCTTTTACATTCCTGGCAGCACACTGACAAATTGAATTTCAAAAACTCCAAAATAATTTCGGTCTGAAGTGGGTCTTCATGTTGCCTGTTTTACCTCTGCATGTCCTCGGCTAACTTCGATTGAATAAATACAGACGACTTCTGTTGTATCATTAAGTTTACGGAGAATTATTGGTTTAATATTGTAGATAGAGGGGAGAATGTTAATATAAATTTTGTGTCATTTTATTTGCAGTTTCTTGAACAGCGACATTAAGAAAGAGACCGTCTTCATCAAACGAAGCAAGAAGGCTAATATTAAGTTTTATTTGAGGGAAATATTGGAAGAAATTCATTAGTAGAATTAATAATACCGAGTGTAACAGCAAAATTGTCCAAATCGTGTAACACTATAATTGTCCATCCCACAAAATGCTTAATATCTAATAAAATCACTAAACTAATTGAGTTTCTTTTTTCCAGGTTTTCAGATGAGACTTTCAGCCATCTTGAAACAATTTGTCGCAAAAATTACTGAAAAATTCTTCGAGTTATTCAGCTAGAAAGAGAACAGGTTAAAATCAGTTTTGTGTCCGCGCCACTGTCTTCTCAACTGAGCAATTGTGAGAGGAAAAAAACATTCAGGCCTTCAGTAATGGTACCAACATTCATACTCTGGTGGCTTCCATCTTCAAAGTCCATTTAAGAACCATCAAGAGAATGGTGAATAAGTTTAAAAAAAAGGAAACATTAGAGATCAGGAGGCTACAACACGAAGAGGGATCATTATTTCAACTTAGAGCTAAAGAGATCAATTAGAAAAGATCCAACTCAATTCATAAGACGTTTGGCACGTGAGAGAGGAGTTTCAGCTATGACAGTCCAAAGAGGAGTGAGAAAAGACTTGAAAATGAAATCGTGCGTGAAACGTGTGGGGCACCTTGTTTCTCCAGGACAGAAAGTAAGAAGGTTAGAGAGGGCGAAGATCATCTTGAATAAGTTGGAAAATGATCTTAAGAGAGATAGAGGTAGGAGAGATATGTTTAATATACAGGGCCGCTCTTATAGCGAAATATTTCCAGAAATGTGATTTATATAGAATTTTAGTGTTTTCGACCAGAATTTTTCTTAAGCGTTCTTGTAAATGTGGATAGCTAGATGTATTTTCTAGCACTTTGATCTGAGACGTTAATGGCCTGCTGGAGGGATTTGCCCGATGAAATCAACGGTCACGGGCCCATGACCAAGGTGAGCCTTCAAGTTAGAGGACATTGTGGTTTGGCGGACATTGGCCCTGCCAGGTCTACTTTGTCAAGACCTGCTATGCATGAATGAATGCCTATCCAGTTTTCAACCCTGATAGGCGGAGGAGAATGATCAGATGCTCAGCTGCGCAGCGACCCTATGACCACATCTGGTTAAGATGATGATGATGAGGCAGGTTTATACGAGAGCAAGTCAAAAGTTATCCTCACTTTTGTCATAACATAACTTTAGATTTGTTCCACTGACTTCTGCTCATGCGTGCTTATAGTTGGCACTATTGTGGTCCCGTGGCGGATGTTTGAATATTGATTGAGCCATTTTTCATGCTGCTGTTACAGTGTAAACATGGCCGCACCACTCACAGTGTGCACAAAAGAGTAACTTTTGCTTCGCTGACAGCAAAATGATTAAAATTCAAATCAAAATTACTTGCATCATTCTAGTTCTAGATTGTTCTAGTTCTACGTTCCATGCCTCTTCCGGATGTTTCAGTTATTTCCCTTTAACTCAACTCTGCACGTTTTAATTCACCATTGCTGTGGCCTGATGTTGAACTCACAATTCGTTGGGTCTGGATATGGCCAACGTCTTTATCCACTGGGCATCTACCCCGGTGGACGGAATACAGGGTTCGGTTCGACATTTCAGTCACCTGAAGAAGGCCGGAGCGTACAACGGCCAAAACGTTGTGAATGTGGCAATGAAAATGAGGATAACAGTCCAAATATTGTAAATAATGCAGGTAATTATAATTATACATCTAAATACTTCTTTTGTTAAGCATTTTCTGGTCATTCAGGATCAGCTTACGTCCCCGTACGATCATCAAAGTTAAGCAACGTCGAGACAGTTCAGTAACTAGATGGGTGACCGTTTGGGAATACCGGATGCTGCAAGATTGGATGTGTGGGTGGAGTAATGAATAATAACTCGGAATAGTTAATCGGGGAGCAAAGTTCTAATTCCAATTCTGTCCGTTATATTTACTTACACGCAAATACCCCCGGGGAATAGTATGAATCTACGTATTCTCCCCCATCTATGGGTTAATTAGTAAGATTGTAGCACTTAAACGATTATTAACGCCCCCACAAAATTGCATACAAAATATTTAAATTTAAGAATTTAGCGAAGTGATTTCACCATTAATCCCATAAGCATTATTATTTAATTCTTTGTATAAATTGTTTCTTTATTATATATAATATGAGCTGCACACTCTAATATATATATATATATATATATATATATATATATATATATATATATATATATATATATATATATACTCAACTTATGCTTTGAGAATCTTTTACAATGAATGCCAAAAATTTATACTGCAGTAGCTAAAAGAGGATATTTTGACGAGAGCCAAATTTAACCATAAAATGCTTTTTTTCCTTTTAGTCATAATAAAATTTCTAATAAAAAAATATGTCTCTATTTTTATCTATATATAATAAGTTTCTCTTATTCAAAGTACAAAACAACTACTTTTTGGGCCAATTTAAAAAATTTCCAGAGGTGGCCTCAAACTTTTGAACTGTAATACATATATATATATATATATATATATATATATATATATATATATATATATATATATATATATATATGTATGTGTGTGTGTGTGTGTGTGTGTGTGAATTGTATCTCATATATTTATATATATATATATGTTATAATGAATCTAATTTATTAATATCAACATCATCGAATACTGAACAATTAATATTAGTATTATAAAGTCCGTTGAATAATGTCATTTTTATACTTATTAATTATTACTACTATTAGTTAGAATTATGGTTTTATTTTACATAAAATAAATTCAATATAAATTGTCCTATCTAAAATTTAAAAAAAATTAAAAACAATTCTTATAAAAATTCATTTAATTTTTTTTGTTAAGACAATACTGTTTTTCCCAAAATTTTTTGGAAAAACAGTTTTTTTATGAAAGCTTTTCTAATGAAATATCTGAGTTTTATTGCATTCTCCTAGGACTTGTCCTTATAACTAATATGAAAATTAAGCGCTACAAGAAAGAACTTCTGGAAATTTCATAACATTCTACAAGTGGCAGTTAACAAATGTAAAGAAAGATTTTTGAAAATGGAAGCTTTTCAAAATAATTTAATTAATTTGTGAAAATTTCACTAAAATCCGACAATTATTTGATTTTTGCAAGAATTTCCAAACCAATCAAGACTTTTCAAATCAATGTGTTTTGCACCACAAAAAAGGGAACTTTCCCATGTTAACTTATGGCCAACCGCTGACGCAAGAAAAACAACATTTTTAAACCTAATTTCGAACGTTCTTAAAATATCAAAAATATAATTTAATAATCAGCAAATAATTTGGTCTTTCCTCTTTCCGTGTATTACGATTAAATAAAGCAAGAAATGCACTGCAACAGTGAAAATCCCTTTTATTTCCCAAGTACTTTCCATCTCTTTCTGAGATCATCATCAGGGGTGCAACTGGTAAGGCAAAAACTATGTGTAGCTATCCATTTCAATCAGACATGCCTGAAAGAGAATTTGCTGCCTAAATAAACGCACGCACACACACACACACACACACACACACACACACACACAAATAAACATATATATATATATATTTAGTTGGATTGATGTGAGTTCGTGACCCTGGATTTCACGCTTTTGCGATCGTCAATAAATAATATATATAATAAATAATAAATAATATATATAATATATAGCACGTATATATATATATATATATATATATGTATATATATATATATATATATATATATAAATAAATGACAATAGGAAAACAGTAATTGCTGACGCGTTTCGTTCAATGTGGACTTTTTCAAAGCAAGAAACGAAATGAATTTAATCAAACAAAGAAAATTAATAAAAACAAAAAACATACATATATACATACACTTTTCATATATATATATATGTCATTCTCCACAGTGCGACTAGACATCCGAATGCCTCACGGCCGGATTGAAACCCAACCGATTTAATGGAATATTTTAAAACAGCATCGATAGTAAAAAACAAACAAAAACAACAAAAAAAAAAAACAGGATTGGTAAAGAAACAGTATGAGGTCGATTACGTTATTCCTTTAGAAAAATCGGATGACATAAATTAAAACTTTAAACAATCCGTTATTTTTAGCGTTTCTTTCGATGTGTAATTGTAAGCGATGTGTGTCTGTATTTTTGTTCCCTACTTCGGCAGAACAATGATTTCATGAGTTAAAAGATTATTTTGTCTGAAGATATCCTTTTGAAACGCTTCACGCCTGATGATTTGCCATTGTCTCAAACAATTACCTACCTTCAGTTTGACTTTTTGTTTTTTTAATCAGTGTCACACCAAGCAAAGCAGTACAGGAACACAAGGGGTTACCGGGTATGGGGGAATTAGGAACAGAAACATTAGTAATGAGTAGAAAGAGGAAAGAGCATTCAGGAAGACAGTAGATAGCGATTGGCATTGCATTTAAATTCTTGCATTGATTAAAATTGTCTGGAAAACATGGATCCGGGCGGAAGTTCCACAAGCGAGAGGTGCGAGAAAAGTAACCGTTATTGTAGAATTTATATAGAATTTATAAATCATATTGTCCGCCGACACACACACACACACATACACACACACACACATACATATATATATATATATATATATATATATATATATATATATATATATATATAGTATAAAGTTTATAAAGTTTATATTCGTGAGTACACATATTTGTGTTGCTCTCCCTGTGTAAATATAAGAGTGACGACAGTCTATCTATCTATCTATCTATCTAGCTAGCTAGCTAGCTATCTATCTAGCTAGCTATATAAATATATATATATATAACTATATATATATATATACATATATATATAACTATATATATATATACATATATATATATTATATACATATCAAGAAAGTATACATGGCTTCTCATTATGCTATATATATATATATATATATATATATATATATAGCATAATGAGAAGCCATGTATACTTTCTTGATATGTATATATATTACATTATTATATACATATCAAGAAAGTATACATGGCTTCTGATTATGCTATATATATATATATATATATATATATATATATATATATATATATATAGCATAATGAGAAGCCATGTATACTTTCTTGATATGTATATAATATGGATAAAACAACTGAAAAGTTGCAAATTAAAAGAAAAAAAACTGAAGTATTTATTTATATGTTTTTATATATATATATTTGATTCGAGGCGATCTGAAATATCAAATATATATATATATAAAAACATATATATATATATATATATATATATATATATATATATATATATATATGTACGTGTGTGTGGGGGAGCGCGCGAGCGTCTGTGTTGAAATAATCTGCTGTTGAAATTCAGGAGATAAAAAATAGTAATATTAATATTAAAATTAATCATATTTATTATATATTAGTAGGTCTTTGAAGTAAATGGAAGTATGATGAAACATTTTAAAAGTTTTTTTAAATTATAAGAAGCATATGTGGATAATCTTTTTTTGCTGTTTATCTATCTATCTATCTATCCACACACACACACACACACACACACACACACACACATATATATATATATATATTTGTATATATACTTTATTTTAGGATTCTACATCGATGTTTTCAATGAAACATCCTAAAATAAAGACTATTGTTCTATTTTGTATTGAGCCGTCTTTTAAAATGAAATGTACGAACGTTGGAATTGTACTCCATTCGTTCGCATCTAATATATATATATATATATATATATATATATATATATATATATACACTACGGCTCAAAAGTTTGAAGCTACCCTCAATATTAATGTGGGATGACAGAAAAGAGGAAAAAAATGAAAAAAAAAGATTCATTGAAAAAAAAAAAAAAGAATTGAATCAATTATACCATGAGAAATTTTTTGCAATGTTTGCCAAAAAATTTGTACTGCAGTAACCAAGGATAAAGAAGGATATTTTGACGAGAGCAAAATTTAATCATAAGATTTTTTTTCTTTTTTCATAATAAAAATCATGTTTTACTTTTTTTAACACACACACACACACACACACACACACACACACATATATATATATATATATATAATGAAGTAATTGATTGAGTCTGAAAGAAACCTCAACAGAATGCAGAAAGCACTGGACGGCCGTTTCGTCCTATATTTGGGACTCATCAGCAGTGCGCATCCACTACCGAGAATTGAAACTCTGACAGTTAGGTTGTCAATCAAACGCAATACCAACTGTTCCAGTGGGCCTCGGCGACGAAGAGACAGCAAATCAGACTCAATACAGCGCCGCTCGCTCACATAATCCGTGGTGGAACTCAACTGAAGTTCTCTGTAACCATAGGACTGTGCCCCCCCGGGCCTAAATTGTTAATCCAATACACTTTATTATTTTAAAAGTTATTTTTCGTGGATACCCGTATTTTCAGTAGAACATCCATTTTTAAAATTTTTTATTAATCATTGCCCTTTCAAGAAAACTTAAAGAGAAACTACTCCCCGGTAGGATTCAAACCAGCGTTGCCACTCCCCGGAGGCGAGTCGTCTAAAGCACATCGGATCAGAGAGGACGCAGGTTCGAAACTTGCTGGAGAGCACAATTTTATTATTAAGTGTTCTTGAATGCACAGGGAGACAGAAAAAATAATCATGCCTATATATATATATATATATATATATATGTGTGTGTGTGTGTGTGTGTGTGTGTC
>OZ038511.1:68363119-68368119 GCA_964036315.1 Acanthosepion esculentum | reverse complement strand
AATTAACTAATCTAAGATTTTGAACTGTATATATATATATATATATATATATATTGATCCGATGACAGTTTGAATCATATATTTTCAGTCAATGTACATAGTTTAATGACATGAGCTCTATCCTTAATATTGAACAATCCTCAACCACAAATATAACAAATTTCAAAGAATATAAGTATTAATATATTTATATGCGTGATCCGGACGATATATATATATATATATATATATATATATATATATATATATATATATAATTTTTCCATATAAAAAAAATATATTCACGACAAAGATGCAACTTCGTTTCGATGGATTTAGTTGAACCTTGACTGGTGAGAACCAAAAGGGTTATGAACAATTTTGTTTGTGTATATGGAAAAATTATAATAAATTATTATTGCGATCCTATCGGTTTTAAGCCCCCGTTTGAATTAATGCTGTGAACGTTAGAATTTATATATTATTTTCGTTCTCATTACATTAGGATATATATATATATATATATATATATATATATATATATATATATAGATATGTTATAATTTCCGAATAACTACACACAGACACACATATACATATATATATATATATATATATATATATATATATATATATATATATATATATATATATATATATATATATATACATACACACACACACACACATATATATATATATATATACATATATATATGCACACACACATACCAGAGCCTATCTATCTAGGTTTCACTTACCGGATCATCAGGATATATTCTTTTCTTTTTTATTGAATTTTTTTCCCAAAATATCAGTTTGTTTAATATTATTTTATTTACAAATTGTAATATCTTTTTTTCACACCTCCAGAGTTATAGTTTTACACTGAGACAAATTTCGTTGAATACTTTAGACAACGTTTGTCTGCTTATATTCAACAGGTTCCGTTCATGTTCTCGGCGGAGCTTTCTGAAGTCGGTATTACAAGAAAAGAGAAAATTACTGTGTTGATACATATTGTTTTATTCCGAGTACTTTCGATACTAATGCAATGTCATCCTCAGTATGTGTTTATAATGTAGTGTTTATTATTTCCCAAAACAAAATAGCTATGTTCATCTGATAATTATAATTTTACATGTGGAGTGAGTCAGTTGCGATCCCCTAGAGCGTAACATACACCGCTTGTCATAAAAACTGAAGCTTCACACTTCACAGGAGAGGTTGTATGCAAATTTGACGATTGACGATTGCTCCGTGCACCAAACAGTGAAGAACAAATGTATATTTATTCTTTGTTTATATATATATATATATATATATATATATATATATATATATATATATATATATATATATATATATATTGAACAATAAAATTATTTAAAAAAATATTAAAATCTTCAGACACACTGGGTTGTAGATTAATATTCTTTCGTTTTTATTATTATTATTTCATTTAGATTCCTCGACTAGTTTCGACCATCAGGAGAAAAAAAATTCTGCTTGCTGGTAGCAGTGAACTACAGAAATGAATGTCTTGATAGAGAAAATGAACTTTTGTCTGTAGTTTTCATTTGTTTTTATCTTTTTAACATGAACTTATTAACATTCCTTATGTTGATCAAACAGTCTCTTTTAAGTTGTTATTTGAGATAAGAGCTGGATGAATCCATGCTGCACTGAATTCCCTTGGTCAGATATATATATATATATATATATATATATATATATATATATATATATATATATGTTAAAATATAGTTTTAAGGTATGCTATATTTATCTGTAAAAGTCTGCTGAAAATGGGCATAGAGCATATGTAAATATAAAAGTGGACATATAAGACAACGGTGAGAAGTGACAGTCTGTTTCATGCTTCAAGAAATGATATTTTTACTTAGCTCTTAAAACATTCATATATATATATGTGTGTGTACACATGTATATATATATATATATATATATATATATATATTTGTCATCCACAGACAGACTGTTTCGCTGTACACATTTATGTCCTACCGTGTTTTATTACTATCATCGTTATAACTTTTATTCGTAATATCTCTTGTCTCTTTCTACTAAATTTTAGTCGGTCCTTGCTCCGGCTTTCCTCAGGTGACATTTCCATAAGGCCTCCTCACAACTCCCAAATATACTTTCCAGCTAGGCCAGTTCTGATTACAAATCCAGAGAAAGTTTTCTGTGATGCCGCAAAGAGGATAATGAAATGGAGTGGTTGTTTGCAAAATTGCAGAATGTCTTTTTTTCTTTTTCGCTTAAAGTAATTTTGTCAGCGTCGCTTTGTGGTGAATGTTTTTTCCTCCTTTATCTCAAACTGTCTTTGTATTCACATGTCATACATATGTCTGTCTGTATAACACATGTTTAGACAATTAACTAATCTAAGGTTATTCACATGTTAATAAATACATACGTTTAAGACAAACGGTTTTATCAATCTGTCTGGCTCTATCTATCTATCTATCTATCTATCTATCTATCTATCTATCTATCTATCTCAGTCATTTCGTTATCTATCTATCTATCTATCTATCTATCTATCTACCACAGTTATTTCGTTTTCTATCTATCTATCTATCTATCTATCTATCTATCTATCTATCTATCTATCTATCTATCCCAGTCATTCGTTATCTATCTATCTATCTATCTATCTATCTATCTATCTATCTATCTATCTATCTATCTATCTCAGCCTGTTCATATCTATCTATATGTCAAAATATCTCCCATTCAAATACTTGAGAAAATAAAAGAAAGCAAATATATATTTATACATTTATCTATATATATATCTTTCTGCATATATCCCAGTCTGTTCCTTATCTATCTATCTATCTATCTATCTATCTATCTATCTATCTATCTATCTATCTATCTATCTCAGCCTATTTTTATCTATCTATCTATCTCAGCCTATTTCTATCTATCTATCTATCTATCTATCTATCTATCTATCTATCTATCTATCTATCTATCTATCTGTTAATAGATTCAATATGTTTATCTTATCCTATTTATCTTAAGAATGGTGTCCTCTGCGAAAATTCACGCTGGAAGATAAGTCATTTGAACTTTTTTATTTGTTTAGTAATTATTGTGTAATTTATTTGCAAATATGCAAGCCTGTAATATGTTAGCCACCTGTAATTTACGGGCCGATGTAGTTTGTTAGGTGTTAATTCTTCTTCTTCTTCTTCTTCTTCTTCTTCTTCTTCTTCTTCTTATTATTATTATTATTATTATTATTATTATTATTATTATTATTATTATTATTATTATTTCCTTGGATTTCTGTTTTATACACATGTAAAAAAACAAAACAAAAAACAAACTACGGTCGCACACATTTTACACAGATAACGCCCTTCGTTATGTGTGTTGTACTTGTGAGTAATTTTTTTGTATTCCTTTAATGCATGGGCTACCAGGAATCACTTCAATGAGTCTATCGGAACCTTTTCATTTTGAGGGATCGAACTACAACTGGAATTATTGATGTCATCATGTGCCACATTTTTGAGATTTCCATTTCGTATTTTCATAGTTTTTTGACGACTGCAGGGACTGCCATGTCAGTAAAAAAAAGCATATTCTGCTTTTTTGTCGTTTGATCAAGATGCCTGGGTGATTAGCTTTGATTGTTCTGTCTGTGTGTCTTGTAAAGTCCCATAAAATTGTTATAGGTCTTGTCTCCGTAACCAGATCTTGGTGGTGTTCATAACAATTTATTTCAGTTTCCTTCCCGTAAAAGTTGAAGATTTTCCAGTGCAAGTTATTATTATTATTATTATTATTATTATTATTATTATTATTATTATTATTATTATTATTATTATTTTTATTATTATCATCATCATCATCTAGATATTTCGATGAATACATATGAAAAGCCAGGAAGTGAGAAATATATATTCCAAAAGCCAAACAAACAAATAAAATACTCGAATATGCCAGATTCTATAAAATTTCCAAATATACAAAAATCACAAGCACTGAAATCACGAATAGATAGACAGCTAGACAGACAGAAAGTCAAAGTGATAGATAGATAGATAGATAGATAGATAGATAGATAGATAGATAGATAGGCTCGATGGTAACCCAATAAGTCTGAAGACTAAGATTTGTTGCATTTTATCTGAGATTGTCACTGTGCAATATTTGAACTATATTATTTATATAAAGTTATTTTTTTTGTAATTAATTACATTACTCGATTCAGAATTATTCGAACTTACTGATATATATATATATATATATATATATATATATATATATATATATATATATATATATATATATATAATTACATGTTTGGTGCACATGGAATAAACTTCCAATGAGTAAAAACGCTATTCTTAAAGTAATGCTCAATAACGAGTAGAGCTAATAATATTTATTGAAATTTATAAAATATGCATATTATAAGATCACTTCAAAAATTTTTTTTCGACACTTCTGGTGTCTTGATATATATATATATATATATATATATATATATATATATATATATATATATATATATATATATATATATATATATATGTTTATATATTTAATTTTATTTTCGCGTTAATAATGTAGCTTTATTGTCTAATATATTGATAGACATGAATGGAATAATATTGTCACAAAAACCATCATCTGTTATATATTGCATTAAAAAAATTACAGAATAGACACAACAAACCATTTACAAGCCTGAGCTAAATAAATAACGAAAAGAAAAAGAAGTCTTTCAAGATATATATACATATATATATATATATATATGTCTAGGTAAACTGAGAACAAATGGAGTATTATTCCACTGTACGTAAAATTTCATTTAAAAGTTGCCTCAATACAGAATAGAGCTGAATATTATTTATTTTAGGGTATTTGACAAAAACATGTTAAAAATCGCTACACGGTAATAATTATGTTTCAACAAAACAAATACGTCTTTTTGAGAGATGACAAACGATTTTTAACATCTTTTTGTTTTA
>OZ038511.1:68348119-68350619 GCA_964036315.1 Acanthosepion esculentum | reverse complement strand
ACATTTACCGGCCTGAATGTCCGAGAAATCTCATAGAAAATATGCGTCTTCCGGCAGGAATCGAACCTGTGTCCTACATGGAACCGTCATATAGCCTGACGCGCTGTACCATTTTGTTAACCAGACACCTTCCTTCGTAGCTAAACAAGGGATGAACCTCTACTCTTGTTCGAAAGAAGGAGGAAGGAGCGTGAACCCTTGATATGCGAACCTACAACCTCTATGGGTTATTTAATGCCGAATTCTATTTTGTACGCAAATTTGTTTTATTTTTTTGGAAATGATAATGGTTTAGTTATATAAATCTTACTAATTAACCCATACTTTTGCGGGGAGGGAGAGGTGGATTCATGCCTTTCCCAAGGGTATTTGTGCGTAAGTTAATGTAACGAGCCCGACTGGAATTGAACTCGGCTCTCCGATTAACAATTTTGAACCATTACCCATTACACCACATTGCAAAAAACTGTGAAAAAATAGGGTTTTTCGTACTACAGTGCAACCTTGCTTCTCCAACGTCTCACATGTCGAATAAATCGGTTTTCCAACAGAAAATTCGAGATGAAAATGCCTCGGTTATCGAACAAAATTTCGGTTCTCGAACAACATAGCCGAACCGAGTCAACCCGAACGCCATGTTGTATACATTCGTGTGTTGTGTCGTGCTTTTCTTTTGCAATTTTATTGTACTGTGACTTTTTTTTTCTCTACATTGATTCCTATCGGAAAAATAGTTTCGGTTTACGAACATTTCGGGTTACGAACAGCCTTCAGGAACGAATTAAATTCGTGAACCTGGATGCCACTGTACTTAAAATAAAATATCTACAAATGTCTGCCTGCGTCCCCGCTTGCAGGCATCATGCATTGGCATACTAAGCAACTGCAAGTCCTCATATTTTTTATAGTATGTCCTTCGCAAGTGTTAGATTGTTCTTAATAAAGGAATTCCATCAATAAAACCTTCTTGTGTAGTCGTAGCTTGGGGTTAAATTGTTTCAATGTTTTAGATATTCAGTAAATTTCCTATGGCCGTAATAACATTCAAATAGTATGGCATTGTTCACAAATCTAATAAACAAACAAAAACAGGGATGAAGCGTCAAAGCTTGATTCAATTGCAAGTGCAAACGCATGAACGCCGCCCTCCTTCGCAGGCTCCTCATATTTTGAAATGTTGGTTGTTTTTTATTTAGTGGCATTTGTTTTTTGCTAATGTTCACCCAAAGCCCAAGAGCCACTCAAGGTAGAGTGTTATTGTGTGGTGCCGTACTAGCATAAGAAGAGGGAATGAAGTGAAGTTTTCGGGGCGATGCAGAAAACATAACAACTAACTCTAGACTTGAAGGGGGCGTAATTCAATTAGGGAATAACATTTCACAGTTCAGTCGGAGACGTTAGGAGTATAGTGCCAAAAGATCAGGGAGGAGTGTGAACCGGACGATAGGCGAACCTGTCTCATCCTATGTAGGAAGAAAAGCAAATAAATAGTAAATAAAATTTCAAGTTTTTTTAGGCGGAGACGTTAGAAGTATAGTGTGGAAGGAGACATTAGAAGAAACAGGAAATAAGGGAAAAAGCTCTACTCGAGGCAAATGTTGATTTTATTTTGTTACAAAAATGCTTTTGGTTTTCATACATTTTTGTAGAGGGATGCTCAGGAGTATATTTGCCTTGATAAAGTACCTCAGAAGACGAAACGCGTCAGCTAAGGTAAGTTTTCCTTTTGTCTTTATTCATATGGTCCTTTTACAGATATCCTCTATCTGAAACTTTACACACACACAGACACATACACACACACACACACACACACACACATATATATATATATATATATATATATATATATATATATATATACATATAAATGAAACAAAATTGGGTGTTTTTTTATGAAAGTATTTATTTCTGTGTTTTTGTATATATTTAATATTTCAGACCATCTCGGTCTTTCCTCAGAAATCAAATGAGATACTGTCTCATTTGATTTCTGAGGTAAGACCGAGGTGGTCTGAAATATTAAATATATTCAAAAACACAGAAATAAATACTTTCATAAAAAAAACACCCAATTTTGTTTCATTTATTTTATCCAGATATTATATACATATCAAGAAAGTATACGTGGCCTCTCATTATGCTATATATATATATATATATATATAGAGAGAGAGAGAGAGAGAGAGAGAGAGAGAGGGGGGGAGAGAGGGAGAGAGAGGATAGACTGATAGATAGATACAGAGAGAGACAGAAAAAAAATATATATGACAGCTGTCGTTAACTGAATGACAAAATGTAAAAAAATTCAAAGTTATGGGTTTCTTTTCAAGAAGTCCTTTTGAAGGTCGGAACTTTCGATGTTGCCAATCAGGTAGCCAACAGTATCCATACATGCATAGAGGGTGTGCTTAAAGTCTGGACACATCGGCAAACATGAATATTTTCAAGAAATGAAATTTTCAACATTTTATTGAATTGGAATATTAACAAATAACAT
>OZ038511.1:68333119-68343119 GCA_964036315.1 Acanthosepion esculentum | reverse complement strand
GCCGAATATAATTATTATTAATATTATCAATTTTGTTAGAGGTGTAATTAAGTATATTGAGATACATTGTTGATCAATGACGCAATTAGGGAATCCATTATTAACAAGTGTTTGTTTAATGTTATGTAATTCTTTAGAGAAGATGGTTTTGGAAGAAGAAATCATTTATGTGCGTTGTGTTATGTGCGTTTTGTTCGGAGGACGAAAATTTTCTATGGAAATTTCTCGGACATTCAGGCCGGTAAATGTTGTTTAATACTGTTTATTATAAAAACAGAACATTTACTTAAATATTTGTATCTATAAAAAGAATGTATAAACATAAAAATGTCTTAAAATAATAGTCGGACTTTGCCCATTTAACAATATATATATATATATATATATATATATATATATATATATATATATATATATATATATATATAAAAGGAAGACGTTATAGTGGTTCTAACGAGAGAAAAGTGTGTATATTAAAAAGGAGAGAGGTATCGAAAAAGTTTATGGTTGTAATGTGGATTTTTTTTAAAAATATTATTTTTTTAAAAATACGTTTGCGGTACCTTTCTTTTTAATATATATATATATATATATATATATATATATATATATATATATACCTTTCTTTTTAATATATATATATATATATATATATATATATATATATATATATATATATATATATATATATATATATATATATTAAAAAGAAAGGTACCGCAAACGTATTTTTAAAAAAATAATATTTTTTAAAAAAATCCACATTACAACCATAAATTATATATAATTATTATATATATATATATATATATATATATATATATATATATATATATATATATATATATATATATATATATATATATATATATATATATATATATATATATTCGACAGAATTGAGTCACTCTCAGTCACTGTGTGTTTATCCAAATCTAAAAATAAACACGCTAAAATTCACCTTCATTCCGTACCGTACCGGACTGACGCAAATTCAGTCGGGTTTCGATCCTAGCTAGAGGCAACCGGACGTCTAGCCACACTGATGAGCTGTGAAACAGTCTGTGGATGACAAAAATATATATATATATATAAACACACACACACACACTTTTAACACTCCACTGGGAGTAAATAAGATGAAAAACTTTAGAAGCCAAAAACCCAAACCTAAATAGGAAACAAGGGTTAAAACATCACTATTGTTCAAAAGGCAGGCTGGGGGAGTGTGAAGCGGACACTAGGCAAACTTATCTACCCTTATATATACCGGGTACGAGAGCAAAATTTTCCAAGCTAAAATCGTCCATTTGTTAGATAAAGATTTGAACTGTTGTATCTTAGAAATGATTCCAAATATCTTATAGAATTCACCATGTTTTTATAATAGTCATGGGTTCTATTTTGAGCTATAAGAGTGTATAATTATTCTCCAAGCCATGTTCAGCATTAATTACTTATACCTAAGGATCGGAAGCTCATGAAGAATTGAAATTAAGTTCTCATATATATATATATATATATATATATATATATATATATATATATATATATGGGATAAAGTGCTCAATATCAGAGATAGAGCGTGTGTAAATATAAAAGTGAACATAGAAATCAACACTTAGAGGCGACTGTCTGTTTCATGCTAGATGCAAATGTCGGGCCTGACGATTGCATCTAGCATGAAACAGACTGTCGCCTCTAAGTGTTGACTTCTAGGTTCACTTTTATATATATATATATATATATATATATATATATATATATATATATATATATATTATTCCAGGATCATTTTCAAACTCATTCATGATTATCTTCGCCCTCTCTATCCTTCTAACTTTCTGTCCTAGAATAACAAGTCGCATTACACATTTTACCTACCATTTCATTTTCAAGTCTTTTCCATTGCTCTTTGGACTGTCATAGCTGAAACTCCTCTCTCACGTGCCACACATCTTGTGAATTGAGTTGGATCTTTTCTAATTGATCTCGTTATCTCTAAGTTGGAATGATGATCCCTCTTCCTGTTGTGACCTCCTGATCCAGTTTTCCTGTCTACTGTCCCGTCTTTTTTTTTTTCAATGGACATTGAAGATGGAAGCCAGAGTATGAATGTTGGTACCATTACTGAAGGCCTGAGTGATCTTTTTCCTTTCACCATTGCTCATTTGGGAAGACAGTGGGTCTGACACAAAACGATTTTAACCTGTTCTCCTTTCTAGCTGAATAACTCAAAGGGCTTTTCAGTAATTCTTACGACAAATGCCGTCAAGATGGCTAAACATCTTATCTGAAAACCTGGAAAAAAGGAATTCAATTAGTTTAGTGTTTTTTTTTTTGTAGGATGGACAATTATGCTGCTACACGATTCGGAGAATCTTGCTGTTACACCCGGTATATATTCTTGTTTTTGTCATATAAGGAAGTTGTTGTTTTAAAAAAATCTCATATAGTTGATGTCCATAATGTTAAGTGTTAAAATTCTTCAACTATTTTACAAGAAAAATTCAAGTTGATGTTAAAAATTGCCAAAAAACATTGTTGATATAAGATGGAATGATATTTTATGATATGTCGCTAATTTGTATTTAGATATATTGTATTTATTTTCAATTTTTTGAGTTGAATTGTTTACCTATATTGCACATGAGCCACTATTGTATATACAGTGATTCCCCCGTATTCGTGGGAGTTAGGGACCAGGACCGGCCGCGAATAGTTAGAATCCGCGAATACTTGTAACCCCCAACAATAGTATTGGTGACCATACACTTAGCATAAATTTTCTTTCATACGCTCAATAATTGTTTTTAAATACTCTTAGGCCGATAAAACCATTGAAAATACTGTATAAAATATGTGTAACAAGACATAAAATATAAAGTTTAAAACATTTTCTAAAAACAGAACTGTGATGGTACCCCCAGAGTTAGCATAAGCCACTTTTAAGATCCCAGCCGCAGCCCCTAGCAAAGAACAAAGCATGTTTTTACATGTGTTTCTTAACAATGAAGATGTACAATTCTGCCAAATTTTACCATAAAAATAGACAGTTATATGTTTTCAGTCACTTAAATAACAGAAAAATGATATAAGAATATTTTAAATATGTTCTATTGAAAAAATATGCGAACCGAGGAAGTTCTCAGTGAATAATTTGTACACATGTTCTTCAGGAAAACACGCGAATATTCGAGGATTCTGCGAATAGCAAGTACATATGTTCTAAAGAAAAATCGGCGAATGTGTGAAGCCGCGAATGCTGAAACGCGGATAGGCGGGGTCTCACTGTAATTAAGTTACAATAAAATTTGTATTTTATATGGCTATTACCTTATGAAAATTGAGATGTAGTAGTGTGGGGGGTATAGATTATAGATTGGGGGAACGAGACTCTTGCACAGGTACTGTTGTCATTATCGGGGCAATTAATGTTTTCAGTTACAAACTAATAAAATTGTTTATATATATATATATATGACAATGGTAACATTAGCTGTTTCCCTATAAGGAAACATTTGACATTCATTGACTCATTCTTTATATTAAAACAATGGGAAACATGTTTCCAAAGTTATTGCTTTTTCAGTACTGTTGAGGAAGGGGTTTCATCCGTGCCTTTTGTTTGAAGAAGTGTGGGATGTCAGCATCTTGATAATGTCCTTATTCTCTCTTCGTGTTACATGTGCTATCCATTTTAGTGGTTGCTGCTGTTGAAAGTCATCAAATGATGTCAATGATGTCGTTTCTGGCATCTGCAAAAGTTTTTTGTTTGGGATTCTGTAGCGCCCGTCCACGAGTTTTGAAGAAGGGTTGCCGTTGAAAGTCCTCAAGTGATGTGGTTTCTGTTATTTGGTACAGTTCTTCGTTTGCGATTATGTAGCGCCAATCCACGAGGTTTGAAGAAGGGCCGCTCTTGAAAGTCCGCAAGTGACGTGATTTCTGTAATTTGCTACAATTCTTTTTGTTTGTGATTCTGTAGCGCCAGTCCCCGATGTTTGAAGAAGGGCTGCTGTTGAAAGTCCTCAAATGATACGGTTTCTGTTATTTGCTACAATATTTTGTAGCGCCAGTCCACGAGGTTCGAAGAAGGACAGTTCTTGTTTAGACTTACACATTTCACCCCCCTACACACCCGAAGTCTTTTTTAATCATTGATTTTAGAGAGCTGTTGTCTACAGCCGACAGATATTTTCAAACGAGTTTTGCGCCAAGCCTGATATCTCGATGTAACTCTTGACTATTTTAAAACATGACTCTAATCTTTAGATTAATATTTTGGTTTCGTAGCAACTTGTGGTGTTGAGTGAAACTACACCTGGCACATCCTATTCTATATTCAATTTATTTGTCTCCTATAGTAAATTTTTAATAGCTGATCCAACTCCCGCTTCCAGCGTTTAGACATTATCAATTCCACATCCTGAAGATTTACGATGGATTCTGGGTAGGTTCCATTATTGATTTTATTCTAATTCCACCTCAAAGATTTTCTTTTGTAAAGATTCATCATGAGTCCTATTTTGGGGGGACATTTGGTGGAGAATGTTGGGTAAAGTTGTATAATAGCCACTGCGACCTGAATTTTTTTTTTTCAATGTTTCTATAGGTTAAACATTCCAGACCCCAATATGAATTTTCAAAATTAAATTTCTTGAAAATTAATAAGGAGTCCAGTTTCCTCCAGATTTATTATTCATTATTCGGTCGAGTAGGTTCGGGCATTCATACGTGATACATGAATTTTTGCGGTCTTGCATCAAGGACGGAAAGTCATTTGGGATTAATTCTTTGTCATAATTGGTCAATGTAGGTGGTTGGTAGGCGACCAGCCCGTCTTGCTTCATGGCTAAATGGAATAGGAAATCATCATATCATTCCACACTCAGTGACCCCCTTCCGTCTTAGTGGCTTTATTACCTAGCCTTTAGGGAAAAAAAAGATTATTTCTCCTATTTCTTTGCGACCGACTTTAAGTTCCGCCTATAAACCGCTCAACGGTGTTAGCTAAAGTGATTAATAACTGACAAGTATTCAACGATTTACTGAAATATATATTTATTATTAATATAAATTATTGCTCTGTTATTATATATCGAGCACATTTTTTATTAGCTCCAGCACTCAATGTGGATAAATTGTCACCATATTATATTTTTAATTTCGCGCATGCGCGTTGTTTGTTTTTGATTTTGTCGACGACATAGTAGTGTCAGTGATACTGTCTGTGAGAGTAAGAACACCATGGCGCAATTCATTCTGCCAATAATTTGGAAACGGCATGCTGTACTGCTTGACATTCGCGCCGGAAGCTCCAATACAAACATTTTAGAGTGTTTGGGTGTCAATCTGAGGAGAGGGCAGAGTTGGATGAGTCTAATGGTGATTACGAAGGTTTTTGCATTGATCACTAGTAATGGCGATATTATGCCTCTATTCAACTTCCTACAGGACCTCAGACTCAACATGGAGGCCTACATCAAGTGACTTGAGAATGTAGCGCTACCCTGGTTCAAGAGGGTGGCTGCTGGAAGACCATATATCTGGCAACAGGATTTTTTATCATACCATACAAGCAGTCATGGCTGTTAGACAATTTCTGCGACCAAATCACCACATCTGGCCACCTAACTCTCCAGACTGCAACCCCACGATTATTATAGGTGACGCGCAATTGAGAGACCAACAAAACTCCATGCAACACAAAAGATGAACCGAAGACTAGAATTATGGCAGTATTCACCAACTTAAACAAGGAGACCGTCCAGAATAGTTGCAGGAGATTCCGAAGTGGTTGAAGATAATAGCGATTTTTTTTATTATTATATTTATATTATAAGAGATTATAATAAAAACATTTTGAAACTGCTACACACATAAATTTTTATATTGTAGGCTTGGGATGCGAGTAATTCTTTCAGGAATGGAGATATCTGAAAAAATCCGGGTCAATTATTTATATTTTTATAAGATATATAAAACATGACAAAAATAAATACATCAGATTTATTATTTACGACAAAAAATTCAAAAGTATCTGCGTAATTATTAAAAATAATATTTCCCAAATCACCAAACCCATATATAGGACCAATGATGTGTATGAATATACTTGCCCACTCGGAAAATGTTTCTCTGTAAATAAAATAAAAAAACAGGTCTTACATAGGATACACCACAACCACACTCTCACGGAGATTCACGTGCCACTTATCATACCATCGTGCCATCAGACAACACATTAATAAGTAGAATCATAGTAACCTTAGACAGCTACTCACAAACAATACCAAGATGTTAGCAAAATCAAATAGTAAAAACAGTCTTATGATACTTGAGGCAATACTCATACAGCAAAAACAACTAAAAAAATAAAAACAAATAACAGCCTACATCCTCAAATGTACATAAAAATCTTCAACAACAACAACAACAAAAATGCATATCACATCTCGCTTAAGTCACAACACTCTTTGCCTACGTAACAACTCTCAATAGTTCTACGCAACTGACTGTCTCTACCTACCCTGATGATGACACAAGAAAGCCGAAAGATCGTTTCATATTTCTTGTACTTTTCTTTCGAAATGAACTTCGGGCAATTTCTGGCGGAATTCCCTCCTTGTCTGAGAAGGAATATCTTCAAGATATTGTAGAAAGAGCTTCATTCATTTATTCAGTTGGTGTCTATTGTGCCACCGCTGTGGTCACCACTCTCCTCTATCTCCCAATTGTGGTTCATGGTGACTTTCAAAGTAAAAGAGCTTGCCGGTTCGTTTTGCACCGTTGATGTCGAGGTTACATCGTCCCTCCTCTCATAAATTTTGCTTTTCCTAGAGTGGTTACCAATGTATAGGACCTCGTTTGCTCAAGATTGCGTTTAAGCATGAAACAGACCGTCGCCGCAGGGTGTTGACCTCAGTGATCAATTTTATATTTACACACGTTCTAAATCCCTGATATTGAGCACTTTAACCCATAAATATCGCTTACCTTAAAACTATATTTATATCACAGGCACACACATATTTGTATTCCATTTTTTTTTTTGTAATATATTATAATTTTTACATGTTTTTCGGGAATTACGGTAGAAATATGGGTGTTTAATGATTCTTCGTACAGCGAATTCGTCCTGCTTATAATAACTGTGCATCTGGTTGCAGTAAAATATGTTGATGTTTTGTTGTGTTGGATTTTTATTACTGATGTCGTGTATCTTTTGTAAGAATAATTTTATTTGTTTATCAATGATGTAACTGGGAAAATTATTGTTGGCTAATATTTGTTTTATGCGTTTTAGTTCACTCAGAAATATTGTCTGGAAAGAAAAATTTAGGTGTGTTCTATTTAGGAAGTTTTTTTATCACTGCTATATTTTATGTGTTAGAACATTGGCTATCATAGTTTATAAGTTCGTACTGATGTGTTTTTTTATACGGGTAGGTGGTAAATACTTTGAATTTTAGCTATATATATATAACTAAAACGCACAATTCAAAACAAATTTTAAAAATTTAACCTCAGCGCTGCGACCGCACGCTCCCAAAAACTTTTCACAGTTAACAATAACTCATTTCCAAAAAAAAAAAAACATATTTCGGAGTACATCTTAACTTTCGTTGTCCTGTTATTACCTGGATGTAAAAAAGACATATCTATTTCTATACCTGATGATGATTGTATGAACAATCGAAAGCTTGTAGTAAAAAGACCTTATACAACTGGAATTTATAAACAGGGATCATAACATTCATCAACGGGTTCGAGGTTAATGTATTTTATTAAAAATTGTTTGCGAGAGTGATTTTTGCCATTTATATCATTAACTTCACTATCTGCTTCTTGTATGAATGATTCATGTAATGTAAATTGAACTGCACCACATACTTGATATATATATATATATATATATATATATATATATATATATATATAAGTAAAATTATATATATATATATAAGTAAAATTGTATATATATATATATATATAAGTAAAATTATATATATATATATATATATATATATATATATATGTGTGTGTGTGTGTGTGTGTGTATATATATATATAACTAAAATTATATATATTTGTGTATTTAGGCACCAATTCTTCTTTCATGCACATTTCATTAAAAACGACAGACAAGGTTTATTTAGTTTTTGTATACAATTTCTCATGAGATCTAATTTTTTTTTCTTTTCGGATAATAAATTATATAAAAACTGTCCGAATGTTCTTTTTATCCGAGCGCTTTCGGCTATACATTTAGCCATTTTCAAGGATTATATTTTAACTATTAAAATTAGAAATAGTTTGTTGTATGTATGTTTTATAAAATGTTTTCATTTTGTTTGAAGCTTCAACTTAGCCACGGACATATGGCCGTTGATTACATCTGGGGAACATTCTGGCCTGACTGTTGAATTCAGTCTAGTAAGCCCTCTCCTCAGCGATGTCGTGTCGTTACCGGACTAGGAGCTCAGTTTACACCATTGTGCTAGGTAGCTGCTGTAGCTGCGTGAAGGTTCATCGGCACATCGACAGATTTTGTTTTGGGTCCTGCTGGGTGTCAAGCTAACGTTCTCCATCCGAAAAATCAACAGAGATGCGGCTTTATAGAAAGATGCTGAGAGAGAGCCAGGGATGGAACAAATAAGCAACGAAGAGGTTTTAAGGAAAACAGAAAGGGAAAGTACAATTAAAATCAGAGATAGATGAAATGAGGAAAGAGGGCTTGGAAAATATAATGATCAAAGGACATATTGAAAGCAAGAGCGAGAGTGGATAACCTAATTAAAGTCAGAATGGATAGCCAAATTAAAATCAGAAAGAGACAGTTAAAATATCTAGGCCACATAATGAGGAAAGACGGCTTGGAAAATCTGATACTCACAGGACAGATTGAAGTCAAGAGGGAGAGATAAAACAACAGATAAACTAATTAAAATCAGAAATAGACGGTTGAAATATGTAGGGTACATAATGAGGAATGAGGACTTGGGAAATCTGATACTCACAAGGCTGATTGAAGGCAAGAGGCTGAGACGAAAACAACGGATCATCTAATTAAAATCAGAAGGAGACAGTTGAAATCTCTGAGGCACGAAATGTGGAAAGAAGGCTTGGGAAATATGATACTCAAAGGACAGATTGAAGGCAAGAGGTACAGAAAAAAACAACGGATAATCCAATTAAAATCAGAATGAGACATTTGAAATATCTAAGACACATAATGAGGAAAGACGGCTTGGAAAATATGATACTCAAGGACAGATTGAAGGCAAAAGGAAGAGAGGAAAACAACGGATAAGCTAATTAAAATCATAAATTGACAGTTGAAGTATGTAGGGCGCATAATGAGGAAAGAGGGTTTGGTGAATTTGACACTGAAAGGACAAACTAAAGGCAAGAGAGACAGAGGGACCTGTCACCTACCTAACGAGCTTATATAAAAGGATGACAGAACAGGGAAGGAGGGGGATAGTAGATCGATCACCATTGCTAGGAACTATAAAGGATAGGAAGATGTGGAGGGTCATGATCGTTCACGTGCTGACCTTTCAAAAGATGTACATTTCCGTCGTCTCATATAACACTTCTTAAATAGGTAAATATCCAAAACTTTCTGTCCTTCATGGCCCTTAGCAGTTTTTCTCCCTTTGCTTAGCACCCCTCCACTACCCGTTACGTCCTATCACTCTATCTCTCTCTCTCTCTTTCTTTCTCTCTCTCTCTCTCTCTATCTATCTATTTATCTATCTATCTATATATCTATCTATCTCTGTAATCTACTATGTTTCTTCAAGTATCTCTCTCTCTCTCTCTCTCTCTCTCTCTCTCTATATATATATATATATATATATATATATATATATATATGAAACAACATATCTATCTAATCCAATATGTTGTTTCATATCTATCTATCTATCTATCTATCTATATCTATCTATCTATCTATCTATCTATCTATCTATCTATCTATATACATATATAT
>OZ038511.1:68278119-68325619 GCA_964036315.1 Acanthosepion esculentum | reverse complement strand
CAATGATGATTCCCATTAGGGTTACAGGTTCGACTCCTATCGGAGAAGCAGAGATTTTCTACGAAATTTCTCGAACATTGTAAGCGATCTGGGATTGCAAGGCAAACATTTGTCGCAGATTACTTCCACAACACAAAGAACAAATCACTGTAAGTTCAGACTCGAATATCGGGGGCTGAAAGAAATGCCGAAAACTCGATTCGCAGGGACAATCTCACAAATGCCAATGCATATAACGAGTTAGAAAAATAACTCGTTCTCCGACAAACGCGGTAGCCAAAAATACCCCCATTTTATTTTCTCTTTTGCTTGTATCGGCCGAACATTTTTTTCATTCGTCGACAACTGGGAGAGGACGCTCAATTTTTGTATATCAAAATACTTTTATAGCGACTGACTTGTTTCTAAAATATTCCGTCTTTAGTATGTCATGCGGAATACGTGCCCTTTTTTTTGGGGGGGGGGCAATTTTCGTTTTCGCCACATTTTCCGTCGTACGATACACGCGACACGCTGTCGCTTGGTTTGATGAGGTAGGTTGCCGTTTTCTTCGCTATAAACATTCAGACCGTAAATGTAGTTAATACCGTTTAATTAAAAAAAAAAACAGAGCATTTATTTAAATAAATTATATCTATAAAAATAACGTATAAACAGAAAATATATTAAAATAATAGCTAGACTTACTCCATTTCATAATATATATATATATATATATATATATATATATATATATATATATACACACTATTTACATTATTAACAGGAGATAACTGATAACTAACATCCATTAAACATGGCACGTGGAACTAGAACAGTCTACTCCAGTGAGCGAAATAAAGGGTTCAGTTCGACATTCCAACCACCTGAAGAAGGCCGGAGCGTACAACGGCCGAAACGTTGAAATAAATATGGCGACAAAGATGAGGACAATAGTCCGAATAATGTATAGTGTACTCACACACACACACACACACACACACACACACACACATATATATATATATATATATATATATATATATTGTCGCCTATAGCATCTACTCCTCCCTACCTATTGTGATGAATGTACAGTATATATATATATATATATATATATATATATATATATATATATATATATATATATATATACTAGCTTAAAAGTCACCCTCTTAATTGGACCTTCATCACAATAGTTCGGGAGGAGTAGATGCGACATGTGACAAGAAACTACAGCAGAACTTAAAATTGATCACTGTATTTAAGTATTGCATTATCATTTAAGCTTATCTTTTAAAAGTTGAATGATAATTCTTCTGCTGTAACTTAATTTAAAGACAATTTGATGTACGTTGGTCCTTACTTTCCGTACAGAAAATTATTTTTATTTCATCGGTGACTTTCACTGGATTTGGCAATTAATTTCGATTATTCCTAAAATTTATTTCCAAGTTATAAAAATTGTCATCGTACAAAAAAAAAAAAAAATCGTCGCTAAAAATCACGTTAAGAAATCGCCGAAAATAATCAGAGTAATGAAAACTTTGGAATCCCAAATTTCAGAATTGCGAGTCCAGATCCTATCCAGAATGTTTTTAATTTGCTCACGGAATCGGCCTGATTCCAAAATGCTATGATATGTTGGGATAGGGCCTCTATGAGTAAAGTTGAAAAGTGTGACACACTGACATTTGCATTTATTATACAGATACATATCTATGTGTGTATTTGTGTATGTAGATATTCTTTTCTTAAAGTCATGTCCCTTCACAAGATGACTGATCACACCTCTCCATAGATTATTTTCCTTTCTTACCTGGGAGCTGCCATGTATTATTAGATAAGACAATGAAGTGCTTTGCAGTTGCCTTCAACACTTTTTGCAATTTGGATTTTTCATTCTCTTCGACTAGTTGCCAGCCAATCTATTCTCCGCTGTTGTTTAACCCGTATCTGGGTTGGGCTGGGTTGGGCTGGGTTGGGCTGAAATGACGGATCCAACCTGCTCCCAAAGTCATTTATGTCAAAGTGAAAGCAACAGACATCCCTTGTAATTTAAACACGATACAACGATTACGCTTATCCTTCACAATACGTCGGAAAAAGCATGAAATAATATATATGAAATTAAATGAATAATGCCGGTTAGAAAATAAATGAATAATGCTTGTAAGAAAATAAATGAATAATGCCTGCAAGAAAATGAATGAATAATGCTTATGAGAAAAAAAAGAATAATGCTTGTAAGAGAATAAATGAATAATGCATGTAAGAAAATTAAATGAATAATACCTATAAAAAATAAATGAACAATGCTTGTAAGAAAACAAATGAATAATGCCTGTAAGAAAATAAATGAATGAGACTTGTAAAAGAATAAATGAATAATGCTGTAAGAAAATAAATGAATAATGCTTGTGAGAAAATAAATGAATAATGATTGTAAGAAAATAAATGAATATAACTTGTAAGAAAATAAATGAATAATACCTGCAAGAAAATAAATAAATAATGCCCGCAAGAAAATAAATGATTAATGCATGTAAGAAAATTAAATGAATTATATCTGTAAAAATTAAATGAATAATACTTATAAGATAATAAATTAATAATATCTGTAAGAAAATAAATGAATTATAACTATAAATGAATAATGCCTGAAAGAAATTAAATGAATAATGCCTGTAAGAGTATATATGAATAATGCTTGTAAGAAAATAAATAAATAATGCCTGCAAGAAAATAAATGAATAATACTTGTAAGAAAATAAATAAATAATGCTTGTAATGAAATAAATGAATAATGATTGTAAGAAGATAAATGAATAATACTTGTAAGAAAATAAATGAATAATGTCAGCAAGTTAATAAATGAATAATGCCCGTAAGAAAATAAATGAATAATGCCTGTGAAAAAATAAATGAATAATGTCTGCAAGAATATAAATGAATAATTCTTGTAAGAAAATAAATTAATAATCGTTGCAAGAAAATAAATGAATAATACCTGCAAGAAAATAAATGAATAATACCTGCAAGAATATAAATGAATAATGCTTGTAAGAAAATAAATGAATAATGCCTGCAAGAGAATAAGTGAATAATGCATATTAGAACTTCGTATGGGATCAAACCATGATACCAACTGATGGGGGAAAATCAATTCTCTCTTAATTACTACCGAAACAATGTGGGATATGCAAATGTTAAAATAAATAAATTTATGTTTCATTTATTTGAACGTTTAGCTTATCCCTCATCGGTTCGATACTAAATAGCTTATCCCATATTGGTTCGGTACTAATTAGCTTATCCCATATTGGTTCGGTACTAATTAGCTTATACCATAATGGTTCGATACTAATTAGCTTGTCCCTCATTGGTTCGATACTAATTAGCTTATCCCACATTGGTTCGATACTAATTAGCTTATCCCACATTGGTTCGATACTAATTAGCTTAGACCACATTGGTTCGATACTAATTAGCTTATCCTACATTGGTTAGATACTAATTAGCTTATCCCATATTGGTTCGGTGCTAATTAGCTTATCCCATATTGGTTCGATACTAATTAGCTTATCCCACATTGGTTCGATACTAATTGGCTTATCCCACATTGGTTCGATACTAATTAGCTTATCCCACATTGGTTCGATACTAATTAGCTTATCCTACATTGGTTCGATACTAATTAGCTTATCCGACATCGGTTCGATACTAATTAGCTTATCCCACATTGGTTCGATACTAATTCAATAATGACAGACGATATACTAACATAACCCAGTTGTATATTAGTTATAGTGTGTCTCATGCTACTTTCATTGCAGCTTTGTATAAATTATATTCATTTATTATTAAAACTGCATTCTCAAAGACAAAATTTGATTAAGGAGGTTTCGGTGGCATACAACTGCACTGAGTAAGTCGTTTTATTTTAAGTCCTTTTTGTGCTTATGTATGTTTACATTTCAATTTCGGTTTGCTTCCCTGATGGATTTTGCAAGGGCCCGTGATTTTACCACCAACAGTATTACTTCAAATACTCCGCTTCCACTGTTGCATTCTAAATTGTGCTGCTTGACTGTTTCCATGAAGGGCCCAACATCTAGCACCAGCATTATATTCGTAGTAGTACTACATGCATCACTAAAATATCGTATCGTAGAGTCCAAAGGAAAGGATGAACCAATACAGTTTGGTACCAGCGCGGCTGCAGGAGTTACCGGAAGGTAGCACAGAGTACCGTCCACCCTCCTTAGGGGCTCCACTCCGGATTTGTGTAGGGTTTACTCCTTAGCTTTTTCTTCTCCCGAAGATTTCCACAAGGCAGTGGAGCATCACTAAAATGATATTTTTAATATACTGCATCTTTTTCATCTGTCTACATTCACAGCACTAACTTATTCAAATATTTTCTTGATCTATTTTTTGTTTATTACTTTCGATTTTTTTCTTATCGCCCTTTCAATTTATACCCCTCCAATTTTTTGCTTATTACACTTAAAATTTTCTATTTATTAACTTTTCAATGTTTTGTTTATTACCCTTTCAATATTTCATGTATTACTCTCTCAATTTTTTGCTTATTACCCTTTCAATATTTTATTTATTACACTCTCAATTTTTTGTTTATTGCCATTTCAATACTTTATTTATTACACTTTCACTTTTTTGCTTATTACCCTTTCAATTTTTTTGCTTATTACCCTTACAATTTTATGTTTATTAACATTTCAATGTTTTTGTTTATTAACCTTTTAACATTTTATGTATTCCCCTTTCAATTTTTTGCTTATTTTCCTTTCAATATTTTATGTAATACCCTTTCAATGTTTTGTTATTTGCCATGTCAATATTTTGTTTATTACCCTTTCAGTATTTTATTTATTACCCTTTCAATTTTTGTTTATTACCCTAACAATGTTTAGTTTATTACCCTTTCAATTTTTTCTTTATTACACTTTCAATTTTTTCTTTATTATCATTTCAATTTTTCTCAAACCTCTTTGTGTGGCTTTTTTAAAGTTAAGTTCCTGTTGTTGTCCTTGTTTCGGTGAGCCGAGTTCAAATTCCAGGCTAGACGATTGTGCACACTTTCGCAAAAATTTCTTTGGGATGGGAATTAATTAATCCCCATAGCTATAGGTAAAATAGAAGAGTAAAGTGGAACCTCTAGCCATGGTTGGCAACCAATCTAAGAGAAGGAAAACAAGGAATTGCAAATCGTGGCGAAGGTAATGGGAAATCAATCCACTAACTGTCCGAAGAAGGTATAGCAATTCACAAATAATAAAGAAAAGCAATCTGTGGACAGCCTGAAGTAACACGGTAGAGAAACCAACTGGTAATCATCCCACTATTTTTCACAAGATGTCATGGCAAGTCACAGATAATAAAGAAAAGAAATCTTTGGAGAGTCGTGATCGTCTACATCCTGAAGGGACATGGTGGAGATAGCAAAGAGTATCTACTCCATCATCTTCCTCAAGACGTCATGGCTATGCACAGATAGTAAAAAAAGGAACCTTGGGAAAGCCCTGATCGACTCCCTCCAGAAGGACATGGTATTTGTGTGTTTTTCTTAGTCACTTTTACTTATTTGCAAATATCGTAAATCATGGCATACAAGACGAGATTTTAAACTTAAAAAACATTTCTAAAAATCTAGGGGTCGACTTATATGGCGGGTATTACCAGCGAGTTGTAAACAAGTGGGACCAAACTCCTAACAATTACTGTTCACCACTTAACGTACCCCCAGCAGGTTACCACAAATATATTCCACTAAAAGTTGTGTTTGGTGAGCATATTTGTCATATTATCACAGAAATTAATATAAAATAAAGTATTCTATTAACCCTACAATTTACGGTACCTACAATATACGATACCTACAATATAAGGTACCTACAATATATGGTACCTACAATATACGGTACCTACAATATACGGAACGTACAATATAAGGTACGTACATTATACGGAACCTACAATATAAGGTACCTACATTATACGGAACCGAGAGTATAAGGTACGTACATTATACGGAACCTACAATATAAGGTACCTACATTATACGGAACCTACAATATAAGGTACCTACAATATACGGTACCTTCAATATACGGTACGTACAATATAAGGTACCTACAATATACGGTATCTACAGTATACGGTAACTACAATATAAGATGCCTACAATATAAGGTACCTACAATATACGTTACCTACAATATAAGGTACCTACATTATACGGAACCCAGAGTATAAGGTACGTACATTATACGGAACCTACAATATAAGGTACCTACATTATACGGAACCTACAATATAAGGTACCTACAATATACGGTACCTTCAATATACGGTACGTACAATATAAGGTACCTACAACATACGGTATTTACAGTATACGGTAACTACAATATAAGATGCCTACAATATAAGGTACCTACAATATACGGTACCTACAATATAAGGTACCTACAATATACGGTACCTACAATATACGGTACCTCTCTATGTGTTGTGGGTTGTTTGCTATATAAGGCATATAGAAAGATATTACGTTTAGTGTTTCAATATAAAGTTAAGTAGTGTGAACTTATGGCGTTTTGGTACAGGTTATCGTATACTGTAGCCTAACTTCATTTACCGGCGGGTCTAAATTTAGGGCCGCTGGTAGCCTACGGTATGCCTGGAGGTCGACCTATACGATAGGTATAGGACTAATTCAGAATGTTGAGCTAAAAATCTTGAGGTCGACTTGTACGCCAAGTCGACTTCTACGGTGCAATTTACGGTATAATTATCAATGACTATGAAAGGCAATCTTCAAGTTACATACATCTCACACTCAAATTCTTTATTGAAAATATTTATAGCAAAAACGTATTAGGTTGACGTGGAGATAATTTCCGCTTTTTTTTTACCAATTTTATTCGTGAAAAAAATTAAATACAATTACATTTTATTCAATTATATGTTCATCATTATTTGTAATGACGTGTGCGACCATGGTTCTCCACAGCTTCCCATTCCTTGTATCTCTAAGCAATTTTTGTCCTTTTTCCAACCCTCTGTTCCGTCATCCATTCACCCAATCTCATCAGGTAGGTGGCCCGCTGTTTTCATTGGTATGTCCTGTGAGTTTCAAATTCTCCAAGCATTCTTTCTTCATTATGTATCCCAGGTACTTTATGAATCCGTGTATAGAACCAGAAATATTATCGGCCCTCACCTGGCAACAGTATTAGTTTCGTACTTGTGATTTTACTGACCAAATCTCAAATCCAAAGAAGAATCTGCAATAACAGTTGTCCTGACCTGGCATCCCGACTTCTATCACTTTCCCATCGCCGTAACGTAGTTTCCTTTTCCATAAATACTTTCATGGTAATTGTTCTTCCTATTTTATCAAGAATATCTACATAGATAGCAGAATGTGAATTAAATATTCACTGTTATTTGCAATGACTTGTTGAGAGAGTCCAGAGAGCGTATTGACTTGACAGTTATGATGCATACCATTTCAGTTTGTGATCCACACAACAAAGATGAGGACACTAAACGATGAGGCTTTATCTCGGCAATTTAGATAAAAATCAGGTAGGCCGAAGAGTGTAACGGCTTAAATGCTGGGATTCAAACAACAAAATTTAGTACAATTAAAAAATAAACGTTGTTAGTTTCGATTCATTTTCACTTATTCACTCACATACTCTCTCATACATAACCACATAGAGAAACATCGATTAGATATGTTTTTTGAATTACGTAACGTTTCCTTGAAGGCAACTTTTCCAACATTTTAAAGCATTGGCGATTTTAACTAAGGATGGCCATGCGTGTAACCAGCTTTAGAAAAAAAGTTCATTTTTTTGCATACTAATACGAACACTTTTTAAAAAGTTATATGAGCAGCGTGTGTCAATAACATATTCATCAGTGATAATACTATACCATTTCAATTTTTCAATTATAGAAAATATGCCAAATAAAAAAAATCAACCTTTTTCAATGCTTATACGCAAGACCTTCCGTAGTTAAAACAAAACAAGATTTTAAGAAACATTATTTTCTTTATGAAATTAAGCGTGCTATTCAGAAAGACCAAAAGAGCATCAGTTTGCCCGCTGGTTGCAGTTTGCCCGCGGTCGCAGTTTGCCCACGGGTCGCAGTTTGCCCACGAGTGGGTTGTAACGTAGGAATCAGAATAATAAAAGTAAGATACACGTCCAAATAATTCATGTCCGAATAACAAGGCTTTGCAATTCAAACTATTATGTTGTTACATAAATTCGTTGGTGTTGTTCAATTTATTTTAATATTTATTATTTATTAATAGTTCTGATGAATCCTTCAACAATGAATTTCCTTTCATTGTTTACGACTTCCTGCCAAAGATCCACTAACTGTTCATTCGCTGGAAGATAGAAATCACTAAGTTTTGACTATAAAAATTAATCAAGCCATGATTTAAACTCCACATTGTTGTTGAATGAAAAACCCCTCAAATTGTTAGAAAGTAACCGTTAATGGTGGTAGTATGAAAGGGCTACATCAGGAGGATATGGTGGATGTTGCAGAATGTCCCAAACGAGCTCGTTCATAGCTTATTTGGTCATGTTGGCTCTTTGAGCCTCTGTTCGTTTGTTCAACATACAGCTTAGCACTGACCGTTTGGTTGCTTTGAAGCCTTTCATCTCCGTACACAGCACAAATGTCTCGGTCAGCCTGGTTGGTCATGTTGGCGACGTGAGGGCGGGCATTGTCATTTTGAATAATCTCACTGTATCGTCAGTCCGGTCTTTTCAGGTGAATTTCCTCTTTGAGCCTCTGTTCGTTTGTCCAACATACAGCTTAGCACTGGCCGTTTTGGTTGTTTTGAAGCCCTTCATCTCCGTACACAGCGCAAATGTCTTGATCAGCTTTGGTGGCCTTGTGACTTTGATTAAAAGCAAAGATAAGACGTCGAACGCGCTCATTCTTGTCTACTTAGGATTCCATATTAAGGGGTCGTCTAATCTGAAATAAGATTCCAATAACGTTAGATAACCAGATGACAAGAGTTACTGAGAAGGAAAAAATACAATGAAAGGTTAATCCATCCACATTTTATGCTAATTATGTCACACAAAAACCTTTTCCACTTTATCATATATCTTTCTTCCCAAACAGTTATACACACACACACACACACACACACACACATATATATATATATATATATATATATATATATATATATATATATATATGTATATATATATATATATATATGCGTGTGATAAAAATATACATATACGCACATATAATTGCATATATATATATATTTCTTCCTCGGGTGTTATGAATACAGGGCTCAATGTTATCTAACAGAGCTATAAGTATATACTAGAGAATATACATAATATCCAACGTCGGAGTTTCATGTGGTCATGCAATCTTCAGGTTCTGAGTATATTGTTACCGTGATGAGGTTCGCGTTCTCGTGGTGATGATTTAAAATTGTGTGCTAAGACTTGTACAACTGTCGAAACGTCGTGAATATGGCAATAAAGATGAGGACAACATTCTGAACAATGTAAATAATTATAATACCTGATCTCAGAAATATACATCTTAGTACTGTTTCTTATTCCAGGCGCCAAATGATTATTCTTCGAGATCATATATATATATATATATATATATATATATGTTATAAATATATATGTTATATATATATATAAAATATATGTTATATATAACATATAAGTATATGTTATATATATATATGTTATATATATATGGTATATATATGTTATATATATATGTTATATAAATAACATATATGTTATATAACATATATATTATATATATAACATATATATATGTTATATATATAGGTCATATATATATATGTTATATATATATGTTATATATATTATATACATATATGTTATATATATATGTCATATATATATGTTATATATATGTTATATATATATGTTATATATATTATATACATATGTTATATAAATATTTTATATATATATGTCATATATATATGTGTTATATTTATATATGTTATATATATTTGTTATATATATATATATGTTATATATATATATGTTATATATATATATTTTATATATATGTGTTATATATATATATATATATATGTTATATATATGTTATATATGTTATATATATATATATGAATATATATATATATATATAGCAACCCAATATTTCTACGCTCTCTTCAAACGCAAATATTTATCGTTATCGCGGTTTTAAATAAGTTTAATTTCATCGTCACTGCAAAGTTCGGAGGATCTGCCAAATGGATTATTTCAGTTTCTCCGTCTGCGAACAATATTTACAACCAAGAGTATGGTATACATAACATTTCTGGCTTCTTTTATTTACCTTGTTAAGTAGATGACCTCAAAACATAAATAGAGTTTCTTTGTTCGAAGTGTTAGCAGCTTAATGTTATTATTTTCATTTTTGGGGTTGAGTGTTTATTAAACATTCATGTTTGTTGTTAGAATCAGATGCCTGTAAGATGGCTGCAATCGACGCTAGAAGGGCACACGTCTGTTGTTGGAAGCACGCCTGCTGTCCTATATATATATATATATATATATATATATATATATATATATATATATAGGGTGAGTCAAAATTATGTTAACACTATTATGAGAGGAATCATTTATTGTAATCCCCCATGTATAATACGCATTTTTTAAAAACGTACGATGAAAATTAGGAGTGCATATTATGCACAGATACAAAAAAAATCTTCAAAAAATTGCCGTTTCATAGGTCGATTTCAGTTTTGCGAAATAACTACTCACCACAAACATACGACAATTTGACACAAACATACGGCGATTGCGATCCCAGAAGGATGTCAAATAAAATCATATGTACCTAATGTAAAATAAAATAAGAATTATCATTAAACTATATTAAAATGATATTATTCTATGTTTAAAACCTTTTTTGTGAAAAACTACATACAGATCCGGTAGATTGCACATTTTATCGAACAAAAACAGGTTAATGAGTCTGCGCAGTAGGCAAAATCTAGGTATTTCCGTCTCCTTTTAGAATCGTGAGGATTGGAAATTTTGATAAATATCTTCAGTCACAGCTTGAATAAGAGGAGGAAATGCTGGACGTAATGAAATTGGAGAGTGACAATTTATACGGTTTGATTACCAAACAAGGGGTGCGTATTATCCGTGATTAGAAGCATTTTCCCATCCTTTCAGCACAACTTTAGAGGTGCGTATTATGGACGAAGGAATATTATACATGGGTAATTACGGTATTCAGAGTTTATTGAACAGTCTCCACTTGTCCACCAGCACGATTGATACACAAAAACCAGCTATCCACAGTACAATTTAGTGCCTTGACACACATTTCACGGGGAATGTTTCATATTACACATTTTATTCTGTCCTCGAGTTCTTTGATGTCTCTAACCTTTTTGCTGTACACGGGAGCCTTTATGATACCCCATAACCAGTAGTCATAGGGTTTAATTGGCCTATATTTCTTTACAACTCATGTTCTGTTTAACAATGGCAGGATATTCATATCGTTAGCGAGCAGATATGATACTGAGGAAGGTGCTGGTTAGCTCTAAAATTACATTTTCCTTGCTTACACTGAAGCAATCTTGTCAATTCATAGGAGTAGATAGATTCCCCTGTTCATACTCCTTTTCCCATATATTGAACAAGAGTAAATATTTATCCCTTGTTTTCTGTATAGGATTGGGTTTCCGGATCTTTCTGCCTTCTCGTTCTCTCTCATTCAATGTGTTTATATGGACTTTTGTCCTTGTTTTGGTGTGAGGAACTCGCCCCTTAAGTCTGAAAAAATATTTTTGATATACCTTGTATATAACGAAAGCGATCAAAAAAGGTTGTAGTGGTTAACAAGATAGATTTGACGCAGACTATTGAAACTATATTGAGAATGTAATTGTTCTATTAATGTTGATTATTTAAGGGTCCAGCTCGAATTTCCTGATGATTACCGGGGTCGACAGATACTGAAGAAGGCTAGAGGGAAGGTTGAAAGATCTTTTTCGTATTTGTTTTTTTTACAATGATGTTCACATTGTACAAGAACCAAGAGACATTCGAGGTAGAAGGTTATAGATTAAAAGGCATAGTTTCTGGTGATATGTGGGGAAGATAGCGGTTCAACTGAGTCCTGAACCGGTCAAGATTACAGTGATCGAGGAAGCATCATCTTGGGGGTCGGTTCCACACAGCATCGGCTCGTGGGAGAAGCTTCTCAACTGGAATTTACATCTCACCAATGGAATACGGAGGGAAAGATGGTGATTAGCTGCAATGTGCCTGCCATGACGGGTCTTTGCAGTGAATGATAGAACTGGTGGGACTAAGGAAAGTTTTTCATCTGAACAACGGTTGTGGGGACCAACCAGACAGTACTCACGCTATATATATAAACAAGTTTGATTAAAGAACAACAAAAAAATATTTTTCTGTATATTTCTGACCCTTTTCCTGGTTTTCGGTTCAAGTTGTTTTTTACGGATTATCAACCTTTTGCGGGTTATTTGAAAAAAAACAAAAAACTATAAAATATTTTGTTTAGATTGTCAGAATGATTTGTTGGACATAATGATGATACAAGTCCTACTAATTAAGTCAAACATTTTTTTGTTTTGGTGTTGTTAGTTTCTCTTCATATTTTTGACTCGGATGTATTTTTGCGTCCGTTCTGGGTATAACGATAAACTACAACCGACAGCAAGGCCTCTGATCAGGAGGTTCTGAGGAGCGTGGAACCACCTCTTAATTGCTCTTGTTCCTAGGTCACACCTGACCAGGGGTGGTAGCACCTGTTAGGGTCCCAGCTATGAGAAAATAATTGACACCGAAACTGGGGTCAAAACACTACGAAAATGTAAAAATAGGTTTTAATACCAGCAAAAAGATTATTACCAGCAATACATTTTGGAAAAGAAATATTCCCAGCAATAAAAATCTTGTCGGCATTAAATAACCCATTGAGGTGTTGATATGCCGTAAACCAAACCAAACCCATTTTTGTGTTGTTTTGAACACTAGATGGGGCATTTAAAACTACCCCCACCCCTTAAAATGGTTAAGGAAGTGGACGAAAGCACTTGGGACAATGTACGGTATGGGGAAGTTTTGTACTCCTTCATGCCACCAAAAACGCTGGAAAAACTAAATTAAGAAAATTAATTAAATTTTACTTTGTCATATTTAACGAAAGACGTTTAAAAGAATGTTTACTGCCCAAATATACATTAATCTCTCACACACACAAATATATATATATATATATATATATATATATATATATATATATATATATATATATATATGTGTGTGTGTGTGTGTGTGTGTGTGCGTGTGCGTGTGAGTGTGCGCGCTTGTGTGTATTTAGGCAGCATATCTTCATTGAAGCATGTTTTCTTAAATAATCTGGGCATATTATGCCGATTTATTATTACGTTAATCCTCTCAAATTCTTCTTAATGTTGATATTAAATTCATTAAGGAAGGTGCCGTAGATTATTACATTTAATTTATTTTCTCAAATACTTCCAAACTCATCCAAGATCTCATAATTACATTAATTTTTTGTCTTAGCAATTCAACCCTGATGATGGCCATGATTGAGATTGAAAGGACTTGGAAAAATAAATGAAATGAAATATACTACGACGCTTTCCTTAATGAATTTAATGTCAGCCTTAAGAAGTAGATCCGATAATTAGAGATTAAAATAAAATAAATACATTTCTGTCTATATTTCTGAGATGAGGTATTATGTACACTATTTACATTATTCGGACTATTGTCCTCATCTTTGTCGCTATTTTTATTACAACGTTTCGGCCTTTCAGTGTCTGTCTATTTTTCTGAGATGAGGTATTATGTACACTATTTACATTATTCGGACTATTGTCCTCATCTTTGTCGCCATATTTATTACATCGTTTCGGCCTTTCAGTGTCTGTCTATTTTTCTGAGATGAGATATTATGTACACTATTTACATTATTCGGACTATTGTCCTCATCTTTGTCGCTATTTTTATTACAACGTTTCGGCCTTTCAGTGTCTGTCTATTTTTCTGAGATGAGGTATTATGTACACTATTTACATTATTCGGACTATTGTCCTCATCTTTGTCGCCATATTTATTACAACGTTTCGGCCCTACAGTATCTGTCTATATTTCTGAGATGACGTATTATGTACACTATTTACATTATTCGGACTATTGTCCTCATCTTTGTCGCCATATTTATTACATCGTTTCGGCCTTTCAGTATCTGTCTATATTTCTGAGATGAGGTATTATGTACACTCTTTACATTATTCGGACTATTGTCCTCATCTTTGTCGCTATTTTTATTACAACGTTTCGGCCTTTCAGTGTCTGTCTATTTTTCTGAGATGAGGTATTATGTACACTATTTACATTATTCGGACTATTGTCCTCATCTTTGTCGCCATATTTATTACAACGTTTCGGCCCTTCAGTATCTGTCTATATTTCTGAAATGACGTATTATGTACACTATTTACATTATTCGGACTATTGTCCTCATCTTTGTCGTCATATTTATTACATCGTTTCGGCCTTTCAGTATCTGTCTATTTCTGAGATGTGGTATTATGTACACTCTTTACATTATTCGGACTATTGTCCTCATCTTTGTCGTCATTTTTATTACAACGTTTCGGCCTTTCAGTATCTGTCTATATTTCTGAGATGTGGTATTATGTACACTATTTACATTATTCGGACTTTTGTCCTCATCTTTGTCGCCATATTTATTACAACGTTTCGGCCGTTGTACACTCCAGTCTTCTGCAGGTGGTTGGAATGTCGAACTGAATCCTTTATTTAGATCACTGTTCTAGTTCCACGTGCTATGTCTAATGGATGTCAGTTATCACTTATGAAGGACACATGACACAGTGGATAAAGGCGTTTGTTAAATCCAGTGACAGTGATCTAATGGATGTTTTAATTAATGTTTAAGATCAACCTTAGATATATTATAGCTTCCTGGAAATTCTTTCCTTTTTTTGCAGACATATTCTACATTATCCTTTATGGGCTTCAGATATGACAGTCTGAGTGATTTTGGTAAGACCTGTTTAAATTTATTTGTCCTCTATGTGAAAAAAATCTGCCATTTGCAATAAAAGTTTCATAAGATCGTTCATTTGCATTTAATATTAATGGTTCAAAGAATGCCATGCAGAATGGTTGGCCCTCACGCATATTCACCTTATCAAATCTGGCCCTCTTTGAAAAAATGTTTGGACACCCCTGATCTAAGTGTTTGACCACGCGTTTAAATTCTCTATTGTCCGGAAAGCGATTTTCAGACCTTGGATGTTGTTAATAAATTCAGGATACGTGTGCTGGCCGCTCATGACAATTCCAATAGAGGACTTCCCAAAGTGAACGCGTACGGCCGCATCACGTTGAAACACCGGTTCCCGTATAATCACCGACATTGTCCTATCCATATTGTTAAATGAAGAACCAATATTTTGGTATTATTGAAGAATTCTTCAGCGCTTCGCAACGTGGCTTTTACGTTGTCACAACGTTTTGAATGAACGGTCAGTTTGGGATTGGTAAAATAGTTTATTGAATTGTTACAGTCATGTCGCCACAACGTCACATACACCCACGCAACCAAAATACATGTCGACAAGTAATAAGAGAAATCACTTCTCGTTCAGGCCGATAACTTTTCATCAGTCCCTCGTAAGTTCTTATATACTATGTTGTGTCAGAAGTAATTTCTGTTTCGAGGAAACCAGTTGTAGGGACGGATAGATCACCCTAACTAACCGTTCATTAAATAAGTCATAACAGGTGATGAAAAGTGGATGACATACAACAATGTTCAGCGCAATAGGTAGTAGACCGATAAGGATAAGTCTCCACAATCAAAAAAAAAAAACAAGCTGTGGTCCAAGAAAGAAAGGCAATGTTGTACGTGTGGTGGGATCGTTGCGATATTATTTATTTAGAGTGCTTAAAACGCAATGAAACAGTAAATGCACATTTATATGTACAGTAGCTGCAACTTGTCCAGTTGGTCGAACGGCGTTCATCAATAGGAAAAATGTTCTCCCCCAACAGGCTTACTGCCAGATCATGTTGAAACACCGATTCCCGTACGATCACCGCAGTTAAGCAACGTTGGGCTTGTACCTAGATGGGTGACCCCTTGGGAATACCAGGTGCTGTAAACTTGGATATGCGGGTGGTGTAATGGATTATGGCTAATTGTTAATTGGAGAGCCGAGTTTCAGTTTCTGTTGGGTCCGTTATTATCAATTACGCGCAAATATCCTTGGGAAAGACATGAATCCTCTGCTTCTTCTCCCTGCTATGGGTTAATTAGTAAGACTTGTAACACTAAACCATTATTATCGAAAAACAAACAGTTCTTACAATCTTGAAGTATTTTCTGGCTTTAAATAACACGCAGAGAGTTTATTAGCCATAGAAAATTCTTTAGCTAAAACACTTCGCAACGTTGCAAATGAACGATCAATTTGGGGTCCGTAAAATAGTTGATTTCAACTTTACATTAACGTCACCACAACATCACATGCCCCACCCCAACAAAAATGAATGTCGGCAATGTAGCAAGAAGCATTCGTGTTGGTTGTAGTACTTTTCAAAATCTAGCCAAATGACATCACATTTTTTTCTGGGCCGAGAAACTTTCAGCAGTCCCTTGTAAGTTCTCATATATTATGTTGTGTCATAAGTAATTTCTGTTTGGGGGAAATCAGTTGTAACGACGAATAGATCATCTTAATTCTTTAAATATTTCATAGCAGGTGATGAAAAGTGGATGGCATACAACAATGTTCAGCGCAAAAGGTAGTGGACCGATAAGGATACATCTCCACAATCAATCCCTCACAAAAGCTGAGCTGCAAGGAAGAAAGGCAATGTTGTACGTGTGGTGGGATCGTCGCGGTATTATTTATTTAGAGTGCTAAAATGCAATGAAACAGTAAATGCAGATTTATGAGTCAAGTAGCTGTCCAGTTTGGTCGACCAACGCCCTGCGTCCATCAATAGGAAAACTAACACGCTTACGGTTATATCAGGTTGAAACACTGGTTCCCGTCGATCACCGAAGTTAAGCCTGGTCAGTACCTAGATGGGTGACCGCTTGGAAGTACCAGGTGCTGTAAGCTTAGATGTGCCGATGGTGTAAAGGACTTACGGACATATCACGTTGAAACACCGGTTCTTGTGCGATCACCAAAGTTAAGCAACGTCGTGCCTGGTCAGTACCGAGTTCCAATTCCAGTCGGGTTCGTTATATTCATTGACGCGCCAATACCCTGCTACCCCCCAGCTATGGGTTAATTACTAAAACTTTTATCATTAAATTGTTATGATCTATCCCACGCCCAAAGATATTCTTATAATCTAAAAATATTTTCTGCCTTTAAATAACCTGCAAATGGAGGGATAAGCTGAAGAAAATGAACCAAGCAATCAATGGAAAACTGGAATATATATTTAACGTCCCATGGGGAATATTTTGAAGCGTACTGGCAGGCTATTTTTCGTCAATAGTATATAGCTGGACACTTTTCAGACACACCACATATATATTGATAGATAAAAGCTTGCAATAATTACCGCGTTAACTTCGGTCGCCTTGTGATTTCGACCCTCACTGTGTTACCCACTAGGGTGGCTTTGAGTCAAACTAAGCCGACCCCTCCCTAAATACATCTCTGTATACGTCTAAGTGCATGTGTATGCGAGTGCGTGTCTGGAGATTGTGGAGTAAGGGCGTGTCAGTATTTTAACTGTAGCGATCGCCCTGACCCACCAACCCAGACCACATCGCCATCCTCGTAAGATCTCCTTTTTAAAGCAAAGTGTTTTTATTTCGACTTCTTTAAGAGCCACTTGACACAAAACAGATAAAAATGAAAGGTACAGCCTATAAAATCGAGGAGGCACACAATTGTAGACGCCGCTTCTGAAGTGACAAAAAAATAAGGCGGTTAACATCTATGTCTATAAAACTAAAAACCTAAATGTGTATATCTGTCTGCGCTTCTAAGTAGCTTAAACGGTGCATTGTAGACAGGAGTATTGAATGAAAACACTCAACGCGTTAACTTAAAGAATTATTACGTTGAGTCATCACGAATTGCTGTTTTGGTTTATCGACTTTATTCGTCAAAAACAAAGTACAATAATGTTATATTCAATTATAATTTAAATGCAACGTCAATCGTCATTTTTTGTCTTCTTGGACCAGGTTCTTTTTTTATCCTTTCTTCAATGCTCTCATTCTCAGTCTACTCTTTCACTTTAATTTCCTGTAATCCCCTACGTCTTAGTGTCATTATCACCTTGTTTGGGATCCATCGATTAATTATAGTGATTTTCCAAGCGTAGCTCATATGTGGCACAAGGCAGAAAGTATGGGGCAACCAGTGAGGATCGAACTCAAAACTCAGTCGTAATTGTTCCAGCGAGACAAGATTGCTAACCATTACACCGCATCGAGACGCCCAACAAGCCTCGTTATAGTGATTTTCCAAACGTTGCTTAGATGTGGCACAAGGCCGAAAGTAGGGGGCACCCAGTGAGGATCGAACTCACTACTCCGGCGTAATTGTTCTAGCGAGACAAGCTTGCTAACCATTACACCCTCAAGGTGCCCAAAGTGACTTTCCAAGCGTTGCTTAGATGTGGCACAAGGCCGAAAGTAGGGGTCACCCAGTGAGGATCGAACTCACTACTCAGGCGTAATTGTTCTAGCAAGCCAAGCTTGCTAACCATTACACCGCCTCGAGGTGCTCAAAGTGATTTTCCAAGCGTAGCTTAGATGTGGCGCAAGGCCAAATGTAGGGGGCACCCAGTGAGGATCGAACTCAAAACTCAGTCGTAATTGTTCTAGTAAGACAAGCTTGCTAACCATTACACCGCCTCGAGAATACGAATTAGAGATTTTCCAAGCGTAGCTTAGATGTGGCACAAGGCTGAAAGTATGGAGCACTCAGTGAGGATCGCTCCTTCTCAAGAACTTGCAGCTTTGTGGAACAGACTCCCGAGGAGTTGCTTTCTCGATCACTGCAAACTTCTTCAAGTCTACGGTTAACGGTTATCTTTCGTCATAAACTGCACTTTTGACTTCTCTTTTGCTCATACAACACAATAGAGTGATCATCTACCTCAAGTGGCTCATGGGCCTTGAATTGAGTGAACATTAGTTTGAAAAATTTGCATAGCATTAAAAACATTGCTCTCTTTAAATTAAAAAAAATTCAACTTACATTGCCCTTTTTAAATAAAAGATTTTCAGCTTACTTTCTAATTTGATAATCAGTATATGAAATCTTGATATTCAGCTGAAGTTTGAATGAAATAGAAGTTGGTCTTTTGTTTTTTACCTAACTTGATAATGGGATGATGATTTAAACAGTCTTGTTTTAAGCTTTGGTACCTACGATCCTCTAACTTTAAATATGGAATATTTAAATAATTGATATATTGGGATGATGAATTTTACTGGCTTGGTTTAGGTTTGACACATGCGATCATTTGACTTGTTATTGGCGAAATATTTAAATAAATTCAAATTTAAATAAATATATATATATATAGATTTATATTTAAATACATAATATATTGGGATGGTGAGTTATACTGTCTTGGTTTTTGCTTTAGTACGTACGATTCTTCGACTTGAGATGTTATTGGGACATATTTAATGCTTGTTAATGTAACCCTATCCCTCGATGCCCCTCCCCCGGCCTTTGTACAGGGTGAAATTCAATGAGAAAAAACAAAACAAAACAAACAAACAACAGTGCAAACGATTACGTAAATTTCGCAGGATACGTTTATCAATAATGTGAGAAATATATATAAAATTCGCTTGAAGATGAAACAGAACTAATGCTTTTAATTTAATTATATAATTAAATTTGAAGTTTTTAGCTTCCGTTTTTTGAAACATGGTAATTCCTCTGCAGCGAAGAAACCATATTTTAAATCAGTTAATTTATAATATTTATGCTCTGTAAATTTACATTGAGCCCTGTTTTGTAAAATAAAAATATCAATAAGAACACCGGATTATATATCTTACTGTTCATTTTTATTATTATAAAATATATATATATATATATATATATATATATATATATATATATATATATATATATATATATATATATATAAAGTGTAGGAGAAAGAACAGTAAGATTACAACGTTCAAAACATTAATTTAAAAAGACTGCTCAATAGACAAAGTAGAGGCCGTAAATATTTATTCATCTTCTGCAGAGTTTCATTTGAACATGCAGATATCCACTACAAAATTGTAAATTTTTATTTCAACGTCAAAAAAGGAAAACCTTTTTTAGACGTCTCATGAGGTGGGGAATCACGGTGTTCTCATGAGGTTGAATTACGGTGTTAGTAAACACCGTGATTCCGCACCAGATGAGACGTCAAAAAAGGTTGTTTTTTTTTACGTTGAAACAAAAATGTACAATTTTGTAGTGGATATATGCATGTTCTAATGTAACACCGCATAAGATGAATATATATATATATATATATATATATATATATATATATATATATAAAGTGTGTTCCAATAACTTGGACCGATTTTAAATTTTCACCAATAAAACTGATTTATTTACTGCTGACTTTGATCCGTCTTAATGAAACACCCTTATATATAATCCGTCTTAATGAAACTCCCCTTATATATATATATATATATATATATGTGTGTGTGCCTGTGTGTGTGTGTGTGTGTGTGTGTGTGTGTGTGTGTGTGTGTGTGTGTGTGTGTGTAACATTGTTTTATCTATATATAATTTTTTAAATGATTCAGTGAATCTTATAAAATTGCGAAATGAAAGTTATCTTGAATGGCCACTCTTCTAGATCGATTTGCATTAATACAGGTGTTTTCCAGGATTCTATCGTTAGACTCATGCTTTTTTCTAATTTTCATCAACGACCTTGCCGCGAGCCATGGTCCCCTACATCCTGAGGGTACATGGCACATCGAAGAAGGTTTTGAGTTTAAAAAAAAAGATATTACCTCAAAGCTGACGATTGTTCATTTTGGCCCACACCCCCGCTAAAAGATTCACAGATACCAAAGACCCGCTAGTCTCTCTACATGTTTGCCTTACTAATATTCACCATATACAGGGCCCAGTAACCATTCAAGGTAGATGGCTACTGAAGGAATTTGTTACTTGAGTGTAAGAGAAAGGGTTAAGATTGTAGTGGGCGAGAAAATAATCTTTCTTTCAAAGAATCGGTTCGTGAGATGAAGCTGTACGGAGCGTGGCAGGTCTTAGCAGTGTGGGTTAAAGTCGGAACTAAGGAATGTAACTTGTTTGTGGTAAAGAGTTTGAAATTAAGTAATCCCTAGAAGGTCGCGTAGAGGATTTGGGCCTCTAAGATATAGCAACAGTGCTCTGTTTGACCTGGTCTGGCTCTTGTAAATGTAGAGTCTACCAGGAGAAGTCTGATACTTAATGGAATGGTACAGGGATGGAGGCCACTTCGAGAGAACTCACGTTCATTGCTACAGAGACAAATTAAAACATTCATCACCAAGTCGACCTTGAAAAGGAAATATAACTGTGAAATGGAAATATCTCGCGGAAGAAAAAATAGCATCAGAACGATAAAGATGTCGACGATAAAGCCTATTTCAAGACTAATTTGAGGCAAGACGGTCACGATAGACAAAGGTATCTGAATGCCTTACATGAAAGGCTTGAACAAATAAGACTGTAATCTAAACTTGGCTAGAACTAAACTTGGCCAATCTAAACTTAGTTCAGAAAAATGGTAAAACTTGTAAAAAATCCTGTGTAACTGATCCATACATCGAAGTATTTGAAATTTTATGATTGATTAAGGACATGTGCTTTCACAACTCTCATTCCAATACCAGAACCTATTATTATTATTATTTTGTTTTCGAACGGTATATCTTTCTGGCGATGGGGGAAAAGAGCAGGAAGAAATGGTCTGATGCCTTTTTCAAGGCTACGTAATTTGTGGAAATTATTAATATTTTTGTCTTTGATTAAATACCCAAAAATTATTTACATTATTCGGACTATTGTCATAATCTTTGTTGCCATATTTATCACAACGTTTCGGTCGTTGTACACTCCGGCCTTCTTCAGGTGGTTGTAGGCTGTATCTAACCAACGCCTTTATCCCTTAAGGACACATGGCACAGTGGATAAAGCCTTTAGTTAGATCCAGGCTACATGATAACTGCCATCCATTAGACATGGCACGTAGAACTAGAACAGTCTACTCCAGTGATCGAAATAAAGGGTTCAGTTTGACATTCCAACCACCTGAAGAAGGCCGGAGCGTACACCGGCCGAAAAGTTGTGATAAATATGGCAACAAAGATGAGCACAATAGTCCGAAAAATGTAAATAGTCTTATTCTCATTTTGGTTAATATACATGTTATATTATAGTAACAAAATCCCGACCAGTTCTCATGCTTAAGCAGAATCAAATGTACCCATTGCAATGTTAAATTCTGCGTTGTTTCTTTTAGTCCACGGACAACCAATATGGAATAATAGTTTTTTATGCTTGCTTTATAATTTTAATTTCATTTTTACTAACAGGACAATATTCTTTAGCTTAGTTGAGGGTGGACATTAGCAGATTTTCGGTGACGAGAAAAATCACTAATATCAAATTGAATAATCTAAATAATGTGCATAATACCTCATCTTAGAAATATAGCCAGTTAATACTCGAATATATTAACAATTATCCAAATATCAGATTCTGAGAACGTCACCGCTTAATTAAATTTATGTATTTATATATTTTATATTCTTTGTTTTATTCTTATTACTATTTTGAAACCTATATCCTGTTTGATTCTGGACGTAACCCCGAGAGTAACACCTTGACCTTCAGATATGAACCCACTTTCATGTCTTTCAGCGGTTTCGGATTTGATATAAGTAAAACATGAGAGACATTTGTTCTAACTTCCCACATATTGTTGCCGAATAAGAATGTTACGGGGTAGGTACGAGCGGTGCTGAAAAGTTTTCCGACGAACCGAGAACGGATTATGACAATTTGAGAATTGGGTCACAGGGATAACTTTTCAGCGCCCCATATCAAGTGCTAGGTTGTAACCTGCTGTGACCATTCCCTCACAGCCTTAAAAGAATAAAAATTAAAAGTGATAATTGGAAGATTTTCATATCGTGTGAAAAAAAAAGCTCACACGCCTAAACACACACACACACACACACACACACACACACACACACACACACACACACACATATATATATATATGTTTAGGCGTGTGAGCTTCTGATATATATTTTTTTCTTTATATATATATATATATATATATATATATATATATGTGTGTGTGTGTATATATATATATATATATATATATATATATATTTCAAGAGTCATTTTTTATTTTAATTTGCTTAATTATTGTGTTCCACTCTCCCACTTGCCTTCAATCTGTCCTGTGAGTAACATATTTCCCAAGCCGTCTTTCCTCATTATATGCCCTAGATATTTCAACTGTCTCTTTCTGATTTTAATTGGCTTATCCCTTGTTTTCCTCTCTTTCTCTTGCCTTCAATCTGTCCTGTGAGTAACATATTTCCCAAGCCGGCTTTCCTCAATATATGCCCTAGATATTTCAACTGTCTCTTTATGATTTTAATTGGCCTATCCCTTGTTTTCCTATCATTCTCTTGCCTTGAATCTATCCTGTGAGTTACATATTTCCCAAGCCGTCTTTCCTCATAATATGCCCTAGATATTTCAACTGTCTCTTTCTGATTTTAATTGGCTTATCCCATGCTTTCTTCTCTTTTTCTTGTCTTCAATCTGTCCTGTGAGTAACATATTTCTCATGCCGTCTTTCCTCATTATATGCCCTAGATATTTCAACCTCTCTCTCTTTCTGATTTTAATTGGCTTATCCGTTGTTTTTCCCTTTCCCCCTTGCCTTCAATCTGTCCTGTGAGTAACATATTTCCGAAACCGTCTTTCCTCATTATATGCCCTGGATATTTCAACTGTCTCTTTATGATTTTAATTGGCTTATCCGTTGTTTTCATCTCTCCCTCTTGTCTTCAATCTGTCCTGTGAGTATTATATTTCTCAAGCCGTCTTTCCTCATTATAGGCCCTAGATATTTCAACTGTCTCTTTATGATTTTAATTGGCCTATCCGTTGTTTTCTCTCTCCCTCTTGCCTTCAATCTGTCCTGTGAGTTACATATTTCCCAAGCCGTCTTTCCTCGTTATATGCCCTAGATATATCAACTGTCTCTTTATGATTTTAATTGGCCTATCCGTTGTTTTCATCTGTCCCTCTTGCCTTCAATCTGTCCTGTGAGTATCATATTTCTCAAGCCGTCTTTCCTCATTATAGGCCCTAGATATTTCAACTGTCTTTTTCTGATTTTAATTGGCTTATCCCTTGTTTTCTTCTCACCCTCTTGCCTTCAATCTGTCTTTTGAGTTACATATTTCCCAAGCCGTCTTTCATCATTATATGACCTAGATATTTCCACTGTCTCTTTCTGATTTTAATTGGCTTATCCGTTGTTTTCCTCTCTCCCTCTTGCCTTCCATCTGTCCTGTGAGTTACATATTTCTCATGCCGTCTTTTCTCATTATATGCACTCGATATTTCAACTGTCTCTTTCTGATTTTAATTGGCTTATCCCTTGTTTTCCTCTCTCCGTCTCGCCTTCAATCTGTCCTGTGAGTATCATATTTCCGAAGCCGTCTTTCCTCGTTATATGACCTAGATATTTCAACTGTCTCTTTCTGATTTTAATTGGCTTATCCGTTGTTTTCCTCTTTCCCTCTTGCCTTCAATCTGTCCTGATTTCAGTGTCGCACTTTCCCTCTCCTGTTAGAACATTTCCCCGATTTAGATTAATGTATTTTTTTTGTTTTTGTTATTTCAAGTTTGTAATTTGCATTTGGCTCCTGTTTATGTTAACAACCATTCATTCCTTCTTCTTACAATTCATGTTTAATCTTTTCCTCTCGCTTTTCTTCGTTACCTTCTGTAGGAGTTGTTGTAATATCCTTTCTTTGTCTGCTATTTTGCATATCACATGTTGTTAAAATTGTGGCCGCTAATAATGAATCCTGGTAGGATTTATAATTCTGAGAAACGTCTCAATGTATAATTTGAATAAGTTTGGTGAGAAGACACACCCTTGTCTCACATCCCCTTTAGATTTTTGTATGTCTGCTGAACTCATTTTGTATCCGCATGCAGTTGATTTACTTCCAGTATAGATTCTGGGTTATTCTAATGTCCTTCTCAAATATGTCAAGGCTGCTAAACAGTTCCAACAGGTCTTTCTGGCGTACTTTACCGAACGCCGTTGCATAATCTATAAAATACAGGTACACGTCTTTCCAGTGTTTGTATTGCTCACTCTTTCTCTCCTTCACTCTCTCTGTCTTTCTCTGTCTGTCTGTCTCTCTCTCTCCCTCCCTCTCTGATATTGTTGTGGTAAGAGCCAGTTCCCCTCCTTACTACTGTGAATAGACTGATCCAGTAATGCTATGTAGTCCTTGGTAATTGGTAGGAGGAGAAGATAATAGTGGAGAAGTTGAAAAGAACCTCTTGTTGACCTCTCTGGTCCGGACGCAGGGAGGGACCCTGACAAGGCTATGCCGAAAGGCAGAAGAAGAGGTGTAATATATATATATATATATATATATATATATATATATATATATATATATATATATATATATATTGTCATCTACAGAGAAACTGTTTCGCAGTATCACAGTTCATCAGTGTGGCTAGATATCATATATATATATATATATATATATAAATTCTTACGAGGATTTGATAATTATAATTTATAAATTCATTGAGCCTGAAAGAAACCTCAACAGAATGCAGAAAGCACTGGACGGCCGTTTCGTCCTATATTTGGGACTCATCAGCAGTGCGCATCCACTACCGAGAATTGAAACCCGGACAGTTAGGTTATGAAGCAAACGTCATACCAACTGTTTCAACGGGCCTCGGTGACGAAGAGATAGCGCCACTCGCTCACATATTCCGTGGTGGAACTCAACTGAATTTCTCTGTAACCATAAGACTGTGCCCCCTTGGTGATAGTAGTCGTGACAAATTTTATGTTGAGTTTAGATTAATTTTTTACAGTTGTAGTTGTAATATAGTTAGCGCGGAGAATATATGCTGTTTGTCGATATATAAAATTATACAGAATTATATATCGTTATATCATATATAAATATGAAAAAAAAACTGTGATAGATAGATAGAACAGAATGATATATATATATATATATATATGTGTGTGTGTGTGTGTGTGTGTGTGTGTGTGTGTGTGTGTGTTTGTGTGTGTGTGTGTGTGTGTATAGATAGATAGATAGATATGAACAGAATAAAATGAATAAATATGAACAGAATGAGAAACAGCTGTTTCTGTAGATTGTTAGATTCTTAAATTGGTTACTGGTATAAATTGGTCAGTAATTAAAAGATGTTTGTATATATATATATATATATATATATATATATATATATATATATATATATATATATATATATATATATATAAAAGGCAGGATGGGTGTGTGTGTGTGTGTGTGTGTGTGTGTGTGTGTGTAACGAATGCACGGCCACAATTTTCGACGGATTTGCACCAAAATGTACAGGCACACGCTCCAAGTTAGTGGCAAGGCCAAGACCGACTTTGCATTTCCCAACTCCCAGCGATAGTAGAAATAATCGATTTTTTCATGCTTCTATGGCAGTTTTCGTGAAGTTTACGGCCATTTTCTACTGGCCAGAGTGAGAGCCTATAGCTGGTTCCCACGAGTAGGCAGGAAGATTCTATTGGCCAGCGTGAGAGCCAACAGCTGACTGATATGAATGTTAACTAGCATGCAAAAAAATCGATTGCTGCATTCGTCACAAGTGGGAAAAATTTAAATCTGCATGGCACTTTACTCTAATTGGCTCATTCGCTTGCTTAAACTCAACGTTGATTCTGATTCCGCAGAACTGAGTTGGGTGTGAAAAAGTATTTGTTCTGAACATACTTTTTTCATTCGGTTTTTCCAGTTACGAGTCCTTTTTTAAAGCTGATCGTTTTGTGTTCATTTTGTTTAGTTCTTTTTTCGTAACAGAATTAATGTTTAGTATAGATCTTCGCAGTGTGAGATAGGCAAGAAGTAAGGCATGTAGCAACATCAGCACGGCAAATAGCGCTCCTTTAAAGGCAAGGAAGGGCAAAAATATTTTAAGTCAAGTGATAGCGATTGCTGTATGAGTCGTACGATTTTTGAACCAAGCACGGGCAACGCCGGGCCATGCTGCTAGTATACACACACACACACACACACACACACACACATATATATATATATATATATATATATATATATATATATAGGTATGTAATTGGGTTGTCAGATTGCTACGTTGTTCACGCATATGAACACGAGCCAGTTAACTTTCGTGGGCGACATGTTTATCTTTCGTATTTTAGTTAGAACGATAGATAGATAGATAGATAGATAGATAGATATATAGATATGAATCAGCAGAGATAGATAGATATTAACAGAATGAGATAGATATTAAAAGAATGATATAGATAGATAAATATATATATATATATATGTAGAGAGAGAGAGAGAGAGAGAGTGAGAGAGAGAATTAGATAGATAGATAGATTGATAGATAGATAGATAGATAGATAGACAGAATCCCATTCATAATCCCAAATCTTCCACTTATATCTCATGAGATAAGTGAATTCTTGTTTTCAAATATATACTTTTAATATTTTTTTTGTTTTTTTGCCAGTATTATTTCATTTTCTGTTTCTGTTTTTCTTTTGTAAGTGGCCTTAATAATTCCTTGTATAAAGCACTTCTAATGACATTGAATTCGAGAAGGACTTTATCCCAGGGATTATAACAACCACTTTAAAAACATAAACAGAAAATTAATATAAATAATATTACCAACAAGTCACAAGTTCAATTAAATTCTCTCTCTCTCTCTCTCTCTCTCTCTCTCTCTCTCTATATATATATATATATATATATATATATATATATATATAAACTAAATAAAAGCACCTTGTCAGTCGTTTTTAATGAAATGTGCTTGAAAGAATGATTGCTGCCTAAATACACAAATATATATATATGTGTATATATATATGTGTGTGTGTGTGTGTATGCGTGTGTATTCAAATCTGTTCATTATCAGTCTATCCCACTGTTTCAGTTTATTATCTATCTATCTATCTATCTATCTCAGCTTATATATATATATATATATATATATATATATATATATATATATATATATATATATATATATATATATATATATATATATATATATATATATACCGGGTGTAGCACCAGAATTGTCCAAATTACATTAAGATTTGAACTATTGTATCTTAGATATTATTAAAGATATCTTACTGGAATTCTCTGAGATTTTTAAAATAATATTGGACTCTACTCGGAACAATGTATTTTCGCACTCAGTTGAGATGATGATCCCTGTTGTTACTGTGACCTCTTGATCTAGTTTTCCTCTCCTACTGTTCCCTCTTTTGTAAACTTATTCACCGTTCTCTTGATGGTTCCTTAATATATTTTGAAAATGGAAACCACAATATGGATGTTGGTATCATTACTGAAGGCCTGAATGATCTTTTTCCTCTCACCATTGCTCAGTTGAGAAGACAGTGGGGCTGACACAAAACGAATTTAACCTGTTCTATTTCTAGCTAAATAACTGAAAGTGTTTTTCAGTGATTCATACGAGAAATGGTGAAAATGACTAAATGTCTCATGTGAAAACATGGAAAAAAGAAACTCGATCAGTATAGTGGTTCTTAGGTATTAAACATTTTGTTTGATGGACGATTATGCCTTTACATGATTTGGACAATTTTTCTGTTATACCCTGTATATATAAAACGAAAATACACCAAACATATAATGGAAAATAAGGAAAAACAGAACCAGCCTACAACAATAAATCCAAAAACTGTAAACTCTGTTTGGGGGAGAAAATAACTACAATCCCCTTTCCGACACCCACCGACACAAATTATTCAATAAACAATCAGAATTCATATCAAAATGCAGACACGAGAACAAAATATTACTATGTTACTTAAAAAAACGCTATATAAAAACAAATACCATGTAAAACACAAAAACAACCAAAATTCAAATATATGCACCATACACAACGCAGATAATATTGTATACAAAAGCCAATACTTTAAACTAAACAAATAAAATAATCGACCCCCGAAAAAATAAATAATTAAAATAAATTAATAAATTAAGCAAATAATAAACAAATTAACAACAGACGTATATAAACATAAATACAAGTACAGTGGAACCTCGGTTCACGAATTTATTTTGTTCTTGAATATTGTTTGTAACCCGAAATGTTCGTTAACCGAAACTATTTTTCCAATAGGAATCAATGTAAAATGGATTAATCCGTTCCTGGTCCCAAGATGATTGCTTATTTAAACTTTAACAACAGTACTTTGTGCACGAGTTTATACACAAAACAAATGAAAATCATTAAATCTAAGAAAGAAAGAAATAAACTCAATACTAAACAGATAAAATATAGACGAACATTTTAATTTTACCGTACCTGTAATTAGGAGAGTTGATGGCGTAAGTAGAAGGGGAAAGAAAGAGATGTTATTGATTAGAAAAGGGAAGGAAAGACATTATCGTCTCTTTATTTATAATAATAGTATAGATCGTTTATTTTGCCATATGAAACTGAGTAGGAAGAGACAATATCATCAACAATTGTTTTTCTCTTAACTTTTCATTTTCCTTCACCAGTATCATTGCTAGCTTTCTTTGGGGCCATGACTGAGGACTAATGAAGAGGGGGGGAGGCAGAGTACAATAAAATTGGAAAAGAAAAGCACAGCACAACACACGAATGTATACAACATGGCGGTTGATTAAGAAATGATTCCGTTCGGGTTAACTCGGTTCGGCAACGTTGTTCGAGAGCCGAAATTTTGTTTCATAACCGAGGCATTTTCATCTCGAATATTCTGTTCAAAAAACGATTTGTTCGACGTAATACGTTCGTGAACCGAGGTTTAACTGTAAATGTAATAATAATAAACATCAAATCATTAATAAATAAACACAAAATACACTAAGTATTCACTCATGACAAACGAATTAAAACTTAACAAGCAAAACTATACAAATAATCGTATTAGTATCCATAATTATTTCTACGCTATAATCTTCAGAATAATTTGAAATATGACCGTTACCGCCGATACAATAACCATTAGGATAAGACAATAAACCGCGAATCTCTGACCTTGCTACCCATAATGCACTATTGACCATCATATATAAATAGACAAGCCGACATCCAACATACATAGCCTGAAGCTTGCCCTCAAGCATGAAACAAACTGTGGCCTCTCTGTGTTGACCCCAGTTCCTATTTTCTATTTACATACGCTCTATCCCTGATATTGGACCTATAAGCATACCTGAAAACTATATCCTTCTCATAATAATTGAAAACTAAAAACAAATACCTTGTGAAACTACGATTATGAAAACTGCAAATATATGCAATATATCAGTTAAGAGTCATACATAATACACGCTTAGGCGATCATGTATCTTTCGATACGAGGCAGAGTTATTTTCCCGCAGTAGGTTGCCATTTCTTTCTACGGTAGGCTGGTTGCCAACCAAGGCTAAAGAACCCAGTCTTTCCTGCTATTCAGAAGAAGAAGAAGAAGAAGAAGAAGAAGAAGAAGAAGAAGAAGAAGAAGAAGAAGAAGAAGAAGAAGAAGAGATGGATTCATTCCTTTCCCGAGGGTATATGTGCAATCTAACGAACTCGATTGGAATTTGAACACGGCTTTCTGAGTTCTTTAGACAAAGTCAATACTTTAAACTAAGCAAATAAGATAAAATTAAAATTAACAATCTAAATAAAGGAATAAACAAATTATTGTGTACTCTAATATAGGTCGCACTTTTTTCCCACTAAAATTTAGATAATGATCAGTCGTACGACATATCCACCCGTCATCATAGAGAATCCGAAGTTGAGTGTGGCGTATCAGTAGTGCAGGCGAGTACCCTGGACTGAAGCATAAGCAAGAGCAAGGGAAAAATTAATTTTTCCCGACATTTCGATTTTACGCAACGCCTCTTCGAACAGTACCGCGTCACACAGCGAATAAAAGAGTTCGTTCTACACTGCTGATATTTACAATTTATTATCTGATTTACGACGAAACACTATCATTTTCAAGTGATTTAAGGACTGAAGCGGTTCCCGGTATCCAAATGTTCGTCTAAACAGAACAGCTCCGCACTTGATAAATACCACGCAATTACAACCAATCACAATTTCGCTTATAGTTATTCGCTGCGGAGTAGTCATTTACCGAAAAAATGAAAAAAAATGGTTATCTTTGATAATGACGAAAAAAAATGTTTGGATTTCCTTCCTGATGAAATTTAATAACCATATTTAAATGAATAAACATTTTCTTGTGTAAAGCAACATTTTGAAATAAAACTAAATATTTGAAAATATTTAACAAACAATAGTTATATTTACGTCCAAAAAGAGCCATATAACTCTCCAGATTACAGTGCGAATCAACCACAAATACCCATTTTAAAAACCCCAAACCAAGGGCACGACCTATACGCGAGTATATACGGAGAGTAAATAGTAAGCCATCTAACAAACTACGAATGCACGCATAAACACAAGTAAACGTGATAATAACGTTCAACAACAAATAATGAAGCAATCAGTAATAAATAACGAGTAAAAAGTTAACAAATAACGCAATAAAATAGCTACAAATAACTGTATTCGGCTCCACAATTATTTCCACTCAATAGCCCCTCGAATAATTTGCAATATAAACGTTACCACCTACATAATAAGCGTCAACCAGTATATATAAATAGTCGAGCCGAAACACAACCGACACAACCTGAAGATTGTGATAAAGCATGAAATAGACTCTCTCCTCTTAGTGTTGACCATTTTTTTGTTTTTAGTAGCGGGAATAAAATTAATCCAAAGTCACGTCAAGTTTAAAACGGTTACCCGTAGCTAGACTTTACCAGAAAAGAATGTATGAAATATTTATATGCGTTATTATTTTTATTTTGTGTGTATATCAAATCTTTTATATACACTTTAAGATACTGTCTTCCATAGAAAAAGATATTTAACATATTTTTTTTGTATAATAGTAGCTTCAAGAATTATGAGTCTTTTCTTGCAGTGACTGCAGTGAAGTATTTTGGTATTATCTGCTAATATTTGTTTTAGGTTGATAGTTGCATTCTGGTTGATTATTATATGATCGATTGTGAACGAATTACACTAAGATTCTTCAAGTGACAAGTCAGCATACAAGCGAGTGTGATACATATGTGACCAATGTAATAAGGAGGCACAGTGGAATAATGAATAGCGGCTCGGATTGAGGAATCGGAGAGCCGAGTTCGAATTCCTGTCGGATCCATTACATTCACATACGTGCTAATACCCTTAGGAATGGTATGAATCCATTTCTCCCCCAACCCCCAGCAGGACAAACTGGGTTCCAACCGGCCTTGGGTGGCAACCGGTCTACAATAAGAAAATTCTGAATTCAAAACCAGCCTGGAGAGGGTTGGGTTCCGTCAGGTTATCTAGCCCAACACCACTTCTACTGCGACTGCAGTGTTTGTGCCCCTACGACCTTGATGGGTCACGGGATTAGCGATCGTGCCGTCTAAATATGAGTGACTGATTGATTGATTTGTTTTTTACGGATTATCAACCCTGGTGAGTTAGAAGCCATTGTTAATGTGCAAGATAAATGACACGATCAAAATTAATAAAGTTTGCAATGAAAAGAAAAACTGTCAAAAAGATGAAACAGCAACAATCATGGAAGCAAGCAAACAATATATTTTGTTTGGTTTAGTCTTTTTTACGGTATATCAACCTCAATGGGTTATTTAATGCCGAGAAGATTTTTATTGCTGGTAATATTTTTTTTCAAAATTGTATTACTGGTAATTTTTTTTTCTAAAAATATATATCTGGTAATTTAAAAAAAAAAATGTATTGCTGGTAATAATGTATTCCTGGTAATATTTTTTTACAAAGTATTCTGGTATTAAAAGCTATTTTCAAGCTTTCATAGTTTTTGACCGCACTTTGGGGGGTAACTATTTACCCATAACTGGGGCCTTAACAGGCGCTACCATCCCGGGTCAGGATAGACTTGAGAACACCAGCAATGAAGAGGTGGTTCCACGCTCCTCTAAACCTCCTGATCAGAGGCCTTGCTACCGGATGTAGTTTATCGTCTTACCCACGGCGCGGATGCAGTTTATCGTCTAACCCAGGACAAACAATATAGTTAAAGCAAATCAAACTTGATAAGAAGGCAAAAGAATTCACAAAAAGTTGGTGCCTGCACACAAAAGCAAGGTCGACCAAGCGAACGCAGTATGTCTGTCTAGTAGTTGAGGTAGATCTGGATTGAGTCATGTCAAAACACAAGCCGTCCCATTTTATTGGCTAAGAAAAATATCCCAGCATGCATTCTGTGTCCTTCTGACTATAAGAGGGGGAAAACTTTTGCAATCATTCACTCCCATATTGGGAAATCAACAGACCCTTTGTGGATTATTTAAAGTCGAAACATAATTTGGATGGTAAGAATTTCCTGGAGATAATAAAGATTTACTGATATGACTTAATATTTAACCCAAAGCTGGAACGAGAAGAGGTGGCTTCATACCATTCCCAAGGACATTTGTACTTAAGTGAATATAACGAACCCGACTGGAATTCGAACTCGACTCTCAAATTTATCATTCCAAACCTTTATCCAATACATTAACCGCGCATCCAAGCTTACAACACCTGGCATTCCCAAGCAATAACCCATCTAGGTACTGAACAGGTTCAAGGTTACTTAACTTTTTTTTGGCGGGGGGGGGGGATAATAACGATTTCCTGATACGAGTTTTAATATTTAACCCATAGGTGGGAGAAGAAGAGGTAGATTCATACTTTTCTCAAGTGTATTTGCGCAAAAGTGAATAAAACCAACCCGACTGCAATTCGAACTCAACTCTTCATTTTCCCATTTCGTCCCTTTATCTTTTGCACCACCCGCATACCTGGTATTCCCCAGTGGTCACCATCTATAAACTGACTAAGTTCAACGATGCTTAACTTCTTTTTTCTTTTTTTTGCGATAATAATGATTTTCTGATACAGGTCTTAATATTTAACCAATAGCTGAAAGGAGAAGAGATGAGTTCATGCCTTTTACGTGAATATTTGTACGTATGTGAATAGAACAAAGAATTCAAACGTGGCTCTCCGATTTCTCATTCAGAAATTTTATCCATTATATTATCTGCATACGCAAGCTTTTAGCACCTGGTATTCACAAGTGGTCACTCATCTGGCCTGGCCCAACGTTGCTTAACTTTGGTGATCGGGCGAGAAACGATGTTTCAACGTGATATGACTGTAAGCCCTGAATAAGAGTGGAAAATACAATACCAAATCAAAGTTTAAGCGGCAAATGTAACGGCACCCAATTCGCTTCCTTGCAGAGATTTGCCTGCAATTGTCTCTGTTTCTTATCGAAATATGTCATCCGATCTTTGGGAGTATCGGTCTATTCATCAAGTGAGTGCAACAAAGAATTTATGGAAGCCATTATCGACGGATGGGGGTGGAATTTCAGCCAAAATCTCAACGCCTTTCTCTGACAACAAGCTTATTCTTCTTCTATCGTCACTGGGCGGCGCCTCCGTTGTTTCTGGGGCTTTCTTCTTTTTTTTTCACGAAGCTCCACAAACCCATTTTGTAAAATTGTCCAGGGAATGAATATGATTATTTAAACCAGAATTCTAATCGAGGCACAGATTTTTATGAAATGAAGCACCTCCTCCTGGTGCGTGTTCACGCACGCACGCACGCACGCACGCACGCACGCATAAACAAATAAAATAAACAGATATTTATATATATATATATATAAATGTATGTATTATGAAATGGACAAAGTCCGACAATTATTTTAAGATATTTTTATGTTTATACATTCTTTTTAATAGATACAAATATTTAAGTAAATGCTCTGTTTATAATAAACAGTATTAAACAACATTTACCGACCTGCATGACCGAGAAATTTTCATAGAAAATATTCGTCCTCCGACAGGAATCGAACCTGTATCCTGTACGAAACCGTCATATAGCCTGACGTGCCTTAAACGATTCTCCCACAGAGGAGCATCTTCTATGAATCTCTCACGTACTTTCATATCTGCTCAATGCGTATCCAAATGTAAACAAATCACGTCACACATTATGAAATGGACAAAGTCCGACAATTATTTAAAGATATTTTTATGTTTATACATTCTTTTTATACATACAAATTATTATAAACAGAGCATTTACTTAAATATTTGTATCTATGTTCATCATTTTTCTCTATACGAAATAACATTTTTCTCTATACGAAATATGCCAGCTGCTCGGAGAACTCAATTCATACTTGAAGAGTATATATATATATATATATATATATATATATATATATATATATATATATATATATATGTCGTATTGTCCTCCATCATACTCGCAACATTCAGTCAGTGCTCAATAAAAAAAATATTGAGGAATTAAAAAAATTAAAACTTTCATACACAATGGGTTGTATATTAATATTTTTTGTTTTATTATTTCAATTAGATTTCTCCACTAGTTTCGGCTAGCATGGCCATCATCAGGAGACAAAATTTCTGCTTGTTAGTAGCAGTGAACTTCAGGAATTAAACTATTCTCTCTCTCTCTCTCTCTCTCCATATATATATATATATATATATATATATATATATATATATATATATATATATAAAAACATGTTTCTTAGTATCCTTATTAAAGGAAGGAAGAAAATGTTGATGCATATTCATTTTATTCCGAGTACTTTCGACATTAGCACAATGTCGTCATCAGGGTCTTGTGTTTTTTTGTGTTCATCATTTTTCTAAGACAAAATTGTTGTGTTTATCTGAAAATTTTTTTTTTTTTACATGTGAAATGAAGACACTAAGGTTACATATTGCCAAGAAGAGTTGTATGGTGTGCATTTCGGAAGATGGAATAGGTTATAGCTGACGGAAGGTACACAAGTCGATACTCGAAAAGTATCAGCTGGGTCACTACAGAGAAGGGGCATGATTTAGAAAGACCCGAAGTCCTTAATGAACCTCGGCTAGAAACATCACTGACGATGTGTAACAAAGCATCCAATGAATGTATTTTTACGAAATTGTATAATTTTAATTTTATCATGTAGACACACGTGTAAACATCAAGGGACAAGGGAGGTAACTAAGTTATTGTAATGTCTAAATATTTTTACAATTCATTTAAAGACATATTTATGTTTAACATTCTTTTTATAGATACAAGTATTTAAGTAAATGCTCTGTTTATAATAAACAGTATTAAACAACATTTACCGGCCTGAATGTCCGAGAAATTTTCATAGAAAATTCGTCCTCCGAATTACGTTTATTATAAACAGAGCATTTACTTAAATACTTGTATCTATAAAAACAATGTTAAACATAAAAATGTCTTTAAATAATTGTCGGACTTTGTCTATTTCATAATGTGTGACGTCATTGTTTACATTTGATCCGCCATGAGCAGTTATGAATGTACGTGAGAGATTCATGGAAGATTGAAGTTTATAAGCAGTAAATTCGACCTTGCCAACCGTACGATCCTCAGTGGCCAAATCGGTTAAGGCACGTCAGGCTATATGACGGTTCCGTTTAGGATACAGGTTCGAATCCTGTCGGAGGACGAATATTTTCTATGAAAATTTCTCGGACATTCAGGCCGGTAAATGTTATTTAATACTGTTTATTATAAACAGAGCATTTACTTAAATACGTGTATCTATAAAAAGAATGTTAAACAGGAAAATGTCTTTATATATATATACAGACAAGGAAGAAAGAAAATTACCCTGTTGATGCATATTCGTTTTATTCCGAGTAATTTCGACATTAATACAATGTCGTCATCCGGGTCTTGTTCGTCAAAGGCAACAAAATTATTGTGTTCGTCATTTTTCTAAGTCAAAAATTTATGTGTTCATCTGATAATTAATTTTTTACGCGTGAAGCGAAAACACTAACATTATGTACAGTACAAATGTAGGCTCCGTTCAAACGTCAGGGGAGGTAACTAAGCTATTGTAATGTCGATTGTTTTTCAAGCAAGTAAAAATATTTAAACTATTAGTTAAAACCTACATATTTTAAACTATCTAACGTAAATATTTTAAAACAATTGTACAACATTCATAATTAATTTTATTAACGGTTGGTTTCGAATATACGTTACATAACCTCAGTCAATATTTCTGGCTTTATTAAATAGGTACAGTTTGCTTGCAAATCTTACTATTTATTTTACCTCGGACTATTCACAAACTGAGGTAGGCATTCTCTGTCAACACGCCCGAACATTTTTATGAGTTGAGAGTAGTTGGTTTCATATCTTAATGAGATAGATAAATAAATAGATAGATAGATAGATAGATAGATATGAACAGAATTACATAGATAGATATGAATAGAATGAGATAGAAAAAAGGTAGATACAGATATATAGATACGGAGATCGGCATATATGAACGCTCCATTTGACATTACTTGTCGTAAGAATCACTGAAAAACCCTTTGAGTTATTTAGCTAGAAATAGAACAGGTTAAAATCGTTTTGTGTCAGCCCCACAGCTGAGAAATGGTGAGAGGAAAACATCATCCAGGACTTCAGTAATGTTACTAACATTCATACTATGGCTTCCAATTTTTAAATGTCCATTCTAGAACTATCAAGAGAAGGATGAATAAGTTTTAAAAAGTGGGATCTGTAGAGAGGAAAACTGGATCAGGAGGTCACACCAGCAAGAGGGATCATCATTTCAACTTAGAGCTAAATAGATTATTATTGTTCAAAGTAGAGTCCAATAGTCTCCTAAAAACATCGGAGAATTCCAGTAAGATATCTTTAATCATTTCTAAGATACAACATTTCAAAGCTTAATGTAATTTGGACAATTTTGGTGTTACTCCCAGTATATATATATATATATATATATATATATATAGATAGATATAGATACATACATAGATAGATTGATAGATATGAACACACTGAGTCAGGCAGACATACAGACATACAGATAGATAGATAGATATGAATGGAATTAAATAGATATGAACGAAATAGATAGATAGATAGATAGATAGATGGTATTAACAGAATAATGTAGGTAGATAGTTATTAAAAGAATTATATATATATATATATATATATATATATATATATATATATAGAGAGAGAGAGAGAGAGAGAGATATGAGATAGATAGATAGATAGATAGATAGATAGATAGATAGATAGATAGATAGAAAGGAAGAAAGAACAGAATTATATATATACATATAGACAGATAGATATTAAGGGAATGATATAGATAGATATTAACATAATGATAAATATATATATATGTGTGTGTGTGTGTGTGTGTGTGTGTGTGTGTGTGTGTGTGTGTGTGTGTGTGTGTCTTATTGTCCTCCATCATACCCGCAACATTCAGTCAGTGCTCAATATTCCCGATCCACTTAGCGGTTTTCCAAAAGAGACTTGTTTTCGAAAACCAAACCCTTTGGAATAACAAGCAATCTTCGATGTGTTGTATCTTCTGTCTATGTGTTTAATTAGGGCAGAGATGCCTGTCCGCATTTCCGGTTTAAAATCCGTACGGCCACGCCCTGTCCAACCTTCTCCTCCTTTCCGTACAGCATCATAATTCCATTCTCCTTCATACATCCTTTCCCTGTTTATCTCTCCTCCCTCTCTCTCCCTCTCCCACTCTCTCTCTCTTTCTATCTATCTATCTACATATATATATATATATATATATATATATATATATATATATATATATATATATATCGGCTGTAACAGCAAAATTGTCCGTATTGTAAGATTAAGCTCTGAACCATTGTATCTTAGAAATGATTAAAGATATTTTACTGGAATTCTCAGTTATTTTTATAACACTATTGGAATGACTTTGAGCAATAGCAATGTGTGATTTCTCTCTAAGCTTAACATAATCTGTCATAAACATTAATTAATCATAGCTAAGGATCGGAAGCTCATGAATAAAGTTCAAATATATATATATGCATCATTCCAGGATCATTTTCCAACTTCATTTTCAAGTTGATCTTCACCCTCTCTAACTTTCTAACTTTCTGCCCTGGTTTAACAAGCTGCTCACACGTTTCACGTACGATTTCCTTTTCAAGTTATTTTGCTCTTCTCTTTGGACTGTTATGTCTGTTATAACTTCTCCCGTGTGCCAAACGTCCTATGGACTGAGTTGGATCTTTTCTCATTCATCTTTTTAGCTCTAAGTTGAAATGATGATCCCTCTTCCTGTTCTGACATTCTGATCCAGTTTTCCTCGCTACTGTTCCCTCTTTTTTAAATTTATTCACCTTTCTCTTGATGGTTCTTGAATGGACTTTGAAGATGGAAGCCAGAGTATGAATGTTGGTACCATTTCTGAAGGCCTGAATGATCATTTTCCTTTCACCATTGCTCAGTTGGAAAGACAGTGGGGCTGACACGAAACGATTTTGACCTGTTCTCTTTTCAGCTGAATAACTCAAAGTGTTTTTCAGTGTTTCTTACGACAAATGGTGTCAAGATAGCTAATCGTGTTATCTAAAAACCTGGGGAAAAAAGAAACTCATTTAGTTTAGAGATTTTTAGATATTAAACATTTTGTGGGATGGATAATTATGTTACACAATTTGAATAATTTTGATGCTTCTCCCGATGTATACAGTTTCCATTCAAGGCGTCTGACAAGGTATTACGATTAAGCTTTTTATTTAATTTTATTTTGTTCATATGGGTTATTTTTCTCTGTGTCTAAAAATTGCCCCAAACGGTTTCAGCTATTCTGTTAGCCATTATCAAATATTAGTTTTGTTTGTTTTTTTCATTTCTATTTGGGTATGTCACCGTTGTCTTCTTTATAGCGTATCCAAGAATTTAATTTCTTCTTTGCTAATTGCTTCCTTTTTGACGATTGTGTTCAAAGTTAACCTTCAGGTCCATGACTAGAATCTCCCAGTTTCACCAAAACCTGCCCTCGTCACCTATTCCCTATGGTCGTATGGCTTTTTTTTCTAGAGTCGGTTGGAGGTGAAAGAAAATCAGAGCCGAAGAATATATCAACGGCAAAATCCAGTTATGAAAGTGCAATGGACTGCTGCTGACCCGGTTATAATTCCGAGTGGCGCCTTCTATAGCATGTCCATCAGACGTAGCCCTGTTCATGCGCTGGTTCAAACACTGTTTCGATCATTACCTGTTTGTTCCACGGTTGGAATCTTAGGGGGTTGTTCGTGCTTATTCTGGGTCTTTGTCTTCAACCTTGCCGCCAAGTGTGACCCTACCAAGAGGTTAGAATTCCCGACAGCATTGTTTTCAGAGTCGATGGTCTTGGATATGTAGATTTTATTAAAAATTGGATATGTATATTTTTTTTTTATATATATGTTTATCTATAGTGATGGTTATGTTTTTTGCCAAACACGTTTTGTCTGTCCACGCGATCAAAACGGAAAAGTTTATTATTTATGAGATATTGGCACGGCGTAACGGTCGGGCGAACTAAGGAACTTACGAAAGTAGGGACAAGCACACACAATTAGTATATGATACTTGCCTAAGGAATGATGTGTAATTTAGTTTTCTTGTCAGGCCATTAACAATATTAATAAAATCCGGAAGGAGAAGAAGAAACGTGAAAGAGGAAAACGAAAGAAAGAAAGAAAGAAAGATATGGTGTGAAGAGAAGAAGAAGAAGAAGAAGAAGAAGAAGAAGAAGAAGAAGAAGAAGAAACAAGATAGCGAATAACATTTCAAGTAAATAATTAGTTGCATTAGTTTAATTTATTATTTGGCCTTATTGAAAATATTCCAGTGAATTTTATTTATTAATAATATATATATATATATATATATATATATATATATATATATATATATATATATATATATTCCGGAGAGGTTAAACTCCGCGATAATAACACACGAGGACTGTCGTTCGGAGTTTCCGTGGCAAGTCTTTTTTGCATCGTTACTTTTTTATCGACAGATCCAAAAAGTGTGGACGGTCTGAAACAAGCCTTCACCACTTGAAACAGATCATTGTCTGGTTTTCTGACAACTACATCTAATTAGTTCCACACATATCTGGCTACTGTGAAAAACTCTACGAAACAACATCAATTTCATCTTGGCACTTGGAATGTACGAACTCTCCAGGTCAAAACTCAGCACCAGAAAGAAAAAGAGCTCTGGTCACATTGGAGCTAAAGAAGTACAACATTGATATAGCTGCACTGAGAAGTAACCATCAGTCGACTACATGAAACAAGAAAGCAAAATAAGACATCTAACAGTGTTCCTGCTATACTTGGATACAATACATTCTCCTTTACTGTTTGTGGCCTTTTGTGCAATTCTCGAACCATTCTCAAAAGTCATGCCCGTCATAGGCATGCAGATAATTAGTTCGTGGTCCTCGGAACCTCATACGTTGAACTCGACGGGAGTATCTATATGTAGGAAAATAAACTTGGGAAAAATAAAAGAAATGAAAAAAAAATCTACGGCGCCTTCCTTAATGAATTTAATATCAAGAGAAACGAGAACTAGATCCGAGAATTCGTGAGGATTACAAACATCGCAGAGGATGAAATTAGAAATAAATAGACATAGGTCTAGATTATTCAACCAATCATGCTTGAATGAAGATATGCTGCCTATATATATATATATATATATATATATATATATATATATATATATATATATTATAATTTTATCATATAGACAAAACCATTTTACTCACAACAAAGATGCAACTTGGTTTCAGTGCATTTTAACTGCACATCTACGGGTGAGGGTCGGAAATGGTTATGAACGATCCTGTTTGTAGGCAAGCCCGGATGTAAAACGTCACTTGCTTTTTCCATTTTTTTAGAAGAAAAATGTACTTAACAAAATAAGTTAAAATGCACTGAAATCAAGTTGCATCTTTGTAGTGAGTAAAATGGTTTTGTCTATATGATAAAATTATAAATAAATAATTATCGCTCTACTACCTGTATCGAGCTCCTTTTTGAATGAATGCTGCGAACGAAATGCGGTGGGAACGAAAAATAAAATATATAAATTCTAACGTTCGCAGCATTCATTCAAAAAAGAGCTCGATACGTGTAGTAGAGCGATAATTTTTTATTTATTATAATTTTATCATATAGACAAAACCATTTTACTCACTACAAAGATGCAACTTGATTTCAGTGCATTTTGTATATATATATATATATATATATATATATATATATATATATATATATTCAACTGGATTGTGCTCTCTGGGCCACTGGCGTATTTCGAGTAGAAAACGTTAAAGTTTCCCTTTCCCATTGCCATGCGACGTTAGCCTAAGGATCTCTGATGGCATATCAGTCGGGTTTCAATCCCGGCTTTAACCAATCGGACGTCTAGTCACATTAAAGAGGTCTGATACAGTGAAACAGTCTGTCTGTTGATGACAATATATATATATTTATAAACGCACATAGAAACATATATATATATATATATATATATATATATATATATATATATATATATATATATATACAAATGCTTGGAGGTACAAAATTTATATACTATTTTAAAAGCAAGGGATTTATTAATGGTAATAGTCCCTAAGGCCCTTTCGTCCAACATCTCATCAGGAGAAAATCGTTTGAAAAATCGATAAATTAAACGAAAAGAACAGCAACAAAAATGAAGAGCAAAAAAAAAAGTGGGGGAACACGCTAAAATCAATAACGTATAAGTATATATACTTATAACGACGGGAGGCAAAATTGCGTGTAAATAATTAACGAGGGACAGTTAAACTAAAATATCCCCCTCTCTCTATCTCTCTCTCTATATATATATATAAATGGATGTCCCTGTGTCACACTTTTCAACTTTACTTCTAGAGGCTGTAGTCCAACCTATCATACAATTTGGAATCAGTCCGACTCTGTGAACAAATTTAAACCATTCCGGGCCGGATCCTGAAATTTTGGATTCACAAGTTTTCATTCCGACGTTTGTTTAAACGACGATTTTTTTGTACGATGACAATTTTTACAAATTTATGAATAATCGAAATTAATTGCGAAATCCAGCAAGTTACCCATAAAATAAAATAAAATAAAATAAAATAATTTTTTGTAGGAAAGTAAGGACCTACGTACATCAAATTGTCTTTAAATTAAGTGGCGGCAGAAGAATTATCGTTGAACTTTAAAAAAATAAGCTTCAATATTAATGCAATACTTAAATGCAGCGATCAATTTCGAGTTATTCTGTAGTTTATTGTCGCATATCGTAAGTGGAACTTACTAAGTGGAAGTGGAAAAGGACATTGACGAAAACGAGAGAAGTTAAAATGGGAACACAGAAAACTGGAAAGAAAAATATGTCTACGTTAAGAAGAAGAAAGCGAATAAAAGAAAGAATGAAAGAGAAAGAAAGAATGTAAGATAAAAAGAAAGTAAGAAAGAAATTAAGGAAGGAAGAAAGAAAGTAAAAAAGAAGATAAAAAGGAATAAGTAAATAGGAAATGCGGAAGAGAAGAAGAAGAAGAAGAAGAAGAAGAAGAAGAAGATGATGATGATGATGATGATGATGATGATGATGATGATGATGATGATGAAAATGAGGAAGAAAAAGACAAAGAAAAAGAAGAAGAAAGAAGAAAAAAGAGGTGCATGAGAATGAAAAGGCAATGGGTAGATAAAGAAGAAAAAGATGGTGGTGATGATGACGAAGAAGAAGAAGAAGAAGAAGAAGAAGAAGAAGAAGAAGAAGAAGAAGAAGAAGGAAAAAGCGGTGCATGAGAAAGCAATGGTCAAATGATGAAGAAAAAGATGATCATGATAATGATGATGATGATGATGAAGAAAAAAAAAGGAGGGGGAAACAAGTGGTGCATGAGAATGAGAAGGCAATGGGAAGAAGAAGAAGAAGAAGAAGAAGAAGAAGAAGAAGAAGAAGAAGAAGAAGAAGAAGAAGACGTGAGGATTCCTTGTTATGCGATGAAGATACGAAGGGTTTGTTAAAAATGTAATGTTTACGCGGCATCTCGATTTCGCCTCTCGTCTTCCAAACCGGATGTCACCGTTTTGTCTTTGTTTCCATTTAACACCACCAGATGGCGTTATCAGAGTGGCGCCATGTTACGAATGTTGATTTTCATACCGCCACGCAGGAAGGTCGTCCCCACCCTCTTGGACTCCCCATTTCTTTCCCTACCACTCCAAACCAGTTCCCGACCCTAACCTGATTCGAAATCGAACCTAGTACAAACGGGGTCCCTGAGATGCAATAAGCAAAACACATAATATAAAGTTAAAAGACAACATAACATTAACATTAAAAGGACAAAACATAGCATAATGTAAACCTATCAAAACATGGATGGAAAACAAACAAGGGCAGACAACTCATCAGTCGGGCTGGATCGTGTTTTCGTCTTTCTTTCCTGTTTGTTGTAAAAACAACTCTTTTATTTTCGGCCAGGATTATCATAATCTTGTATTTAAATGGGGGCTCGTGGAAGAGTAGAAATCCAATAATGACGCCAGTGCAAGTTGCCGACATATTTTCGGTGGGGAACCGTAAGTATCAACCATTACCTGTATTAGTTTTATGAGTTATACTCGTACGATCACCTAAGTTAAGCAGCGTCAAACCTTGTCAGTACTTAGATGGGTGACCTCTTGGCAATACCAGGTGCTTTAAGATAAGAAGTACCGTTCGTATGGTTGATGGCCTTATCACGTTGAAACATCGGTTCACGTATAATCACCGAAGGTTGCCATCGTCGAGCTTGGTGAGTAACTAGATGGGTGACCACTTCGGCGAACCAGGCGCTGTTTGTCTGTGCGGGTGGTGTAATGGAGATGCGCGTTCTGAATCCTCTGCCTCAGATTGACGTCCAAACACTCTGAATTGTTCGCATTGGAGCCAATACAGCAGTACAGCATGCCGTTTCCAAATTTCTGGTGGAATGAATTGCGTCATGGTGCTCTTTTCCGCAAAGACGGCGCCCAACTGACCCAACTATACTATGCAGTCGACAAAATAGTAAACAGACAACGCGCATGCGCGAAATGAAAAATATAAAATGGCTACAATTTAACCATCGCACTCGTATATATTTCAGCATTTGATATATTCACCGAATATATCAAATGCTGAGATATATACGATATAGAGCCGAAATAGACGAAAATGGAGCAAGAGGAGTGGCGTAAACCAGAGCTTCCCAAAGGTTTTGAATCTCGATCCCTTTTCTTTGAAGTATTTTGTCATGATCTCCCACCTCTAGTTTTATAAAAGAAACTACTATCATTTTTCATTGAACTTTTTTGCACAGTGGTGTGTCAAGTCACGTCTCATATATATATATATATATATATATATATATATATATATATATATATATATATATATATATATATATCGAAATCAGTTCTATAAAGAGCTTCATTTGATAAAATAACTTTTAGAATAGAAAATAATGTCCGGCTGAAAATGAAATCCATCAATCTGCTTGAAATTACTTCGGTCACATTTTAATCAAAATGTTTTCGATGAATAAGACTTGCTGCTTAAATATACATTATTCACACACACACACACACACACACACACACACACATACACATATATATATATATATATATATATATATATATATATATAAGAAAAAGTTTAAAATGCAACTGGAGCTTTTAATAATAATTATTTAGAGTAAATTTACAGGTTTCACTGTTTTACGATTTTCAAAAGTTAAATTGAGCGGGAGAAACAGGTCACTATGCCATGACCTGTTTCGTATCTCTCCCCCTTCTCTCTCTCTATCTCTCTCTCTATATATACACATATATATATATATATATATATATATATATATATATATATATAGAGAGAGAGAGAGAGAGAGAGAGAGATAGAGAGAGAGAGATAAATAGATAGATTGGTAGCTGGTGATTTATATATATATATATGTGTGTGTGTGTGTGTGTGTGTGTGTGTGTGTGGCGCTGCAGATATGTAGAAAAATAGGAAAGAACACGTTAGGTAAATAATCCGGAGTTCTTAAGTATTTTTGTTTTTATTTTTTAAAAAGCAGTGCTCCATACAGAAGTAGAGCTTAAATTATAATTATTTTTTAAAAAAATATGATTCCTTCGCTACATAAGATTTCTCATGTTTCAAAAACGAGAGCCGAAAATCTCAATATAATTATTAAAATTAAATTGAATCTAAGTATCAAGCCCTGTTTCATCCTCAAGCGAAAATTTAGGAATCTTAAATCCTGATTCCTAAATTTTCGCTTGAGGATGAAACAGGTCTTGATACTTTAATTCAATTTAATTTTAATAATTATATTGAGGTTTTCGGCTCTCGTTTTTGAAACATGAGAACTCTTATGTAGCGAAGGAATTTTAAAAAAGTAATTATTATATATATATATATATATATATATATATATATATATATATATATATATAATACTCATTTGCGATTTTAAATTATCTCTTTTCCGCAATAAAACCAAGCAGTATGTATATTCAAAACCAATTTTCGTTCAATGCTGTGAACTGAAAATAATACGTAAAACTTTTCCGGTGAAAATTTAGACATAAATTGTCTGTTGCCTAAATTTCGACTTTTAATGCATAGAAATATTTGAAAAAAGACGAAACTGTCATGGGGCAAAAAACAACCACGCACACACATAATGGATATTTTTTTCACGTTCTCATTGTTACAATGCAGTTCTTACATCATTTGGTTGTAATACATGGAAAAATATCCGTGAATATGAGCGGATTATGCTACAAATAAGCAGACATAATATCTGTAATTTACTTAATCATATATATATATATATATATATGATTTGTTTCAGTTCTAAAAATGTATTGTTGGTAATATTTTTTCAAATATGTATTGCTGGTAATATTTTTTCAAATATTTATTGCTGGTAATATTTTTTTCATAAATGTATTGATGGTAATTTTT
>OZ038511.1:68268119-68275619 GCA_964036315.1 Acanthosepion esculentum | reverse complement strand
TTTCATTATCCCTGGAGGGGGCCTTTGGAACGCAAAATGACATCAAGAAGGAAATCCTTCCATGGGAATAACGGAAAACAAAAGAAAACGACATTTTATTTTCTGTTCTTTAAGTTAGGACATTTTTTTTCGTTCGTAAAAATAACTGACTGAAAATTGGTCGGAGAGAAAGAATTCCTGAATTAAATGCTTTCTTTCTCGAGAGATTTAACACAAAAAAAAGCGTCAGTCTTTAAGATCTGAATTTTGACGACAACAACTTGAGTCGCTGGTAACTGTCTTAATTACCGATCTCCGATAATCACGTGATGTATTCCAACCTCGCGAGATCTTCCTCCAATGAAGAAGCATGTAAACAATTTTCTAAGCCTAACTGGTCAAGAACAAGTATTCGGATTCCGAATGATCCTTGGGAGCTTTACACCCTGCGTGTTCACAGCGGTAGGATGACATGCTTAAAGAAATGACACAAGTCAGGCTGAGATTAGTAGCAACTGGACCAATTGGAATGTGTCAGTGGAGTGACCCCTGGCCAGTAGCTGAGTGGAATTTAAGGCCTTTAACAAATTGCGGATATTATGTGTTGAAATTTAGGCTATCAAATTGAACATGAGGAATCGAGTATGGAAAAAGAATTATAGCAGCAGTGGCCAGTGGTTGGAGGGTTTAATTGATGACATGAATTAGTTTTACTAATGAAAAAAAAGACACTTTTTTCTGTTCCTTTTGAATGACTGACTTGTATTATTCTTTCTTTTTCCTATTTCCCACTCTCTCTTTCATTCTTTCTTTCTTTCTTTTTTCTTTCCTTCCACGCTCTCTTTTTCTTTCTTTCTTTCTTTCTTTCATTCTTTCTTTTTTCTTTCTTAACTTCCACTCTTTCTTTTTCTTTCTTTCTTTCTTTCTTTATTTCTTTCTTTCTTTCTTTCTTTCTTTCTCTTTCCTTCCACGCTCTCGTTTCTTTCTTTCTTTCTTTCTTTCTTTTTCCTTCCACGCTCTCTTTTCTTTCTTTCTTTCTTTTCTTTCTTTCTTTCTTTCAACTCTTTCTTTCAACTCTTTCTTTTTTCTTTCTTTCATTCCACTCTTTCTTTCTTTCTTTCTTTTTTCTTTCTTAACTTCCAGTCTTTCTTTCTTTCTTTCTTTCTTTCTTTCTTCCACTCTTTCTTTTTCTCGCGCTTTCTTATCATTCATTCATTATTTCTTTCTTTTCTAATTTGAGTCACCAAGATTTATTGTTTCTTCCTTTCTTTTTCAATCGCCAATCTTTCTTTTTCTTTTCTTCAATTACTCTCTATTTATTTATTTCTATTCTTTTTTCTTTTATTAAATGCCTTTTATTTTTATTTATTTATTTGCTTCTTTCTTTTTCACTCACGACTCTTTCTTTTTCTTTTATTCTATTTCTCCTTCTTTCTTTCATTTTCTTTCTTTTTTTCTTTCTTTATTTCTATTCTTTTATTAAATGGTTTTTATTTTTATTACTTTATTTATAAATTTTCCTCCTTCTTTCTTTCTTTCTTTTTCTTTCTTTCTTTTTCTTTCTCTTTTTCTTTCTATTCGATCTTCTGCTTTTTTATTGTATGCATTTTTGTTTTTACTTATTCTATACATTATTTTTTCTTTCTTTCTTTTGTCGTCTACACATTATTTCATTCGGTTTCTTTCTTCCTTTTTCTTTAATATTTCTTTTCATTATTCAATTTCTCTTTCATTCATTTAATTTATTTTTCTTTGTTTTATAATTGTTCTCACCAACATTTCATCTTTTATTTATTTCTTATTCAATTAACACTCTTTCTTTTTCTTTTATTCAATTTCTCCTTCATTTTTCTTTCCTCCTTTCTTTCTATTTCAATGCTCTTTTTCTTTCCTTTATCTTCCTTTCTCTGTATCGATTTTATTGCTTTCTTTTAATTCTCACTTTCTTTCTTTTTTCTTTTTTATTGCTTTATTTATACATTTCCTTTCCTTTCCTTTCCTTCCTTCCTTAATTTCATTCTTTCTTTTTTCTTTTTGTGTATCGTTATAAATCGTTTTACCCATTTTCTTTATTCCTTTCCTTCCCTTTCCCTTCCCCACTCTTACATTAAATTATTCAATTTTTATTTATTTCGTCTTTTCTTTCTTATTATTTTTCCATTGCACCATCATTCTTTATTTACGTGTTTCTTTCTATTCTTCATTCTCTTTTCATTTATTAAATGCGTTTGCTTTTCTATTTATTTTAGACATTTTTCTTACTTTTTCTTTCTTTCTTTCTTTCTTTCTTTCTTTCTTTCTTTCTTTCTGCTATATATCGTTTCACACAATTTCTTTTTCGTTCTTGTTTACTCACCACTCTTTCTTTTCTTTTATTAAGTTCTTCTTCCTTTCTTTCTTCCTTTCTCTCCTTCTTTCCTTCTTTCTTTCTTTCTTTCTTTCCATTCCATATTTTTTCTTTTATTAAATGCCTTTTCATTTATTACTTCATTTATATATCTTTCTTTAATTCTTTAATTCATTTATTCACTTTCCTATTTTTCTTTCTGTGTATTCAGTCTTTCTAAAACTCTTTTTATCTGAAGAATTTTCTTAATTCTTCATTTCACACTTCTTCTCTTTCCCCCTCGTCCTTCTTTACTTCCTTCTTTTATCTTTTCTTTCCTTTCCTTTACTACATGTCCTCAGTTCTTTCTTTCTTTCTTTCTTTTCTTCCCTTTGGTTTTGGTTTTATTAATAAAAAATTGACAAAATTTTGGTTTGAATAATATATGAAAAATTTTTTAAAAATTCATCTTATTCATAAAAGAATTGACAAAATTGTGACTTATTCGTAAAAATGACAAAATTTGGGCTTATTAATCAAAAACTGGTAGAATTTTAATCTTATCAATAAAAATAATTATAAACTTTTGTCTTATTAATAAAAAAAATTATAAAATTTTCTCTCATTAATAAAAAAAATGATGAATAAAATGTTAATAAAAAACGACAAAATTTGGTTTTAGTAATAAAAAACATTGAGAAAATTGTCTCTTATTAATAAAAGATTTGATCAAATTTGATCTTAGTAGTAAAAAAAATATTAACTAAATTTGAACGTACGATTAAATAAAATTGAACAAATTTGGTTGTATGAATTAAAATGTCTAACATTGGCCGTATTAACGCAACTTTCCCAAGGCGATAAAATAAAAACAAATCTCACTGATAAATAAAGAAAAAGAATTACCGTATTTGATAGCAATATAAAACGCACACGTGTATAAAACGCACCCCAATTTCATCAGGGTAAATCAAGAAAAAAAATAGTAATTAGTAAAATTAGTAAACCTACATATGGCATATAAAAAATTTAAAAGATATTTTAGTAAAAAAAAAGTGCGGCTTATACGCGGTCAAATATGGCAGTGATGAGTCGTGGTTGAAGGGTGATAGCATTAGAAACACATGAAGTTATATGTCACATTCTTGTAGTTAATCAACAGTTTTCAACCAAGGAGTCACTTTTCAGTTAGATACAGTCGAGAGTGTCAATGGAGACTGCGGCCAGAGATTTGCAGATTGAAACTGTTGGAATATTCATTATATTTCTAGAAACTACAGTTCTCTAGTAAATATAATAATAATAATAATATAAACTATTTCCTTATGAGGAAACAGTCAACATTCATTGACCGAGATCTCGAGTTACGCTTTTCTTCAGTCACTGGCCATCCAGAAGGTTCGGTTCCTGGCGGTTTTTCGTTAGTAAGATTTCTCAATGTTTTTTTTTTTGTTTTTTTTTTAAGCTTATCACCCCAAGCAAGGCTGGAGGCCACTATCACGCAATGGGTTATAGAAGGGTTGGAGGAAGAGCAGATAGGAGTGGTAAAGGAGAGGATGTGGAGAAAGAGAAAGACAGTGGATCGATCAAGGCAAGGGGGTTACAGAAGATTTGGAGCGAGAGCAGATAGGAATGAAAGGTGAAAGGATGTGGAGAAGGGAAGTGGATAGATCAAGGCAACTGGAGATGTCGATTGACGCTACACTTAAATAGTTGGAGATTGTATTTTTCGGGGAAACAGGAAGGGAGTTCCACAGGCGAGATATGCGAGACATGAAGCTATTGGAGTAGAGGCCGATTATTATTAATTTCACTGTTGTGATCAAAGTATAGTATCTATTTTCCTTATCTCTAATGGCAATGATATTAATAGACGTTTCCTGATAAGGAAACATTCGGTATTCGTCGACCGAGAATTCATTAATGCCGCCAGACCTATATTGACAAAATGTGACCGTATCAATAATGACAATTCACAGGCCACAGAAATGCGATGTTAACGAGCTAAAGCCGACTTGACACTGGCAAATATCTAGGCAAACGATAAATAATAACTAAAGATCTGTGGAAAGATCTGGAAGATCTCTTTGGTAGCTATCGACATTCCTTAAGGTAATTTTTGGACTGGCAAAGCCGGAACAAGAAATTTTCTTTCAAACAAATGATGGACATTTTAATTAAAGCTCAATTGTCAAAACGAACACTTTTCTAACAAGTGCAGACGGTGTAACTCAAGAATTTGCGAGCCGGGTTCAAATTTCGGGCTAATCTCTTGCCTTCCATTTCGTCCTTCGGAAAGACATCAATATGTCTTTTCTGCCTTCATCTAGAATTTAAATAAACGGATAGATCCAAGGCTTGCTTAACAACCAGTCTAAGAGAAGGAAAACCCTGAATTTAAAATCGAGGAGTCGGCAACAGAAAACTACTCAACTATCTTTCCCAAGAATGCATGGCAATTCCCATATAATAAAGAAAAGGAATCTGTGACGAATAATTATCGTCTGAAGAAAGACGAATAAAAAATGTCACTCCGAAAAGCATTCTTGTAGGTTATCAACAGTGCAGTGGTTCTCAAATTATCCACGGGTTAAATTTTAGTCTTTCAAACGGGATTGGATCCATAAATTTGAAGCCGAAAACTGTTGGAATATTGAATTTATTTTTAGATTTTTCTTCTATGTTTTTTTCATTTTTTTTATTTATTTTTTTATTTTTTAATAATTATCGTCTGAAGAAAAACGAATAAAAATGTCACTCCGAAAAGCATTCTTGTAGGTTATCAACAGTGCAGTGGTTCTCAAATTATCCACGGTTTAAATTTTAGACTTTCAAAAGGGATTGGATCCATAAATTTGAAGCCGAAAACTGTTGGAATATTGAATTTATTTTTAGATTTTTACTTCTATGTTTTTTTTTTGTTTTAATTAATTAATTTATTTTTTAATAATTATCGTCTGAAGAAAGACGAATAAAAAATGTCACTCCGAAAAGCATTCTTGTAGGTTATCAACAGTGCAGTGGTTCTCAAATGATCCACGGGTTAAATTTTAGACTTTCAAACGGGATTGGATCCATAAATTTGAAGCCGAAAACTGTTGGAATATTGAATTTATTTTTAGATTTTTACTTCTATGTTTTTTTAATTTTTTATTTATTTATTTTTTTTTTACAGTAAAGTTCACCCTGTACAAGACCCGGGGATCACACGAAGTAAAGTGTCACGTTTGGAGCCAATTTGTGCGAATAGGAGGGGAAGATAACCCTAGGTTTAAACAGGTTATGATTGTAGTGATCAGGGAACACCCTGTTGGGAGTTGGTTCCATAGGGCCAATAGTTCACGGGAAGAAGCTGCTTGAGTGAAATTCCTCACCGATGGAATATGGAAGGAATGTGGGTGGTTTGCGACTAAGTAAGTGTCATGGCGTGTTCTTGCCGTGAAGGTTTGAAGTGGCGGGAACAGAGAACGTAGTTCGTTCGAACACTTTCTGTGGAAGTAGCGATAGAGCTGCAAGAGGCTTGTCACATCTCGCCTGTGGGAGAGAGCTTGAAGGGTGGAGAATAATTCGTCACCCACAAGGTTTCGGAGACGCTTTTGAATTCTATCAAGGCTGGAGAGTGATGTCTAGGCAGCTCCTGCCCAAATATGACAACAGTAGTCTAACAGTAGCTAGAGGATAGCAGGAGGAGTCAGGTACTTAGGTATCAGGTTCTGTCCTGTCAGTTGTCTCCCTGGTAGCTGCACACTTCGTCTTAAGAATATGGTTTCTCTGAGATAACAAATTGATGCGGTTCGGTTCCTGGCAGTGATGGAATCTTTCTTTAGTAAGACTTCCTCTATGTAGGCCGATTTTTATTAATTTCACTGTTTAAGAAAATGAAATAAAAACAAGCTGACTACACATAGTCGCATAAACAGAAACATTGAGGAAGTACAAAAGGACGAATCGCGTCACACAAAACATTTTTGGTTTGGTTTGGTTTACGGCATATCAACCTCAATTATTATTTAAGGCCGACAATATTTTTATTGCCAGTAACATTTTTGTTCAAAAATGTATTGCTTTTTATATCTTTTAATGTATTGCAGGTAAAATTTTGATTTTAAATGTATTGCAGCTAATATTTTTTTACATGTATTGCGGGTAAAATTATTTTTACTGTATTGCTGCTATTATTTTGTTTTTTTCAAAGATGTATTGCTGGTAATATTTATTTTAAATGTATTGCTGGTAATATTATTTCTAATGTATTGGTGGTAATATTTTATTTTTTTTAAAATGTCTTGCTGGTAATATTTTTTTAATGTATTGCTGGTAATATTATTTCTAATGTATTGCTGGTAATATTTTGTTTTTTCAAAAATGTATTGCTGGTAATATTTTTTTAATGTATTGCTGGTAATATTATTTTTAATGTATTGCTGGTAATATTTTGTTTTTCTAAAATGTATTGCTGGTAATATTTTTTAATGCATTGCTGGTAATATTATTTCTAATGTATTGCTGGTAATATTTTGTTTTTTCAAAAATGTATTGCTGGTAATATTATTTTTAAATGTATTGCTGGTAATATTATTTCTAATGTATTGCTGGTAAAATTTTGTTTTTTCAAAAAGGTATTGCTGGTAATATTTTTTTTAAATGTATTGCTGGTAATATTATTTCTAATGTATTGCTGGTAAAATTTTGTTTTTTCAAAAATGTATTGCTGGTAATATTATTTTTCAAAATGTATTCCTGGTAATAAAGTAATAATTTTTTCTTCAAAAATTCATTGCTGGCAATAATTTTTACAAAAATGTATTGGTGGAATTAAAAACCTATTTTTATACTTTGATAGCGTTTTGACACCAGTTTGGGGTTAACTATTTGCCCATAGCTGGGAACTTAACAGGTGCTACCACCCCAGATCCGGGTGAACCTGGGAATATCGGCAATTAAGAGGTGGTTCCACGATCCTCAAAGCCCCCTGAACAGACGCCTTGCTGTCGGATGGATTTTATCGTCTTATCCAGGATACGGATGTAGTTTATCGTCATACCCAGGATGCCTCATTTGGTTTCTTACCTCTCTGCAGAGGTGCAGTCGGCGTATATTAGTGCCCCAGCAGACAGGGCAGCGAAACATTTTTCCTCTTTATAATACAAGGTGTCAATGAAGACTCTTTACAATTTAAAAAAGATCTTTATTAT
>OZ038511.1:68243119-68265619 GCA_964036315.1 Acanthosepion esculentum | reverse complement strand
CTACTGCTTCCACTATGTAACTAGAGATCCTTGAGAAAATCCAAACAAGAATCTGCAATTTTATCGGCCCTGATCTGGTATCTCGGCTTCAATCATTTTTTCACCGCCGAAACTTTTTTTTTTCGTTCATTTTGAGATTTTCGTGGATATTGTTCTGATGATGAGCTTTCATTATTGATATCTTGACTTCATGAATTTAAGCGCAGTATTAGATTGGCAACTAGGTCTCATCATTTTACCGTTGAGATAAAATGAACAGACAAATATGTGGAAATTGTTACAAAATAAGGAGTAGATATTGAAGTTTTTTTTTTTTAAACTAATTTAATCCACCTCTATATGGGCGCCATTATTTGCTCGAAGCAAGTGGGAACACAAGTTCAATTCTAGCATTTATTGCCCATGGAACATTCTTAAAGCTGCTTGCTTTCCTGTTAACCATAATGATCCCAAATTTAAATACAATGTCAATCGGCATCTTTTTTTAAATTCTGTTTCTTTTAATTCTTCTTTCTCTTCAATAACTTTTTTCAGTTTCCTTCATTCTCAGTAAGCCGTTGCATCATAATGGCTTTATTGCCTTGCTTGTGGTCAAATCATTAAAATGATAATGATAATAATAATAATAATAATAATAAGTAAAATTAATTTAACTGAAGAAAGGGTATTTGCTTTTGTGATATATTGTCTCTGTATGAAGAAGAGACGTGAAGCAATAAAAATGTGGTTCTACCGAAGGATGATGAAGATACCATGGACTGAACAGGTGACCAACGACGAAGTTTTAGAGAAAATGGAAATAAAAAGGACACTTGTTCTTAACATCAGAAAGAGACAGCTGAAATTTATAGGGCATATACTGAGGAAAGAGGGTTTAGAAAATTTGACACTTGTAAGTGTTCTGAGATTGCTATGGAAATATTTGTCGCGGATTACTTCCACAACGCAGATAACAAAGTTCAGACTCGAATATCAGGGGCAGAAAGAAATCCTGAAATCTCGATTCTAAGGTACTATGTCAAAAATCCCAATTCACGTAACCATTCCGAGAAATAACTCACTCCCCGACAAACGCGGTAGCCAAAATACACGAATTTTCTCTATATTTATTGCATGAAACATACAATTATGGCACAAGGCCGAAAGGGGGCTGAGGCTGGTCTTCACTATCTTATGCTTAGCTAATTATATTCACGACCCATTCACTCGTTAAGATTTTTCTCTATTTCTCCCCTATTCGAGAACATCAACTGCTTTTATCGGCCGAGCATTTTTTTATTCGTCGACAACTGGGAGAGGACGCACAATATTAGCATTTCAAAATATTTTTATAGCGACTCCTGCGACTGACATGTTTCTAATTTAAATATTCCGTCTTCAGCATATCCTGCAGAATACGTGACCTTATTTTTGGCAAGTAACTTTCTTTTTTCGACACATTTTCCATCGTAGGATACACGCGACACACTGTCGCTTTGTTTGACGAGGTAATTCGCCGTTTTCTTCGCTATAACACTCACAGGGACTACTGAATTCAAGAAAGGCATAGGAAAGCAGTACATAACCTATTTAAGGAGCTTGTAGAAATGATTGGCGGAACAGAGTTCAGAAGAAATAGCGAAAAGATAAAATTTTAATAAGAGCTACAGGGGACAGGAAATCGCGAAGAGCCATGATCGCTAACGTCATAAACGGACACGGCACATAGGAGATTAAGTAATAATTACTTGTATTAGTTCAATTTATTATTTATCTTTGTTGAAAATATTCTGTTGCGTTTGATATCTCGAGGGCATTTGACAGGGTTTGGCATACACGTCTTCTTCAGAAGTTAAAATGTTATGGCATTTCTGGACGAATTTTTGATCTGATTCGATCAAATCACAAAATGCAAGTAATCTGAACGACACTTAGGCTTTGTATTGTGGGGAACAACAGCAAAAAATACTTCATTCAGTAACCCTCTACTTTGAGTGGCTCTAGAGTCTTGTATTATGACCTTCAGTAAAAAATAAAAAAGAATCATTCTCATAGTATACACAGTACGATCGGTAAATTGTCGCTGTTTTGTATTTATAATTGTACGCATGTGCATTGTTTATTTTTGATTTTGTCGACTGCACAGTATCGTAGGGTCAGTTGGGTACCGTCTGTGAGGAAGAGAACTCCATGACACAATTAACCCCGTCAGAAATTTTGAAACGGCATGCTGCACTGCTTGGCATTCGCACCGGAAACTCCAATACGAACATTTCAGATTGTTTGGGCGCAGAGGATTCGGAAAGAGTTGGATGAGTCTAATGGTGATTACGAAGGTACGGCAGGTTAGAAAACTGATTGTTCTGATGAGAAAAGAACTCCCGAATTTGTTGGTGAGGGCCATAGACTGAACATGGGGGCCTACATCAAGTGCATTGAGGAGGTAGTGCTACTCTAGGTTAAGGGGGTGGCTGATGGAAAATCCTATGTCTGGCAACTGGAATCTGCACCATGCCACACAAGCAGAAGAAACTAATCATGGCTGTCAAACAATTTCTACGATCACATCACGTATTACATGTTACATATTATATTACCTAACTCCCCAAATAGCACCCCTTGATTATTATGTGTGGGGCACAGTGGAGCGAGAAACCAACAACATTTAACACCAAAGATTGATCTGAAGGCAAGGATTATGGCAGCATTCACCAACTTAAACAAGGAGACCGTATAGAAGAGTTGCATGAGATTCCGAAGTCGTCCGGAGGCCGTGGTTGAAGCCAATGACTATTTTATTGAATAAATTTACTCTTTCGCCTTCCAAGATATTTTTGTGTAATGTTGGTAAATATTTCTGTTAAAATGAGATGTCAGTGTTATTTTCATTTTGGCGTCATTTAGACGACAATTTATCCATCGCACCCTGAATATCTGTTAAAATGAGATGTCAGTGTTATTTTCATTTTGGCGTCATTTAGACGACAATTTATCCAACGCACCCTGAATATCTGTTAAAATGAGATGTCAGTGTTATTTTCATTTTGGCGTCATTTAGACGACAATTTATCCATCGCACCTTGAATATCTGTTAAAATGAGATGTCAGTGTTATTTTCATTTTGGCGTCATTTAGACGACAATTTATCCAACGCACCCTGAATATCTGTTAAAATGAGATGTCAGTGTTATTTTCATTTTGGCGTCATTTAGACGACAATTTATCCATCGCACCCTGAATATCTGTTAAAATGACATGTCAGTGTTATTTTCATTGTCGCGTCATTTAGACGACAATTTATGCATCGCAACCAGTGTGCAGACTCATTCTCATCGTGTATATGCACATGCAGAAAGATCCATTCATGTTTCGTTCGTACTCTCGTCTCATCAACCAACGAAAGTTATTCAGCCAATGATTTCCTTCGGCGAAGGAAAAGAGATTAGATTTTCCAAGTGCTAGTTCCCATGTAACGTCTAAAAAAAACACCTGGTGTTCTCATGTGTTGAGGTTCCGTGCATTGATTCATGCAGGAATGGCTGGATAAAGTGAACACACAGACAGACCAGCAAAGAAAAAGAGCAGGCCATACTAAGAGACTGAGATATATTGTGAAGGAAATGTGTGTGTGTGTGTGTGTGTGTGTGTGTGTGTGTGTGTGTGTGTGTGTGTGTATATATATATATATATATATATATATATATATATATATATATATATATATATATATATATATTAATACATGTTTCATTAAATAATATAGATAAGTGTTGTCTATATATTTTATGTAAGTTTTTTTCATATAGTCTGATAAGCTTAATAACATTATCATTAAACAATGAAAGAAAATCACAATATTGATACATACTTTTTTTTTTTTTTTAATCCAATCTAAGCTTTCGGCTTACATAAGCCATTATCAAAGATGACAATTACACAATATATTTAAGCAATACACGAACGAGAAATTGATGACAGGCTTGTTTGTTTACATGGATGATTTCCAAGCAACGATAAACACGTGCATATAAGAGGCTGAAAGCGAAAATCGCACAACAGTTCATGACGTCACACATGACCATGCGAGAGTGAATCCGATGAGTATTGAGTATGGAAAGCCGTTGGTATGAACCAATGACTTCTGTTACTAATTATAGGCATTTAAGGATATTTTTGGAGATTTCATAGTTTATTTTGTTCAGGTTAGGTTATCGCTAACCGGGGGAGAAGAATCATTGCGAATATTTTAGATTTAGTGTAGTATATAATTAACTTAATTTTTTTGCTAGGATCTGTTGTAGATATGTTAGTATTTACTAATTTTTTTAGTATATTTTCATCTTGTTTATAATTAGTATGCATTTGATTACGATATAGGAGATTAATATGGTTTAGATTAGTAGAAGCAGTATTATGTACTATTTGCTTAGTATTGAGATTTCTAAGAAAGCATCTTATTTGTTCATCAATTATATAATTTGGAAAACTATTATTAACAAGTGTTTGTTTTATATTCTTTAGTTCACTGTAAAAAATCTGTTTTGTGGATGAATTAGTTTCTGCACGGTGTATTAGATTTTTTATAATTGCTATTTTGTAGTAATATGGGCATTCGCTCTTGTAGTTAAGTGTACATGAATTTATGCTAGTAGGTTTTTTATATGGCGAAATAGTAAATTTGTTCTTATTTGTGTTTATCAATATGTCAAGGAAAGGAATTTTATTATTAGTATTGAGTTCATACGTGAATTTGAGGACAGAATTATTTTGGAAACATTTTTGTAGTTGAAGTATTTCATCTGTATTTTCAACTAACATAAGAATATCATCAACGTATCTTACATAGATGGATGGTTTTTTAAAGTCTGTAAATATCTTATTTTCCAGGTTCGACATATAGAAATTGCTAAATGTCGGACCCAGTACTGAACCCATAGAGACACCATCACATTGTATATATATATTATTATTATGATCTAAGAAAGGGACTTCAGTAGTACAAGCTAATAGTAGTTTCCGTAATATATTAGGATTAATTTTAAGTGGGGGTAAAGATGAGTTACTGTATATATTTCTTATAATTATGTCAATAGTTTCACTAACAGGGACATTGGTAAATAAGTTTTCAACATCAAGTGAAGCTATGATTTCATTGTCGGGTTTTTCACTTTTTAGGATTTGGATTACTTCTAATGTTGACTTAACACTATATTTACTAGAAAGGTAAGGAGTAATAAGTTGGTTGATGTTATTTGTTAGTTGATATACAGGAGTTGGAATTTGGGATATGATAGGACGGAGAGGATAGTTAGGTTTATGTGTTTTTATATTGCCGTATATGTAACCAGGCCTATAATCACCAACAATCTTAGGGAGTTTTAATGGGTTCTGTTCGGCATTATTAGCATTAATGAGTTTATTAAGCTTTGATTTTAGTTGGTTGGTCGGATTATTGTTGAGTTTTTTAAATTTTATGTGATCATGGAGTATGTGGTCAAGTTTTTTGTTATAATCTAATTTGTTTAGAAGGACGAAAATGTTGGTCTTGTCAGCTTTTTTTACGATTATGTCAGGGTGGTTGCGTAGTTCTTGTGCGGCAATTTTCAGTTGTTTAGTAAGTATTTTTGAGGAGTTTCGGCTTTTATCATGCCGATCCTTGAGTGCCTCAGTCTTAAGTAAGTCTTTGAATTCTGGTGTAGTTTTTATTAGCTGTTCATCCTGGAGTTTAACGATGTTTTGGTATAGGGTTTCGATTTCTATTTTTTTTAAAAGTCGATTGTACTTACGGTATATATGGCAGTTAGGTCCAAGATTAAGTAATTCTTTTTGGTGCTTGGTTAGTTCATAGTTGGAAAGGTTAATGTATTTATCCGTTTTGTCAGGAAGTGTGATATTACCTTTGTATAATGTATTCAGTTTTTTAACAATTTTAAACCGGTGTTGTGCTTCAGATTTATATATATATATATACATATATATAAATATTGTGTATACTTAGGCAGCAATTTTTCATTGATGCATGTTTCATTAAATAATATAGATAAGTTTTGTCTATTTATTTTAAGTAAGTTCCTTTCATCTTGTCTGATAAGCTTAATAACATTATCGTTGAAAGACGAAAGGAAATCACCATATTGATACATGTTTTAATCCTATCTAAGCTTTCGGCTTACATAAGCCATTATCAAAGATGACAATTACATTTCAATATATCAAACAGTACACGGACGAAACAATAATGAAATTTTAAAGCAACGACAAACTCTTGTATACGAGACGCGGAAGCGAAAATCGCGTCGCAACTCGTGACGTCACACATGACCACGCGAGAGTAAAAACGAGAAGTATTAAGTATGGGAAGCCGTTGGTATAAAGCAATGGCTTCTGTTATCAATTATCGGCATTTAAGAATATTTGTGGAGATTTCGTAGTTTATTTTGTTCAGGTTAGGTTTCAACTGTTTTATGTATATAGCTCCAAGAATTTTTATTTTTTGTTCATTGTTAAAATAAACAGACAAAACTTGTCTATATTATTTAATGAAACATGCATCAATATATATATATATATATATATTGATGCATGTTTCATTAAATAATATAGACAAGGTTTGTCTATACACACACACACACACAAACATATATATATATATATTCCATATATATATATATATATATATATATATATATATATATATAGGATCACTTAACTTTTAAATATAATTTTACCTCGACTTCGAAGTTTCCTGGCAAGATTTCCATTCCTTAGCGGGGGTACGGTTTTTATAAACGGAACCCCCTGATGAACGGAAATCTTACCAGGAAACTTCGAAATCGGGTAAAATTAAAATTTAAAAGTTAAGTAATTTTTTTATATAATATTAACTGTCTATTTTAATTATTATTTTAATATTGAGCACTATATATAAAAAATATCTACTGAAACAGTAGATATTTTTTATATATAGTGCTCAATATTAAAATAAATTAAACCAAAAAGAGAAAATATACAGTGTAACAAATAAATAATAACAAGTAAAATAAATTGATCTATATACACCCAAATATATAAATAAACTAACAACCGATACCGATAAGCTAGCCGTTAGAAAAAACAAATACAGATAATCAATCCAAATAAATACATGAAGTAATAAACAAATTAAAAACTGTTCCCGCCAAAATAATAGTTAGAACAAACTACAACAATCAACCCCAAAATTGAACAAATAGCTTTAATTATCTTCCCAAACAAAAACAAAACTATTAAATAAGCTATATAAACAAATTTTTACTACGTTAATAAAAACACCGATCAAAATAAAAATTAAAAAATAAATAAATATATAAGATAAGAAAAAAAAAAAAACAATAAAAATAAATAAAACCAAGCAAAATAATTTAAACCAAATAAATAAATAAATAAGCAAATAAACGACTTCCGGTAAAATAACCGCCAAAATAGACTACCCACAATGCACCATTGACCCGTATATATAAATAGCCGAGAAAAATAACAGCATTCGTGTCCTGGTGATTGCATCTAGCATGAAACAGACTGTCGCCTCTAAGTGTTGACTTCTATGTTCACTTTTATATTTATACACGCTCTATCTCTGATATTGAGCACTTTATCCCATAAATACAGCACATCTTAAGACTATATTTCTTCATATATATATATATAAATTTTATATATATATATATATATATATATATATATATATATATATATATATATATATATATATATGGTGATTGAAATGTACCAACCCATTTTAAAATAATTATAATTTATAAATTAAGTATATTTTTTTTACAAGAAATGGATATGATATAGATTTTATTTAATATATGGACACCAGATTTAGCTGCCAGCTTCTCGGGCCGGCCAGGAATCGCGTCAACTGATTTCACCAGAAACTCTTATGGTATGGAAGACAACTTCTTGTATTCGCCCTTCACGTTCTTACAAGTCTTGGTTTGGTATATTTTAATTGATTTACAAGATTCTGAAATAAGTTAACCAAGTACAATACGATATTTATTATGTAATTTACGTAAAGATTTAATATAAGCAATCTAATAAATAGATAGTGTTTTATATATTTGTTATCAAGAATAAAGAAAATGTATAAATCCTGTTGTAATGTGGGGTCTGGCAAGACACAACACTTACACCCTTGTGCAAATTAATTAAAATAACCGATTTTGTTTCCTTTTTTGCCATACGGTCAGTTTTAGACCCACTGGAGTTACAAGTTGTAATCGATTTCTATTTTTTTCTTCAGATTAGGTCATTTGTAGTGGTGTGTAATAATATGAATCTATTTTCGGGGTGTAGGATGAAATTTGTTTGGCCTTGAAAAATATTGCATCATCCGTGTTTGCATCAGATTTTCATCACGACCACCAGATACTATTGTCTTGACTGTCGATTAGTTGTCCTACGGCCATTGTCTGCGATGGACGTTACTCCAAGGAAGCGTCTGAAAATTGTAACGCTGCACAAACACACTGGCAAGCCTTACCAGTGAGCAAACTAACGTACTATAGTCTGTATCTACTGATTTAACTCCAATCGAGAATCTGTGGTCAATCAGTAAGGAAAGACTTTGTGGAATGGATATACGAAGTACTAACACGTGCACTGGGTCATGTTTCTTTGGAAAAAACAGTAAATAATAACGGAATTATTCGTTTTGTTTCAATTTATTTGCACATGGGTGTAGATGATCATAGCCCTCCACATCCTCCGGTATAATTTGCACATTGAACGCCAATACTCAGCTAGACAAGTCACTGCAATAGTATTAACTTCTTTTTCTCTAGACATTTGCCCAGGATTAGACAATTACACATGGAACATTCAAGATATTAAGGAGAGGGTGTCTGGCTCTTACCACAACAAATCTACTTTCATATACAGTGAAACCTCGGTTCTCGAACGTCTCACATGTCGAACAAATCGGTTTTCGAACAGAAAATTCGAGAATGAAAATGCCTCGGTTATCGAACAAAATTTCGGTTATCGAACAACGTTGCTGAACCGAGCCGAACCGAGTTAACCCGAACGGAATAATTTCTTAATCAACCACCTTGTTGTTTACATTCGTGTGTTGTGCTGTGCTTTTCTTTTCCAATTTTATTGTACTGGGCCTTTTTCCCCTCTCTTCATTAGTCCTCAGTCATGGCTCCAAAGAAAGCTAGCAATGATACTGGTGATGGAAAACGAAAAGAGAAACAAATTGTTGATGGTATTGTCTCTTCCGACTCAGTTTCATATGGCAAAATCAACGATATATACAATTCTTATAAAGAGACGATCATGTCTTTCCTTCCCTTTTCTAAACAATAACATCTCTTTCTTTCCCCTTCTACTTACGCCATCAACTCTCCTACGAGGTACGGTAAAATTAAAATGTTCGTCTATATTTTATCTATTCAGTATTGGGCTTATTTATTTTTTCCTTAGATTTAATGATTTTCATTAGATTTGTGTATAAACTCGTGCACAAAGTACTGTTGTTAAAGTTTAAATAAGCAATCATCTTGGGACCAGAAACGGATTAATCATTTTACATTGATTCCTATTGGAAAAATAGTTTCAGTTTATTTCTAGTTTCGAACGGGCTTCAGGAACGAAATAAATTCGTGAACCGAGGTTTCACTGCAATTGGGTTTTATTAAAAAAACAATCATCGCTTTTTAAAATAATAAACATTGCCTAGGAAGTGAAAATAGCAGTGTCAAGGGAATAACCTTCTTTTCGATACAACGTTTTATTTTATTTTTTTTTTTTTTCGGACACAAGGGTTAAAAATTTCCAAAACCTACTTAAAACGGCAAATATATAATAAATGTATAATGCCATGTATGACATACAGCGAGGAAGCATGGAAAATCGTTTGAGAATGAAGCAGGGAGTGCACAAATCATTTTAAGGCCATGAGATGTTTTCCAGAGACGAGAATAATAAAATATCCTTTGCTTCTCCGGCAATGTCCGGCAAATCAAGAATTTTTCTCTCTCTTATTGAATCTGATGCTGGAAACTAGTTTAACATAGTCTTTCTTTTGTCTTCCATGATATGTTGCAAATGGCACATAGTATATGTATATAGTTACCAGCTAATATATTTTCAAGTCTTTTGTTAAGAGTCCAGGTAGATGAACCATAAATGGTTAACAACAACAATACAAAAGAAATCCTTTATGATAATGGCAGACATATTACATTTGCAGATTATGGCAAGTTTCGTCAGAGCCCTCAATGAATTATCTATTATTTTGACATCGACCTGACTGGAAACAGTCTTACTACCGAGGTATTTGACTGTATGCACAGATTTTAAGAAAACTAGAAGGTAAGAGAGAAAGAGAGAAGGAGAGGGAGAGAGAAGGAGAGAAAGAAGAGAAAGAAGGAGAGGGAGAGAGAGAAGGAGAGAAAGAAGAGAAAGAAGGAGAGGGAGAGAGAGAAGGAGAGAAAAAAGAGAAAGAAGGAGAGGGAGAGGGAGAAGGAGAGATAGAAGAGAAAGAAGGAGAGGGAGAGGGAGAAGGAGAGAAAGAAGAGAAAGAAGGAGAGGGAGAGAGAGAAGGAGAGAAAGAAGAGAAAGAAGGAGAGGGAGAGAGAGAAGGAGAGAAAGAAGAGAAAGAAGGAGAGGGAGAGGGAGAAGGAGAGAAAGAAGGAGAGGGAGAGAGAGAAGGAGAGAAAGAAGAGAAAGAAGGAGAGGGAGAGGGAGAAGGAGAGACAGTGAGATAAGGTGATAGAGAGAAGGAGAGAGAGAAGAAGGAGATAGAGAGAAGGAGATCGAGTGAAGAAGAGAGAGAGAGAAAGGGGGAGAACGAGAGAGAACAAGGGAGTAGGAGGTGAGTGGAGGAGAGAGAGAATCAAAGAGGGAGAAGGTGAGAGAGTTAATTAATTGAGTCATCATCGCAATTGTGATGTTTTCTTTACATTTATAAACAAGCCATTCTAAACTGAATTAGTTTCACCCCAAGGAACGCAATAAAGCCACTAAAACGAAAGGGAGTACAGTGAAGGAATATGAGGAAAACAAAAACATTATTAAAGAGAGATATCAATAAACGAACAAGAATTAAGAATTAAGATAATGATTGATATTATATTTAAATTTTTGAAGATCAAACTTGTCTGAAAAGCAAAAAGAGTTCCACAATCGTGGAAAGTAAGAGTAAAGAGGGAAGGGTTACAGACAGTGAAAGTAAGAGTAAAGAGGGAGGGGTTACAGACAGTGAAAGTAAGAGTAAAGAGGGAGGGGTTACAGACAGTGAAAGTAAGAGTAAAGAGGGAGGGGTTACAGACAGTAAAAGTAAAAGTAAAGAGGGAGGAGTTGCAGAGAGTGAAAGTAAGAGTAAAGAGGAAGGGGTTAGAGAGAATGAAAGTAAGAGTAAAGAGGGAGGGGTTACAGAGAGTGGAAGTAAGAATGAAGAGGAAGGGGTTACAGAGAGTGAAAGTAAGAGTAAAGAGGGAGGGATTACAGAGAGTGAAAGTAAGAGTAAAGAGGGAGGGGTTACAGAGAGTGAAAGTAAGAGTAAAGAGGGAGGGGTTACAGAGAGTGAAAGTAAGAATAAAGAGGGGTTTTTGAGGAAAGGATAAAGAGAAGAAAAGGGATCAAAATCAAGGCATCAGAAGCTATTGAAATCATAGTCAGTTTTATGGAAAGAAAACCAGCATTCAGCTCAGACGATTGCAATAACGCACACTGAGTTAAAAAGTGTTTTGCGTTTAAAAAAATTTCAAGAACAAAAGCAAATCGAAATGCTGAAAAGGTTGAGAAATTGCATTAAAAGAAAAAGAATCTTCATGCAACAGTGATTAAAAAATCCTCGTTACATTATTTGTTTTGCATACGTGACATACTTAATTTAATGAATTTTCATTAACATTACATAATTTATTTCTTTTTCCTTAAAATCAATTCCGTTATATTTCACTCACCATTAGGTTATTTTGTTTACTATAAATCATTGAAAATAAATGTTAAACCTGATTTCAGTTCTTTTATTTTAATCTGAATATAACCCCTCATATCCGGACTTTGTAACCAATTCCTCATATCCGGAATCTCCCATATCCGGACTTTGTAACCAATCCCTCATATCCGGAATCCCTCAAATCCGGAATCCCTCATATCCGGAATCCCTCATATCCGGAAGACTTTCTAGCTCACTTTTTTCCCTTTTATCAGTGGAAATGTGGAAAATATACGAAGTGACCTACGTACTCCCAAATTTGGAGATCATGACCCAAATTATTTTTGTAGATGCGTAACAATGCCAAACACAACATGTTGACATCTAATACACACGCACACAATCACGCGCACACACACGATCGCGCAAAGACGCATGCACACACGCACGCACACACATATACACACATATGTGGACAGAGAAAACATTTGGACAATTTATGCATAATTTAAGTCCATAAAAAAGAAAATTATAAGAACACAAGAAAAATTAAACAAAAAACTTAACCGCAGTACTTTGTCAACCGTTTTTAATGAAACATGCATAAAAGAGGGCTTGCTGCCCGAAAACACAATATTATATATATATATATATATATATATATATATATATATATATATATATATATATATATATATATATATATCAACATTACACGAAATTATCATATCTGCTCAGTTTCGTCGCCTAATGTAAACAAAGTAATTTACTAAAGAAGTAATGGATTTGTAAATTATTAATACGACAGATTTTTATCACTTTAAACATTCAGATTGGTAGAGGAAAATAAATAAATCTACTGTTTAATAAATAAACAGAGCGTCTACACAAAATGTGTGTATCCACTAAAAATAACCTTTACAGAGACAAAAATTTGTCAGATTTTAAGAAATCAAAAACATCCATTATTTCTTTTGAAAAATAAATAAATATGTATATATATATATATATATATATATATATATATATATATATTATGTCATTCACAAACAGTACTGTTTCACTGTATCACAGCTCCTCAGTGCGACTAGACTTATATATATATATATATATATATATATATATATATATTAAACACACACACACACACACACATATATATATATATATATGTATATATATATATATATATATATATATATATAGCCTGACGATTGCATCTAGCATGAAACAGACTGTGGCCTCTAAGTGTTGACTTCTATGTTCACTTTTATATATATATATATATATATATATATATACATATATATACAGTGTAACCCGGATATAAGAGAGTTGTCGGGACCGGAGAAGAAGTCTCTTATATCCGAGTTTATCTTATATCCGGGTTTGGTCAATTATATATACATTAACACAGGCTCTAATTTGGGACCAGAGACAATCTCTCTTATATCCGGGTTTATCTTATATCAGGGTCTCTTATATCCGTGTTACACTGTATATATATATATGTATACATATATATATATATATATATATATATATATATACAAAGGGCGATGTTTAACATGATGAAAAATGGATTACTACTTTAGAAAATTACCTTGTTATATTTCAATACGAAACAGAGCAGATATTATAATTCCAAGGATTCTATGGTGTGAAGGATTTTACTTAAGAGCATTCTTCAGACCTTACTTAATCAGCAAAGCTTGTTTGTGACCGAGTTGGTTAAGGCATGACAGATCTAATGATCTTTCCCCTCTGCATAGCGGAGTGCATACTTTTATTTTAATAATATTTCTCGAATCTTCAGGCCGGTAGGTGAAAATAAATAAATATCCTTTTTAATAAATAAATGGAGCGTCTATTCAAATATGAATATACACTAAAAATAAAGTTTACAGTAATAAAAATCTGTCGAATGAATAAAATAAATAAAAACAAAATCCATTACTTGTTTGGAAGCAGATATAATTTCGAGTATTCTACAAGGAGAAAGATTTCGTTTCAGACTATATATAAGCCTGTGTACTTTTGCATAATGCTGCAGCAGATATCGGCTGGGGTAGGGCAGATGGGGCCCACCCACCCTGAAATTACATGTTTTCACATCAGCTTCTTTTACTTATCTTTCTCGTGCTTCGCCTCGTTTTCATCTTAGATCTCAGGCAGGAGTAACGAAGATATCAGAAGCAGTGATTTAGGTCATTGTTGATTTTGCAAGTACTTTTTTAATATGAAGTTCGCCCAATAGAAGCCTCGAGAGTCACTCAAAGTAGAGGGCTACTGTTTAAGGCATCTCTCTACAGCTTACTATAATCTAGGGGCGTGGTATGAATAAATGATGGGATTGTAGCAAGATTGTGAGGATAAGGAGGATAGATAAAGATTTATCCTTGACTTGAAGAGGTTAAAATTGGTCTTTTTAGAGAAATGCCAACCCGGATGTGGATAATCGATAACGGCTCGGAATGAGAAAATCGGAGAGCCGAGTTCGAATTCCAGTCGGGTTCGTTGTAATCACTTACGCACAAATAGCATTGGAAAATGGATGAATTCATTTATGGGCTTAATAGCAAGACATACTGTCTCTCTTGCCCTCTATCTGTCCCGTGAGTATCAGATTTTACATGATTTCTTTCCTCATTATGCGCCCCAGAAACCTCAACCTTTTTGTTTACATTTTCGCCGAAACTTCGTCATTGCCGACATGTTCGGTCCATGATATCCTCAGCAGCTTTTTGTAAAACCAGATTTCTGTTGCTTTAAATCTCCTCTTCATATTTGAGATCATCTGTCAGATCGTCCTGGGTGTGACGATAAACTACATCCGCGTCCTGGGTATGACAATAAACTATATCCGCGTGCTGGGTAAGACGATAAACTACGTCCAACAGCAAGGCCTCTGATCAGGAGGTTTTGAGGAGTGTCGAACCACCTCTTAATTGCTGGTGTTCCTAGGTCCATCCTGACCCGGGGTGGTAGCACCTGTTAGGGTCCCAGATATGGGCAAATAGTTAACCCCCAGACTTGTGTAAAAATAGGTTTTAATACCAGAAATACATTGTAATAAAAAAATTATTACCAGCAATAATTTTTGAAGGAAAAATTATTATCAGCAATACTTTAAAAAAAAATACCAGCAATACAAACAGCTATACATTCTTTGAAAAAATTTGACCAGCTCCAGATTTCTTCAAGGAAAAATATTCCCAGAAATAAAACATTACCCGCAATAAAAAATGTGTCCGCATTAAATAAGCCATTGAGGTTGATAAGCCGTAAAACAAAACAAACTAAACCAAACCAAACCATCTGTCAGACACGAGGGCAGATATCAGGTAGCAGTTTAGCATTCTTTCCCTGGAGTCTAGCGAATTCTTTTACCATTATAATTACCAAGGTTGGAAAGTGTAGACGTTAATGGTCTTCTTCGTTATATACCGTGTCCTTTCAGGATGTAGGCGATCATGGCTCTCCAGAATTGTCTATCGTTTGTAGCATGCAATAATTTTGTTTTGCACTATTTTACCTCCTAAATCTTGTTGCGTCTTCTATTTGAACAAACTATGTTATACGTTGTTTGTCTCTGTACCTCTACACCTTCAATCTGTCCTGTGAGTATCAGATTTTCCAAGCCCTCTTCCCTCATTATGTGTCCTAGATATTTCAACTGTCTCTTTCTGATTTTAATTAGCTTATCTGTTGTTTTCCACTTTCCCTCTTGCCTTCAATCTGTCCTGTAAGTATCATATTTTCCAAACACTCTTTCCTCATTATGTGTCCTAGATATTTCAATTGTCTATTTCTGATTTTAATTACCTTATCTGTTGTTGTCCTCTCTCCCTCTTTCCTTAAATCTGTCCTGTGAGTATCATATTTTCCAAACCTTCTTTCCTCATTATATGTCCTAGATATTTCAACGATCTATCTGATTTTAATTAGCTTATATATTGATTTCCTCTCTCCCTCTTGCCTTCAATCTGTCCTGTGAGTATCATATTTTCCAAACCCTCTTTCCTCATTATGTGTCCTAGATATTTCAACTGTCTCTTTCTGATTTTAATTAGCTTATCTGTTGTTTTTCTCTCTTCCTCTTACCTTCAATCTGTCCTGTGAGTATCATATTTTCCAAACCCTCTTTCCTCATTATGTGTCCTAGATATTTCAATTGTCTCTTTCTGATTTTAATTAGCTTATCTGTTGTTTTCCTCTCTCCATATTGCCTTCAATCTGTCCTGTGAGTATCAGATTTTACAAGCCCTCTTTCCTCATTATGTCCCCTTCAAGATTCATCTGTCTCTCCCTGATGTTAAGTACAAGAGAAAGCACCGGAGGATCCGTTACAGCGATGAGACTATTAGAAATGTCAGAGATTTTGTTATTAACGCGATTGAAGCGTGATCGCGTGGTTAGAATGTTAGAGACCATGAGAGCCGTGTTCGATTCCATTATGTTCGATGCGTCAGGGAGGTGGTGGGAAGCTCCTGAAAAGCCTAGCACAAGCTGACCCAACTGGAAGCCGTAATTGTTATTCTACCACGAATTAACACGTCATCTTGGGAATAGTAACCTTGCTCAAGTACTAATCAGATTAGATTATGCGCCGAGACACTGGCTGCAACAGGCACTTTTACTTTAGCTACTTTCTCCCTTTGGAACATAGACGATCATAGCTCTCCACAATGTCCTCTCCTTTGTAGCTCTTAATAAAACTTGTATTTCTGTTACTTCTCCTAAGCCCTGTTCTGCCATCCGTTTACTCAGGCTCACATGGTATGCGTCGTTTTCATCTGTCTCTCTTGCCTTCAATTTTTCCTGTGAGTATCAGGTTTTCCAAGTCCTCTTTCCTCATTATGAGCACTAGAAGTTTTATCTCTCTCTCCCTGATGTTAAGTATTAGTTTCCTTTTCGTTTCTATTTTCTGCAAATCTGAGCATCCTTCTGTAGAACCACATTTCAGTGATTTCAAGTTACTTCTTCATTTTTGAAGAGATTGTCCATACAGAAGCGCAGATATCATGTAGCAGTTTAGTAACATTTTCCTTGTTTCTAACAAAGTCTTTTTTCTATTTCTTATTACTCTGCTTAGCTTTTGGTAAGCATCTTTGGCTATCCCTATGCGCCTTCGGATTTCAATGTCACATTTTCCGTCCTCTCGGTAAACACTCCCCACAAAAAAATTTAAATTTTAGTACCTGTTTCATTTTGGTATCCCCGATTTGTAATTTGCATTTTGGGCTTATCATTTTGCTGACAACAATGCATTCTGTCGTCTTTCAATTGATGATTAGTCCTTTCTTCTCGCTTTCTTTGACTCTTTAGGAGTTTTTGTAGTTTTCTTTTTATGTCTGCTATCAACACACTGTCACAACTTATGTTATCACATCTGTATATCTTATGTTGTTAAGACTGGGTCCACCAATAATGAACCCTGGTAGGACTTCTAATTCTCTCAGAATCGCTTCACTGTCTGGTTGAATAAGTCCGCTGAGAAGACGTATCCTTGTCTTACACCCCTTTCAGTTTATGTATATTGAATGGAATGCTCTTCTCTCCGAATGCAGGCGGATTTTTCCCAGTATAGGTTCTGGATATTATGTAGGACCTGAAATAAGTTCTGGTTATTCTTATAGGACCAGGAATCCTCTCAGAATCACCTTACTGTCTAGGTTGAATAAGTCCAATGAGGAGACTCATCCTTGTCTTACACTTCATTCTATCTTTGTGTATCTGCTGAAGTCCTTTTTTGTTTTTCTACAGGTTTGTTTCTTTATGATATCAATGCATTTAACAAGCGTTAAGTTAAATAGCCAGAATTGATGACACATTTTCGAATTCGGCTTTACTAATCGACGTTTTATTTAGGTTTTTTAGTTTCATTATTATAAAAAAAAAGAGAAAGTAATTCGAATCTCAGATGAAAGAAAAATAAAAACAATGTCATATCTTGGTTGGTGTGTGTCTCGGGCGCGTTTGACAGAGCAGCAATTCAGTTGTCATGAAGTGATCTTCAGAATGCCACGAGCAATAGACTGATTTTGAAGGTGACTTTCTTTATTTGATTGACAGCTCATATGTTTAATAATTTTATAAATGCCAAAGACAACCGTGGCTCTCAATATGCCTATTACATTTACTATAACACTCCGGTGCCGGAGGGCGGTGTTCAACTCCAGACAAATGCCTGTATTTCGAATAGTAATTATTTTAAAAGGTACGCTATTCTTAATAGAAAGATCACCGAAACACATTTCTTTTCCGTTTTTTTTTCTTTTTTGCTACACGAACGTAAGTTTAAATGAATAGATTGTTTCATTTTCTACGGTTTATCGACCCTTTGTATGTTATTTGAAGACAAAAAATATTTTTAGATTTTAAGATTTTTTAAGAATAATAATGGTTTAGTTATACAAGTCTTGCTAATTAACCCATAGATGTTGAGAAAATAGGTCGATTCATAACCAAGAATTTTTTTTGGGGGGAGGGGTGCAGATAATAATGATTTAGTAATACAAGTCTTACTAATTAACCCATATATAAGGGAGAAGAGGTGGATTCCAACCTTTCCCAAGAGTATTTGCTTTTTTTATTGATTGATTCATTTTTACGGCTTATCAACCCTCTACATGTTATTTAAAGCCAGAAAATATTTTTGTGGGGGGAGAATAATGATTTTGTCATACAAGTTTTACTAATTAACTCATAGCTGCGAGGAGAAGAGAAGGATTCATGCCTTTCCCAATGGTATTTGCGAGAATATAACGAACCCAACTGGAATTGGAACTCGGCTCTCCGATTAACAATTTTGAACCATTAGCCATTACACCACCGGTACATCCAAGTTTCCCAAGTGGTCACTCTTTCATAATGTGTCCCAGAAGTTTCAATTGTCTGTTTCTGATTTTCAGTATATTAGGCGTTGTTTTCCTCTCTCCCTCTTGCCTTAAATCTTTCCTGTGAGTATCAAAATTTCCATGTCATCTTTCCTCATTATCTACCCTAGAAATTTCAGCTGTATCTGAAGTGTCCTTTTATTTCCCATTTTTTTTTATGATTTGGCAGGTTTTCGCGTAGTCCATTTAACGTCGCTGATTCGGCGTCAGAAAAATATTTGGACGATTCGGCACAGCCGTTTTGGCGTCAGACTATTATGACGTCACTGTCTTAGACATTTGAAAAAGGGATAAAAGCATTGAAAACACACAACTTTCAATGTGATTTTTTATTCATTTAGGGAATTAAGGATCCTATTAAAACACTAATGGAATAATGTAAATTAAAAACTTAAACTATATTTTAAGACATTTTTTATGTTTATACATTCTTTTTATAGATACAAATATTCAAGTAAATGCTCTGTTTATAATAAACAGTATTAAACAACACTTACCGGCCTGAATGCCCGAGTAAATTTCATAGAAAATATGCGTTCTCTGACAGGAATCGAACCTGTATCCTATACGGAACCTCATATAGCCTGACGTGCTTTTACCGAGTGAGCCACAGAGGAGCGTTTCTCGGACATTTAGGTTGGTAAATGTTGCTAATACTGTTTATTATAAACAGTATTTACTTAAATATTTGTACCTATAAAAAGAACATATAAATATAAGAAAATCTCTTAAATTATATTGTATTTCAAAAGAAATTAAAAAAAAACTTAGTAAATCTATTTAATCTTTGAAATTACTTCTTCATTTCCTAATTATGAGCCACACCCGACAGGATTCAATAGGATCTCATGATTCAACTTCCATTATGACTTTTTTGATTCGTTTGTCAGCATCTCTATATTTTTTAGCTTTTATTTGGGGTGGGGATATCCAGCGATCAATTTTTTGTGAAATGCATCGTCCTTTGTGAACTTTCATTAAGGCAACAATAAATTTCCAGTTTGTAGGAAGATACCTTCCTAGCTCATATTGCAAACCTCAATTGGCAGCTGATTGTTGATGCAACCTTCATTATTTAGAGTTTATAAGGCCGCCAACTACACCTTTTCTTAAATTGGACTATTTGGGTAGATAACGACGAAGTACTAATTTGACTACTAAACGAGAGGGAGAGAGAGAGAGAGAGAGAGAGCAAATTTGACTATAACGAGGACGTAGTAATCCGACGCTTAATCGTCCCTCTGCCGAAAAATTCCTATGTCGAATCGGCCACGCCGAATCAACCACGCCGAATAAGCCACGCCGAATCCACCACGCCGAATCCGCCACGCCGAATCAATCACTACGAATCGGCCACGCCGAATAAGCCACGCCGAATCGGTCACGCCGAATCGGTCACGCATAATAAGCCACGCCGAATAAGCCACGCCGAATCAACCACACCGAATCGGCCACGCGAAATCAACCACTCCGAATCAGCCACACCGAATTAGCCACGCCGAATTAGCCACGCCGAATCAGCTACACCAAATGCGCTAAGCCGGAACATCCCATCCCCTTTCTTTAGATATTCCTCATTTTTGACATATTCTGTCCATAACATTGACAGCGTCCGTTTCTAGAACCACATCTTTGTCACTTCGAGTTTCTTCTTCATCTGGAGGGAAGTTGTCCAGAATTTCCAGCCTTATCGGAGGATAGATATGACACAACTCTTCAGCATTCCTTACTTTGTTTCTAACGAAATATTTCTGATTTAAGACATTGAATTCGGTGTTTTCTTACTCCTAGACTGGCTGCTGCCTAAACCAAGAGAACTCAGTCTATCTTGTCATTTAACCCATAGATGGAGCCAGTTGGATTTATCTTTTTTCCAAAGGTATTAGATCCACTCCGAATATATATGTATGTATAAATAAAAAAGAAAGAAAAATGCTCATTCTAACGGGAACTGTCAAGTTAAGACGAAAAGAAGCAATATTTGAAAATGACGAAAACGACATTCATCAAGAAACAAAACACTTTGAGAGCCAAATTATCGAAGCTGTGACCTAGACACCTTCGACCTTCATTATGTGACCTAGACAACTGTCTCTTTTTGATTCTAAGTGCCATTTTTATTTGCCTTAAAACCCTCTCGTTGTTCACACGTTCAGTCCATGATATTAGCAGCATGCTTCTGTAGAACCACATTTCTGTTGTTTAAAATTTCTTCGTCCTCTGTGAGGAGATTTACTAACAGAGGATAGATACGAGCTAAAAGCTAAACAGACGTTTTTTCGTTTGCCAATAGAAATTTTTTGGAGACTTCGATAATGTTACCACTGGAATTTTCGACCTTGCTTCTATGCAAAATTGCTTCTTCTCCTTACGTAGGCGATCATGACTCTCCACAATTTCTTGTCCTTCGTAGCGCTTAATAAATTTTATCTTTTTGTTATCTATCCCCAGCCCTGTTCTGTCCTCCATTTACACAAGATCATTCTTATTCTTCTATGTGTCGTGTTCCCTTAGAACGCAGCGATCATGGCTCTCCACAATTTCCTCTCATTTGTAAGGCTTAATAAATTTTGTCTTTTTGTTATTTGTCCTAGACCAATCTCACTAAATAGGTTTTCAGTTGTTTTCCCTTCCTTCTTGCCTTCAGTGAGTCCTTTGAGTATTATATTTTCCAAGCACTTTTTCCTCATATGTGCCCTAGAAATTTCAACTGCCTGTTCCGGATGTTAAGTATAAGTTACCTTTTTGTTTCCATTTTCTATAAAACTTCGTCGTTGTTCACTATGGTATTCCCAACATCCTTCTGTAGAACCACATTTTTGTTCCTTCAAGTCTTTTCTTCATCTTTGAAGAAATTGCCCGGCATTCACTGCCATATAGAAGGTCAGATTCAAATTTAAGCGTTCTACTAGACTGGCATCTCGCTCACACCCTTTCATCGTCGAAAATGTTAAATGTTGACGTCTCTTCTACTTCAATAGCTTCATGTCTCGCACCTCTCGCCTGTGGAACTCCCTCCCCTTTTCCTGTTTCCCTGATAGCTCTAATCTCCAACTATTCAAATGTAATGTCAATCGACGTCTCCAGATGCCCTGATCTATCCCCTATCCTTCTCTTCATCCTTTCCTCTATCACTCTTATTTGCTCTCGCCCCAACTCTCTATAACCCCTTGCGTGCTAGTGGCTTGCCGCCTTGCTTGGGGTGAAACGCTTTAAAAACTATAGAAATCACGTAGCACCTTAGTACTCTTTTCCTTGTTTTTCTCTTTCTTAATACTCTTCTTAGCTTTTGGAATGCATCTTTGGTTATCCGAATACGCCTGCAGATTTCAGTGTCGAAGTTTCCACCTTCTGTTAAAACACTTTCTTGATATTTAAATCTTTTTACTTGCTTGATTTTGGTGTTTCCGATTTGTAATTTGCATTTGGAATCGTCCTTTCTCAAACAGCCATGCATTCTGCCTTGATGCAATTGATAATTAGTCCTTTCTTCTCGCTTTCTTTCTATAGTTTCCTTTCTATGTTTGCTATCAACACTTTGTCATCTACATATCTTATGTCGTTAAAGTACTGGAAGTTGTGGAGAGCCATGATCTCCAACGTTCTGAAGGGATATAGAACATAGAAGAATAACTGAGAAAAGCATTCCATTGTCCTAATTTTTTGTTCTGACAATTATATCCAAGA
>OZ038511.1:68165619-68238119 GCA_964036315.1 Acanthosepion esculentum | reverse complement strand
CGAACCTGTATCTTATACGGAACTGTCATATAGCCTGACATGCTTTTACTGATTACGCCACAAAGGAGCGTTTCGGTTAGCAACAAAAAAAAAAAAAAAAAAAAAAAAAAAAAAAAAATGTGTAAACATAAAAATGTCTTAAAATAATTGTCGGACTTTGTCCATTTCATAATGCGTGACGTCATTTGTTTACATTTGGATACGCATCGAGCAGATATGAATGTACGTGAAAAAATCATGGAGAATTGTAGTTTAAAAACAGTAAAATCGACCTTGCTAACCGATTCACTCCTCGAAATCGGTAAAAGCACGTCAGGCTATATGACGGTTCCGTATAGGATACAGGTTCGATTCCTGTCGGAGGACGCATATATTCTATGAAAATTTCTCGGTCACACACACACACACACACACACATCTTGTTTTGATCGCCAGCACTGTCCCGCAAAGCGGATTCTGCGTTCTGTTGTAGAAATATCAAGGGTGGGTTCATAGAGTTGTGATTAGCTTGTGTCTCCAATAGATGTTAAGTATAGCTCTCAGCATCCCAGTGTAGGTTCTATCAAGTTTAAAATCAAGGGCTTTAGCTAATGCCCAAGCAGTCGATCAAAACAAGAAATCGCGTGCTATCTGCTATTCTGGACACCTACCCATGGTACAAGACGGATTGGTCGTCCAGCAATCACCTATAGTGACCAACACAGTACCAAATGACCCTCCGGTCTTGATGCAGGACCGTGGTGGTTGGCGTGATAAACTCATAAATGTCCGAGCGAGCTAAATAAATAAAAGAACTTTTCCGTAAGTTTGCCAGTACTGAAGTGCATTTAGTTTTTAACGGCGGTGAAAGGTTCTGCCACAAATAGAAAATAAAACAAAAAAAAACGTGAAAATTAGTTTTTAAAGGGTAGTTATAAGGCTTATTTTTACTTTAATTATATAGAAAAATTATAAAAATAATATTTAATTCTTCAAGATTATAAAAAATGTTGAACTAGCTAGACGCAACCTCCACTTCTACTCTAACAGTGTTTTTCTCGCACTTCCCGCCCGTGGAACTCCCTTCCAATTTCTTACTTCCCTGATAACTACAGTCTTCAAAAAATTTAAATGCAACATCAATCGCCATCTTGTCTTCTTGAACCTCGTTCTCGTTTTAACCTTTCCCCGATCCTCGAAAGAAAACTGAAATGTTTCGTAATTGGCAAATAGGTCTTCACATTCTCGTTCACTCTCTGTAACCCCCTGCGTACTAGTGCGAAATGACTAAAGCCACGATGACAGGGCACGAAAGCATGACGTTGCAGACTGTCCAATTTTGTCGATTTTGATATTCTTCGGTGTCAAAATTGGGTACTAGGTTTTCATATAATGTACAACGTGCGAGGGGCAAATTGTCATCTAAATTACAGAAAAATGAAAATAACACTGACATCTCATTTTAACAGATATATTTACCAAAATTATAGAAAAATATCTTGAAATACAAAAGAGTAAATTTATTTAATAAAATCGCCATTGGCTTCAGCCATGGCTTCCAGACTTCGGAATCTCTTGCAACTCTTCTGGGTGGTCTCTTTGTTTAAATTAGTCAATGCTGCCATAATCCTTGCTTTCAGTTCATCTTTGGTGTTAAAGGAGATTTGTTGGTCTCTTGCTAAACTATGCCCAACACATAATAATCAAGGGGGTTGAAACCTAGGGAGTTAGGTGACCAGATGTAATGGGGTGATGTGGTCACAGAAATTGTCTGAGAGCCATGATTAGGTTCTCTTACTTTTGTGACATGTTGCAGAGGCCTGTTGCCAGATATCAGGTCTTAGGCTCTTGACCCAGGGCAGCACTACCTCCTCAAGGCACTTGATGTAGGCCTCTGTGTTGAGTCTGAGGCCCTGTGGAAGTTTAAATGTCGTCTAAATCATGAAACATGAAAATAACACATAATGACATCTCATTTTAACAGATATATTTACCAAAATTGCACAAAAATATCTTGAAATAGTAAAGAGTAAAATTATTCAATAAAAACTACAATGGTTTCAACCACGGACTCCAGACGACTTCGGATTCTCCTGCAACTCCTCTGGACAGTCTCCTTGTTTAAGTTGCTGTCATAATCCTTGCCTTCAGTTCTTCTTCTATGTTACATGGATTTTTGTTTTGTTCTCGCTCAGCTGCGCCCCACACATAATAATCAAGGGGCCTGCAGTCTGAGGAGTTAGATGTAAGGGGTGACGTGGTTGCAGAAATTGTCTGACAGCCATGATTGGGTTTTCCTGCTTGTAGGGTATGTTTCAGAGTTCTGTTGCCAGACATAGGTTCTTCCAGCAGCTACCCTCTTGACCCAGAGCAGCACTACACCGTCAAGGCACATGATGTTGAGTCTGTGGCTCTGTGGGAAGATGAATGGAAGCATAACGTCACCATCACTAGAAATCACTCCAAACACCTTCGTAATCACCATTAGACTCATCTAACTTTTTCTAAATCCCCTTCACTGTCACCCAAACACTCTGAAATGTTCGTATATTCCGACGCGAATGCCAAGAAGTACAGTATATCTTTTCCTGATTTCTGGCGGAGTGTATTGCGTCATGGTGCTATTTTTCTCACAGACGGTGCGCAACTGACGCTACTCTACCATGCAGTCGACAAAATCAAAAGTGCGCGAAATTAAAAATGGCGACAATTTACTCACCATACCCTGCACATAGAGATTTACTAAGCGTACCTCAGATGCGGCACAAAGCTCAAGAGCACAGTGAGGGTCGAACTCACTACTCTGTCGTAATGGAACTAGCGAGATACACTTTTAACCAGTTCACCCCCATCAAAGTACCCGAATGTACACAGTGATTCTTTAAGCGTACATCAGATGTGGCACAAGGCCACAACAGTCGAGCACACAGCGAAGATTGAACTCACTACTCAGTGGTAACGGATCTGTTAAGATTGTTAACGATTACACCACATCGATGTGCTCGATTACATATAGTGATTTGCTAACCGCAGCTTAGACGTGGAACAAGGCCGTTAAGTATGAGGCACTCAGAAGAGTCAGTCGTGATTGATCTAGCGAGTGATGCTTGCTAAACATTACACTACGCCGATGTACCCTAAAATCCATTGTGTGTGTATATATATATATATATAAATATATATATATAAATATATATAAATTAAATATATATATATAAATATATATATATATAAAAATATATATATATATAAATATATATATATATATAAGCTTAGCGTAAAGAAAAAGAGTGAACATAAGAAAGCGTGTGGTGTTATATTGTAACAGACGGTTTTACACTTAACCATAATGACGGTGGTCTGACCTCACACCAGAGGTGGTAGCATTTCAAATGTAAATTATGTCAACTTAATTCAAGATTTAAAGCAACAAATAAAAAAAATTTAAATCCACACTCTATATTTTGACATAACTGTAAAACAAATAATCGACCAGAGGCGAATTTTTTTCCCCTCGATTTTTTTTCTTTCTTTTTTACTTGGAAATTTCTCTTGCGTTATTTAACCAGTTTATTTCTTCTTTTTACATGTATTTCCTGATTACGATCCAATTTTTTTCTTTTCTATTTCAATTTTTTATTTTATTTAATAAAGTCTTGCTTTTTGGGATGCGTAGGTAGTGTAAAAATCAACGTCTTAGAGCTAGATATCGGCGATTTGATTGCATTCGCTTTCTCACAAATACCCTTTGTCAAGGCATGAATATATCTCAAGCAAAGTAGACATCATGTGCCCATGGAAAGGATTATTACAATTACTATGATCTCTACTTTAAGACGACTCTTTGAACTCGACTTCCCGGTGACTCTATGATCTAAACTTCCCGATGACTCTATGAACTTGACTTCACCGTTACTCTATGATCGCAACTTCCCGATGACTCTATGATCTCGACTTCACGATGACTATGATTTCAACTTCCCGATGATTCTATGATCTCAACTTCCATGTGTCCCTATGATCTCAACTTCCCGATGACTCTATGAACTTGTCTTCACCGTTACTCTACGATCGCAAGTTCCCGATGACTCTTATGATCTTGACTTGAGGATGACTATGATCTCAACTTCCCGGTGCCCCTATGATCTCAACTTCCCGATGACTCTATGAACTTGACTTCACCGTTACTCTATGATCCCAACTTCCCGATGACTCTATGATCAACGACTTCACGATGACTATGATTTCAACTTCCCGATGATTCTATGATCACAACTTCCATGTGTCCCTATGATCTCAACTTCCCGATGACTCTATGATCTCGACTTCACGATGAATATGATTTAAACTTTCCGATGACTCTATGATCTCAACTTCCCGATGGCCCTATGATCTCAACTTCCCGATGACTCTATGAACTTGACTTCACTGTTACTCTATGATCGCAACTTCCCGATGACTCTATGAACTTGACTTCACCGTTACTCTATGATCCCAACTTCCTGATGACTCTATGATCTCGACTTCCAGGTGTCCCTATGATCGCAACTTCCCGTTGACTCTATGATCTCGACTTCACGATGACTATGATTTCAACTTCCCGATGATTCTATGATCTCAACTTCCAGGTGTCCCTATGATCGCAACTTCCCGATGACTCTATGAACTTGACTTCACTGTTACTCTATGATCGCAACTTCCCGATGACTCTATGAACTTGACTTCACCGTTACTCTATGATCCCAACTTCCTGATGACTCTATGATCTCGACTTCCAGGTGTCCCTATGATCGCAACTTCCCGTTGACTCTATGATCTCGACTTCACGATGAATATGATTTCAACTTTCCGATGACTCTATGATCTCAACTTCTAGGTGGCCCTATGATCTCAACTTCCCGATGACTCTATGAACTTGACTTCACCGTTACTCTATGACGGAAATTCCCGATGACTCTATGATCTCGACTTCACGATGACTATGATTTCAACTTTCCGATGACTCTATGATCTCAACTTCCCGATGACTCTATGATCGCAACTTCCCGATGACTCTATGAACTTGACTTCACCGTTACTCTATGATCGCAACTTCCCGATGACTCTATGATCTCAACTTTGCGGTGGCTCTATGATCTCAACTTCCCGATGACTCTATGAACTTGACTTCACCGTTACTCTATGATCGCAACTTCCCGATGACTCTATGATCTCAACTTTGCGGTGGCCCTATGATCTCAACTTCCCGATGACTCTATGAACTTGACTTCACCGTTACTCTATGACGGAAATTCCCGATGACTCTATGATCTCGACTTCACGATGACTATGATTTCAACTTTCCGATGACTCTATGATCTCAACTTCCCGATGACTCTATGATCGCAACTTCCCGATGACTCTATGAACTTGACTTCACCGTTACTCTATGATCGCAACTTCCCGATGACTCTATGATCTCAACTTTGCGGTGGCTCTATGATCTCAACTTCACGATGGCTCTATGATCTCGACTTCACGATGAATATGATTTCGACTTCACTATAACTCTCCTATGAATTCCCTATGACTATGATATTTGACTTCACAATGCCTCTATAATAAATAAATAATATATGCCTTATATAAATCCCTGTCATCCGGTAGTCCCATGTATGAACATCCTAACCTCATCTGCGTACATGTCGGGGTCAGACACTGATATTTTGAGGCAAGGTTGTATAGCTGGTGTTACTTACCCAGACATGCCATTGATACGCCTGTCTCCTCTGGTGGTCTGGTGCAACAGTAAGTACAAAGTTTACTTTGATATATCTAAGGATCTGCCGAGTACATATTGCAGTTAGCACTTGAAAACTAGTCATATTCTTAAACTATCTCGTTAGATCGAGACATTCATATGAATGTCAGGCATTGCGCTTAACCCGTTCAGAAATAAATAAACTGTCAGCTTTATGCAACCGCTTTCTAAGATGAATGGTTAATTCTTTGAGTAATAGGGCGCTACATAATCACAAGCAAAGAACTATACTAAATAACAGAAACCACATCACTTGCGGACTTTCAACAGCAGCAACAACTAAAATGGATTTCACGTGTACCTTGAAGATAAAATAATAACATAATCAATTCAAACAAAAGGATAAAAAGGAAACTTCCAACGGTTTTGGAAAGAGCGATAACAGCTACTGGACTTGAAAGAGCTATTTTCTTGAAAAATTGTTTTTAGAAAAAAATTTGATGAATTTCAATCGGCAATATTACTAGCTGCTATGTCAATTAACTCCGAATGTTTTCTTAAAAGAAAACGGCTGATATCACCTTTAAAAATCACCTTACAACTTCCCTTACTGACATTAATTTGTATTCGAGCATGTGGTATTTTCTGAAATATATCACGTTTTCTCTATATTTTTGAGATTTAAGTATTGTAATTATTATGTTGGTGCATAATTATCAGGCGTTTTATCGACACGCATTTTTATAACCTGCAAATAAAAATCTTTTTATAAAAAAAGTATACAAAACAACAATTTTTATTAACAAATAACTCGCCTACAAAAACGCCTGATAATTATGCACCAACCCAATATATATATATATATATATATATATATATATATATATATATATATATATGTATGTATGTATGTATATATATATATATATATGTATATGTATGTATATATATATATATATATATATATATATATATATATATATATATATATATATATATATATATATTGTGCTGGCGCATAATTATCACCCGTTTTGTGCACAGTTATCTACCTACAAAAACGACTGATAATTATGCGCCAACACAATATATATATATATATATATATATATATATATATATATATATATATATATAATTATTTTAAAAAAATATGATTCCTTCGCTACATAAGAGTTCTCATGTTTCAAAAACGAGAGCCGAAACGCTCAGTATAATTATTAAAATTAAATGAATTAAGGCGTCAAGCCCTGTTTCATCCTCAAGCGAAAATAGGGTTTCGGCTCTCGTTTTTGAAACATGAGAACTCTTATGTAGCGAAGGAATCATATTTTTTTACAAAAATAATTGTAATTTAAGCTCTACTTCTGTATGGGGCACTGTTTTTTTAAAATAAAAATAAAAACAAAAATGCTAAAGAACTCCGGATTATTTACCTCGTGTTCTTTCTTATTTTTATACACACACAGACACAGACACACACATATACACATATATATATATATATATGGGTTGGTGCCTAATTATCAGGCGTTTTTGTAGGCGACTTATTTGTTAATAAAAAATGCTGTTTTGTTTACTTTTTTTTATAAAAATATTATTTTATTTTCAGGTTATAAAAATGTGTGGCGATAATCATACGCCCCGTAATAATCATTTAAAAATGTTAAATTATTGTTTCTTTTTTCATAATAAATATAATTTAAGAAACGCCTGATAATTATGCACCAACCCAATATTCACATTATTCTGACTGTCGTCCTCATCTTTATTGGCATATTCACGACCGTTTCGGCCGTTGTACGCTCCGACCTTCTTCAAGGAGACATGGCCCAGTGGATGAAAGCTTTAGTTTAATTCGGCGACTTGACTCAAAGAGTTTTGAGTTCAATACCTGGTTACTGCAGTGGTGAACAAAACCTTGGAGTGTTGAGTTAAAGAGAGATAACTGAGAAATCCGGAAGAGGCATGGTACGCGGAACTAGAACAATCTACCCCGGTGGATGAAATAAAGGGTTCAGTTCGAAATCCCAGTCACCTGAAGAAGGGCGGAGCGTACAAAGGCCGAAACGTCGTGAATATAGCAATAAAGAGTCGGTACAATATACAAATAATGTGAAGAATCGCAGTTTATAAATTTATTTTTTTTTGTTTATTTTTTTCCTTTCATTCGTTTTTTCTTTCCTTTATTCCTGAGACATTCCTTATTCTTCATCTATAAGCCACGCCCTTGGGGCGACCATGGCACTCCAAAACGCCGTATTCCTGGTGGTTATCACCTCCTGTTCTGCTACACACAATCACACAAGTTCCTCAGGTAAGTAGCTCGCTGCCTTCCTCTCAAACGTGGGTTATATTTACTAAGCCCTCCTTCCACATTATGCGAAGAGACAACAGAAATTTCAACCTGTCTCTTCCTGATTCTGAGTAGAAGTGTTCTGTTGCCATTTCCTTTAAGACTTCCTCGTAGCTTACTCGCTCCGTACATGGAATTCTCAGTATCCTTCTGTAGAACCACATTTTTGTTGCCTCCAGTTTTCTCCTCATCCGTGGGGGGATTGTCTAGCATTCACTGCAATATAAGAGGATGGATATCACATAGTAATTCACCACTCATTTCTTTGTTTCTAACAAAATTGTTTTTTTTCCATTTCTCAGCACCTTGCTTAGCCTTTCGAATGCTTCTTTCGCTAGCCCAATGCGTACTTCGGATTTCGGTGCCGTGTTTTCTATTCTCTATTAAAACACTGCCCAGATATTAAATCTTCTGTACTTGTTTGATGTTGACATCTCCAATTTGTAGCTTGCCTCTTGTACTTTTCTGCTTGCGGGTGACCATCATTGTCTGCTTTCGGCTGGTGCTTAGCCCTTTCTTCACGCTTTCTTTTACTACACTGTCTAGGAGACTCCTGATACTCTTCCATTAATCTTTTCCTTATCGTTTTTTTTATTTCTTCTTTCTTTCTTCCTTCTTCTTTTTTCTTCCTTTCTTCTTTTTTTCTTCCTTTCTTCTTTCTTTCTTTCTTTCTTTCTTCCTTTCTTCTTTCTTTCTTCTTTCTTTCTTCCTTTCTTCTTTCTTTCTTCCTTTCTTCTTTCTTTTTTCTTTCTTTCTTTCTTTCTTCTTTCTTTCTTCCTTTCTTCTTTTTTCTTCATTTCTTCTTTCTTTCTTCCTTTCTTCTTTCTTTCTTTCTTTCTTTCTTTGTTCTTTCTTCTTTCTTTCTTTCTTTCTTTCTTTCTTCTTTCTTTCTTCTTTCTTTCTTCCTTTCTTCTTTCTTTCTTTCTTTCTTTCTTCTTTCTTTCTTTCTTCCTTTCTTCTTTCTTTCTTCTTTCTTTCTTCCTTTCTTCTTTCTTTCTTCCTTTCTTCTTTCTTTCTTTCTTCCTTTCTTCTTTCTTTCTTCTTTCTTTCTTCCTTTCTTCTTTCTTTCTTCCTTTCTTCTTTCTTTCTTTCTTTCTTTCTTCTTTCTTTCTTTCTTCCTTTCTTCTTTCTTTCTTCTTTCTTTCTTCCTTTCTTCTTTCTTTCTTCCTTTCTTCTTTCTTTCTTTCTTCCTTTCTTCTTTCTTTCTTTCTTCCTTTCTTCTTTCTTTCTTCTTTCTTTCTTCCTTTCTTCTTTCTTTCTTCCTTTCTTCTTTTTTCTTCCTTTCTTCTTTCTTTCTTCCTTTCTTCTTTCTTTCTTTCTTTCTTTCTTTCTTTCTTCTTTCTTCTTTCTTTCTTCCTTTCTTCTTTTTTCTTCCTTTCTTCTTTCTTTCTTCCTTTCTTCTTTCTTTCTTTCTTTCTTTCTTCCTTTCTTTCTTCTTTCTTTCTTCTTTCTTTCTTCCTTTCTTCTTTTTTCTTCCTTTCTTCTTTCTTTCTTCCTTTCTTCTTTTTTCTTCCTTTCTTCTTTCTTTCTTCCTTTCTACTTTCTTTCTTTCTTCTTTCTTTCTTCCTTTCTTCTTTCTTTCTTTCTTTCTGTCTTCTTTCTTTCTTCCTTTCTTCTTTCTTTCTTCCTTTCTTCTTTTTTCTTCCTTTCTTCTTTCTTTCTTCCTTTCTTCTTTCTTTCTTTCTTTCTTTCTTCGTTCTTTCTTCTTTCTTTCTTTCCTTCTTTCTTTCTTTCTTTCTTCTTTCTTTCTTCCTTTCTTCTTTCTTTCTTTCTTTCTTTCTTCTTTCTTTCTTCCTTTCTTCTTTCTTTCTTCCTTTCTTCTTTTTTCTTCCTTTCTTCTTTCTTTCTTCCTTTCTTCTTTCTTTCTTTCTTTCTTTCTTTCTTTCTTCTTTCTTTCTTCCTTTCTTCTTTTTTCTTCCTTTCTTCTTTCTTTATTCCTTTCTTCTTTCTTTCTTCCTTTCTTTCTTTCTTCTTTCTTCCTTTCTTCTTTTTTCTTCCTTTCTTCTTTCTTTCTTCCTTTCTTCTTTCTTTCTTTCTTTCTTTCTTTCTTCTTTCTTTCTTCCTTTCTTCTTTTTTCTTCCTTTCTTCTTTCTTTCTTCCTTTCTTCTTTCTTTCTTTCTTTCTTCGTTCTTTCTTCTTTCTTTCTTTCTTTCTTTCTTTCTTTCTTCTTTCTTTCTTCTTTCTTTCTTCCTTTCTTCTTTCTTTCTTTCTTTCTTTCTTCTTTCTTTCTTCCTTTCTTCTTTCTTTCTTTCTTCCTATCTTCTTTTTTCTTCCTTTCTTCTTTCTTTCTTCCTTTCTTCTTTCTTTCTTTCTTTCTTTCTTTCTTTCTTCTTTCTTTCTTCTTTCTTTCTTCCTTTCTTCTTTTTTCTTCCTTTCTTCTTTCTTTCTTCCTTTCTTCTTTCTTTCTTCATTTCTTTCTTTCTTTCTTCCTTTCTTTCTTCCTTTCTTTCTTTCTTCTTTCTTTCTTCTTTCTTTCTTCCTTTCTTCTTTCTTTCTTTCTTCTTTCTTTCTTCCTTTCTTCTTTCTTTTTTCTCTCTTTCTTTCTTTCTTTCTTTCTTTCTTCTTTCTTTCTTCCTTTCTTCTTTTTTCTTCCTTTCTTCTTTCTTTCTTCCTTTCTTCTTTCTTTCTTCGTTCTTCTTTCTTTCTTTCTTTCTTTCTTCTTTCTTTCTTCTTTCTTTCTTCCTTTCTTCTTTCTTTCTTTCTTTCTTTCTTCTTTCTTTCTTCTTTCTTTCTTCCTTTCTTCTTTTTTCTTCCTTTCTTCTTTCTTTCTTCCTTTCTTCTTTCTTTCTTTCTTTCTTTCTTCCTTTCTTTCTTCTTTCTTTCTTCTTTCTTTCTTCCTTTCTTCTTTTTTCTTCCTTTCTTCTTTCTTTCTTCCTTTCTTCTTTTTTCTTCCTTTCTTCTTTCTTTCTTCCTTTCTTCTTTCTTTCTTCTTTCTTTCTTCCTTTCTTCTTTCTTTCTTTCTTTCTTTCTTCTTTCTTTCTTCCTTTCTTCTTTCTTTCTTCCTTTCTTCTTTTTTCTTCCTTTCTTCTTTCTTTCTTCCTTTCTTCTTTCTTTCTTTCTTTCTTCGTTCTTTCTTCTTTCTTTCTTTCTTTCTTTCTTTCTTCTTTCTTTCTTCTTTCTTTCTTTCTTTCTTCTTTCTTTCTTCCTTTCTTCTTTCTTTCTTCCTTTCTTCTTTTTTCTTCCTTTCTTCTTTCTTTCTTCCTTTGTTCTTTCTTTCTTTCTTTCTTCTTTCTTTCTTCCTTTCTTCTTTTTTCTTCCTTTCTTCTTTCTTTCTCCCTTTCTTCTTTCTTTCTTTCTTTCTTTCTTTCTTCTTTCTTCCTTTCTTCTTTTTTCTTCCTTTCTTCTTTCTTTCTTCCTTTCTTCTTTCTTTCTTTCTTTCTTTCTTCTTTCTTTCTTTCTTTCTTTCTTTCTTCGTTCTTTCTTCTTTCTTTCTTTCTTTCTTTCTTCTTTCTTTCTTCTTTCTTTCTTCCTTTCTTCTTTCTTTCTTTCTTTCTTCTTTCTTTCTTCCTTTCTTCTTTCTTTCTTTCTTCCTTTCTTCTTTTTTCTTCCTTTCTTCTTTCTTTCTTCCTTTCTTCTTTCTTTCTTTCTTTCTTTCTTCTTTCTTTCTTCTTTCTTTCTTCCTTTCTTCTTTTTTCTTCCTTTCTTCTTTCTTTCTTCCTTTCTTCTTTCTTTCTTTCTTTCTTTCTTCTTTCTTTCTTCCTTTCTTCTTTCTTTCTTCCTTTCTTCTTTTTTCTTCCTTTCTTCTTTCTTTCTTCCTTTCTTCTTTCTTTCTTTCTTTCTTCGTTCTTTCTTCTTTCTTTCTTTCCTTCTTTCTTTCTTTCTTTCTTCTTTCTTTCTTCCTTTCTTCTTTCTTTCTTTCTTTCTTTCTTCTTTCTTTCTCCCTTTCTTCTTTCTTTCTTCCTTTCTTCTTTTTTCTTCCTTTCTTCTTTCTTTCTTCCTTTCTTCTTTCTTTCTTTCTTTCTTTCTTTCTTCTTTCTTTCTTCCTTTCTTCTTTTTTTCTTCCTTTCTTCTTTCTTTCTTCCTTTCTTCTTTCTTTCTTCCTTTCTTTCTTTCTTCTTTCTTCCTTTCTTCTTTTTTCTTCCTTTCTTCTTTCTTTCTTCCTTTCTTCTTTCTTTCTTTCTTTCTTTCTTTCTTCTTTCTTTCTTCCTTTCTTCTTTTTTCTTCCTTTCTTCTTTCTTTCTTCCTTTCTTCTTTCTTTCTTTCTTTCTTCGTTCTTTCTTCTTTCTTTCTTTCTTTCTTTCTTTCTTCTTTCTTTCTTCTTTCTTTCTTCCTTTCTTCTTTCTTTCTTTCTTTCTTTCTTCTTTCTTTCTTCCTTTCTTCTTTCATTCTTTCTTCCTATCTTCTTTTTTCTTCCTTTCTTCTTTCTTTCTTCCTTTCTTCTTTCTTTCTTTCTTTCTTTCTTTCTTTCTTCTTTCTTTCTTCTTTCTATCTTCCTTTCTTCTTTTTTCTTCCTTTCTTCTGTCTTTCTTCCTTTCTTCTTTCTTTCTTTCTTTCTTTCTTCCTTTCTTTCTTTCTTTCTTCCTTTCTTTCTTCCTTTCTTTCTTTCTTCTTTCTTTCTTCTTTCTTTCTTCCTTTCTTCTTTCTTTCTTTCTTCTTTCTTTCTTCCTTTTTTCTTTCTTTTTTCTCTCTTTCTTTCTTTCTTTCTTTCTTCTTTCTTTCTTCCTTTCTTCTTTTTTCTTCCTTTCTTCTTTCTTTCTTCCTTTCTTCTTTCTTTCTTCGTTCTTCTTTCTTTCTTTCTTTCTTTCTTTCTTCTTTCTTTCTTCTTTCTTTCTTCCTTTCTTCTTTCTTTCTTTCTTTCTTTCTTCTTTCTTTCTTCTTTCTTTCTTCCTTTCTTCTTTTTTCTTCCTTTCTTCTTTCTTTCTTCCTTTCTTCTTTCTTTCTTTCTTTCTTTCTTCCTTTCTTTCTTCTTTCTTTCTTCTTTTTTCTTCCTTTCTTCTTTCTTTCTTCCTTTCTTCTTTCTTTCTTCCTTTCTTCTTTTTTCTTCCTTTCTTCTTTCTTTCTTCCTTTCTTCTTTCTTTCTTCTTTCTTTCTTCCTTTCTTCTTTCTTTCTTTCTTTCTTTCTTCTTTCTTTCTTCCTTTCTTCTTTCTTTCTTCCTTTCTTCTTTTTTCTTCCTTTCTTCTTTCTTTCTTCCTTTCTTCTTTCTTTCTTTCTTTCTTCGTTCTTTCTTCTTTCTTTCTTTCTTTCTTTCTTTCTTCTTTCTTTCTTCCTTTCTTCTTTCTTTCTTTCTTTCTTTCTTCTTTCTTTCTTCCTTTCTTCTTTCTTTCTTCCTTTCTTCTTTTTTCTTCCTTTCTTCTTTCTTTCTTCCTTTCTTCTTTCTTTCTTTCTTTCTTTCTTTCTTCTTTCTCTCTTCCTTTCTTCTTTTTTCTTCCTTTCTTCTTTCTTTCTTCCTTTCTTCTTTCTTTCTTTCTTTCTTTCTTTCTTCTTTCTTCCTTTCTTCTTTTTTCTTCCTTTTTTCTTCCTTTCTTCCTTTCTTCTTTCTTTCTTTCTTTCTTTCTTCTTTCTTTCTTCCTTTCTTCTTTTTTCTTCCTTTCTTCTTTCTTTCTTCCTTTCTTCTTTCTTTCTTTCTTTCTTCGTTCTTTCTTCTTTCTTTCTTTCTTCTTTCTTTCTTCTTTCTTTCTTCCTTTCTTCTTTCTTTCTTTCTTTCTTCTTTCTTTCTTCCTTTCTTCTTTCTTTCTTTCTTCCTGTCTTCTTTTTTCTTCCTTTCTTCTTTCTTTCTTCCTTTCTTCTTTCTTTCTTTCTTTCTTTCTTCTTTCTTTCTTCTTTCTTTCTTCCTTTCTTCTTTTTTCTTCCTTTCTTCTTTCTTTCTTCCTTTCTTCTTTCTTTCTTTCTTTCTTTCTTCCTTTCTTTCTTTCTTTTTTTCTTCCTTTCTTTCTTCCTTTCTTCTTTCTTTCTTTCTTTCTTTCTTTCTTCTTTCTTTCTTCTTTCTTTCTTCCTTTCTTCTTTCTTTCTTCTTTCTTTCTTCCTTTCTTCTTTCTTTTTTCTTTCTTTCTTTCTTTCTTTCTTTCTTCTTTCTTTCTTCCTTTCTTCTTTTTTCTTCCTTTCTTCTTTCTTTCTTCCTTTCTTCTTTCTTTCTTCGTTCTTTCTTCTTTCTTTCTTTCTTTCTTCTTTCTTTCTTCTTTCCATCTTCCTTTCTTCTTTCTTTCTTCCTTTCTTCTTTCTTTTTTCTTTCTTCTTTATTTTTTAGTCCACCTTCTTTATTTTTTCTGAAGATGTGTTATTTTTCTTTCATTATCAAATCCATCCCATTATCTTTCTCACTGTCTTACACTCACTCTCTCTCTCTCTCTCTCACTCTCTCTCTCACTCTGTCTCACTCTCACTCTCTCTCTCCCGCTCTCTCACACTATGACTGTCTTTCTCTCTCTCCCGCTCTCTCACACTATGACTGTCTTTTTCTCTCTCTCCCGCTCTCTCACACTATCACTGTCTTTCTTTCTCTCTCACTCTCTCTCTCACTATCTCTCTCATGCTATTTCTCTCTACCTCTCTCTCACACACTCTCTTACTATCTTTCCTGATCTCTCATATTATCACTGTCTTACTCTCTCTCACTCTCTTTCTCTCTCACTATCTCTGTCACTCGCTCTCTCTCACTCTACCTCTCTTTCACATTCTCTCTTACTTTCTTTCCCCCTCTCTCTCACTCTCACCGTCTTAGTCTCTCACTATCTCTCTCACGCTCTCTCTCATTATCCCTCTCTCACACTCTCTCTTATTCTCGCTATCGCTCTCTCTCTCACATTTACTATCTCTCTCACTCTCTCTATTCACACTCACTCTCTCTCTCACACTCTCTCTCACACTTTTTCACTCGCTCTTTCACTCTCACTCTCTCTCTCTCTCAGTTACGTTAATCCTTCCTTTTCTCCTTCCTGTATCACGTTTATTTATTTTTCCTCAGATGTTTCTCTTGTTCTTTTTATTCTCTTCCTTTTATCTTTTTATATTTTCCCGTCTTCCGCGCTCTCTTTCATTGTCATTCTTTTTGCTTCTTCCTTCAAACGATTTACAATTAATTCCTGCAGTAAACCTTTTATAATGCATTTCTATAGTAAAACATGTATAATGTACTTCTGTAGTAAACAACATTGATTTATTACAAGAGTAACTTACACACCAGGATGCGCTGAAATGTTCGTAGGCTGACAATGAAGGAGTATATGCTACTTTTATAAACACGATTCATTTTAACGGCTGATTTTACGGTATGTGTTACTTTCAGGGATAGGCGTTTGTAAGGTTTCACGGCTCTAGCATCACTCCTTCCTAGTCAGCCTATGTACTTTTCAATCCGCCCTCGTACCCGGAAAGAAACAACGCAGTTAATAATAAGAGTTGAAATGAATCCATCCAAGGTTTCACGGCTCTAGCATCATTCCTTAGTAGTCAGCCTATGTACTTTTCAGCCCACCCTCGTATCTTGAAAGAAACAATGCAATTATTAATAAGAAGGGTTGAAATGAATGCATATAAGGTTTCATAGCCCTAGCATCACTTCTTCATCGTCAGCCTATGTACTTTTCAGCCAACCCTCGTACCTGGAAAGAAACAATGCAATTATTAATAAGAAGGGTTGAAATGAATGCATATAAGGTTTCATAGCTCTAGCATCACTTCTTCATCGTCAGCCTATGTACTTTTCAGCCAACCCTCGTATCTGGAAAGAAACAATGCAATTATTAATAAGAAGGGTTGAAATGAATGCATATAAGGTTTCATAGCCCTAGCATCACTTCTTCATCGTCAGCCTATGTACTTTTCAGCCAACCCTCGTACCTGGAAAGAAACAATGCAATTATTAATAAGAAGGGTTGAAATGAATGCATATAAGGTTTCATAGCTCTAGCATCACTTCTTCATCGTCAGCCTATGTACTTTTCAGCCAACCCTCGTACCTGGAAAGAAACAATGCAATTATTAATAAGAAGGGTTGAAATGAATGCATATAAGGTTTCATAGCTCTAGCATCACTTCTTCATCGTCAGCCTATGTACTTTTCAGCCAACCCTCGTACCTGGAAAGAAACAATGCAATTATTAATAAGAAGGGTTGAAATGAATGCATATAAGGTTTCATAGCTCTAGCATCACTTCTTCATCGTCAGCCTATGTACTTTTCAGCCAACCCTCGTATCTGGAAAGAAACAATGCAATTATTAATAAGAAGGGTTGAAATGAATGCATATAAGGTTTCATAGCTCTAGCATATCACTTCTTCATCGTCAGCCTATGTACTTTTCAGCCAACCCTCGTATCTGGAAAGAAACAATGCAATTATTAATAAGAAGGGTTGAAATGAATGCATATAAGGTTTCATAGCTCTAGCATCACTTCTTCATCGTCAGCCTATGTACTTTTCAGCCAACCCTCGTACCTGGAAAGAAACAATGCAATTATTAATAAGAAGGGTTGAAATGAATGCATATAAGGTTTCATAGCTCTAGCATCACTTCTTCATCGTCAGCCTATGTACTTTTCAGCCAACCCTCGTACCTGGAAAGAAACAATGCAATTATTAATAAGAAGGGTTGAAATGAATGCATATAAGGTTTCATAGCTCTAGCATCACTTCTTCATCGTCAGCCTATGTACTTTTCAGCCAACCCTCGTACCTGGAAAGAAACAATGCAATTATTAATAAGAAGGGTTGAAATGAATGCATATAAGGTTTCATAGCTCTAGCATCACTTCTTCATCGTCAGCCTATGTACTTTTCAGCCAACCCTCGTATCTGGAAAGAAACAATGCAATTATTAATAAGAAGGGTTGAAATGAATGCATATAAGGTTTCATAGCTCTAGCATCACTTCTTCATCGTCAGCCTATGTACTTTTCAGCCAACCCTCGTACCTGGAAAGAAACAATGCAATTATTAATAAGAAGGGTTGAAATGAATGCATATAAGGTTTCATAGCTCTAGCATCACTTCTTCATCGTCAGCCTATGTACTTTTCAGCCAACCCTCGTATCTGGAAAGAAACAATGCAATTATTAATAAGAAGGGTTGAAATGAATGCATATAAGGTTTCATAGCTCTAGCATCACTTCTTCATCGTCAGCCTATGTACTTTTCAGCCAACCCTCGTACCTGGAAAGAAACAATGCAATTATTAATAAGAAGGGTTGAAATGAATGCATATAAGGTTTCACAGCTCTAGCATCACTGCTTCATAATCAGCCTATGTGCTTTTCAGCCCACCCTCGTATGAAGAGATATTAACATTAGTGCTCGAACACCCATCTCTGAAAATAATTCCTACCGGAAATAACAATCTTTAAAATGAATCCCGCTAATAAAAGTTAGTATTCAATTTATAACGCAGTGCAATTCTATAAGTATTAATTCTTTTACAATAAATTCTAATAATTTTACTCTTGTAATTCATTTCTGAATGACATTATTTATAATTTGTTTTGTAATAAATTCATTACAAGGAATGGTTCGAGTTGAACCTCTACAATGAATTTCTATCGTAAAATCTAATTCCCCTTTTATATAGGAGTAGAGGTTTGTCCCTTATTTCCTGACTAGGATTGGGTTTCCGGTCCTTTTATTTCATACTCAATATTTCATTCTCTTTCACTCTCAATAGCCCTTGTGTCTTAGTGGCATTATTGCCTTGTTTTAAGTGATGTTGAAAAAAATAAAGTAAATCATTTGTTTTTTATAGCAAACAATGTGCCGAGCGAAGCCTGTACAACGAATAAGTATATTAAATTCCCGTTTATATAGTAGAGTAGCAGGCGATTACCCACTCGCTATCGCTTCGCAAAGTAAGATATATTCACTACTTGAAATCTTTTAAACAAAAATTTTAAATGAACATTTCATTCATAAATTGGCTTGTTATAGTTAAGGAAAGTTTTACAAATAGATGCCAACTTGTTGAAGGCCAAGTAAAATGCAAACTTTTCTACGCTATATAAGACAATATTCCTATTTTTGATATGAAAATCAAAACAATTCTTGAATAAAAGAACACTAATGATGTAATACTTAATTAATGAAATATACTTTTTTAAAATCAATATGCAAATTAGTTAAATCTGAAGAGTGATATCACCTAGAAGTAGATAATATATAATACAGATATTGAGCTCTTAGCGTATAAATTACTATAGAGTTGGCCTTTTTTAACCCCAGAATTCGTTGGATAATTGTGCTCCAATTTCGCAGTTATTCATATAGATTCGATAATATGGTTTTTAATTAATTAGCTATTATGTTTCTCTAACATCTCAAATGATGAATTCTAATTTCTATTTTCCCATCTTTACACTATATTACTTTTATCTTATAAATTGTCCCCTGTTCTGTGACCCATGAAATAAAAATAATTGTACGGAAAATAAGGATCTACGTACATCAAATCGTCTTTAAATTAAGTGGCAGCAGAAGAATTATTGTTGAACTTTTAAAAGGTAAGCTTAAACATTGATTCGATACTTAAATACAGCGACCAATTTTGAGTTCTTCTGTAGTTCACTGATTCCTATCGCACCTTCTCCTCCCTAGCTATTGTGATGATGACCAAACCAAGAGTCCTCCACAGTTTATAAGAACGTGCACTGCAATTTTGTATACAAAAGGAAAATAAGAGTTACTTCACTTGAACTATGAAAGCAACGATAATGGCTAGTATAATATATTAATATATATTTTTAATCTCGCATAATCTGGCGACCCTGAATCTGAGCACAACGAAAATCGTTGCCTGTGCCTAACTTTTTAGGGCTTTTGAATGAGCTATGGATCATTGAAATTGGACCAGTGTGAGTGGAGGAGTTGATTGGACACACACACACAAACAAATATATATACACTGTACTTTATATATAAGATAACTTGTTATTCATCTCATAGTAAATATTTTTAGAATGAATTTGTTAAATAAATTCTGTATAATGGATTCCTATAGTAAGTCATCTGGAGCATAAAACATTATACCATCCTATGGCGCACTGCCAGATGGTGTTAACAACATTCTGAATACTCACACGACAATAGGATTATCTGTGCTGGTTAAATCTGTCGTGTTTTGTTTCGTTTTCTTAATCCATACAAGGCGATAATGCCACTAAAACGCAGTGACAGTATTTACATTAGTCGGACTATTGTCCTCATCTTTGTCGCCATATTTGTCACAACGTTTCGGCCGTTGTACGCTCCGGCCTTCTTCAGGTGGTTGGAATTTCGAACTTAACCCTTTATTTCGATCACTGGGGTAGACTGTTCTAGTTCCACGAGCCATGTTTTATGGATGTCAGTTATCAGTTATCTCCTGGTAATTTTCCCTCTGAAAGTTCTCCACTGCCTTAACCGGGTATTGAACTCACACTCTTTTGGGTCTGTCACTGGATCTAACCAACGCCTTTATCCACTGTGTCATGTGTCCTTGATAAACAGACTCAAATAGCAGTGAGTTACAGAAAGTGAAAGTGAAAGAGAAACCTCAGAATTGGGAAAATTGAGGAAAGGACAAAAATTGGAACAGGCTTCAAGAAGACAGAAAATGGCGATTGACGTTGCATTTTTTAAAATAAAGATTGTTGTTATCGGGGAAGCAAGAAATCTGAAGGGAGTTCCACAAGTGGGAAGTGCAAGAAAAGAAACTGAACCCCCCCGCCAAGAAAACAGCCTGTATCGCTCACTAATGAAGACAACATTTCACGTGTAATTTATTTTATAGTAACGTCTATACAATGAATGTCTCTTGAAACCATTACTAAGAAATATAGCTTTGTACTCCTTTAATATGGTAAAATCATTTGTAATTCATCTCTATTTATGGTTAAGAATTTATTTAAATGATTTCCAGTAAAAGAAATCCAGAGAAAATGATAAAAAATAAAATCAAAGAATCGATTCTATTTATTTACTGTGTTTTATTCATTAAAGTGCAGTAAAGGTTGAAATCTAATCACGACCTGCTTCAGGTTTTCTTTCGAAACTCCCTATTATCGGTCGCCAGTTTTATCTTGTAAATAACCAATTACTATTTCTCCAGGCGGATGGGGGAACCGTGTCGATTTTGGTATCAAGCTGACAAGGTCACGACACCATTTCGTGTAAATCTCGTTTTCTGGATATGAACAATACTCAAAGACAAGTTCCCTTGAAGGCAAATCCGGAGGTTCCAAACGAATTTTCGCCATTATTTTCTTCATGATCCTTTTCTTTCTTTCTCTTTTATTTTTTTGTTCTTGAGTTTTTGATTTTTATCATTTATTTTTCATGCTTTCACCAGTGTTTTTAACTTATTTTTATTCAGCATTCATCAAATTTTAGAGATTTATTTAAAGCTATTTTCTTTATTTTATTATGTTAGAAATTGTTTTGTTTTTTGTTTTTCATTAATCCCCTTTCTTTCTTTTACATTTTAAATTTTCTTTCTTTCTTTCTTTTAATTAATCTATTATCTCATTTTGTTTTTTCTTTCTTTCTTTCATTCTTTCTTTTTTTAATTAATCCATTATCTCTTTTTTTTCTTTTTCTTTTTTCTTTCTTTCTTTCTTTTAATTAATATTTTATCTCTTGTTCGTTTTTATTTCTTTCTTTCTTTAATTAATTCATTACCTCTTTTTCGTTGTTCTTTCTTCATTTTAATTAATCTTTTATCTCTTTTTTGTTTTCCTTCTTTCTTACTATCTTTCTTTAACTGTAACTCTTTTTCGTTTTTCTTTCTTGCTGTTTGACAACCATTTTACTCATTTCTTTGTTTCTTTTTTGTTTGTTTTTTTCATGAATTATTTTCCTTTTCTTTCATTAATCTCCCTCCTTTCTTAACTCTTTAAATCCTCTTTCTTTCTCTTTCTGTCTTTTCATGAATTCTTTATCTTTCTTTCGATTTTTCTTTTTTCCTGTTATTTTTCTGTTTCTTTTTTATTCTTTTTGTCTGTTTCTTTCCTTCTATTAATAATTTTTATTCTTTCTTTTTTTATTAATCCCTTTCTTTCTTTCCGCTGTAACTCTCCATTCTTTCTTTCTTTCCTTTTTTTTTTCTTTCTTTCTTTCTTTCTATTGATTATTTTTATTCTTTCTTTTTTACTAATCCCTTTCTTTCTTTCCTCTGTAACTCTCCTTTCTTTCTTCTTTCTTTCCTTCTTTTTTTCTTTCTTTCTATTGATTATTTTTATTCTTTCTTTTTTATTAAACCCTTTCTTTTCTCTGTAACTATCCTTTCTTTCTTCTTTCTTTCTTTCTTTCTTTTTTCTTTCTTTCTTTGTTTCTTTCTTTCTATTGATTATATTTATTCTTTCTTTTTTACTAATCCCTTTCTTTCTTTCCTCTGTAACTCTCCTTTCTTTCTTCTTTCTTTCCTTCTTTTTTTCTTTTTTTCTTTCTTTCTATTGATTATTTTTATTCTTTCTTTTTTATTAAACCCTTTCTTTTCTCTGTAACTATCCTTTCTTTCTTCTTTCTTTCTTTCTTTTTTCTTTCTTTCTTTGTTTCTTTCTTTCTATTGATTATATTTATTCTTTCTTTTTTATTAATCCCTTTCTTTCTTTCCTCTGTAACTCTCCTTTCTTTCTTCTTTCTTTCCTTCTTTTTTTCTTTTTTTCTTTCTTTCTATTGATTATTTTTATTCTTTCTTTTTTATTAAACCCTTTCTTTTCTCTGTAACTATCCTTTCTTTCTTCTTTCTTTCTTTCTTTTTTCTTTCTTTCTTTGTTTCTTTCTTTCTATTGATTATATTTATTCTTTCTTTTTTATTAATCCCTTTCTTTCTTTCCTCTGTAACTCTCCTTTCTTTCTTCTTTCTTTCCTTCTTTTTTTCTTTTTTTCTTTCTTTCTATTGATTATTTTTATTCTTTCTTTTTTATTAAACCCTTTCTTTTCTCTGTAACTATCCTTTCTTTCTTCTTTCTTTCTTTCTTTTTTCTTTCTTTCTTTGTTTCTTTCTTTCTATTGATTATATTTATTCTTTCTTTTTTATTAATCCCTTTCTTTCTTTCCTCTGTAACTCTCCTTTCTTTCTTCTTTCTTTCCTTCTTTTAATGAATTCTTTTTCTTTCCTTCATTTTCTTCTCTTTGTTGTTTCTTTTTTTCTTTCTTTCTTTCTATTAATTATTTTCATTCTTTCTTTCCTTTTCATTAATCCTCCTTTTTTCATTCCTCTTGTTCGTAGAATCTGACAGTTGTTGGCCTCAGAATGAAAAAAATAGCGTCTACAGTTTCTTATCAATCGCCCCTTGGGTCATCATCCACTCAAGTAAATCTTTAGGGATTATCCGATAAGGAAAAGGAAAGATTTTGGCAGGTCAACTGAATCTTTAAAAAAATCAAAATTTAAAAAAAAAAATGATTATCATTCTGAAAAGAACACGTGATTGAGTTTTCGGATCGTGTCAAAAAGTCATTTTGGTTTCATTTTGGGGTTCTTTAGCTATGGGCTAAAAGCAATTTAAAGAAAGCACCACAGTGGCAATCAAAGAATCCGAACTCTATTAACATATATATTATTCTCCTCATTTTTCTTTATATTATCACGAGATTTTAGCGTAATGTTGTGGCTGGTTAATTGATTCGTTTTTACGGCTTATCAACCTTTTCCAGGTTATTTAAAGCCGCGACGTATTTTTAGATAGTACGAGTCTTGGGGGATAATAATGATTTTCTAATACAAGTACTATTATTTAATCCATAGCTGGGGAGAGAAGAGGTGGATTCATACCTTTCCCAAGGCTATTTGCGGGAAAGTGAATATAACGAACCTGACAAGAATTGAAACTTGGCACTCAGATTTTCAATTCCGCACCGTAATCAATTACACCAACCGTACATCCAAGTTAACAGAAAAGGTATTCTCAGGCGGTTACCCATCTAGACATTGCTGTAGGGCACATAGTCCGCATGTAAATAATGCAACTGAGAATAACTTCTCATCTCAGGATTTCATATAGAAATTGCTGACATTAGTTTATTTCAATTCCTTGTTTATTGGGGTTTTTTTTTCATTTTTTTCGGGGATCATTTTTATATTGTGTTTAAAATATCGTTTAATTAAAGGGAAAAAAAGCATTTACTTAAATAATTTCGAAAAAAAAAAAAATGATGTATTTTGCTTTCGAAATCAAATTAATCGTTTACTCGCCAGTAATTTACTATCGCCTGGAGAGACGCTTGGCCATGCGTCGAAACACGACCGCAATTGTGTACCGATTTTTACATGTTGTTTTAATATCCTAAAATAGATAATATTGGTCTACTCTGTATCAAGCCCTCTTTTAAATTAAATGTATTAAAATTCGAATTGTACTCTATTCGTCCTCATCTTACCTGGATATATATATATATATATATATATATATATATATATATATATATATATATATATATATATATATATATTAAAAAGAAGAGAGGTACCGCAAACTTTTTTGGTTGTAATGTGGGTTTTTAAAAAAATATTATTCTTTATTTTTCATAGTTTTACATAGTTTTACAACACGTGTTTCTGGTCTCACGACCGTCTTCAGGTAAAGGGTGGAGATTTCTACATATTATTAAAAATAATTATTAAAAATAATTATTTTTTTTCCTTTAATGTCTCATATAGAGAATATTCAACATTGAAAAACATAAAGGAAAAACATTAATTATTTTTAATAATTATTTTTAATAATATGTGGAAATCTCAACCCTTTACCTGAAGACGGTCGTGAGACCAGAAACACGTGTTGTAAAACTATGTAAAACTATGAAAAATAAAGAATAATATTTTTTTAAAAACCCACATTACAACCCAAAAAGTTTGCGGTACCTCTCTTCTTTTTAATATACACACTTTTCTCTCGTTGGAACCATTATAACCTCTTCATTTTGTATATATATATATATATATATATATATATATATATATATATATATATATGTGTGTGTGTGTGTGTGTGTGTGTGTGTGTGTGTGAGTGTGTGTGTGTGTGTGTGTGTGTGTGTGTGTGTGTAATAGTATCCGAAGCAGAAGTGATGATGACACAAAGTGCAAAATTTTATTAACGACGCGTTTCGCCGGAGAAGCGTATGCGCCCTCTCTTTGGTTTCACTTTAAATTTATTTTCTAACGCTTTTTGTATACTTAAAAGCTCTACGTCTTAGTCTTTTATTTTTTTATACGTGAATATATGTCTCCATTTTTAATACGACTGTTTCCTAGTCTAATTCAGCTCTGAGCATTAACTTTTTTATTATAAATATTTATATATTTCAATTTTCAACCACATTCATTTATATATATATATATCCTTATATATATATACACATATATATATATACATATATATACATATATATATACATATATACATATATATACATATATATATACATATATATATGCATTTATATATAAATATATATGCATATATATATATGCATATATATGTATATATATACATATATATATACATATATATACATATATATACATATATATATATGCATATATATATAAATATATATGCATATATATATATATATATATATATATATATGCATATATAAATATAAATATATATGCATATATATATATATATATACATATATACATATGCATATATATAAATATATCGCTACACAATTGTATTTCAACACCATAAACGTGTTTCAACAGGCGATGTTAAATTACTGACTCGCTAGTAGGTTAACATCGCCTGAAGAGACACATTTATGATGTCGAAACATAATTGTAATTGTGTAGCGATACAATATTTAGCTGTACTATGTAGTGAACCGTCTTTTAAATTAAATGTGAGCTATAGTGAAATCATACTCCATTTGTTCTCATTTTACCTATATATATATATATATATATATATATATATATATATATAAGATAACGTTTATCTTTTATTTAAGAGATTTTTTAAATGTTTAATATGCAGAAAAGTTAGGCCCAATGACGCGGTAAAATGTTTGTGATCGATTTTACACAGTATCGATACTATAAACAGGAATCCCACTTCTTAAATGATCAAAAATCAATTTTTATTTATTCTGGAAAAAACGTCGTTGCTTCAGAAAGGTCTAATAAAATTCTACAAACAATAATTTCCAAAAATATTTTTCCATACTTTATGAGTGGACCCGTTTATTTAAGTAGTGTCCCCTCATCTTTATTAGGTTTTAAACTTTTCGTTTTAACCCCATTCTCCAAATGGTCTTAGCAGCTGAAGTCACGATTCGATGAGTGGAACCGTAATCACGCCAATTTACGTTTGTCCGCCGCTAAAGGGGCATTTCCCACTGTAATGGACGCTATAGAAACGTCATTGCCCAAAGGAGAATGTCGGGGGTAAAAAATCAAAAAGAGTAGGAAAAACAAGGAGCGGCAAGTCGAACAAATGACTGATAAAAAGTGAGAAGATGGAAAAGTACTTCCACGCCTGAGGCTCAGCTTCAACTAAAACTAATAGCGAAAGGTTAAGCAAACATTTATTATAGAATATAGATATGAGGCTGTTCCAATTCCCGAATGTTGTTTTTTAAATACTTAATAGGTTTACCATTTCTTGGGAGTGAACGAGAGCAGATTTTTAGTTGATATTTTATTTCGGGAGAGTTGGACAACAGTCACAGCGAACAGAAATAATGTTTTTGGTTTGTTTTTTCCATATTATTATAGATAAAACAATTCAGGTCACGAATATCAATATTTCATCAAATTTTATAAAAGTGGGGTGCAGTTTGCTATTCAAATTCATTGTAAACTGATCCCAGCTCAGTGCAATACGTGATACACGATTGGGAGATCATGTCTGTTTCGATTCATGACTGATTAGGAAGAAGATTTTCCTGCAGTAGGTTACCATTTCTTTTTGTAGTAGACTGGTTGCCAACCAAGGATATAGGATCCAGCCTGTCCTCCTATTCAGCCATGATAACAATAGTCAGTTAAGGGCCATACGTGATACACGATTGGGAGATCATGTCTCTTTCGATTCATGACTGATTAGGAAGAAGATTTTCCTGCAGTAGGTTACCATTTCTTTTTGTAGTAGACTGGTTGCCAACCAAGGATATAGGATCCAGCCTGTCCTCCTATTCCGCCATGATAACAATAGTCAGTTATGGGCCATACGTGATACACGATTGGGAGATCATCTCTCTTTCGATTCATGACTGATTAGGAAGAAGATTTTCCTGCAGTAGGTTACCATTTCTTTTTGTAGTAGACTGGTTTCCAACCAAGGATATAGGATCCAGCCTGTCCTCCTATTCCGCCATGATAACAATAGTCAGTTAAGGGCCATACGTGATACACGATTGGGAGTTCATTTCTCTTTCGATTGATGACTGACTAAGAAAAATATATATTTTCTTTTGGGTACTGTAGGAAGATCAATTTAGAATGAATTTATACAGCGAACCGACCCCCCCACACATTATGTTTCATTAAACTGACTTTTTCTTAACATTTGTGATCTGATAAGATTAATCTATAGTATTAAGAAGAAAAATTGAAGAAGAATATTACTGGTTGCAGTCCCTATTTACAACTCCAGTAAATCTTTGCGAGCCTGAAGAGAGATGGCAAAAAATCAAGAGAGACAGATGGAAAAGAGATAACTAGAAAAACTTGTCTATATCTCTGGTGGACGAAATAAAGGGTTCGTTTCGAAATTCCATACACCTGAAGAAGACCGGAGCGTACAACGACCGAAACGTTGTGAATATGGCAATGATAACAGTACGAAAAATGTAAATAATACAAGTAAGCGGAAAAAAACCCTTGCAAGGTCGAAGCGAGATCCTAAAAAAATCTGGGGACACATGGAAAAGACGTAAACAGAAAAACAAACTTGAGAGCTTGGGAGACAAAAGAGAGATAGTAACGAATCGATAATCAGGTCGAGACGAGATATAAAAAATCATAGAGCAGGGACGTCTGACCCGGGGCCCCGCACAATATTTTCATGCCGACCTCTGCACCCTAAATTCTTTAGGTATATTTTCATTTACGTTAGTAACGTATGTCGAGAAAATTATTCTCACATTGTGCTTGGAGGTTCACTTCTCCATTGCACTAAAAGGGGAAAAAGGCAATGGCACTTACCGAGGCACACCGGCTGGTGCTTGGGGCAAGAACCAGAGCTAAGTAAAAATTATTTACCTTATCTAGGAAACTGTTATGAATGTGGGGTACTGAGACACATATGCTGGTGTGTGGGGCAAGAACCAGAAAACTTATGCATGTGGGCTACTACATACTACTGTGAAGAATTCTTTTCATGCATGAAATACATCAAAACAACTAACAGAAATAGGTTGAGTGATTCGTATTTAATGATTATTCTTAGAATAAAGATTGGCACCATAAAAGCAGATATTGACAATATTATAAAAGGAAAATAATATTAAAAATCAAGTTGAATTTATTTTATTTTCTCTATGTATAATTTCTTTTTTTTACTGTCAATAATACATTATTTTGTAATTATATATATATTTGTTATTAAAATTTGATATTCACAATGTTTTGAACTTTTTAAAAGCATATTTATAAAGTACTTTTGTGGCCCGGTGAATATACCTAAATTTCTAATTTAGCCCATTGAGAAAAAAGTTGGACAACCCTATCATAGAGTCATTGAGGGTAGAAAGTTAAATAAATGAATATAGAGATTGATAAATGAGAAATTCTTCTTCTTCTATATGATGTGTCTCTTCAGAACGACGGCGATCATGGCTCTCCACTATGTCCTGTCCTTTGTAGCTCTTAGTATTTTGTTTCCTTTTTGCTATCTCCCCTAAACCCTGTTCTGCTGTCTCGTTAGGTAGGTCATTCGCTGTTTTCCTCTGCCTCTCTATGATTTCGATATACCAGTTGAGTGTCACATTTTCCAAACCCTCTTTCCTCGTTATGTTCACTAGGCATTCCAGTATTTTAAGTATAAGCGTCCTTTTTGTTTTCCATTTTCTTTAAAACTTCATGTTCAGTCCATACCTTTCTCAGCAGCCTTCTGTAGAACCACATTTCTGTTGCTTCATGTCTCGTGTTTATCTGTGATGAGATTTCCCAGCATTCTCTGACACACAGGAGGACGGATATTACAAAATAGTTCAGTATTCTTTGCTTTGTTTCTAATAAAATTTTCCTGTTTCTTAGCTTCTACAAAGCATCTTTGGCTATCCCAAATGCGTCTTCTGATTTCAGTGTCGTAATTTCCGTCCTCTGTTAAAACACTTCCCAGATATTTAAAAAGCTGTACAGTGTTGTCCAAAAGTCTTGTCACCCCTATATAATATATCAACGCTCCGTGGGGCATTATCCAGCGTAGAGTTTCACATGAATACCAGAATACCCCTCAGTTGAAGGACGCCGTTCGAGGAGCTTTTGCAACAATCAATACAGCGCAGCTTCGTAAAATGATCACACAGGACATGGCGCCGAATCATTTTGTGCCACGAAAATGATGGTGTTCATACAGATCTTCTCGATGTGTGAAAGCGTCAATGAAAGTGAATAAACTGAATCCAGTACATTTGCTTTTTATTTACTGTATTACTTGTTCTTCTATTGTTCTCATTACTTTTTGATATGGGGATTTTATCACTTTTGGGCCACCATGTATGTATGCATGTATGTATGTATGTATGTATGTATGTATGTATCTATCTATCTATCTATCTCTCTCTCTCTCTCTCTCTCTCTCTCTATATATATATATATATATATATATATATATATATATATATATATATATATATATATATATATTGACTAGGTTTGCTCTACGCTTGTATTGAGCTCTTTAGTTAGTTGTTTACTCGTATCGGGGTTTTTTCTTTGGGCCTTGAACCTGTATCTGTGCGATTATTTTCGACAGACTTTCATGTTCCTGGCTCTTTCTTTTTTTTAAACCTTCTTTTCCTTCGTGATTGATTTGGCTGTTGTTAAATCAAGAGTTCGAAGGTTTTTCGACACGAGTATAGTTACCTATATTTTTATATATATATATATATATATATACACACACACATACACACACACACACACACACACACACACACACATATATATATATATATATATATATATATATGTTATTGTGTATATCTATCTTTCATTGTATCTATCTATCTATATCATTCTGTTCATTGTGCATATAGGTATATATGCATGTATGTATGCATTTATCTATCTCAGATGTTCCATTATATACAGAGTGGACCAAAATTCTTGTCACCCCTACATAGTATCATTTTCTATTTCCACGTTCTGTGGTGAATTATCAAGGAGAAAGTCTCACATGAACGATACCAGAATACCCATCAGTTGAAGGACGTTGTTCGGAGAGCTTTTGCAACAATCAACAAAGCACAGCTTCGTAAAATATCACACAGGACATGGCGCCGCATCATTTTGTACCACGAAAATGATGGCGTTCATACAGACCTTCTCGATGTGTGACAGCGTCAATAAAAGTGAATAAACTGAATCCAGTCCATGTGCTTTGTATTTACTGTATTACGTGTTCTGTTATTATTTTCATTACTCTTTTGGTGGGGGTGACAAGACTTTCGGACCACGAAGGGAATGACATAAGGTAAAATGTGAGATCACGTTTGAAAGGGAGATGAAAAGAAAGAAGAAAGACGTTCAGAGAAAAAGAAATGAGCAAATAATTAGAAAGGGGGGAGGATTTAAAAAAGAGGTAGAAAGAAAGACGTATTTGCTGGAGTCAAGGATCTTCAAAAGAAAGGAAAAAGAAAGAAAGAAGGAAAGAAGGAAATAAAAGAAAGAAAGAAAAAAGAAAGAAAGAAAGAAGAAAGACGTTAAGGAAAAAAGAAATGAGCAATAAATAGAGAGCAAATAATTAGAAAGGGGGGAGGATTTAAAAAAGAGGTAGAAAGAAAGACGTATTTGCTGGAGTCAAGGATCTTCAAAAGAAAGGAAAAAGAAAGAAAGAAGGAAAGAAGGAAATAAAAGAAAGAAAGAAAGAAAAAAGAAAGAAAGAAGAAAGACGTTAAGGAAAAAAGAAATGAGCAATAAATAGAGAGCAAATAATTAGAAAGGGGGAGGATTTAAAAAAGAGGTAGAAAGAAAGACGTATTTGCTGGAGTCAAGGATCTTCAAAAGAAAGGAAAAAGAAAGAAAGAAGGAAAGAAGGAAATAAAAGAAAGAAAGAAAGAAAAAAGAAAGAAAGAAAGAAGAAAGACGTTAAGGAAAAAAGAAATGAGCAATAAATAGAGAGCAAATAATTAGAAAGGGGGGAGGATTTAAAAAAGAGGTAGAAAGAAAGACGTATTTGCTGGAGTCAAGGATCTTCAAAAGAAAGGAAAAAGAAAGAAAGAAGGAAAGAAGGAAATAAAAGAAAGAAAGAAAGAAAAAAGAAAGAAAGAAAGAAGAAAGACGTTAAGGAAAAAAGAAATGAGCAATAAATAGAGAGCAAATAATTAGAAAGGGGGGAGGATTTAAAAAAGAGGTAGAAAGAAAGACGTATTTGCTGGAGTCAAGGATCTTCAAAAGAAAGAAAAAAAAGAAAGAAAGAAGAAAGACGATAAGAAAAAAAGAAATGAGCAATAAATAGAGAGAAAATAATTAGAAAGGGGGGAGGATTTAAAAAAGAGGTAGAAAGAAAGACGTATTTGCTGGAGTCAAGGATCTTCAAAAGAAAGAAAAAAAAGAAAGAAAGAAGAAAGACGATAAGAAAAAAAGAAATGAGCAATAAATAGAGAGAAAATAATTAGAAAGGGGGGAGGATTTAAAAAAGAGGTAGAAAGAAAGACGTATTTGCTGGAGTCAAGGATCTTCAAAAGAAAGGAAAAAGAAAGAAAGAAGGAAAGAAGGAAATAAAAGAAAGAAAGAAAGAAAAAAGAAAGAAAGAAAGAAGAAAGACGTTAAGGAAAAAAGAAATGAGCAATAAATAGAGAGCAAATAATTAGAAAGGGGGGAGGATTTAAAAAAGAGGTAGAAAGAAAGACGTATTTGCTGGAGTCAAGGATCTTCAAAAGAAAGAAAAAAAAGAAAGAAAGAAGAAAGACGATAAGAAAAAAAGAAATGAGCAATAAATAGAGAGCAAATAATTAGAAAGGGGGGAGGATTTAAAAAAGAGGTAGAAAGAAAGACGTATTTGCTGGAGTCAAGGATCTTCAAAAGAAAGGAAAAAGAAAGAAAGAAGGAAAGAAGGAAATAAAAGAAAGAAAGAAAGAAAAAAGAAAGAAAGAAAGAAGAAAGACGTTAAGGAAAAAAGAAATGAGCAATAAATAGAGAGCAAATAATTAGAAAGGGGGGAGGATTTAAAAAAGAGGTAGAAAGAAAGACGTATTTGCTGGAGTCAAGGATCTTCAAAAGAAAGGAAAAAGAAAGAAAGAAGGAAAGAAGGAAATAAAAGAAAGAAAGAAAGAAAAAAGAAAGAAAGAAAGAAGAAAGACGTTAAGGAAAAAGAAATGAGCAATAAATAGAGAGAAAATAATTAGAAAGGGGGGAGGATTTAAAAAAGAGGTAGAAAGAAAGACGTATTTGCTGGAGTCAAGGATCTTCAAAAGAAAGAAAAAAAAGAAAGAAAGAAGAAAGACGATAAGAAAAAAAGAAATGAGCAATAAATAGAGAGAAAATAATTAGAAAGGGGGGAGGATTTAAAAAAGAGGTAGAAAGAAAGACGTATTTGCTGGAGTCAAGGATCTTCAAAAGAAAGAAAAAAAAGAAAGAAAGAAGAAAGACGATAAGAAAAAAAGAAATGAGCAATAAATAGAGAGAAAATAATTAGAAAGGGGGGAGGATTTAAAAAAGAGGTAGAAAGAAAGACGTATTTGCTGGAGTCAAGGATCTTCAAAAGAAAGGAAAAAGAAAGAAAGAAGGAAAGAAGGAAATAAAAGAAAGAAAGAAAGAAAAAAGAAAGAAAGAAAGAAGAAAGACGTTAAGGAAAAAAGAAATGAGCAATAAATAGAGAGCAAATAATTAGAAAGGGGGGAGGATTTAAAAAAGAGGTAGAAAGAAAGACGTATTTGCTGGAGTCAAGGATCTTCAAAAGAAAGAAAAAAAAGAAAGAAAGAAGAAAGACGATAAGAAAAAAAGAAATGAGCAATAAATAGAGAGCAAATAATTAGAAAGGGGGGAGGATTTAAAAAAGAGGTAGAAAGAAAGACGTATTTGCTGGAGTCAAGGATCTTCAAAAGAAAGGAAAAAGAAAGAAAGAAGGAAAGAAGGAAATAAAAGAAAGAAAGAAAGAAAAAAGAAAGAAAGAAAGAAGAAAGACGTTAAGGAAAAAAGAAATGAGCAATAAATAGAGAGCAAATAATTAGAAAGGGGGGAGGATTTAAAAAAGAGGTAGAAAGAAAGACGTATTTGCTGGAGTCAAGGATCTTCAAAAGAAAGGAAAAAGAAAGAAAGAAGGAAAGAAGGAAATAAAAGAAAGAAAGAAAGAAAAAAGAAAGAAAGAAAGAAGAAAGACGTTAAGGAAAAAGAAATGAGCAATAAATAGAGAGAAAATAATTAGAAAGGGGGGAGGATTTAAAAAAGAGGTAGAAAGAAAGACGTATTTGCTGGAGTCAAGGATCTTCAAAAGAAAGAAAAAAAAGAAAGAAAGAAGAAAGACGATAAGAAAAAAAGAAATGAGCAATAAATAGAGAGAAAATAATTAGAAAGGGGGGAGGATTTAAAAAAGAGGTAGAAAGAAAGACGTATTTGCTGGAGTCAAGGATCTTCAAAAGAAAGAAAAAAAAGAAAGAAAGAAGAAAGACGATAAGAAAAAAAGAAATGAGCAATAAATAGAGAGAAAATAATTAGAAAGGGGGGAGGATTTAAAAAAGAGGTAGAAAGAAAGAAGTATTTGCTGGAGTCAAGGATCTTCAAAAGAAAGGAAAAAGAAAGAAAGAAAGAAGGAATTAAGGAAAGAAAGAAAGAAAGAAAGAAAGAAAAAAGAAAGAAAGAAAGAAAGAAAGAAAAAAGAAAGAAAGAAAGAAAGAAGAATGACGATAAGGAAAAAACATAAGAAATGAGCAATAGAGAAATAATAATTTAAACAGAGGATTTCAAAAAAGATTGAAAGAATAATTATTTGTTGAATACAAGGAACTTTCAAAGCAAGCAAGAAAGAAAAACAGAAAGAAAGAAAAAATGAAAACAGAAAGAAAGAATGAGAGGGTGAAAAACAGAAAGAAGAAAGATATACGAGAAATGAGCAATAAATAGAGAGATGGTAATTTAAAAAGAGAGGGGATTTTTAAAAAAGAGACAGAAAGAAAGAATTATTTGCCGAAGTCGAGGAACTTTCAAAAAACGAAAGAAAGAAAGAAAGAAAGAAAGAAAGAATCGGGTAGCTAGAACCAGCTTTCATTCTGCGGGTGGCTGCCGTCTTTCTCCGTGCACCCCCACCCCCCGCCTCGCAGTGTCAGCTTCACGGGAGACATAATGCCATGCTCGCCAAAGTCAAGCAATGTTTTCATAGGAGTACCCAGCAAAGGTATTGGTCGGTATTTTACGGTTTCTGAGTTGTTTACGCCGATGCCAAAGTAAATAGTTCCTGGCCGTAGAGAGAGGGGCCTGGTTGGTAAAATGGGACAGAACCAACAAGTTAGGAGTTCAATTCACCGAATGCACCTGAGAAAGAAAAAAGAAATAGTTTACTTCAAGAAAAAATATAAGAGAAAACAAACAAGTAATTAATCAAATAATTAGTCGAACTAAATCAGTAAGGCTGATATATATACGTGTGTTAATATATGTCTATTTATTTAGCATCTCTCTCTCTCTCTTTGTCTGTCTATATATATATATATATATATATATATATATATATATATATATATATATATATATATATATATATATATATATATATATATATATATATATATATATATATATATATATATATATATATATATCTTAGTCACTGTGTGTTTATCTAAAAATAAATACGCTTAAATTCACCTTCTTCCCTGCCGTGCTCCAACGGCTTAGGGGTAAAACATCTCCGACTGACGCCAATTCAGACGGATTTCGATCCTTGCTAGAGGCAACCGGACGGCTAGCCACACTTATGAGCTGTGATAGAGCTAAACAGTCTCTCTGTGGATGACAGTATATATATATATATATATATATATATATATATATATATATATATATATATATATATATATATATATATATAGTTCAAATCGTGTAACAGCAAAATTATCCAATTGTAGGATTAAGCTTTGAACCGTTGTATCTTAGAAATGATTAAAGATATCTTACTGGAATTTTCCGAGGTTTTTATAACATTATTGGATTCTACTTTGAGCAATAAGAATCTATAATTACTCTCCAAACTTATCAGAAGAATCGTGATGAAATCGATCATAAACGAAAATGACATGTTCAACATTAATAAGAAATCGATAAGGATCGACTCCGGCGACAAAAATGTGAATGATCTTTTTCCTCTCACTATTGCTCAGTTGGGAAGGCAGTGGGGATGACACAAAACGATTTTAACCTGTTTTCTTTCTAACTGAATAACTCAAAGGTTTTTTTGGTGATTCTTAAGGCAAATGGTATCAAGATGGCTAACGGTCTTATCTGAAAACCTGGATAAAAGATACTCAATTATTTTAGTGAGTTTTAGATATAAATTTAATTTATTACAATTAATAGCCCTATTCTATCAGTATCGTTTGTATTCATTCCTGACCACTGACAATCCCTTTCTTCCTGTTTTTCAATGCATTCCTAAAGTAAAATCATTAGCAAATCATTTACATTATATATATATATATATATATATATATATATATATATATATATATATATATATATATAATAGCCCTTATTCTAACAGTAAGGCTTACCATAATAGATTGATAGATAGTGTCTGAGAAAGACAAATATGTAATAATGTAAATTTATTACTAATGATTTTATTATAATACATAGGAAATCAGTAAGAAAGGGATTGTCAGTGGTCAGGAATGAATACAAACGATACTGATAAAATAGGGCTATTATATGTATAATGGAATTTTTTTAAGCGTTTCACCCCAAGCAAGGCGGGAAGCAACTAGCACGCAAGGGGTTACAGAGAGTTAAAGTGAGACCAAATAGGAGTGATAGAGGAAAGGATGAAGAGAAGGATAGGGGATAGATCAGGGCATCTGGAGACGTCGATTGACATTACATTTGAATAGTTGGAGATTATAGCTATCAGGGAAACAGGAAGAGGGGAGGGAGTTCCACAGGCGAGAGGTGCGAGACACGAAGCTATTGGAGTAGAAGAGACGGCTACATTTAACAGTTTCGACAGTGGAAGAGTGAGAGCGAGATGCCAGCCTAGTTGAACGCTTAATTCATGAAGTTTGGGAACCAGCGAAAGCAGCTCATCGGATCAGTTGCCGTGAAAATATTTGTAAAAAAGACAGAGGGAGGCGACGGCACGTCTGTGAGAGAGCGACTGCAAACGAGATGCCAGAGCAGGGCCAATTACGTTGCATATCCGTTTCTGGATCTTATCAAGAACCTTGAGACAAACATAAGAGGCACCAGACCATATATGGCAGCAATACTCCATGCAAGCGCGAATGGTTGATTTGTAGATTTGAAGGATCGACTCCGGCGAGAAAAATTTCCTGGCGCGGCACAGGGAGCCAACTAATGATTTTTACGAGAGGAATGCATTGCAAATGAGGAAGAAAGGGATTGTCAGTGGTCAGGAATGAATGCAAGCCTTACTGATAGAATAGGGCTATTATATATATAATGGAAATGCATTGCTAATGATTTTACTATATGAATGCATTGAAAACCAGGAAGAAAGGGATTGTCAATGGTCAGGAATGAATGCAAGCATTACTGATAGAAAAGCTCTCGAAATGTATATATCTGCTCAATTTCGTATCCAGACGTCAATTAACCATAACGCTTAAAAATATCAGTTAAGTAAAAAAAATCTGTCGAATTAATAAATAGAAAGTACATTCCATTCTTTAGAAATTGCTTTGTTTACGTTAGGATGCAAAACTCATCAGATATCTTTATTTCGAAGGTCGAAGGAAAATCTGTGTTTAAAATCACTATTCAAACTTTGCTTGTTTATAGACGCTTTCCGTAGCCAAGAAGTCAAAGCAAGGCAAGTCTATGACTGTTTCCTTTAGGCGAACGCAGGTTCGAATCTTGGCAGAGAGCGCGTATTTTTCTCTTATAATATTTGTTGAATATGCAGGCCGGTAGGTGAAAATTAATAAATATACTGTTTAATAAATAAACGGAGAGTCTACTCAAATACCAGTATCCACTAAAAATAACTTTTAAGTATTAAAAATCTATTGGGATTAATGAATAAAAAATCCCATTCCTTTCGTTAGGAATTGCTTTGTTTTCGTTAGGCTACGAAACTGATCAGATATGACTATTTCGGGAGTTGGAGAAAAATCTATGTTTAAAGGTACTATTCGGACATTGTTTGGTCATTGACGAACTTCGTGGCCGAGAGGTCAAACCATGCCAGATCTAGGACGGTTTCCCCTTGAGAAACGCGAGTTCGAATCCTAACATTGTCGCCTAGGTGATAAACAGATGAGCGAATTGACCGTAATCGAAGAAGTCCACAGCGCCGGTTCGTGCACTAAATCTGAGGAGTTCATGATTTTCTGTCGAAGCTTCGAGACGATATGCAAGGTGAATTTGTTTTGGGTGTTACCTCTTTTCTAGCCTATACCTAAAGACAAGGGAGCAGTTGGCTTGAATTCAGAATTCACAGGCTATAGGGGCCAGTCTGTTCTACTATTTACCCATACCTGTCGTGAGATAGGGCTCCTCGGGGTGGTGTAATGGTTAGCAAGCTTGTCTCGCTAGAACAATTACGACTAAGTAGTGAGTTCGATCCTCACTGGGTGCCCCATACTTTCGGCCTTGTGCCACATCTGAGCTACGCTTGGAAAATCACTACCTGTCGTGAGATGGATCCATACCTTTGCCAAGGGTATTAGCACGTAAGTGAATGCACCTGACCTCGACTGGAATTCGAACTCATCTCTCCAATTCCTCAGACCGAGCCGTTATCCATTCTTCCACTCTGCTTCTACGCATCTAACAACGAAATTTTAAAACTGACTATTGTCCACCTTTCCAAAGCCGTAGTTTTCCATTTATTGATGCCTTTACGTAGCTTTAATGTCCTATTCCTGCAAGACGTATACGATACTGACTCTTCACTGTGTCTTTTTCTTTCTCATCTGTGACTTTCCATGACTTCTTAGGAAAATAGTCGAGTGGTTCCCTACTGTTTCCTCCAACATATCCCTTCAGGACGTAGGAAAGATAGTGCAGTAGTCTCCCGTTGCTTTCACCACTGTTTTCTTTCTATTAGACTGGTTGTCGCGCAAGTGCGCCGTCTATTTAACCCATATGCTATTTAACCCATATATGGGAGCAGAGACTAAAGAAAGATTCATACCTTCCTCACAGGGCCCTAGAGCGAAAATGAACGAAACAGACTTGGCCGGAATTTAAACGACGCCACTACACTCACATCTGGACCTAGCTGCTAAAATGGCCGAATTTGTACTTTGATTAAATTTTAAAAGGAGCAATAAACACGAGCCGTACATGGTCCACTTTAATTATGAATCGTTGGGTAATATTGTCTAATTTACAATGTTGACAAGTACAAAGAAAAACATCTGAAGCTGATTATTTCAGTTAATTAGTCGGCAAGGATTATCAGTTTAAAGTTAATCTTTAATTAAGCAGTAATTGCAACGCATTTGCAATTACTGTATCGACCGCGTTTTCATCGTTTAATCATTTTCTCAAATATAAATAAATAAACAGAGCAAACGGGTGTTTTTCTAATGCGAATGTTCTTTTGTAAATATGATGTATTATATGACATAAAGGGATTTGGTCTTCCTCCGTGCATCCACGGCAACGTCACCCCCCTTCCTGCGTACTTTCGCTCTCGCTCTCTCTCTTTCTCTCTTGCACTCTCTCTCTCTCTCTCTCTCTGTCCGTCTGTCTGTCTCTGTCTCTCTCTCTTAATACGTAGGCAGACAAATGTGGACAAAATGAATTGCGAATATATATGACAAGACAGATAGATAGATAGATAGATAGATAGATAGATAGATAGATAGATAGATAGATAGATAGATAGATATGAACGGAATGAGATAGATATGAACAGAATGTGATAGATAGATAGATAGATAGATAGATAGATAGATAGATAGATAGATAGATAGATAGATATGGACGGAATGAGATAGATATGAACAGAATGAGATAGATAGATAGATAGATAGATAGATAGATAGATAGATAGATAGATAGATAGATAGATACGGACAGAATGAGATAGATATGAACAGAATGTGATAGATAGATAGATAGATAGATAGATAGATAGATAGATAGATAGATAGATAGATAGATATGAACGGAATGAGATAGATATGAACAGAATGTGATAGATAGATAGATAGATAGATAGATAGATAGATAGATAGATAGATAGATATGGACGGAATGAGATAGATATGAACAGAATGAGATAGATAGATAGATAGATAGATAGATAGATAGATAGATAGATAGATAGATAGATACGGACAGAATGAGATAGATATGAACAGAATGTGATAGATAGATAGATAGATAGATAGATAGATAGATAGATAGATAGATAGATAGATAGATAGATAGATCTTAGGAGACAGAAAATTCACAGATACGGGTTTATGCTTTCTGCATTATTTACCAATACACACACACATACACGCACGCACACACACACACACACACACACATATATATATATATATATATATATATATATTATACATTAACTGATTTAAAATATGGTTTTTTCGCTATAAATTTACAGAGCATAAATATTATAAATTAACTGATTTAAAATATGGTTTTTATATCTTACTGTTCTTTCTTTTTATTTACACACACACACACACACACACACACACACACACACACACACACACACACACACACACATATATATATATATATATATATATATATATATATATATATATATTCTCCGTATAAAATTCTGGCTCTAATTGTGGCTTGCGCACTTGTTTATTTTGGAAGCCATATTTGTTTATTTTCGTATGTATTCGGCAACCGTAGATATTTTATGCGTTCTGCTTCTTCTTGTATAAGCAGCCGGGTGGGAAAATCTGTTGTGTTTGACCGTGTGTGTTATGAAAACATAACCTGTCTGACGAATATTTGCCTAAAAACGCTTCTTTCAAACGCCCGCGTTTTTTTTTTTTTATTAATCCGACCTGCATGGATTTCGTTTTCATTTCCCCGTTAATTCGTTTTACACGTTTGGCGCGAATTTCATTAAAGTCGTGAATTGTTGCTTTCCTTCGTGTCGCTTGATATTTGACAATTTGCTGCACATTTTCAGTGCCCATATTCAGCACCCACAAGAACAAAAATAGCCTCCACTTTTGTCAGTTCCTCTTGGATTAATATTGAGAATAACGGCCATGACACATTGAGACAACAGTTCCCGTTACGATCATCGACATTAAGCAACGCCGAGCCCGGTCAGTTACTAGATGGGTAACCTCTTGCAAAATATCGGGTGCTGTAAGCTTGGAGATGCGAGTGATGCAAGAGATAAAGGCTCGGAATTGTTAATCGGAGTGTCGAGTTCTAATTCTCGTTAAGGCCGTTATATTCACTTTCGCACAAATGCCTCCCTCGCTATGGATTAAATTTGTATGGGGAAAAAACATTGTTATTCTTAAAATATTGTTAATGAAAAAAAAAGAATTATTTTTACTATCCGGAATAAGTTAAGGCTGTAAATAAACCACAAAGGTTGATAAACCGTAAAAAACAAATAAAATAAAATCTTACACTAAAAATAGCATTGTGCATCCTCGTATATCTTCCGTCTAGCCTTAACATTCAAAGTTAATTCATTTCCAGTTGATTTTGGAAATTCAGCTTTTATAAACTTTATACTTTGTTTAGTGTACCTCGAACCTTTTTTTTCGTAATTATTTAACCCCAAGCAAGGCAATAAAGCCACCAAGCTGCAAGTGGTTACGGAGTGTTAGAGAATATGAGAAAAAGAAGATATTAAAGAATGAGAACATTCAAAGAACAAGAATTAAGAAGACAGAAGATAACGACTGAAATTGCTCTTGAATTTTTCGAAGACCAATCTTGACTGGATAAAAGCCTTCGTCTATTCCCTCATTTCACCCCAAGCAAGGCAATACAGCCGCTAACACTATGGGGGCTAGTAAGTGTGAAAGGATATAAGAATAAGAAAAAACGTTATTAAGGAGAGAGAACAATAAAAGAACAGGGATTATGAAGACAGAAGATAACTTTCGACATTGCATTTAAATGTTTGAAGATCAAAGTTGACTGGAATGCAAGAAGCCAGAAGAGTGTCCCACTTGCGAAAAGTGCCAGAAAAGGAACTCTTAGCATAGAACTTACGGTTACATCTAGCCAACTTCACTGTAAAATGATGATACCTCGTCAGTTATGCGCCATGCGTGATAGACGCTTAAGCGATCATATATCTTTCGATACATGACTGATGAGACAGATTTTTCTCGCAGTAGGTTGCCATTTCTTTCTGTGGAGGACTAGGCTATAAAGCCCGGTCTGTACAGCTATTTACCCATAGATGGGGTGAAAAGAAGAGGATTCATACCTTTCCCTAGGGTATTAGCACAAAAGTAATGGATTTGACTGGAATTCGAACTTCTCAGTCCGAGCCGCTGTCCATTACTCTACCGTGCCTCCTGCAGGACGCCAGTCTAGTACTGCGCTTAAATTCATAAAGTCCGGGTACCACAGCGAAGACCTCATCCAAACAATTACTATGAAAGTATTTATAGAAAAGGCACAGAGAGGCAACCTTATTGGCAGTGGGAAAGTGACGGAAGCCGAGATGCCAGATCAGGACCAGTAATATTAAGATCAAACTTGATTGGATAAAAGCCTTCGTCTATTGTCTATCAAACACCGTTCTTGCCGGATTAAAAGGTTCGTTCGTTCGTTTTTAATCATTTCACCCCAAGCAAGGCAATAAAGCCACTAAGATGATGGGGGCTATTGGGTGTCAAAGTATATAAGAATAAGAAAAAACATTATTAAGGAGCGAACACAATAAAAGAACAGAAATTAAGAAGACAAAAGATAACTTTTGATATTGGATTTAAATTTTTCCAAGATCAAACTTGACTGAAACGCAAGAAGCCGGAAGAGTGTTCCACATGTGAGAAGTGAGAGAGAAGAAACTGTTAGCATAGAACTTACGGTTACATCTAGCCAACTCGATTGTAAAATGAAACCAGGCTTCCATCGTTCTGGGTAAACTACATCCGGCAGCAAGGCCTCTGATCGGTAGACTGGATGTTTTGAGAATTGTGGAACCTCCTCTTAACTACTGTTGATCCCAAGTACACACTGACTTTAGGTGATAGCACCTGTTAGAGTCCCAGCCATCGGCAAAGAGTGAACCCATAAACAAAACAGTACATTTTTATAGTAAATTTATCAATAATACATTTTATGATTTACAAAATATATATCTAAAACATACCTTTCCTTTGAAAGTATAAAATATATTTAGTTGAAAGCATAAAATTATGTAAATAAAGTATTTAGGTTTCAGAATTAAATAACCCATAGAGGTGTTGATATGCCGCTAAACAGAACTAACGAACCAACCAACCAACCAACCAGAACTCCTTCATGACATTATTCCATATAATATCCTACAATTTCTTATGGAAATCAAACTGTACTCCAAAATATTTCAACAATAGTATTAGTATAGCTGGCCACTCGTATTCGAGGATACCCATCTACTAGGGTAGCTAGCCAATCCCTATTGCAGACGCTTGTTCAGGTACATTTGTGTTTGTTCAACACCCAGAGCCCACGTGTGTTTTATACTGCAACTATGCTGAGAAAACCTTAGAGTTTCTGGGAAAGAGCGCGTTATCTAGCGTGATCAACAATTTGAACAGGGCCAACACGCTCAAGCCCCAAGGGTTCCGTCTACCCAACTTCACTCACAAGGCTTGGGTCAACCCGTGGTATTGTTTTCAGGCACTTTCCAAAGGTGCCGCACGCTGAGATCCTCCCCCTCCAATTCGATAACATCCCATTACTTCAACAATACTACAATGTAAAATATACACATCACCGCCTTCAGTAATCATGCCCACACAAACATGAATATGCAGAGTATCATCTACCATGTATTCAATTGTGAAAGCAGAATAACATTTTATTACTTCAAAGCTCCCATGAAAATTATTTTGGCATTAAAAGACCCATAAGGAGTTGACGCGCCGTTAAACAAAGAAACGAAAAAAACCTTGCATCTAATCTAGTACCTCGCTTAGGTTCCTAAAGCCGAGGTACCATAGAGGAAAGTTCATCAGAACAATTACAATGAAAATCTCTATAGAAAACCTACAGGAAATCAACAGTACAGCAGTGGGAAAAAAACTAAAACCGAAATGTCAGGTCAGGATCAATAACATTGCAGATTCTTCTTTGGGTTTTATCAAGGATCTCTAATTATATAACAACTTAGCCAATTTTGATCTACAATAATAAAAGAACCTATTCTCGATTGATCACCTAAGATATAATGAACTGGCATTGGTTAATACTTGGATGGACCACCATTTAATAACACCAATTACTGTACGTAATTTCAGCCTTGTTTGAGCCAGAAAGTGTTGATCCTGACCTCTTAACAACATCAGTGACCGAAAGCACCTTGGAGCTGATCACCAAATTTAATCAATACAGAACTTGATCAGGACTGACGTTACTGAAATTGACTACATTTTTTTTTGGGGGGGGGGAGTCCCTAACTGGAAATTGTTTATGATAAAACCTCAGTCTTTCTGGCCTTTTGCCATACTAGGCAATAGTCATTAGAGTTCAAGGTTCAAATAGAAAACTCATAGGTTCAAATTGAAAAGTCTTATTAACGCAGTGGGTTAATGCCAGGCTTTCAAGTTGAAAAGTCACGACGACAGTCATTTTGGGAAATATCACTGTTAATGCACCCCAAATTTCGGTAAATATTCCTTCGGAAGTCGTGTCAGCGATTGTTTACGAAAGGTTTTCAACTTGAAATATCTCTGACTTCTATGACGAAAATGAATTGTCAAAACATCGTGAGATCAAAACATCGTACATCGTAATCTGACACACAAAACACCGAAATGATTTCAAATTCAAATCTACAGGCACGGAAGTTAACACACATCTTGCTCAAATTTGACATTTTATAAAACTAGTCTCACCGACCATGATCCAATTTACTATAAAATCGAAAGGGAATTAAGCGTAAAACACTTCACAATGCCTCATACTCCCGGAAGACGAGAATCCATAGATTTCGACACTGGACAAAATGTTATGAAATCCGAAGTTAGTCTGCGAAAATATTTTTGGAAATGTCACAAAAATACAATTTTTCAGATTGTACTGCAAACGTGATTGCATAAGTTACTAAAGAGGGAAAGGAAACCACTGTGTTTCCTGCGAAATTAAATATTCCTCATCGTTGAGAAATAAATAATAACCTCACCAGAGTAATAATTTAAATTTCTGTATTTCCTTTATTTGACGCCCCAATTAGCTCATACTTTTGGCAGTGACGTTTTTGCTGACAGCCATGCATTCTGTAATTTTTTTACAGTTAATATATAAGAAATTTAAGCTGCTTGTGCGCGTATTGTCTACCTTTTCAGAGAGAAAGCAGACGTTGCTTTGGGTTCTTGCTTAATTTTTGAATTTCAAAAATATTTTGGTACATTTCGATTTGTGGGAAAACGCTGCGATTTTTTTTCCAGAGAGAGCCAATCATAAGGTTTCTCTCCAAATTCCGAGAAGTGCATTTGGAGCCTTCATATAAAAATAGGCCTTAGGTTTAATTCAGGGTGTCAACGAACATGTGTTGCTGGAACCCAGGTCGCCCAGGTCCAGAAAGATAAACAATACAGAAGAAATTTGACAATCACCCGACGAGAATTGAAAGGAACCTGAAAGTCGCTACCCTCATCAAGGAAAAGTCTTCGATTGGTGTAATTGTTCTATACCGCGAACTTTGCTCCGAAATTTGGCACACAATGCACTTAATTTATGTAATTCATTCATTTTCGTGTGTCAACAATAAATTTTATCGTCTGTTTTCAAATTCGGCTCGCGTCGTCTGTCTTTGTTGTGTGCCCATATAAATTAAATGTTACCTCAAACATTTGTTTAAACTATTTTTTTGAATTTCGAAAATATTTTGGATACATTTCGATTTGTGGGAAAACGGCTGTGTTTGTTTTTCATCCAGAACAAATCGAAAAGTTTCCTCCAATTCCGACAAATGAATTTGGAACCTACCTGTAGTTCATAAAGGCTGGGGGTAGGGCTTGGAGTTCATTGTCGGAGTCGACGAACAGCTGGTGCTGGAACCCAGGTTGCCCTGGTCCAGAAAGAAAAACAATACAGAAGAAATTTGACAATCACCCGACGAGAATTGAAAGGAACCTGAAAGTCGCTCCCACATCAAGGAAAAGTCTTCGATTGGTGTAATTGTTCTATACCGCGAACTTTGCTTCGAAATTTGTAATAAAATTATTCTTTGAAAACTATTCAGAGAAGTATTTTCTTCTTTTCTACATTTTAGATGTAGTTCTCTTTTCTGTGAACTTTATGCTGCATTGTAATTTTGATTGTAAAAGGCCATATTTCATTTGCTTTCATTATTTTTACAAACATGTTATTGGCAACCATTTGGCACACAATGCACTTAATTTGCGTAATTCATTCATTATTTTGTGTGTTAACAATAAATTTATCGTTTATTCATAAATTCTGCTCGTATCGTCTGTCTTCAAACATTTGTTTGAACTATTTTTTCCGTAAGGTTTTTATTACCAAACAAAAATTCCTAATAGTACTTACGATACCACCAAATTAGGTAAGAAAATGAAATAATGGCCGAGTGAAGACATAAATATTTACTTGATTATTTAAGAATTAACAACAGTATATGTCTGGAAAACCGAAAGTCAAAATGGCTTCAATTGAAAAAAAAGAGGAAAAAAGAGAGAAAAGCTTAAGGAATGACTGTAAGTGTAAATTAAAAAAAAAACGACGAAAAGGAGAAATAACCACGATATTCTATACGTTTGAACATACGCGCAGACGGGCGAATGAATACATACACTATGAAAAAAATCTTGCACCAATGAAAAATTATTCTTTGAAAACTATTCAATTTTCTCCTTTTCTACATTTTGTATGTAGTTTTCTATTCTGAGGACCTTATGCTACATTATAATTTTTTTTTATTGTAGAAAGACATATATCATTTGCATTGATTATTTTTACATACATGTTATGGCTACCATTTGGCACACAATGCACTTAATTTGCGTAATTCATTCATTATTTTGTGTTTTAATAAATTTACCGTTTGTTTTTAAATTCGGCTCGCGTCCTCTGTCTTTGTTGTGTGCCCATATAAATTAAATGTTACCTCAGACATTTGTTTGAACTATTTTTTCGTAATGTTTTTAACAAATAAAAAATTCCTTTAAATAGTCCTTTCTTCTTGCTTTCCATCACTACGTTTTTTAAGGCGACTTCCAATTTTCTTTATGAATCTAATATCAAGAGAGTGTCATCTGCGAATGTTGCTAAGGTTATGTGTACCGATAATAAATCCAGTTAGATCTTCTTGTCCTCTGACAATCGCTACACTGTAAAAGTTCAGCTGCCTTTCTGATTATCAAGCACATTTCTTAATACTTACTAATTTATCACATAACCTATCCGTGATATACTCAGTATTCATTAATAAAACAACATATCAGTCACTGCAAGTCTCTTCTGAGTCCAGATTCGTTTTTTACGGTTTATCAACCCTTTGCAATTTATTTAAATCCAGAAAATATTTTTAGATTTTAAGAATTCGGAGAGTAGGAGAGATAACAATGATTTAGTGAAACAATTCTTACTAATTAACCCATAGCTGGGGGAGAATAGGCAGACCCGTCCTTTTTCTAAGGGTATTTGCGCGTAAGGGAATATAACGAACCCAACTGAAGTTGGAACTCAGCTCTCCGATGAACAATTACGAGCCATTATACATTGCACCATCCGCATATCCAAGCTTACAGCATATGGTATTCCCAAGCTGTCACCTATTTAGGTACTGAACAAGCTCGGGGTTGCTTAACTTCGGTGATCGTATGGAAAATAATATATATATATATATATCAGTCGTGAAACAAGAAACTCACGAAGAATTCATCCGAGATACAAGGATGGAATGCATGGGTTTCTGACACTTTTTATGGGGGTGGGGATAAAAATGGTTTTGTGATACAAGTGAAGAACTGGACTCATGCCTTCCCAGAGGGTATGTTTGTACAACTGAATATAACGAACCCAACGGGAATTGAAACTCGGCTCTCCAATTAACAATTCCGAGCCATCATCATATCATCACTTCAAGTCTCTTCTACGTCCAGCAATAATTAACCAGCAATAATTGCCAAACCGGTTTGATTGATTGATTCGTTTTTTAGGGTTTATCAACCCTTTGCAGGTTATTTAAATCCCAAAAATATTTTTTAATTTTATGTTATACGTTATTTTTCTCTGTTCCGCTTGCCTTTCGTCAATCCTGTGAGTGTCAGATTTTCCAAGCCCTCTGAGAAACTGACAGGAATAACCTGGCGAAAAGAACCTCTTCTGTCTTCCTTTGACTCGTTTCTCGATTAGTTTTACTTTTCGGACGGCCGTTCGCCTCTATTTCGTTACGTCATAATTACAAAGACCTCAACTTATCATCATGGAAACAAACTGGGTGAGAAGTCTAATAACCTTAAATAAAAGTCCTCATTAGGTGCCCGAGAAATTATAATTTTATATAAATTTTCTTGATATTAAGTATGTTTCATTGTAATCCTTTTCATTGGGTTTATGAGTAACAAGATATTGAAATAAAAATTATCTGGAAAGAAAAAGAGGCAGGAATAAATTAAGATTTTTTATATACTAAGGAGCTTACTTCGTTAGAAAACCGGATCAACAACCAACCAAAAAATGCGCCATTTTATTTGTGACACCCTAATAATAATAATGTAATTTAAGTAAAACACAAAGACAAGAGTATTGAACTGTTATGTAATATACCTCCTCTTATATGTCAATTAATGCTGAAAAACAAGATGTGCCGTTTTGTAGTAGGCATGTGCATGTTCTAATGTAACACTGCATTATATATATATATATATATATATATATATATATATATATATATAATATTTATAATATTATTTGCGTAATTTGGCAGCAACTTTTCTTTTAAACATGTTGTATTGAATGTTAAAGACAACATAGTCTTGCATATTTTCTTTTGAATTTTCTCATATTCTCTAATGAGACTTTTTATTTGAAAATGATTTCGAAATAAGTATTGTCCGTACGATGACATAGCGCTTTCGAACATCATTGTTCATCTTCAGGGTCAATATTTTTAGTCAAAAATTTTTTTTTAACAAACATTTGCCAATTATCTTGTAGCGTAATCATGTTGCTACTTTTTTTACAAATTAAATAAACGTTAAAATCCTTTTAATTTCAAAAGACGCGATGATGTTATCACGTGCATGGCGAAGATTTTTATCATGTGACAGAGTATATATATATATATATATATATATATATATATATATATATATATATATATATATATGTATATATATATCGGTTTTGTAGTGCGTATTCAATTTATGTAACGTAAATCATTCAAACGAAAAACAAATACTGAAGCTAGTTAACTATTTATTTATCAATTATAATCATTTTCATTGGGCTTATGAGTAACAATATATTGAAAGAAAAATTATCTGGAAAGAAAAAGAGTCAGGAATAAATCAAGATTTTTTATACGACCGGATGAACAACCAACCAACAAATGCGTCATGTGACAACCTAATGTGTAAATTTCAGCATTAAATAACCTATATGCCGCTAAACAAAAGCAAGTAACCGATTATTCTCTTTGTCTTATACTCGTAGACATTATCCAGTATAATTCAGTTTTTCATTAAAAAAAAATTACAAATAAATGATTTAATTTTTGAGAACAGATGTCCGACGCTTTTACGATCTTTGCTATTAAAACAACATTCAAATGAAATAGAAAAACCCTTAAAAGTCACCCGCATGTCCGACGCTTTTACGATCTTTCCTTTTAAAACAACATTCAAATGAAAGAGAAACCCCTTAAAAGTCACACGCATGTCCGACGCTTTTACGATCTTTGCTTTTAAAACAACATTCAAATGAAAGAGAAACCCCTTAAAAGTCACGCGCATGTCCGACGCTTTTACGATCTTTCCTTTTAAAACAACATTCAAATAAAAGAGAAACCCCTTAAAAGTCACGCGCATGTCCGACGCTTTTACGATCTTTGCTTTTAAAACAAAATTCAAATGAAAGAGAAACCCCTTAAAAGTCACGCGCATGTCCGGCGCTTTTACGATCTTTGCTTTTAAAACAACATTCAAATGAAAGAGAAACCCCTTAAAAGTCACGCGCATGTCCGACGCTTTTACGATCTTTGCTTTTAAAACAACATTCAAATGAAAGAGAAACCCCTTAAAACTCACGCGCATGTCCGACGCTTTTACGATCTTTCCTTTTAAAACAACATTCAAATGAAAGAGAAAACCCCTTAAAAGTCACGCGCATGTTCCACGCTTTTACGATCTTTCCTTTTAAAACAACATTCAAATGAAAGAGAAACCCCTTAAAAGTCACGCGCATGTCCGACGCTTTTACCATCTTTGCTTTTAAAACAACATTCATATGAAAGAGAAACCCTTTAAAAGTCCCGGGCATGTCCGACGCTTTTAGGATCTTTCCTTTTAAAACAACATTCAAATGAAAGAGAAAAACCCTTAAAAGTCACGCGCATGTCCGACGCTTTTACGATCTTTGCTTTTAAAACAACATTCAAATGAAAGAGAAACCCCTTAAAAGTCACGCGCATGTCCGACGCTTTTACGATCTTTGCTTTTAAAACAACATTCAAATGAAAGAGAAACCCCTTAAAAGTCACGCGCATGTCCGACGCTTTTACGATCTTTCCTTTTAAAACAACATTCAAATGAAAGAGAAACCCCTTAAAAGTCACGCGCATGTCCGACGCTTTTACGATCTTTCCTTTTAAAACAACATTCAAATGAAAGAGAAACCCCTTAAAAGTCATGAACATGTCAGACGCTTTTACGATCTTTGCTTTTAAAACAACATTCAAATGAAAGAGAAAACCTCTTAAAAGTCACGCGCATGTTCAACGCTTTTACGATCTTTCCTTTTAAAACAACATTCAAATGAAAGACAAAAACCCTTAAAAGTCACGCGCATGTCCGACGCTTTTACGATCTTTGCTTTTAAAACAACATTCAAATGAAAGAGAAACCCCTTAAAAGTCACGCGCATGTCCGACGCTTTTACGATCTTTGCTTTTAAAACAACATTCAAATGAAAGAGAAAAACCCTTAAAAGTCACGCGCATGTCCGACGCTTTTACGATCTTTCCTTTTAAAACAACATTCAAATGAAAGAGAAACCCCTTAAAAGTCACGCGCATGTCCGACGCTTTTACGATCTTTGCTTTTAAAACAACATTCAAATGAAAGAGAAACCCCTTAAAAGTCACGCGCATGTCCGACGCTTTTACGATCTTTCCTTTTAAAACAACATTCAAATGAAAGAGAAAAACCCTTAAAAGTAACGCGCATGTCCGACGCTTTTACGATCTTTCCTTTTAAAACAACATTCAAATGAAAGAGAAAAACCCTTAAAAGTCACGCGCATGTCCGACGCTTTTACGATCTTTGCTTTTAAAACAACATTCAAATGAAAGAAAAAACCTCTTAAAAGTCACGCGCATGTCCGACGCTTTTACGATCTTTCCTTTTAAAACAACATTCAAATGAAAGAGAAAACCTCTTAAAAGTCACGCGCATGTCCGACGCTTTTACCATCTTTGCTTTTAAAACAACATTCAAATGAAAGAGAAACCCTTTAAAAGTCCCGCGCATGTCCGACGCTTTTAGCATCTTTCCTTTTAAAACAACATTCAAATGAAAGAGAAAAACCCTTAAAAGTCACGCGCATGTCCGACGCTTTTACGATCTTTCCTTTTAAAACAACATTCAAATGAAAGAGAAACCCCTTAAAAGTCACGCGCATGTCCGACGCTTTTACGATCTTTGCTTTTAAAACAACATTCAAATGAAAGAGAAAAACCCTTAAAAGTCACGCGCATATTCGACGCTTTTACGATCTTTGCTTTTAAAATAACATTCAAATGAAAGAGAAACCCCTTAAAAGTCACGCGCATGTCCGACGCTTTTACGATCTTTGCTTTTAAAACAACATTCAAATGAAAGAGAAAAACCCTTAAAAGTCACGCGGATGTCCGACGCTTTTACGATCTTTCCTTTTAAAACAACATTCAAATGAAAGAGAAACCCCTTAAAAGTCACGCGCATGTCCGACGCTTTTACGATCTTTGCTTTTAAAACAACATTCAAATGAAAGAGAAACCCCTTAAAAGTCATGCGCATGTCCGACGCTTTTACGATCTTTCCTTTTAAAACAACATTCAAATGAAAGAGAAAAACCCTTAAAAGTAACGCGCATGTCCGACGCTTTTACGATCTTTGCTTTTAAAACAACATTCAAATGAAAGAAAAAACCCCTTAAAAGTCACGCGCATGTCCGACGCTTTTACGATCTTTGCTTTTAAAACAACATTCAAATGAAAGAGAAAAAACCCTTAAAAGTCACGCGCATGTCCGACGCTTTTAAGATCGTTCCTTTTAAAACAACATTCAAATGAAAGAGAAAAACCCTTAAAAGTCACGCGCATGTCCGACGCTTTTACCATCTTTGCTTTTAAAACAACATTCAAATGAAAGAGAAACCCTTTAAAAGTCCCGCGCATGTCCGACGCTTTTAGCATCTTTCCTTTTAAAACAACATTCAAATGAAAGAGAAAAACCCTTAAAAGTCACGCGCATGTCCGACGCTTTTACGATCTTTGCTTTTAAAACAACATTCAAATGAAAGAGAAAAACCCATAAAAGTCACGCGCATGTCCGACGCTTTTACGATCTTTGCTTTTAAAACAACATTCAAATGAAAGAGAAAAACCCTTAAAAGTCACGCGCATATTCGACGCTTTTACGATCTTTGCTTTTAAAACAACATTCAAATGAAAGAGAAACCCCTTAAAAGTCACGCGCATGTCCGACGCTTTTACGGTCTTTGCTTTTAAAACAACATTCAAATGAAAGAGAAAAACCCTTAAAAGTCACGCGGATGTCCGACGCTTTTACGATCTTTCCTTTTAAAACAACATTCAAATGAAAGAGAAACCCCTTAAAAGTCACGCGCATGTCCGACGCTTTTACGATCTTTGCTTTTAAAACAACATTCAAATGAAAGAGAAACCCCTTAAAAGTCATGCGCATGTCCGACGCTTTTACGATCTTTCCTTTTAAAACAACATTCAAATGAAAGAGAAAAACCCTTAAAAGTAACGCGCATGTCCGACGCTTTTACGATCTTTGCTTTTAAAACAACATTCAAATGAAAGACAAAACCCCTTAAAAGTCACGCGCATGTCCGACGCTTTTACGATCTTTGCTTTTAAAACAACATTCAAATGAAAGAGAAAAAACCCTTAAAAGTCACGCGCATGTCCGACGCTTTTAAGATCGTTCCTTTTAAAACAACATTCAAATGAAAGAGAAAAACCCTTAAAAGTCACGCGCATGTCCGACGCTTTTACGATCTTTGCTTTTAAAACAACATTCAAATGAAAGAAAAAACCTCTTAAAAGTCACGCGCATGTCCGACGCTTTTACGATCTTTGCTTTTAAAACAACATTCAAATGAAAGAGAAAAACCCTTAAAAGTCACGCGCATGTCCGACGCTTTTACGATCTTTCCTTTTAAAACAACATTCAAATGAAAGAGAAACCCCTTAAAAGTCACGCGCATGTCCGACGCTTTTACGATCTTTGCTTTTAAAACAACATTCAAATGAAAGAGAAACCCCTTAAAAGTCACGCGCATGTCCGACGCTTTTACGATCTTTGCTTTTAAAACAACATTCAAATGAAAGAGAAAAACCCTTAAAAGTCACGCGCATGTCCGACGCTTTTACGATCTTTCCTTTTAAAACAACATTCAAATGAAAGACAAAAACCCTTAAAAGTAACGCGCATGTCCGACGCTTTTACGATCTTTGCTTTTAAAACAACATTCAAATGAAAGAGAAACCCCTTAAAAGTCACGCGCATGTCCGACGCTTTTACGATCTTTGCTTTTAAAACAACATTCAAATGAAAGAGAAAAACCCTTAAAAGTCACGCGCATGTCCGACGCTTTTACGACCTTCGCTTTTAAAACAACATTCAAATGAAAGAGAAAAACCCTTAAAAGTAACGCGCATGTCCGACGCTTTTACGATCTTTGCTTTTAAAACAACATTCAAATGAAAGAGAAAAACCCTTAAAAGTCACGCGCATGTCCGACGCTTTTACGATATTTCCTTTTACAACAACATTCAAATGAAAGAGAAACCCCTTAAAAGTCACGCGCATGTCCGACGCTTTTACGATCTTTCCTTTTAAAACAACATTCAAATGAAAGAGAAACCCCTTAAAAGTCACGCGCATGTCCGACGCTTTTACGATCTTTGCTTTTAAAACAACATTCAAATGAAAGAGAAACCCCTTAAAAGTCACGCGCATGTCCGACGCTTTTACGATCTTTGCTTTTAAAACAACATTCAAATGAAAGAGAAAAACCCTTAAAAGTCACGCGCATATCCGACGCTTTTACGATCTTTGCTTTTAAAACAATATTCAAATGAAAGAGAAACCCCTTAAAAGTCACGCGCATGTCCGACGCTTTTACGATCTTTGCTTTTAATACAACATTCAAATGAAAGAGAAAAACCCCTTAAAAGACACGCGCATGTCCGACGCTTTTACGATATTTCCTTTTAAAACAAAGCGCATGTCGGACGCTTTTACGATCTTTCCTTTTAAAACAACATTCAAATGAAAGAGAAACCCCTTAAAAGTCACGCGCATGTCCGACGCTTTTACGATCTTTGCTTTTAAAACAACATTCAAATGAAAGAGAAAAACCCTTAAAAGTCACGCGCATATTCGACGCTTTTACGATCTTTGCTTTTAAAACAACATTCAAATGAAAGAGAAACCCCTTAAAAGTCACGCGCATGTCCGACGCTTTTACGATGTTTGCTTTTAAAACAACATTCAAGTGAAAGAGAAAAACCCTTAAAAATCACGCGCATGTCCGACGCTTTTACGATCTTTGCTTTTAAAACAACATTCAAATGAAAGAGAAACCCCTTAAAAATCACGCGCATGTCCGACGCTTTTACGATCTTTGCTTTTAAAACAACATTCAAATGAAAGAGAAACCCCTTAAAAGTCACGCGCATGTCCGACGGTTTTACGATCTTTGCTTTTAAAACAACATTCAAATGAAAGAGAAACCCCTTAAAAGTCACGCACATGTCCGACGCTTTTACGATCTTTGCTTTTAAAACAACATTCAAATGAAAGAGAAACCCCTTAAAAGTCACGCGCATGTCCGACGCTTTTACGATCTTTCCTTTTAAAACAACATTCAAATGAAAGAGAAACCCCTTAAAAGTCACGCGCATGTCCGACGCTTTTACGATCTTTGCTTTTAAAACAACATTCAAATGAAAGAGAAAAACCCTTAAAAGTCACGCGCATGTCCGACGCTTTTACGATCTTTCCTTTTAAAACAACATTCAAATGAAAGAGAAACCTCTTAAAAGTCACGCGCATGTCCGACGCTTTTACCATCTTTGCTTTTAAAACAACATTCAAATGAAAGAGAAACCCTTTAAAAGTTCCGCGCATCTCCGACGCTTTTAGCATCTTTCCTTTTAAAACAACATTCAAATGAAAGAGAAAAACCCTTAAAAGTCACGCGCATGTCCGACGCTTTTACGATCTTTCCTTTTAAAACAACATTCAAATGAAAGAGAAACCCCTTAAAAGTCACGCGCATGTCCGACGCTTTTACGATCTTTCCTTTTAAAACAACATTCAAATGAAAGAGAAAAACCCTTAAAAGTCACGCGCATGTCCGACGCTTTTACGACCTTCGCTTTTAAAACAACATTCAAATGAAAGAGAAAAACCCTTAAAAGTAACGCGCATGTCCGACGCTTTTACGATCTTTGCTTTTAAAACAACATTCAAATGAAAGAGAAAAACCCTTAAAAGTCACGCGCATGTCCGACGCTTTTACGATATTTCCTTTTACAACAACATTCAAATGAAAGAGAAACCCCTTAAAAGTCACGCGCATGTCCGACGCTTTTACGATCTTTCCTTTTAAAACAACATTCAAATGAAAGAGAAACCCCTTAAAAGTCACGCGCATGTCCGACGCTTTTACGATCTTTGCTTTTAAAACAACATTCAAATGAAAGAGAAACCCCTTAAAAGTCACGCGCATGTCCGACGCTTTTACGATCTTTGCTTTTAAAACAACATTCAAATGAAAGAGAAAAACCCTTAAAAGTCACGCGCATATCCGACGCTTTTACGATCTTTGCTTTTAAAACAATATTCAAATGAAAGAGAAACCCCTTAAAAGTCACGCGCATGTCCGACGCTTTTACGATCTTTGCTTTTAATACAACATTCAAATGAAAGAGAAAAACCCCTTAAAAGACACGCGCATGTCCGACGATTTTACGATATTTCCTTTTAAAACAAAGCGCATGTCCGACGCTTTTACGATCTTTCCTTTTAAAACAACATTCAAATGAAAGAGAAACCCCTTAAAAGTCACGCGCATGTCCGACGCTTTTACGATCTTTGCTTTTAAAACAACATTCAAATGAAAGAGAAAAACCCTTAAAAGTCACGCGCATATTCGACGCTTTTACGATCTTTGCTTTTAAAACAACATTCAAATGAAAGAGAAACCCCTTAAAAGTCACGCGCATGTCCGACGCTTTTACGATCTTTGCTTTTAAAACAACATTCAAGTGAAAGAGAAAAACCCTTAAAAATCACGCGCATGTCCGACGCTTTTACGATCTTTGCTTTTAAAACAACATTCAAATGAAAGAGAAACCCCTTAAAAATCACGCGCATGTCCGACGCTTTTACGATCTTTGCTTTTAAAACAACATTCAAATGAAAGAGAAACCCCTTAAAAGTCACGCGCATGTCCGACGGTTTTACGATCTTTGCTTTTAAAACAACATTCAAATGAAAGAGAAACCCCTTAAAAGTCACGCACATGTCCGACGCTTTTACGATCTTTGCTTTTAAAACAACATTCAAATGAAAGAGAAACCCCTTAAAAGTCACGCGCATGTCCGACGCTTTTACGATCTTTCCTTTTAAAACAACATTCAAATGAAAGAGAAACCCCTTAAAAGTCACGCGCATGTCCGACGCTTTTACGATCTTTGCTTTTAAAACAACATTCAAATGAAAGAGAAAAACCCTTAAAAGTCACGCGCATGTCCGACGCTTTTACGATCTTTCCTTTTAAAACAACATTCAAATGAAAGAGAAACCCCTTAAAAGTCACACGCATGTCCGACGCTTTTACGATCTTTGCTTTTAAAACAACATTCAAATGAAAGAGAAACCCCTTAAAAGTCACGCGCATGTCCGACGCTTTTACGATCTTTCCTTTTAAAACAACATTCAAATAAAAGAGAAACCCCTTAAAAGTCACGCGCATGTCCGACGCTTTTACGATCTTTGCTTTTAAAACAAAATTCAAATGAAAGAGAAACCCCTTAAAAGTCACGCGCATGTCCGGCGCTTTTACGATCTTTGCTTTTAAAACAACATTCAAATGAAAGAGAAACCCCTTAAAAGTCACGCGCATGTCCGACGCTTTTACGATCTTTGCTTTTAAAACAACATTCAAATGAAAGAGAAACCCCTTAAAAGTCACGCGCATGTCCGACGCTTTTACGATCTTTCCTTTTAAAACAACATTCAAATGAAAGAGAAAACCCCTTAAAAGTCACGCGCATGTTCCACGCTTTTACGATCTTTCCTTTTAAAACAACATTCAAATGAAAGAGAAACCCCTTAAAAGTCACGCGCATGTCCGACGCTTTTACCATCTTTGCTTTTAAAACAACATTCATATGAAAGAGAAACCCTTTAAAAGTCCCGGGCATGTCCGACGCTTTTAGGATCTTTCCTTTTAAAACAACATTCAAATGAAAGAGAAAAACCCTTAAAAGTCACGCGCATGTCCGACGCTTTTACGATCTTTGCTTTTAAAACAACATTCAAATGAAAGAGAAACCCCTTAAAAGTCACGCGCATGTCCGACGCTTTTACGATCTTTGCTTTTAAAACAACATTCAAATGAAAGAGAAACCCCTTAAAAGTCACGCGCATGTCCGACGCTTTTACGATCTTTCCTTTTAAAACAACATTCAAATGAAAGAGAAACCCCTTAAAAGTCACGCGCATGTCCGACGCTTTTACGATCTTTCCTTTTAAAACAACATTCAAATGAAAGAGAAACCCCTTAAAAGTCATGCGCATGTCAGACGCTTTTACGATCTTTGCTTTTAAAACAACATTCAAATGAAAGAGAAAACCTCTTAAAAGTCACGCGCATGTTCAACGCTTTTACGATCTTTCCTTTTAAAACAACATTCAAATGAAAGACAAAAACCCTTAAAAGTCACGCGCATGTCCGACGCTTTTACGATCTTTGCTTTTAAAACAACATTCAAATGAAAGAGAAACCCCTTAAAAGTCACGCGCATGTCCGACGCTTTTACGATCTTTGCTTTTAAAACAACATTCAAATGAAAGAGAAAAACCCTTAAAAGTCACGCGCATGTCCGACGCTTTTACGATCTTTCCTTTTAAAACAACATTCAAATGAAAGAGAAACCCCTTAAAAGTCACGCGCATGTCCGACGCTTTTACGATCTTTGCTTTTAAAACAACATTCAAATGAAAGAGAAACCCCTTAAAAGTCACGCGCATGTCCGACGCTTTTACGATCTTTCCTTTTAAAACAACATTCAAATGAAAGAGAAAAACCCTTAAAAGTAACGCGCATGTCCGACGCTTTTACGATCTTTCCTTTTAAAACAACATTCAAATGAAAGAGAAAAACCCTTAAAAGTCACGCGCATGTCCGACGCTTTTACGATCTTTGCTTTTAAAACAACATTCAAATGAAAGAAAAAACCTCTTAAAAGTCACGCGCATGTCCGACGCTTTTACGATCTTTCCTTTTAAAACAACATTCAAATGAAAGAGAAAACCTCTTAAAAGTCACGCGCATGTCCGACGCTTTTACCATCTTTGCTTTTAAAACAACATTCAAATGAAAGAGAAACCCTTTAAAAGTCCCGCGCATGTCCGACGCTTTTAGCATCTTTCCTTTTAAAACAACATTCAAATGAAAGAGAAAAACCCTTAAAAGTCACGCGCATGTCCGACGCTTTTACGATCTTTCCTTTTAAAACAACATTCAAATGAAAGAGAAACCCCTTAAAAGTCACGCGCATGTCCGACGCTTTTACGATCTTTGCTTTTAAAACAACATTCAAATGAAAGAGAAAAACCCTTAAAAGTCACGCGCATATTCGACGCTTTTACGATCTTTGCTTTTAAAATAACATTCAAATGAAAGAGAAACCCCTTAAAAGTCACGCGCATGTCCGACGCTTTTACGATCTTTGCTTTTAAAACAACATTCAAATGAAAGAGAAAAACCCTTAAAAGTCACGCGGATGTCCGACGCTTTTACGATCTTTCCTTTTAAAACAACATTCAAATGAAAGAGAAACCCCTTAAAAGTCACGCGCATGTCCGACGCTTTTACGATCTTTGCTTTTAAAACAACATTCAAATGAAAGAGAAACCCCTTAAAAGTCATGCGCATGTCCGACGCTTTTACGATCTTTCCTTTTAAAACAACATTCAAATGAAAGAGAAAAACCCTTAAAAGTAACGCGCATGTCCGACGCTTTTACGATCTTTGCTTTTAAAACAACATTCAAATGAAAGACAAAACCCCTTAAAAGTCACGCGCATGTCCGACGCTTTTACGATCTTTGCTTTTAAAACAACATTCAAATGAAAGAGAAAAAACCCTTAAAAGTCACGCGCATGTCCGACGCTTTTAAGATCGTTCCTTTTAAAACAACATTCAAATGAAAGAGAAAAACCCTTAAAAGTCACGCGCATGTCCGACGCTTTTACCATCTTTGCTTTTAAAACAACATTCAAATGAAAGAGAAACCCTTTAAAAGTCCCGCGCATGTCCGACGCTTTTAGCATCTTTCCTTTTAAAACAACATTCAAATGAAAGAGAAAAACCCTTAAAAGTCACGCGCATGTCCGACGCTTTTACGATCTTTGCTTTTAAAACAACATTCAAATGAAAGAGAAAAACCCATAAAAGTCACGCGCATGTCCGACGCTTTTACGATCTTTGCTTTTAAAACAACATTCAAATGAAAGAGAAAAACCCTTAAAAGTCACGCGCATATTCGACGCTTTTACGATCTTTGCTTTTAAAACAACATTCAAATGAAAGAGAAACCCCTTAAAAGTCACGCGCATGTCCGACGCTTTTACGATCTTTGCTTTTAAAACAACATTCAAATGAAAGAGAAAAACCCTTAAAAGTCACGCGGATGTCCGACGCTTTTACGATCTTTCCTTTTAAAACAACATTCAAATGAAAGAGAAACCCCTTAAAAGTCACGCGCATGTCCGACGCTTTTACGATCTTTGCTTTTAAAACAACATTCAAATGAAAGAGAAACCCCTTAAAAGTCATGCGCATGTCCGACGCTTTTACGATCTTTCCTTTTAAAACAACATTCAAATGAAAGAGAAAAACCCTTAAAAGTAACGCGCATGTCCGACGCTTTTACGATCTTTGCTTTTAAAACAACATTCAAATGAAAGACAAAACCCCTTAAAAGTCACGCGCATGTCCGACGCTTTTACGATCTTTGCTTTTAAAACAACATTCAAATGAAAGAGAAAAAACCCTTAAAAGTCACGCGCATGTCCGACGCTTTTAAGATCGTTCCTTTTAAAACAACATTCAAATGAAAGAGAAAAACCCTTAAAAGTCACGCGCATGTCCGACGCTTTTACGATCTTTGCTTTTAAAACAACATTCAAATGAAAGAAAAAACCTCTTAAAAGTCACGCGCATGTCCGACGCTTTTACGATCTTTGCTTTTAAAACAACATTCAAATGAAAGAGAAAAACCCTTAAAAGTCACGCGCATGTCCGACGCTTTTACGATCTTTCCTTTTAAAACAACATTCAAATGAAAGAGAAACCCCTTAAAAGTCACGCGCATGTCCGACGCTTTTACGATCTTTGCTTTTAAAACAACATTCAAATGAAAGAGAAAAACCCTTAAAAGTCACGCGCATGTCCGACGCTTTTACGATCTTTGCTTTTAAAACAACATTCAAATGAAAGAGAAACCCCTTAAAAGTCACGCGCATGTCCGACGCTTTTACGATCTTTGCTTTTAAAACAACATTCAAATGAAAGAGAAAAACCCTTAAAAGTCACGCGCATGTCCGACGCTTTTACGATCTTTCCTTTTAAAACAACATTCAAATGAAAGACAAAAACCCTTAAAAGTAACGCGCATGTCCGACGCTTTTACGATCTTTGCTTTTAAAACAACATTCAAATGAAAGAGAAACCCCTTAAAAGTCACGCGCATGTCCGACGCTTTTACGATCTTTGCTTTTAAAACAACATTCAAATGAAAGAGAAAAACCCTTAAAAGTCACGCGCATGTCCGACGCTTTTACGACCTTCGCTTTTAAAACAACATTCAAATGAAAGAGAAAAACCCTTAAAAGTAACGCGCATGTCCGACGCTTTTACGATCTTTGCTTTTAAAACAACATTCAAATGAAAGAGAAAAACCCTTAAAAGTCACGCGCATGTCCGACGCTTTTACGATATTTCCTTTTACAACAACATTCAAATGAAAGAGAAACCCCTTAAAAGTCACGCGCATGTCCGACGCTTTTACGATCTTTCCTTTTAAAACAACATTCAAATGAAAGAGAAACCCCTTAAAAGTCACGCGCATGTCCGACGCTTTTACGATCTTTGCTTTTAAAACAACATTCAAATGAAAGAGAAACCCCTTAAAAGTCACGCGCATGTCCGACGCTTTTACGATCTTTGCTTTTAAAACAACATTCAAATGAAAGAGAAAAACCCTTAAAAGTCACGCGCATATCCGACGCTTTTACGATCTTTGCTTTTAAAACAATATTCAAATGAAAGAGAAACCCCTTAAAAGTCACGCGCATGTCCGACGCTTTTACGATCTTTGCTTTTAATACAACATTCAAATGAAAGAGAAAAACCCCTTAAAAGACACGCGCATGTCCGACGCTTTTACGATATTTCCTTTTAAAACAAAGCGCATGTCGGACGCTTTTACGATCTTTCCTTTTAAAACAACATTCAAATGAAAGAGAAACCCCTTAAAAGTCACGCGCATGTCCGACGCTTTTACGATCTTTGCTTTTAAAACAACATTCAAATGAAAGAGAAAAACCCTTAAAAGTCACGCGCATATTCGACGCTTTTACGATCTTTGCTTTTAAAACAACATTCAAATGAAAGAGAAACCCCTTAAAAGTCACGCGCATGTCCGACGCTTTTACGATGTTTGCTTTTAAAACAACATTCAAGTGAAAGAGAAAAACCCTTAAAAATCACGCGCATGTCCGACGCTTTTACGATCTTTGCTTTTAAAACAACATTCAAATGAAAGAGAAACCCCTTAAAAATCACGCGCATGTCCGACGCTTTTACGATCTTTGCTTTTAAAACAACATTCAAATGAAAGAGAAACCCCTTAAAAGTCACGCGCATGTCCGACGGTTTTACGATCTTTGCTTTTAAAACAACATTCAAATGAAAGAGAAACCCCTTAAAAGTCACGCACATGTCCGACGCTTTTACGATCTTTGCTTTTAAAACAACATTCAAATGAAAGAGAAACCCCTTAAAAGTCACGCGCATGTCCGACGCTTTTACGATCTTTCCTTTTAAAACAACATTCAAATGAAAGAGAAACCCCTTAAAAGTCACGCGCATGTCCGACGCTTTTACGATCTTTGCTTTTAAAACAACATTCAAATGAAAGAGAAAAACCCTTAAAAGTCACGCGCATGTCCGACGCTTTTACGATCTTTCCTTTTAAAACAACATTCAAATGAAAGAGAAACCTCTTAAAAGTCACGCGCATGTCCGACGCTTTTACCATCTTTGCTTTTAAAACAACATTCAAATGAAAGAGAAACCCTTTAAAAGTTCCGCGCATCTCCGACGCTTTTAGCATCTTTCCTTTTAAAACAACATTCAAATGAAAGAGAAAAACCCTTAAAAGTCACGCGCATGTCCGACGCTTTTACGATCTTTCCTTTTAAAACAACATTCAAATGAAAGAGAAACCCCTTAAAAGTCACGCGCATGTCCGACGCTTTTACGATCTTTCCTTTTAAAACAACATTCAAATGAAAGAGAAAAACCCTTAAAAGTCACGCGCATGTCCGACGCTTTTACGACCTTCGCTTTTAAAACAACATTCAAATGAAAGAGAAAAACCCTTAAAAGTAACGCGCATGTCCGACGCTTTTACGATCTTTGCTTTTAAAACAACATTCAAATGAAAGAGAAAAACCCTTAAAAGTCACGCGCATGTCCGACGCTTTTACGATATTTCCTTTTACAACAACATTCAAATGAAAGAGAAACCCCTTAAAAGTCACGCGCATGTCCGACGCTTTTACGATCTTTCCTTTTAAAACAACATTCAAATGAAAGAGAAACCCCTTAAAAGTCACGCGCATGTCCGACGCTTTTACGATCTTTGCTTTTAAAACAACATTCAAATGAAAGAGAAACCCCTTAAAAGTCACGCGCATGTCCGACGCTTTTACGATCTTTGCTTTTAAAACAACATTCAAATGAAAGAGAAAAACCCTTAAAAGTCACGCGCATATCCGACGCTTTTACGATCTTTGCTTTTAAAACAATATTCAAATGAAAGAGAAACCCCTTAAAAGTCACGCGCATGTCCGACGCTTTTACGATCTTTGCTTTTAATACAACATTCAAATGAAAGAGAAAAACCCCTTAAAAGACACGCGCATGTCCGACGCTTTTACGATATTTCCTTTTAAAACAAAGCGCATGTCGGACGCTTTTACGATCTTTCCTTTTAAAACAACATTCAAATGAAAGAGAAACCCCTTAAAAGTCACGCGCATGTCCGACGCTTTTACGATCTTTGCTTTTAAAACAACATTCAAATGAAAGAGAAAAACCCTTAAAAGTCACGCGCATATTCGACGCTTTTACGATCTTTGCTTTTAAAACAACATTCAAATGAAAGAGAAACCCCTTAAAAGTCACGCGCATGTCCGACGCTTTTACGATCTTTGCTTTTAAAACAACATTCAAGTGAAAGAGAAAAACCCTTAAAAATCACGCGCATGTCCGACGCTTTTACGATCTTTGCTTTTAAAACAACATTCAAATGAAAGAGAAACCCCTTAAAAATCACGCGCATGTCCGACGCTTTTACGATCTTTGCTTTTAAAACAACATTCAAATGAAAGAGAAACCCCTTAAAAGTCACGCGCATGTCCGACGGTTTTACGATCTTTGCTTTTAAAACAACATTCAAATGAAAGAGAAACCCCTTAAAAGTCACGCACATGTCCGACGCTTTTACGATCTTTGCTTTTAAAACAACATTCAAATGAAAGAGAAACCCCTTAAAAGTCACGCGCATGTCCGACGCTTTTACGATCTTTCCTTTTAAAACAACATTCAAATGAAAGAGAAACCCCTTAAAAGTCACGCGCATGTCCGACGCTTTTACGATCTTTGCTTTTAAAACAACATTCAAATGAAAGAGAAAAACCCTTAAAAGTCACGCGCATGTCCGACGCTTTTACGATCTTTCCTTTTAAAACAACATTCAAATGAAAGAGAAACCTCTTAAAAGTCACGCGCATGTCCGACGCTTTTACCATCTTTGCTTTTAAAACAACATTCAAATGAAAGAGAAACCCTTTAAAAGTTCCGCGCATCTCCGACGCTTTTAGCATCTTTCCTTTTAAAACAACATTCAAATGAAAGAGAAAAACCCTTAAAAGTCACGCGCATGTCCGACGCTTTTACGATCTTTACTTTTAAAACAACATTCAAATGAAAGAGAAACCCCTTAAAAGTCACGCGCATGTCCGACGCTTTTACGATCTTTCCTTTTAAAACAACATTCAAATGAAAGAGAAAAACCCTTAAAAGTCACGCGCATGTCCGACGCTTTTACGATCTTTCCTTTTAAAATAACATTCAAATGAAAGACAAAAACCCTTAAAAGTAACGCGCATGTCCGACGCTTTTACGATCTTTGCTTTTAAAACAACATTCAAATGAAAGAGAAACCCCTTAAAAGTCACGCGCATGTCCGACACTTTTACGATCTTTGCTTTTAAAACAACATTCAAATGAAAGAGAAAAACCCTTAAAAGTCACGCGCATGTCCGACACTTTTACGATCTTTGCTTTTAAAACAACATTCAAATGAAAGAGAAAAACCCTTAAAAGTCGCGCGCATGTCCGACTCTTTTACGATATTTCCTTTTACAACAACATTCAAATGAAAGAGAAACCCCTTAAAAGTCACGCGCATGTCCGACGCTTTTACGATCTTTCCTTTTAAAACAACATTCAAATGAAAGAGAAACCCCTTAAAAGTCACGCGCATGTCCGACGCTTTTACGATCTTTGCTTTTAAAACAACATTCAAATGAAAGAGAAAAACCCTTAAAAGTCACGCGCATATCCGACGCTTTTACGATCTTTGCTTTTAAAACAATATTCAAATGAAAGAGAAACCCCTTAAAAGTCACGCGCATGTCCGACGCTTTTACGATCTTTGCTTTTAATACAACATTCAAATGAAAGAGAAAAACCCCTTAAAAGACACGCGCATGTCCGACGCTTTTACGATCTTTGCTTTTAAAACAACATTCAAATGAAAGAGAAACCCCTTAAAAGTCACGCGCATGTCCGACGCTTTTACTATCTTTGCTTTTAAAACAACATTCAAATGAAAGAGAAACCCCTTAAAAGTCACGCGCATGTCCGATGCTTTTACGATCTTTGCTTTTAAAACAACATTCAAATGAAAGAGAAAAAACCCTTAAAAGACACGCGCATGTCCGACGCTTTTACGATCTTTCCTTTTAAAACAACATTCAAATGAAAGAGAAACCCCTTAAAAGTCACGCGCATGTCCGACGCTTTTACGATCTTTCCTTTTAAAACAACATTTTAATGAAAGAGAAAAACCCTTAAAAGTCACGCGCATGTCCGACGCTTTTACGATCTTTCCTTTTAAAACAACATTCAAATGAAAGAGAAACCCCTTAAAAGTCACGCGCATGTCCGACGCTTTTACGATCTTTGCTTTTAAAACAACATTCAAGTGAAAGAGAAAAACCCTTAAAAATCACGCGCATGTCCGACGCTTTTACGATCTTTGCTTTTAAAACAACATTCAAATGAAAGAGAAACCCCTTAAAAGTCACGCGCATGTCCGACGCTTTTACGATCTTTCCTTTTAAAACAACATTCAAATGAAAGAGAAAAACCCTTAAAAGTAACGCGCATGTCCGACGCTTTTACGATCTTTGCTTTTAAAACAACATTCAAATGAAAGACAAAACCCCTTAAAAGTCACGCGCATGTCCGACGCTTTTACGATCTTTGCTTTTAAAACAACATTCAAATGAAAGAGAAAAAACCCTTAAAAGTCACGCGCATGTACGACGCTTTTACGATCTTTCCTTTTAAAACAACATTCAAATGAAAGAGAAAAACCCTTAAAAGTCACGCGCATGTCCGACGCTTTTACGATCTTTCCTTTTAAAATAACATTCAAATGAAAGACAAAAACCCTTAAAAGTAACGCGCATGTCCGACGCTTTTACGATCTTTGCTTTTAAAACAACATTCAAATGAAAGAGAAACCCCTTAAAAGTCACGCGCATGTCCGACACTTTTACGATCTTTGCTTTTAAAACAACATTCAAATGAAAGAGAAACCCCTTAAAAGTCACGCGCATGTCCGACGCTTTTACGATCTTTCCTTTTAAAACAACATTCAAATGAAAGAGAAAAACCCTTAAAAGTCACGCGCATGTCCGACGCTTTTACGATCTTTCCTTTTAAAACAACATTCAAATGAAAGAGAAACCCCTTAAAAGTCACGCGCATGTCCGACGCTTTTACGATCTTTGCTTTTAAAACAACATTCAAGTGAAAGAGAAAAACCCTTAAAAATCACGCGCATGTCCGACGCTTTTACGATCTTTGCTTTTAAAACAACATTCAAATGAAAGAGAAACCCCTTAAAAGTCACGCGCATGTCCGACGCTTTTACGATCTTTCCTTTTAAAACAACATTCAAATGAAAGAGAAAAACCCTTAAAAGTAACGCGCATGTCCGACGCTTTTACGATCTTTGCTTTTAAAACAACATTCAAATGAAAGACAAAACCCCTTAAAAGTCACGCGCATGTCCGACGCTTTTACGATCTTTGCTTTTAAAACAACATTCAAATGAAAGAGAAAAAACCCTTAAAAGTCACGCGCATGTACGACGCTTTTACGATCTTTCCTTTTAAAACAACATTCAAATGAAAGAGAAAAACCCTTAAAAGTCACGCGCATGTCCGACGCTTTTACGATCTTTCCTTTTAAAATAACATTCAAATGAAAGACAAAAACCCTTAAAAGTAACGCGCATGTCCGACGCTTTTACGATCTTTGCTTTTAAAACAACATTCAAATGAAAGAGAAACCCCTTAAAAGTCACGCGCATGTCCGACGCTTTTACGATCTTTCCTTTTAAAACAACATTCAAATGAAAGAGAAAACCCTTAAAAGTCACGCGCATGTCCGACGCTTTTACGATCTTTGCTTTTAAAACAACATTCAAATGAAAGAGAAAAACCCTTAAAAGTCACGCGCATATCCGACGCTTTTACGATCTTTGCTTTTAAAACAATATTCAAATGAAAGAGAAACCCCTTAAAAGTCACGCGCATGTCCGACGCTTTTACGATCTTTGCTTTTAATACAACATTCAAATGAAAGAGAAAAACCCCTTAAAAGACACGCGCATGTCCGACGCTTTTACGATCTTTGCTTTTAAAACAACATTCAAATGAAAGAGAAACCCCTTAAAAGTCACGCGCATGTCCGACGCTTTTACTATCTTTGCTTTTAAAACAACATTCAAATGAAAGAGAAACCCCTTAAAAGTCACGCGCATGTCCGATGCTTTTACGATCTTTGCTTTTAAAACAACATTCAAATGAAAGAGAAAAAACCCTTAAAAGACACGCGCATGTCCGACGCTTTTACGATCTTTCCTTTTAAAACAACATTCAAATGAAAGAGAAACCCCTTAAAAGTCACGCGCATGTCCGACGCTTTTACGATCTTTCCTTTTAAAACAACATTCAAATGAAAGAGAAAAACCCTTAAAAGTCACGCGCATGTCCGACGCTTTTACGATCTTTGCTTTTAAAACAACATTCAAATGAAAGAGAAACCCCTTAAAAGTCACGCGCATGTCCGACGCTTTTACGATCTTTCCTTTTAAAACAACATTCAAATGAAAGAGAAAAACCCTTAAAAGTCACGCGCATGTCCGACGCTTTTACGATCTTTCCTTTTAAAACAACATTCAAATGAAAGAGAAACCCCTTAAAAGTCACGCGCATGTCCGACGCTTTTACGATCTTTGCTTTTAAAACAACATTCAAGTGAAAGAGAAAAACCGTTAAAAATCACGCGCATGTCCGACGCTTTTACGATCTTTGCTTTTAAAACAACATTCAAATGAAAGAGAAACCCCTTAAAAATCACGCGCATGTCCGACGCTTTTACGATCTTTGCTTTTAAAACAACATTCAAATGAAAGAGAAACCCCTTAAAAGTCACGCGCATGTCCGACGCTTTTACGATCTTTGCTTTTAAAACAACATTCAAATGAAAGAGAAAAACCCTTAAAAGTCACGCGCGTTTTGTAATGAAAGTTAATCAATGTTAAATTTATTTTTCCGAAAATAAATGCATCATCCATATTTTGTATTTTCCATAGACCTTTACAACCATTGATAAATGTATTAGAAATAATTAATTAGTAATAATTAATTAGTAATAATTAATTAGTAATAATTAATTATTAATAATTAATTAGTAATAATTAATTAAGTTCATACCGCTTGAACATACGATTTCTTTTTACACGTGGTTGAAATTTATTACAAATATACGAAGTCTGATGAAAAAAATATATAGGCATACTAGCTAACGTTAAAGTAGGCAGAGTGAAGCCGCTTGGTACAGATTGACTTTGAACTCTGTTGCGCATGCTCATTAAATTATAACATTCTCGGTTACTTCCCTTGTTTATAGCAGTGCTTGGAATAAAAAATTGTGAAGAGTATGGTCATCTAGCCACACAGAGGTTTCATCGGCGATCATGGCTTGTTCAGCAGCTTTTGACCAAGCACAACATACCCCAGGTCGTACAAGCACTAAATACCTCAGAACTCGCTCCTTGCGACTTTTTCCAAGATTAAAACCCACTTGAAAGGAAAAAGATTTGAGACTTAGCAATTCATACAATATAATATTTGCAATTCATGTCAGCGTAAACGTTAGCCAGAGAAAATCGAAACACTTACACCTAACATCAAGAAAATACAGTTGAAATTTCTAGACGACCGAATCAACAACCAACCAAAAGATGCGCCATTTTATTTGTGACACCCTAATAATAATAATGTAATTTAAGTAAAACACAAAGACAAGAGTATTGAACTGTTATGTAATATACCTCCTCTTATATGTCAATTAATGCTGAAAAACAAGATGTACAGTTTTGTAGTGGGTATGTGCATGTTCTAATGTAACACTGCATTATATATATATATATATATATATATATATATATATATATATATATATATATATATATATATATATATATATATATATATATATGTGCGTAATTTGGCAGCAACTTTTCTTTTAAACATGTTGTATTGAATGTCAAAGACAACATAGTCTTGCATATTTTCTTTTGAATTTTCTCATATTCTCTAATGAGACTTTTTATTTGAAAATGATTTCGAAATACGTATTGTCCGTACAATGCCATAGCGCTTTCGAACATCATTGTTCATCTTCAGGGTCAATATTTTTAGACAAAAATTTTTTTTTAACAAACATTTGCCAATTATCTTGTAGCGTAATCATGTTGCTACTTTTTTTTACAAATTAAATAAACGTTAAAATCCTTTTAATTTCAAAAGACGCGATGATGTTATCACGTGCATGGCGAAGATTTTTATCATGTGACAGCGTATATATATATATATATATATATATATATATATATATATATATATATATATATATATATATATATCGGTTTTGTAGTGCGTATTCAATTTATGTAACGTAAATCATTCAAACGAAAAACAAATACTGAAGCTAGTTAACTAGTATTTGTTTTTCGTTTGAATGATTTACGTTACATGTATATATATATATATATATATATATATATATATATATATATATATATATATATATATATATATAATATTGATTAATAGGTAGATTTTTACATCCGTAGAACACGTTTAAGACAAGATAGAATTATGAAACTTGTATGAAAATGAAATATAATGGTGTCAGTTTATTTCTCCTCGAGATTGATTATTCCTTATTCCTGCCATGACTTTTCTCCAATTCTTTCAGTTACAGGAACTACAAGAAATATTGTGCTGTCCAATGGCGGCTGTTCGGTCGGTGTCGCGCCTATAAATTTGAGACTACCTGCCTTTTGCACCTTTTGTTTCATCATCGTAATCAACACCACCAAAGGCCGCATTATATTGTGAGGGTGATATAAAGCACTTATCCTATTGAAACACCAGTTCTCGTACGATCACTGAAGTTAAGCAACGTCGAGCCTGGTTAGTACCTAGATGAATGACCGCTTGGAAATACCCTAATACTAATGTAATTCAAGTAAAACACAAAGACAAGAAGTGTTATGTAATATACGTCCTCTTATATGTCAATTAATGCTGAAAAATCTCCCCTGCAGATGAAGAAGAGACCTGAAACAAAATAAATGTAGTTCTATAGAAAAATGTTGAGAATACCATGGCCCGAACAGCGACGAAGTTTTAGAGAAAATCGAAACACTTACACCTAACATCAAGAAAATACAGTTAAAATTTCTAGGGTGCATAATGAGGAAAGAGGGTTTAGAAAATCTGATACTCACAGGACAGATTGCAGGCAAAAGAAACAAAGGAAAACACACCATCTACCTAATGAGACTGAGTAAATGTATAGCAGAGTAAAGTTTAGGAAATATAACAAAAAGACAAAACTACAAAAGACAGGAAATGGTGGAGAGCTATGATCATCAACAATGATCGATATTACATAACATTTCATTACTATTTTCTTTGTTTTTAACGTTTTTCTCTGTTTCTTAATACCTTACTTAGTTTTTGGAAGGCATCTTTCGCTATCCCAATTTATAAGTATAAGTATAATAAATAAGTATTTATTTATCAATTGTAATCATTTTCATTGGACTTATGAGTAACAATATATTGAAAGAAAAATTATCTGGAAAGAAAAAGAGTCAGGAATAAATCAAGATTTTTTTATATACTAAGGAGCTTACTTCGTAAGACGACTGGGTCAACAACCAACCCAAAATGCGTCATTTCCTGCGTGACAAAACACTTTCTATTCTTCCAGACGTTTATAGACGGTGTAATGTCATTGTTTCGTGTTGATGAACTTGTAGCTCATTTTTTTTTCCAATATGATTTGCTAGATGTTTCCTGTTTAAGTTGGCAGTTCGGCAAATAGGTTGAAGTTCGCATACATCTTGGCGTGAAAAGAATTATTTATTCAGAAAGCAATTAAAATGGTGTAGTTTTGTTCGTGGTTAACTGTGTCCACAAGAGTTAACAGGTTGAAAGGAGTCAAAGACACCGGAATAAAAGGCAGTGAGAAGAAAAAGGAAGATACTGGATATAGCTAATAAGGATATAAATATACGTGGGTTGGCTGATGAGCTCATAGGCTGACAATGAAGGAGTGATGCTAGAACTGTGAAACCTTGCCTGCATTTTTATTAATAACTACATTGTTTCTTTCCTGGCTCTTCAAAGAGGACTCTTCATCCGGTTAGTAAAAAAACAAAACAAAAAACAGTAGATATGGCGTCATTCTCACAGCGATACTGGTTCCCAGCCAATTGTTTTTCATGTTGTAGGACAGATTATAGTCAATTCAGGAGAATAGGGAGAGTGACCAACCAGTTCAAAGCCACAGTCACACACAGTAGCCAATGAAACCAAAGACTTTTGTGCTGGAACGTTGATGAAACAAGACACATTTCGTCAGTTTTCCTGGGTGTTTGGTTTGCATAGCCTTTCGTAACTGCCTCAGTAAGTTGGCCTAGTACTCTCCATTGATGGTGTGGCCCTTTTGGAGAATGTAAGGAAGGGCGTTACCACAGCATGGGTTGTCTCTGCCTCAGAGTGATGGTTACAACACTCGTCCTGGTTTAGGAAACGTTCACGAGAACCAGTTGGATCTGCCGCAAACAATGTCAGATCTTCCCTTATGTGCTCAGTCTGGTGTGCTGTCGATTAAGTGTCAGCAGACGTAGTACCCACCGAGCAGAAACCTTCGTCATGACAAGTTCATTATGCAGAATATTGTCAATTCTCCCATCGAACATGACAAGAGCATCGAATACTTGAATTATAGTGAATCGACTGCCATACATCACAAGGGTCTTCAGTGGTGGCAATTGTAGGACGTTAAGACCTTGCGTAATATTCAAGACGCTCCCTCCGGCACCTAAATTCAGCGGCCCACTTTGGAAATGTTGATAAAGTTGGAGCGCCACCGTCTAATGAAATAATCATGCCAGCATGGATATATCCTTGGGGGCTAACAGCTTTTTTTCTGCAGGTAACACCACGATGCCAAATTTTGTACATTGTCAAGAGCAGTAGCTACAAATTAGATTGAAGTCTTCTTTGAGCAGTCAGATGTTAGTTTACCTGGAAAGAAGCAATGCAGTTATTAATGCGAAGAGCTGAAATGAATGCATCCAAGGTTTCACAGCTCTAGCATCATTCGTTCATAGTCAGACTATTAAGTTTTTAGCCCACCCTTGTAATTAGAAAGAAAGAAAGAAAGAAAGGTGTGGCCATAATTAAATAGGTAGATAGATAAATGTAGACTGAATTAGATAGATAGATAGATAGATAGATAGATAGATAGATAGATAGATGTTGAAATAGATAGATAGATAGATAGATAGATAGATAGATAGATAGATAGATAGATGTTGACATAGATAGATAGATAGATGTTGAAATAGATAGATAGATAGATAGATAGATAGATAGATAATAGATAGATGTTGACATAGATAGATAGATAGATAGATAGATGTTGACATAGATAGATAGATAGTTGTTGACATAGATAGATAGATAATAGATAGATAGATAATAGATAGATAGATGTTGACATAGATAGATAGATAGATAGATGTTGACATAGATAGATAGATGTTGACATAGATAGATAGATAGATAGATAGATAGATGTTGACATAGACAGATAGATAGATAGATAGATAGATAGATAGATAGATAGATGTTGACATAGATAGATAGATAGATAGATAGATAGATAGATAGATAGATAGATAGATAGATAGATATGAACACAAGTAAAAAAATAAGACTAGAAAATAAGTCCACTACCACGAAGAGATGAAAAAAGCAGGAAAAAAAAAACAGAATATAAGTACTTAAGAAAATAACAAAATAAATAAATAATAGACTTGAACGGCAACTCAAAATTTGTTAGCCGATTTTCATTTTTTTTTTTTTTGTCTCCTGTTAGGAACTGGTCATTTGTCAGAATTCTAGTTTGGGATTAAAAATAGTAAAAACACAAACAAATCCTAAAAAAAACAATTAAAGTTTCTTAGCGCCGAAGATAACCCCAAGCCGACAAGGTTCTCTCATACCCACCCTCCATTTATTAAGACTGGAATAATTCTTTGTAGTAGGGCAATTATTTTAGACACTCGTGCGTCTAAATTCTTTCAGGTATTTACATTCGGATGTTTGCATGTT
>OZ038511.1:68145619-68160619 GCA_964036315.1 Acanthosepion esculentum | reverse complement strand
TTAATCTATTTTTTACGGATTATCAACCCTTTGCAGGTTATTTAAAACCAGAAAATATTTTTAGATTTTCGGAATGTTTTGGAGATTATAATGATTTACTAATACAAGTCCTACTCATTAACCCATACCTGGGGGAGAAAAGGTGGATTCATGCCTTTCTCACTGGTATTTGCACTTAAGTAACTATAAGAAACCCGACCGGAATCTAAAATTTCTCCCCCCATTTTCTAATTTCGAGCCGTTACCCATTAATACCACTCGCACATCTAAGATTACAGCAACTTGTATTTCTAAGCGGGTACCCGTTTAGGAACTGACCAAGCACGACGTTGCTTAACTTTGGTGATCGTACGAGAACCGGTGTTTCAACGTGATATGCCCTCTGCTTTGTGAAATATAATGCCGAGAGTTTCGCTTCTCTGATTACTATAATCTTAACCTCTTTAAGTCTAGGTTCCAGCCGTTATCTAGCCGACATAACCTCTTAGTCTACAGTCGTTACGTTCATTCAGTAACACTCTACCTTGAGTGGCTCTCCGGCTTTTATCGGGAGAACAATGCAAGAAAAAGAAAACCGGCAATGGATGAGACAATGCCGGTGTCGGAAGAAAATGATGCAAACAAAAAAAAGGGGGTTTTATTTTATGTTGCCGAATTCCAATCGGATCGTTTTTCTGAAGACCAATTTACTAGTGAGCAATGTTTATTGTAAAAACGAGCGCCCTTTGTTGAATCAGAGCTTGGCCGAGTGAGGGCTATGATCTCATCAAGCATATTGATGGCTTCGGTCAATTGGCCGAATTGGGTGAATTATTCACCTTTGGTATGCCTGGAAACACTTAGATCAACAAACTCGCACGGTGTAACAGACACACAGAAAAGCAGAGATGCGGCATCACTGTTAGACACACTTACACACACACACACACACACACACACACACACACACACACACACAGACAATATATATTAGATTGATAAACATTTCCTATTTGTTCTTTATCTTATAGACAGATAGATAGATGAAAAGACAGATAGATAGATAGATAGATAGATAGATAGATAGATAGATATGAAGAGACTGTAATAGATAGATAGATAGATAGATAGATAGATATGAAGAGACTGTAATAGATAGATAGATAGATAGATAGATAGATAGATAGATAGATAGATAGATAGAGATAGATATGAAGAGACTGTAATAGATAGATAGATAGATAGATAGATAGATAGATAGATAGATAGATAGATAGATAGATAGATAGATAGATAGATATTAAGAGACTGTCATAGATAGATAGATAGATATGAAGAGACTGTAATAGATAGATAGATAGATAGATAGATAGATAGATAGATAGATAGATAGATAGATAGATAGATAGATAGATAGATAGATATGAAGAGACTGTAATAGATAGATAGATAGATAGATAGATAGATAGATATGGAGAGACTGTAATAGATAGATAGATAGATAGATAGATAGATAGATAGATAGATATGAAGAGACTGTAATAGATAGATAGATAGATAGATATGAAGAGACTGTAATAGATAGATAGATAGATAGATAGATAGATAGATATTAAGAGACTGTAATAGATAGATAGATAGATAGATAGATAGATAGATAGATAGATATGAAGAGACTGTAATAGATAGATAGATAGATAGATAGATAGATAGATAGATAGATAGATAGATAGATATGAAGAGACTGTAATAGATAGATAGAGAGATATTAATAGACTGTAATAGATAGATAGATAGATAGATAGATAGATAGATAGATAGATAGATAGATAGATATGAAGAGACTGTAATAGATAGATAGATAGATAGATAGATAGATAGATAGATAGATAGATATGAAGAGACTGTAATAGATAGATAGATAGATAGATATGAAGAGAGTGTAATAGATAGATAGATAGATAGATAGATAGATAGATAGATAGATAGATATTAAGCGACTGTAATAGATAGATAGATAGATAGATATGAAGAGTGTGTAATAGATAGATAGATAGATAGATAGATAGATAGATAGATAGATAGATAGATATGAAGAGACTGTAATAGATAGATAGATAGATAGATAGATAGATATGAAGAGACTGTAATAGATAGATAGATAGATAGATATGAAGAGAGTGTAATAGATAGATAGATAGATAGATAGATAGATAGATAGATAGATAGATATGAAGAGACTGTAATAGATAGATAGATAGATAGATAGATATGAAGAGAGTGTAATAGATAGATAGATAGATAGATAGATAGATAGATAGATAGATAGATATTAAGCGACTGTAATAGATAGATCGATAGATAGATAGATGGATAGATGAACAGACTACGATAGTCACATAGATAGATTTGAACATACTAGGAAACGTTTATCAATCTAACCTGGTTTACTTTTATTACAAGCTCATCAGAAATTGATATGATGATGGATATATATATATGTGTCTGTGTATGTGTTTGCGTGTGCGTGTGCGTGTGTGTGTGTGTGTGCGTGCGCATTTAGGCATGGTATCTTCATTCAAGCATGCTTCATTGAATAATATATATATATTATTCAATGAAGCATGTTTATATATATATATATATATATATATATATATATATATATATATATATATATATATATATATATATGTATGTATATATAAATAAAAAGGAAAGAACAGTAAGATATAAAATTTATTTTTTATATATAAAATATAAAATATAAAAAATATAAAAAATAAAAATTTACTGAATCAGAGAAATGAAATAGCTATTTTATGTCGTCATTGCCAAAAGTTTTCTTTAAATAATCTTTAAATAATATATAAAAAAAAAAAAAAAAAAAAATTACCTGATTATTATGCATACTCATATTTGATGGGTATAAATAATTTTAAATAATGTAGATAATTATATTACATTTACTTGGTTTATAAAGAAATATAGCCGATTAAAATTAAAAAGTTAAATTTGAAAGTAGAATTTTTAAAAATGTTTTAAAATTGAACTTAAATAAAACAGATTCTAACCTAAACATCTTTTAAAATTGTAATTAAATAAAACCTACTCTAACCATAACACCTCTCTCAAAGCAATTCAAACACTGAAAAGAATCCAAGTGAACACCGAAAGTCATATGAAATTAATAAGTTAGAATATAATATTGAACATTAAATGTCCTTTATACATACATATATACATTTATAATACTAAATTTATAAATAAAAGTTTATTGAATTAGTGAAATAATTTAACCACCTTTGCCGTCATTGTCATAAAGTTTACATAAAATAAAATAAAATAAAATAATATTTACTTATACTCGATAAGAATAAATAATTTTAAATACTGTAAGTAATCCTAATACATTTACTTGGTTTTTAACTAGGAGTATAGTATATTAAATATTAAAAATAATTTTTTAGAAAGGTGGATAAAACATATTCTAACCTAAACAGTCCCTCAAAATCTTTAAATATACAAATAGAAAAAATACCATAAGAATTTTTGCCGTTAGAAAAAAACCCAGATGACATGAATTTAGCGGATGTCAGAATTTGTTAAAAGATACATCCCTACCCATCCCTAAACATAACCCCGCTTTCAAATGTAACTATTAACTGATACAACGAAAATTAAAAATTGAACCCTCTACCACCCCTTGTCTAGATGAATGGATTTATCGGTAACCTTGGAAACCCTCAAACTATGAATCTTTCCTGTGCCGTTAACAACCGTAAATTTTAAAAAGTAAGTTACTCCAAAATTCGCTTGATGAGGAAATGGAACTAATGTCTTTGGTTTAATAACAAAATTAAATTCAGGGGCTTTAGCTTCCATTTCTGAAACATGGTCATCACTGTGTAGCGGTAAAACCATATTTTAAATCTATTAATTTATAATATATATATATATATATATATATATATATATATATATATATATATATATATATATAAACATTTCGCTCCAAGCATGGCAATAAAGCCCATAATGCTTAAAATGTTAGTGAGTGCGAGAGAAAGTTAGGAAAAAACACCATTAAGAAGAGAGAAGAATAAAAGAACAAGAATTAAGAAGACAGAAGATAACGATTGACGTTGCTCTTAAATTCTTCGAAGATCAAACTTGACTGGAAGCTGGAAGAGTGTTCCACAAGCGAGAATTGCGATAAAAGTTATTTAATGTATTGGTAAAAATGCTTAATACTTAGTGACACATTTGAATGTTGATGTGTCTACTTGTATAAATATGTGGCTCATATCTTGGCATATTCTTTTCACTTCATTTGAAAATAATTTGTGTTGAAATGTTAAATTATTTTTTATTTTTCTTGATCATTTCACCCCCATGCAGGGGTTATTAAGTCTTAGCGAATATGAGGAAAAAAACACTTTTAAGGAGAGAGAACAATAAAAGAACAAGAATTAAGAAGACAGAAGATAACTTTTGGCATTGCATTTAAAAGCTTGAAGACCAAACCTGACTGGATAAAAGCCTTCGTCTATTCTCTCATTTCACCCCAATCAAGGCAATAAAGCCACTAACACAATGGGGGCTACTAAGTGTGAAAGGATATAAGAATAAGAAAAAACGTTATTAAGGAGAGAGAACAATAAAAGAACAGGAATTAAGAAGACAGAAGATAACAACTGCCATTGCATTTAAACTTTTGAAGATCAAAGTTGATTGGAAAGCAAGAATTCGCAAGAGAGAAATGCGATAAAAGAAACCTAGGTCTTACGCTTACATCTGGCAGCCATTTCAACTGTAAAATGAGATCTTGCCAGCAATCTAGTATTGCACTTAAATTCAGTCATATTTAAAATAAAAAAATAAAAGGTTACCTATGTTTAATCTTTCAAAATTTATATATGTACATTATTTTGCTATTTGGACATGTTTTTTTTTCTATAAAGACAAAAAATCTAATAAAATCTACCAAGTTTTTTTGCATAAAGATACTTATTCTTTGATAATAAGCTATTTGTCCTGATTCTAAAAATAAAATAAAATAAATAATACTTTATTATTTCTTAATTATTTGAACTATTCAACTAAATCTACACTTGCTTTAACCAGTTACTGTAAGTTTGGATGTGCGGGTGGTGTAAATTGAAATCTGAGAGCCAAGTTCCAATTCCTGTTGGGTTCGTTATATTCACTTATGCACAAATACCCTTGGGAAAGGTATGAATCTATCTATCTTTCCCCCTAGCTGTGGGTTAATTAGTAGAACATATTAGTAAATCATTATCGCCAAAATATTCTTACAATCTAAAAATATTTTCTGCCTTTAAATAACCTGCAAAAGGGGTGATAAGCCATAAAAAGAATCAAAACAACAAACCAATTAATCAATCTATCTAAAATTGTTTTAGCATTTAAAAAAAAAATTTTTTTTTTTAATTTTTATTACTTTACTTACAAACTACACCTGAGAGATCAGATTTTTTTTCCCTCTGTTATATTTTGTAAGAGCTATTTTCCCCTCCCACAATTTTAATCTCTTTTTGACTTTAGTTCCGACAGCATTTCAGCTGATATATTCTGCAATCAGGTTAAGCAAGAAATGAAAAATAATAATGAATAAATTATATATATATGTATATATATATATATATATATATATATATATATATATATATATATGTGTGTGTGTGTGTGTGTGTATGTGTGTGTGTGTGTGTGTGTGTATGTATATTATTTTTGCTATTTGGGCATATGTTTTTTTTTTCTCTCTAAAAAGACTAAATATTTTGAGCAGTTGATTTTTAAGCTTTTGTCTCCTAAAAAAATGCCACTGTAAAATAAAATCTACCAAGTATTTTTGCATAAAGATATTTATTCTTTGATAATAAAAATTTAAAAAATAATTTTTTTTAAATGCTAAAGCAATTGTAGATAGATTGATTAATTGGTTTGTTGTTTTGATTCTTTTTATGGCTTGTCAACCTTTTTGCAGGTTATTTAAATATGAGAATATTTTGGCGATAATGATTTACTAATATGTCCTACTAATTAACCCACAGCTAGGGGGAAAGGTGGATTCATGCCTTTCCCAAGGGTATTTGTGCCTAAGTGAATATAACGAACCCAACAGGAATTGTCCTGATTCTAATTGGGTCGAAATAAGTTTAAACAACTTAAAATAAACAAGCAATACTTTATTATTTCTTAATTAAATTTTTGCAGATTAAAATTGGCTGGAAAGTATGGAGCCGGAAGGGAATTTCACATACAGAAATCCTATAAATTCATCTTGAAAGTTGTCTGGAATAAATCTAGGATTCATTTTAAAGGGATTCAGACTGAAGAAAAAAAAATGCATTTCGAATCCAACACATTTTGTAATAATTCGTTCAAACATTTAACCAATTGATATTGAACCGACCGAATCATCGATAACATTTGTCGAACTGAGATATTTACCGCATGGATTTTAGGAGAAGTCCTCGAGTTACTGAAAGAAATGTTACTCCCGGTAAATATTTGTGTGGTTGTCAGGTTGATGGGTCCGTCATGGATTTGGTTACATGACTTACTTCAGACCCATAAGGTTAATGTCCCAGTTTATATATATATATATATATATATATATATATATATATATATATATATATATATATATATATATATATATATATATATATTGGTTTGGTTTGGTTTGTTTACGGCATATCAACTTCAATGGGTTATTAATGCCGACAAGATTTTTATTGCTGCTAATATTTTTCCAAAAAATTTATTGCTGGTAATATTTCTTTTTCCAAAAATGTATTACTAAAATAGCTCAAATGTCTCTTTATCCACTAATTTTATTTTTTTTCAAAACCCAACAATATATTTATTGAACAAAGTAACTAATAATAACAAAACAAAAGCCATTGAAACAAAGCAAGTTCAGTCGACCATTGATGACAACTCCAGAACAACGTAACTATAAACAATTTTTTCCATCCTCTGCCAGCCGCTATGATGGAGAAAGCATTACCTCGAACCGTCGCCAGTGAGACACGCTGCAAGAGCCACTCCGCCTCGCGACGCTCGTCCCCCAATCGAGACGCAATCGCGCCAATCCCCCGAAGGAACGCCACCGAACGAGGGCCAATAACCCCTGAAGTTTCCACTGCCACAGGAGCAAAAAAAAAAGCCATCAGCAAGAGAAGAATATTTAGCCATTCCCTCCATCTCCGCGTCGGGCGACGAACCCCGGCTCAACCGCGGACCCGATCAAACCACCGGCCGAAAATGCATTTACTTTTTCTTTTTTGCTTTTTAGTAAAATTAAAAATAAGCTAAATGTAAAGGACAGCTATTAGTAAAAAAAAAAATATGTATCTTTTTTCAAAAAAGTATTGCCGGTAATAATTCTTTTACAAAGAAGTATTGCTGGTATTAAAACCTATTTTTACACAGTTTGAGGGTTAACTATTTGCCCAAAGCTGGGACCCTAACGTGTGCTAGCACCCCGCGTCAGAATGGATCTAGGAAAACCAGCAATTAAGAGGTGTGTCCACGTTCCTTAAACCCTCCTTATCAGTGGCCTTGCTGTTGGATGGAATTCATCATCTTACTCAACAGGCGGATGTAGTTTATCGTCATACTCAGGACGATAATTGTAACGTCCGGTGTAACAGTCGGATCAGCGGTAGAAACAAGTTAAATATATCAAATTGATTTTAACAAAATATGGATCCAAATAAAAAGCAGACATTTTCTTATATCAGGTTTGGCAAATATTAGTTGAAATGTGGCATAAGGTTATTCAAAAGGCTAGGAAATTCATTTATGATTGAAGAGTGAAGTTTTAAATATATATGAATGAAGGAAATTGAAGAAGATATCAATGACTTTGTATCAACAAACGATACTTACAACAATAAAGCAATCCGACGAGTCTACAAGAAACCTCAATAGAATACAGTGTATTTGGGACTCACCAGCAGTCCGCATTCACTACCGAGTATTGAAACCCGAACAGCTACTATAGGAGGCAAACGCCATACCAACTTTACCAACGGGTCAAGGTGATGAGGCGCTAACGAATTAGACTTGATATAGCGATATCGTAATTGTTCGGGTTTCAATTCTCGGTTGTGGATGCGCACTGCTGAGGAGTCTCAAATACAGGACGAAACGGCCGTCCAGTGCTTTCTGCATTCTGTTGAGGTTTCTTCTAGACTCGCTGAATTACTTCATTATGATTATTTCAAGTCCTTCTAATATATATATATATATATATATATATATATATATATATATATATATATATATATATAGGGAGAGAGAGAGAGAGAGAAAGTGAGTCAGGGAGAAACAGAGAGAGGTAAAAAGAGAAAAATAAATAAGAACTAACATAGATAGATGCATACAGGCATATATACATATGTGCGTACATACATATGAACTGAAAACGATAGATAGATAGATAGATAGATAGATAGATAGATAGATAGATAGATAGATAGATAGATAGATAGATATGAACAGTCTGATGTAGATAAATAATTATATACAGATATATACATATGAACTGAGATAGATAGATAGATAGATAGGAACAGTCTGATGTAGATAAATAATTATATACAGATATATACATATGAACTGAGATAGATAGATAGATAGATAGGAACAGTCTGATGTAGATAGACAATTATATACAAATATATACATATGAACTGAGATAGATAGATAGATAGATAGATAGATAGATAGATAGATAGATAGATAGATAGATAGATAGATATGAACAGTCTGATGTAGATAAATAATTATATACAGATATATACATATGAACTGAGATAGATAGATAGATAGGAACAGTCTGATGTAGATAAATAATTATATACAGATATATACATATGAACTGAGATAGATAGATAGATAGATAGGAACAGTCTGATGTAGATAGACAATTATATACAAATATATACATATGAACTGAGAAAGATAGATAGATAGATAGATAGATAGATAGATAGATAGATAGATAGATAGATAGATAGATAGATAGGAACAGTCTGATGTAGATAAATAATCATATACAGATATATACATATGAACTGAGATAGATAGATAGATAGATAGATAGATAGGAACAGTCTGATGTAGATAAATAATTATATACAGATATGTACATATGAACTGTAAACGATAGATAGATAGATAGATAGACAGATAGATAGATAGATAGATAGGAACAGTCTGATGTAGATAAATAATTATATACAGATATATACATATGAACTGAGATAGATAGATAGATAGGAACAGTCTGATGTAGATAGATAATTATATACAGATATATACATATGAACTGAGATAGATAGATAGATAGATAGGAACAGTCTGATGTAGATAGATAATTATATACAGATATATACATATGAACTGAGATAGATAGATAGATAGATAGATAGATAGATAGGAACAGTCTGATGTAGATAAATAATTATATACAGATATGTACATATGAACTGTAAACGATAGATAGATAGATAGATAGACAGATAGATAGATAGATAGATAGGAACAGTCTGATGTAGATAAATAATTATATACAGATATATACATATGAACTGAGATAGATAGATAGATAGGAACAGTCTGATGTAGATAGATAATTATATACAGATATATACATATGAACTGAGATAGATAGATAGATAGATAGATAGATAGATAGATAGGAACAGTCTGATGTAGATAAATAATTATATACAGATATGTACATATGAACTGTAAACGATAGATAGATAGATAGATAGACAGATAGATAGATAGATAGATAGATAGATAGATAGGAACAGTCTGATGTAGATAAATAATTATATACAGATATATACATATGAACTGAGATAGATAGATAGATAGGAACAGTCTGATGTAGATAAATAATTATATACAGATATATACATATGAACTGAGATAGATAGATAGATAGATAGGAACAGTCTGATGTAGATAGACAATTATATACAAATATATACATATGAACTGAGATAGATAGATAGATAGATAGATAGATAGATAGATAGATAGATAGATAGGAACAGTCTGATGTAGATAAATAATCATATACAGATATATACATATGAACTGAGATAGATAGATAGATAGATAGATAGGAACAGTCTGATGTAGATAAATAATTATATACAGATATGTACATATGAACTGTAAACGATAGATAGATAGATAGATAGACAGATAGATAGATAGATAGATAGGAACAGTCTGATGTAGATAAATAATTATATACAGATATATACATATGAACTGAGATAGATAGATAGATAGGAACAGTCTGATGTAGATAGATAATTATATACAGATATATACATATGAACTGAGATAGATAGATAGATAGGAACAGTCTGATGTAGATAGATAATTATATACAGATATATACATATGAACTGAGATAGATAGATAGATAGATAGATAGATAGATAGATAGGAACAGTCTGATGTAGATAAATAATTATATACAGATATGTACATATGAACTGTAAACGATAGATAGATAGATAGATAGACAGATAGATAGATAGATAGATAGATAGGAACAGTCTGATGTAGATAAATAATTATATACAGATATATACATATGAACTGAGATAGATAGATAGATAGGAACAGTCTGATGTAGATAGATAATTATATACAGATATATACATATGAACTGAGATAGATAGATAGATAGATAGATAGATATATAGATAGGAACAGTCTGATGTAGATAAATAATTATATACAAATATATACATATGAACTGTAAACGATAGATAGATAGATAGATAGATAGATAGGAACAGTCTGATGTAGATAAATAATTATATACAGATATATACATATGAACTGAGATAGATAGATAGATAGATAGATAGATAGATAGATAGATAGGAACAGTCTGATGTAGATAGATAATTATATACAGATATATACATATGAACTGAGATAGATAGATAGATAGATAGATAGATAGATAGATAGATAGATAGATAGATAGGAACAGTCTGATGTAGATAAATAATTATATACAGATATATACATACGAACTGTAAATGATAGATAGATAGATAGATAGATAGGAACAGTCTGATGTAGATAAATAATTATATACAGATAGATACATATGAACTGAGATAGATAGATAGATAGATAGATAATTAACAGAATGAGATAGATAGATAGATAGATGAGAACAAAATGATATAGATAAATAGATAGATAATGAACAGCCTGAGATAGATAGATAGATTGATAGATAGATAGATATGAACTCACTGAGATAGATAGATAGATAGATAGATAGATAGATAGATAGATAGATAGATAGATAGATACATACATACATTCATTCATAGACATGGACAAAATGAGATATATTTCATATGCATGTATGCAAGTATGTATCTATTTATCTATGTCAGACTGACATGGATATACCGATACAAACAACCATATGTATACATACTTACATATATATGAACTGTAACAGATAAATAATAAACACAATAAGATAGATAGATGTGCTAAGCGGAATGGTTTTAAGGTCTGTATAAGTTGTGAGAAATAAATCCAGAGTATCAGTTTCGAGTCATGAGCGGGAGAAAATGGCTCATTAACAGGCAAAATAAACAACCCAGGGACTTACATGTGAGAGAACGGGTTTTAGAATAAATATAAAGTACAAACATTACAAAGAAAAAAGTAGAGGCTCCCTAGCATATATATATATATATATATATATATATATATATATATATATATATATATATATATATATATATATATATGCTCTTGGCACGACACTTGCACGAAGATCAGTGCAAGTCCCTTGTTAAATCTTGCATCATGTTGGCGACAAATGTGGTCACCAATAAAATGCCTATCGCCATTTGCTATCCATCGTTCATTTCGCTTGCATTTTCTTGCAGATACGTGCCAATCACCTGTCAAATCTTGCAACGCGTTTGGTACAATGACTGCACGCCAATAAAATGCCTAACACCATGCAAAATACATTATTTATTTCATTTGCATTTTTTTAAGCTACGTGCGAATACCGTGTCAAATTTTGCTTCAAGTTTGGTACAAAGATTGCACACCTTAAAATGCCTAACAGCATACACAATACATTATTCGTTTCATTTGCATTTTCTTGATTATACGTGCCAATCACCTGTCAAATCTTGCAACGCGTTTGGTACAATGTTGCACACCAATAAAATGCCTAACAGCATACAATTATTCCTTTAATTTACATTTTTTTTAATTATTTGGAAGTTGCGATAAAAAGCAATAGAATTAAAATGAAATAATATAACGCAAAAAGGAGTAATAATTGGCAAGGAATCATCCAAATAATTTGAATATTATTAAATTTTGGACTAAGAGAAAAAGTAAGATAGAAGAATATAAGTATCTGACAACGCTTCAGTTTCAGAAATTGGAAGATTTTTACATTTAAGTCTAAAAAACAAGACAGAGCGTGGGTCTATCTATGTGACAATTCGTGTGGTGGATATATTTTTAAATAAAAAGAAAAGTATTACGTATGTGAAAGAAACGGAAATATTATTTGACCAAGATGAGTTCAAGAAAAAAATTAGAACCTTATGTCTTGGAGAGAGATCAAAAGAGAAAAGTAAGAATTGAGAGAAATATACATGTATGTATGTGTGTGTGTGTGTGTGTGTGTGTAGAGAGAGAGAGAGAGAGAGAGAGAGAGAGAGAAAGGAAGAGAGATAAAGAGAGATATAGAAAATGAAAGGAAGTTAGAGAGAAATAACTAGATAGAGAGGAAAACATAATGAGAGTGTTAAAGAGAATGAAAAAGAGAGACAATGATAGAAATAGAGTGATTAAAAGAGAATTAGAGGGAAAAGACAGGGAAAGAGAGAAAAAGAGAAACAATAGGTAGAAAGAGAAATAGAACGTGTGAGATAGAGAGGGCAAATGAATGCGATGACAAATCGTAAAATTATAAAATTTTGACAGGGGGAGAGAGAGAGAGAGAAGGAGAGAGAGAAGGAGAGAGAGAGAGAAGGAGAGAGAGAGAAGGAGAGAGAGAGAGAAGGAGAGAGAGAGAAGGAGAGAGAGAGAGAAGGAGAGAGAGAAGGAGAGAGAGAGAGAGAAGGAGAGAGAGAGAGAGAGAGAGAGAATACTAATAACAACCTAAATAAATAACCGATAAATTCTGACTGTCCTTCAGTGTGTCTGAAACCTCTCTAACTCGAGCCTCACTTGCTCGACATTGACATATTACACCGTTTTGGAATCCGGATAATTCCGAGGTTGAAAATCTGCCCTTTATCTGATGCTTGAACATCCAGAATTGGAATTTATGTCCGGATGAGGAGGGAACAACTAAAACTTCAAATTTTAAAACAACTGAAAAAAATGGGTGATTTTAAAAGTTTTTACATTCATATTGAGTTTAAAGTAATGTAAAACTTTTGTGAATTTAATTTTTTAGTTTTAAATTCAGTTTAAAATATCTTCAAAACTTTCGTGAATTGACGAAATCAATTTGATTTCTTTGAAATGCAAAGGAATCAGAGTTAAAGTGAGAGGTTTCGTGACGTGAGATTTTGAATTTCCGCAGAGTTTGTGATTTGAAGAACTCAGTTTTCGACCTGAATTGGAATTTTGGTCCAAATCTGTCTTTTGACCGGAATTGGACTTACAGCCCAAATCAGAGTTAAAATGAGATTTTGATGTTCTATGGAATGGATTGAGAACTGATATTATTTCTTCAAAATTACTATAAAAATGTATATTTTTTAAATATTTTTTTAGTCTTGGATTGACTTAAATTTTACTATAAAAATGTATTGTTGGTCATTTTATTGTAAACATTTACTCTTGTTTTCTGTTTGGGGGATCACTATTTGCCCATAGTTGGGACCCTAACAGGTGCTACCACCTCTGGTTAGGGTCAACCTGGGAACAACAGCAGTTAAGAGGTGGTTCCGAGCTACTTAAAAACCCTCCAATCTACTGATCAGAGACTTTGCTGCCCGATGTAGTCTTATCGTCATACCCAGTACAAACGTATGTTTGATGTGTATTTAAAGAATACCAGTATATATAAGTATGTGATATATATATATATATATATATATATATATATATATATATATATGTGTGTGTGTGTGTGTGTAACTGCAAAATTGTTCAAATCGTATTACAGCATAATTGTCCGTTCCATAAATTGTTTAATGTCTAAAAAGCCATGAAACTAATTGAGTTTCTTTTTTACAGGTTTTCAGAGAAGACATTTAGCCATCTTGATACCATTTGTCGTAAGAATCACTGAAAAACACTTTGAGAAATTCAGCTAGAAAGAGAACAGTTTAAAATGTCTTCCCAACTGAGCAATGGTGAGAGAAAAATCATTCAGGACTTCAGTAATGCTACCAACATCCATACTCTGGCTTCCATCTTCAAAGTTCAATCAAGAACCATCAAGAGAACGGTGAATAAGTTTAAAAAAGACGGAACAGTAGAGATGAAATCTGAATCAAGAGGTCATAACACCAAGAGGCATCAGCATTTCAACTTAGAGCCAGGAAACAGTTGCATTGACAAGTGCTCAATGCACATTTATAATTCAAAAGATTAGGTGATCAGTAGCTTGTAGAGTTGTTGACAGACAAACAGTAACTGATTAAATGTTACGGTAGGCCGTATGTGACAAAATATTCGTGACTGCATACCCAGAGCCCAAATCACCCATCGCCACTTCGTTTTTTGCACGCCCTTACGCCCAACAAACGAAAACATGTAAGAATGCTGAAAAAATAATAATAAATTAATTAAATTTTTATTGCGTGTCATATTCGACGATATATATATATATATATATATATATATATATATATATATATATATATATATATTATGAAATGGACAAAGTCCGACAATTATTTTAAGACATTTTTATGTTTATACATTCTTTTT